>JAVUPR010000042.1:420000-1620000 GCA_036785695.1 Gentiana straminea
ATAGGTATTTCGTGACATCAACATACGCATTTTATTGTTTCTTATTTTCTAATTGACGATATCGATTATAATTTGCATAGGTACTCCCGAGGGCCATGTCACCCCGTGGATTTGTTATAGAGCCCGAGATGAATTATGGTAAGTTGTTTGATTTCCTTATTTAATCGAGAAAGTAGGTTATATTATTACTCTCGTTAATTCATTATCTCTTTAATACATGGTACAAAGAACTCCCGACAATACGTTAAGAGCCTCTACGACAGAAGAAACTCCAGTGCAGAGTGAAATTCAGTACAGTAAGTGTGTGCATTTTTTATTTGGTAAATAGAAATTAGTTTGTCAATAAGCATGTAGTATAACTCGTCCTTCTGTATAGCGGGTGGTCCAAGTGAACTGGCAGTGGGGAAAGGAAAGGGCGACGGTGAACCGGACAGAAGATTGACGACCCGTCAGACTATTAACCCACCAAAACATCTAACTGACGGGTCGTTCGTAGTCAATCTTCCAGGCGGTGACAGATGGACGCCATTGAAAAAATTCCCTCAACCTTTGGAAAAGCGTTTCAACGACTGGTACGAACAAGAGACGCCACCCGCTATATATATTCCTACAGGCTGGTACGTTGGAGGATCGAGTATAGATGAAAAGGCGGACAAAGGGTATTTCGCTCGCCTCCACGAAAATCTGAAAGAGCTAGATGGAGTGGTATGTATACTGTGAAATCATATTCATATTTATGAAATTTTCATATGTTTGATTTGCATCATCTGTACCTTATTTTTTGAATGCGGACAAAGATGTGGATGGGTACCGGACCTAATACGCCGTCAACGGGAAGCATATCCGATGCCTTTCATCCCACCCGACCGTCATCTCCTCCGGGCTCGCCCGCTTTGCGCACTTGGAGGGAAGGACCAAGGAAGGACGCCCGAGACGGTCGAGGTTTCGATGATACGAGGGAGATCGCGTCAAAATGGGATGTAAACTCGGTGGTGTACATGCCCCGGGCCATATATCACGGACACCGGGTCGCTATTCAATTTTCTATTCCAAAATGGCAGTATCCTTAGTGTTCGATTGTCCGGCGTGGACAAAGTACGAATCGCACCCGTAAATCCATGAAACTTTGAAACACTTTGGTGTGGTGTTGAGGAGAGTGCTTGAGACGAATGATCGACTACGTAACCACCCAAAAATGCTTGATCCGCAGCCGACCTCCCCGTTCCCGTCAAAATAGTTAAGGCCGAGAACGTACCACAAATGAAAATCCCGTAAGTGTTATTAACGTCAATGTATTTATAATACTATATAGTGTACATTATCTTATTATCAATCGATTAATCGAAATTTACAATCCGTGCAGGGGTGACGTGGGGTGTATACGGTCAAGTTCATCGAGCATACGATGCACTCCACTACGTTTGAACCGATCGACCCGAAAACATGATGTTATTTAGACATAAAATGTCCGTGCGTATGTTTAATGCATAGATCTTTAGATATGTAGTTATTTTTTGTGAATTTGATGTATATGGCATGACATTTTGTTTGTTTTATACCAAGTTATGTCGTTGTAATATTTATATTAACTTATGTTTATATCGGCTCGTTTTTTATGTTAGTTTCTTATTCGCTTGATTTATTTTTGTGGGATAGACTAGTGTAACGGGACACTAGTCTTGATATTATATTACGGGACGGACTAGGCTTCACATACTTACACCTCTTGATATTATCACTCAACGCCTTCATATTCAAACTCTCATTCCAAGTAGTACGGTTTACTCAAAAGTTTATCTATTATACGAGGCAAATGCACTTCCTCGTTTATCTATTACATTCATCATCGACCTTAAGTTTCAAGTAAGACATGTAGATTACGAAATCAAGAATTTACTTTAGAAACAAAGAGATAAATATATATAAATACAAGACATTAAACTTTAGAAACAAAGACATGTAAGAGCCAAAGCCTAGACAAACCAAGGAAAGTCACAAAAGGTAAACCATGCGTCCGCTCCTAAACAAACCACGGAAAGTCACAAAAGGTGATTGGGATACTTTCCTCACCAATGTCATCATTGTCATACTCGGTACGTGAAATTCTCTTGCGAGAGCGGTGATAAGAAATGGATAATACGTATAACCATCACCAAGCAAGTTAAGCGATATTTCACCAATCCTACGAACGATATCACTTCCAAAATCAACTTCACGCGTTAAAAAGGCAAACGAAAAAGCTTTTAAGGCATTGCTCGGATTAAAAGTGTGTACGGTACCATACACGCTACTACCAATCCATTCGAAGTAAACACGCAGCCCATTCTTCAGATAGTCGTGATACTCAAGGCGATTCTCGGAATTCGTAAAATTGGGTGTCCGAGATTTCGGTTGCTTCGAGTTCTGGTATACGATAGTAGCGATTGATCCAATCGATGAAAAGAAGACATTTACTCCACGTAGCGTGTACACCCCCGAAGTTGGAATGGCCGCATCAATTTTAGACCTCACCAAAGTGTAGAATTCACGAACGATTGATCGATTCATGGAGGTAGGTGGGGGACTCTTAGCGAGGCGCTCCAATGATCTTCTTCGTATGAATCTCTCGCATCCCGGGTAGTAGGTATCCCATTCCATCCTCCTCTCTCGCAACAACAAGAATATCATGAAAATATGTAGACCAATTGACACGCTCGTGTTGTGTTGTGAACCGATATAGCAGCCGTATCCTCGTCATACACATAAGGTATACTAGGCCGACTCACCGGCCGGCGAGGATGCCAAGCCGGGAGAATTAGATTATCGGGATTGTATATCTGAATGTACGAAGGAGGGGAATCGGAGTCAGACATATTCACCGGAGTTTTTTTAAAATGTGACCGATTTCGGTACAAGGTGGGAAGTTACAGGTGCAAAGGAACTTGAAGAACGTGAGGACTAATGAGAGAGGGAGAAGGTATAGAGGGGGTTATATTGGCGTAAATATTGGAAATTTTAATCCAAATTGAATCAATTACGAGGTCAGCGGTATTGTCTTGTCAAGCAATCAATGTTTCCATTTAACTTGGACGGGCTACTTGGACAAGCTTGGACGATTATCGGGCCCCACACGAGTTAAGACCGTCCGAATTGGACGATTCCGTCCAAATTAGAAGATTCGGTATAGTGCAATAATAGATGTGGCCCCACATGTTAGATATCTTGTTCATCTACGACCGTCCAAATTGGACGACGCCGTCCAAATATTGGACGGTTCCGTCCAAGTTAGTGTGTGGATATATACGTCCATATGCATTTGTACAAAGTGTAGTCAATGTCGTTATAACCATGTTGTCCAAGATGAAGACAAGACATGACACCGTACATATGTGTCCTACATATATAACATGCGTGGTCACTATCGGCGGGTCCCACACTTCAAGTGGTTGTGATTATTGCATTTAGGCAGACACATATGTACAAGTGTCACTATATACGGGGACCCACACGTCAAATGGTGGTGAGTTATGACCGTCCAAATTTTGGACGGAATTCGTCCAACTTTAGACGGATTCCGTCCAAAATATTGGTTAGTCGTTGAATTCGGACGGTTTCAATACTTTCAATCAATCAATGTTACATACATAAAAAGAAAGAGTAATGATACATTGGCTTTCATACAAGGCTTACAAACTTAAAAAGAAAGTGAGTAATGATACATTGGCTTAAATAGGATAGGACGACGTCTTAATAAATGCTCTTCAATGTCTAGTAATCACCACATTAAACACGACATGATTTTCTATAGGTTCATCAACGACTTCAAAGGTGCATTCATCTCCAACATTTAGGTCATTGTCGGTAATGAAATCATTCAACCCGGTTAAACGAACTTGTTGATAGTTTGAAATAAGCTACAATTCTAGCACGCCATGATCCCCCCGTGGCAATTCGTAGTTCAGCCGTCTTGTTTCGCAACATGTCGTTTGTTCTAGCAAATGGCATTGGAATATTCTACAAATCACAAACAATTTTAAATACTGTTAAAAATTGCAATGAGGAAGAAAGCTACACAAGAAAACAACTAAACGACATCAAATCCATCTCTCACCACATAACCACGTGAAATTGCCCAGTTTGCCAGCGTCATCTGAAAATGGGGATTTTGGTGACTTGCACCCGCATCATCTTCTTCACCATCGGAAACGTAAAAAGTCTTCTCACAAGAAGTGTGATCCAAAGACAATAGTGTCGAAAATGAAATTCCCTATGTGTTCAAACACTATAAACTCCCCCTCATTCAAGTCAGCGAGCGGCCACATACTCCTCCCAACCTTCCCCAAAGAAACAAAGAGTTCCATTGTCTGCGGCTCCAATCCTCACTTCCCATGTCCCTAATCGGCTTCTGAGAACGGTCATATCTATGTTCCCCATCGTGTCTTTCCACCTATTATACCATGCTGGAGGTAGCGTCTATGAAAAAAGAAACATATCATGTTGGTTCAATCATAATATAAGTTATATAAATGTAAGTTAATTAATAATGACATACCAAACTTGTAGCGAAACCGCCATCAAGAACTTTAAAGAAACTTGGAAAATCCATTTGCTTCATTGTATAGTAAAAATAACCGAAGTTCTTTTAATTGTTCGTTCTTGTATGATTATTTGGGATGTCTCATAGTATATATAGGAGAATGGGGCGGGACCGAATATGATGTCACCGGGCCGTGTCATATGTGGTCGCCGTCCAAATATTGGTAAGTGAGTGGATTCGGACGGTTTCTATACTTTCAATCAATCAATGTTACTGTTGAATCCGTCAAATGGTGGTGAGTTATGACCGTCCAAGTTTCCGTCCTAATTTAGACGGATTTCGGCCAAAAATTCGACGGAATCCGTCCAAATATTGGTAAGTGACCGGATTCGGACGGTTTCTATACTTTCAATCAATCAATGTTACCGTTGAATCGTCGCGGTGTCGACGAAATTTTTGAAAAAAGTGAAATGAACGTGTAGTCAATGTCAAAGGATAAGACATGACATGTGTGGTCACTATCGGCGGGTCCCACACTTCAAGTGGTTGTGATTATTGCAATAAGGCAGGACACATAGGTATAGTGTCACTATAGACGGGGCCCCACACGTCAAATGGTGGTGAGTTATGACCGTCCAAATTTCCGTCCAAATTTAGACGGATTTCGGCCAAAAATTCGACGGAATCCGTCCAAATTTAGACGGATTCCGTCCAAAATATTGGTAAGTGACTGGATTCGGACGGTTTCTATACTTTCAATCAATCAATCAAAGTCAGAGGTTAAATGGGCCTGATTTTCCAATTTCACAGGCAAGACACACATAGGTATAGTGCAATAATAGACAGTGGCCCCACACGTTAGATATCTTGTTCATATATGAACGTCCAAATCGGACGACGCCGTCCAAATATTGGACGATTCCGTCGAAGATAGTGTGTGAATATATACGTCCAAATATTGGACGTGTCCCATCGAACTGACAAATGTGGTCATTATCGGCGGATCCCACCTTTTAAATTTGTTGTGACGTATGCTTTTATGGCAGGCAAGACACGTACGTATAGTGCAATAATAGACATGTGGCCCCACACGTTAGATATCTTATTCATATATGACCGTCCAAATCGGACGACACCGTCCAAATATTGGACGATTCCGTCGAAGATAGTGTGTGAATATATACGTCCAAATATTGGACGTGTCCCATCGAACTATCGGCGGGTCCCACCTTTTTGGAAAAAAATCTATATATTCACAAATCCTCTAACAACCATTCATCTCTCCCATTTCTCATTTATTTTACTCTCTCATTATCTCATCTAGTGTTCCCTTCAATGGCTAACCCACATGCTCCCGTGTTCATTTCCAACGAGGAAATTGATTTGTCGTTGGATGAGCGCCTCTCATAAGCCGTTTTAGAACAAGAGGAGAGGCGTGAGTACGTGACTAACCGGATGGCAAGAGCCGTAGTTCCGGAGAGGCGATTGAACATAGATAGTCTTCCTACTTTGATTGCAAACTTGTTTCGAGATAACGGTTGGCATGGTGTCCCCGCATGCCAATAAGCTTTCAACACGTCAATCGGTCTATTGTGCGTGAATTCTATGCTTGTCTATCTACCACACGGATCAATGAAAGGTGCGTCATTGTTCGAGGCGTTCCCGTCGTTTTAAATAATGCATGGATCAACAACGAGTATGACATTCCGTAAAATCCTCGTGGTTTGGATTTCTTTCTTTTTCCCGATGTTCCGTAATTACTAGAGCGTGACATGGCCGTTTTGTTTGGGGAGACTCATCCGTGGGAACGTGTGAGGCGTACCCGCCCTTCACCCCGGTCAGCGGCGCGGTCGATTTCTTCCTTTCTTCATTATGTTCTTGGCCACCAATATGTATGGCACGGTGAACTACACCCTACCTTCATTTGATTTGTATGCACTTGCGTACGCATCCATTACATCATACTTTGACGTCGGAGAGTATATTCTCTCCAGGATTCGACAGATAGCAAATGACAACGCAGCGATGGATATATATTTTTTCCCTATCTCATCACAAACCTATGTGCGTTAGGTCCGCCGGGGTGCCGGAATATGCCGACGATGATGTTTCATACGGTCATGATGACGACTATATATTTGTTGTATAATATTTCGTGTTGAGTAATCTTTTTTCTCGCAATTGTAATGCATAATATTTGAGTGCTAGTGCTAATCTTTTTTCAATGGATTTTGATAATCTTAATATTGATAATCTTAATAAATTTATTATTTTCAATTTTGCCTTTTTTAGCCGATAAATAATGATAGATACAAAGGATAAAATAACCATTCATTACACAAGCTAGAGGCAAATACTATGAGAAGCACAATGTGATATAAAAATTACACGCTTAATCTCGCAGCTTTTTGTACCATCGTTTACTTTCACATTCGCTCTAATCGTTCCGTGATATAACAATGTGATATAAAAATTACAATAGCTTATGTAAGGTAACAATTACAACTCACCCTCAAATTGATATAACAATGTCAAAATCAATGTGATAAAACAATTGCAAGCAAACGTAATAAAAAAAATTTATGTTACAATCATAATGTCTTATAAAATTAAATAAAGGTTTATTCAATTGGGAACAACCGCACGAGCGGGACATCTATTCCTTCTATGTCCAGGGTTACCGCAATTCGAGCAATTCCTACCGGAACCCGGAGTTGTACTCGTTGGCATTCTCGCTCGTCCTAGCACCGTAGGCTCACCTTGAGAAGGAATCCTCAAGGTCCTAGGTCGGCCCCGCCTAGCTCCCATCCCGATTGTTTCTCCTCCTTCCCTCACTCTAGCTCCGGCGGAGTGAGGGAAGGTTTATTTTTTATCCAACAGAAGAATCCAATCATCCTCCACAGAACCGGGAAAACACGTCCTTCATACGTACGTTGTAAACAGTTTCCGTAGTAACGGGAACAATAATCATAGGGACTCTCACAACGGTGACTTATAGCAAGACAAGCATGCACGCAAGGTAACTTTAGTCCCCGAAACCGCCCGCAATAACATTCTCTCTTATGCATATTCACTTTCTCACTAGAATCGATGTCTCCAACTTGATACCGGTCTCGGTCGATACTATGCAAAGGTGAAATTCTTTCGGCACGAGCAACATCATTCAAGAACTTTTCGTGTTCGGGGGCTAAGACGGTGCGGCAAGATTCCGCGCTTTCTCTCCTCTCGCAATGCCACCGCTGACACAATGCCCGGATGTAATCAAAGAGATTCACGATACTCATCTTACGTGCATCCCTGATCACATTGTTGAAGCTTTCAACATAGTTGCTTGTCATGATTGAGTAACGTGTACTGGGGAATTGTGATCTGGCCCATTTATCGACTCCAATCTCCTGTAGGTAATGCGATACAGGTTTGGTTGGGTCCACATCCATGTCTATTATCTTCTCGGAATAATATTTGGAAGCGCGTTTCGAATACGTATAAGTCGCTTCCCGTAAGGTGAATGGACAATATCCCGTGCTACCAAATTTTTTATTCAAGTTCATGACAATGTGGTGGTAGCAAAGAGCCATGGTAAGCGTTTGGAAATATTCGTGTAACAATGCCTCCAATTATACCCGGACCTCTCGTCCGAAATGAAAACCAAGTCAAGACGTTCCCCAATTATCGACTTCAAGTTAACCATGAAATAGGTCCAAGCATGAAGGCTCTCTCCGTCGGTCACAAAGATAAGCTAACGGAAAGATATGGTCGCCCGCGTCTACACCCACCGCTACTAACAATGTCCCCTCGCACTTTGTTTTAAGATGTGTACCGTCCACAACTAATATTGGCCGACGTACTTAAACCCCTCAATACTTGATCCTAATGCCATGAAACAATACTTGAACTCGCCAAGCGCATCGTGAACAATGTCCGTAATGGTTCCTTCATTCTCTACCTCCAACATGTAAAAGTAGGCGTATAATTTACAATACGACATTTCAACGTTTCCGCCGATCGCTCCAATGCTTTTCGTCTACATTGATAGGCCCTTTGATAATTCAGTCTATGTTGAACGTTTTTTTCACCTCGGCTTGTAAAACTTTTGTCGTGAATCCGCCGCCGAGTTTTACGAGGCTATCCCTTACGAAACGACCTATAGGTCCGGGCTTGGCCTCGTCCGTGATTGTCGGTTAGTTGCTCTAGTCCACAAGTGTGGGTTTCAAAGTGTACGCGGTTATCTCAAAAATCATGCAACGTTGTCCGTCCCTTGCGTCCACATTCAAATCAACAACCCTCTTACCGACAACCTTCCATTCGCATCGGTCGGAAGTATAACATCGTAGTTTTAACGTTTCCCGGTCCGACCCGACGAGTTTCCACATATAGTCATGCCTCGTTGCGTGGTAACTCATTTTATCCTTCATATCCTCCTTGTCTCTATACCTTTTACCGATGAACAATACATCCGGATTATCGGTCCGAAACGTCTCAAAGACGTGGACATGGAGGAATTTGGGAAAGGTCCATTCCGACCCGAAATGAGCACCTCTATCGCGATTGACACTTGCCATACCAAATGTGTGACCACGGTCGGTGTTCGTTGCAAAGGTGCGTCATATAACTCGTGAAAGATCCGCCGATAGTAGGGCCCGGTTGCATCGGTGCTTGCATCCTAGTTCGCATAAACTCGCCCATACCGTGTGTGGGTCGTCCGATCTACATTCCGCCTAGACGTTCCAGCCTTCATTCATAGATGCACACATCCGACCCATACGTTGTTCATTGTACGGTAAGTCCAATGGCCGACTAATGATATTTGCAATAAATCCCCAATCATAGCCACGTTCACTCGACACATCAATTACTTGATCACCGAAACATGTATTCGTTTGGATGACATTTTCATGAGGGGCCGAGACTCGGTGGAGTTTGTACAACATCATCACGGGGATTGCGAATATTATAAAGTTCGTGTGTAAAATCTTCAATCCCTCTATCAACTATCGGTTCTTCATTTAAGTTAAATGTGTTTTCCAACCCGTCTTCCGGCTCATCATCATCAATAACCAGCTTCGCCGTTAAACACGCTTTTATGCTGTGTTCTTGTCTACGCACATCACGAAGGTATGCTATCCATGTCTCGTCATCCGAAACATCAATCGGTCCCTCGCAGCTTGGATACAAAAGTTTCATTACCAATCTATTTTTGGATACATCAATTCCTACTTTCGAACACACTTTTCGTTTGACGTCATCCAATGTCGTATCGTTACTTATAAGAATCATATAAAATGTTCCTTTTCTATAAGACCATCCGTCGCTTCTTTCATCATATTTCCACTCTCCGCCAAATGCAAACCTAATAGACAAAATGTTGTCATCTGTGAAAGAATAAAAATTTTGCATTAGTTTTCTCGTGAAGAAATGAATATGAAATAATAATATTTATACATTAGGGGGTGTGTGTGTGTGTGTGTGTATATATATATATATATATATATATATATATATATATATATATATATATATATATACACACACACACACATATATATATACACACACACGCGTATATAGACACATATGTATTCATACATATATCCACATACATTTACATTTACACAAATATATACACACACACACACACACACACACACACACACACACACACACACATATATATATATATATATATATATATATATATATATATATATATATATATATAGACACATATGTATTCATACATATATACACATATACACACACATATTTATGTACATATATATATATAGGTACATAAATACACACTTATATAGACACATATGTATTCATACATATATATGCATACATTTACATATATATATGTACATATTTATGTACATAAGTATACACGTATATAGACACATATGTATACACTTAAACACACATGCATATACATATATATACCCATATATACAAGTACATACACATATATGTACACATCTATACATACATATGTATATACATATGCAAATATATACATATATGTACACATATACTATTGATCCGTTTATTGTTTTTGGTCTATAATCGTTGTGTTCTCGTTGTGTTGTAACGTCGGGGGTAAGAAAGCATAAATTATGGTTTTTACCACGTCATAGAATACTTGATGATGACGAGGGAGAACAGAGGCCGTACGGAGCCGGCGGAACGTACCTTATATTTTCGATCTAAAGTGGTGCCTCACTTCCGGCCGAGGATTACCTGTGCCGCCGAGGACAGAAAAGATGCTCTATCGAGCGTACCTAATGAAATTTTCTACGAGCTACCTACCAGGAGCCCCAATACAAAGCCCGGAGATTAGGCATGACACAAATGGATCGAAGGAATCGAAAACACCCTAGTGGAAAGCATGCAATTCTAAGAACCTCGTCAAAGCCGAGGCGTACCATAGAATTCTGCGAGATATTGATTTTTGGTTTTTCAAACAACAAGTAGTGTGTCGTTTGGATCAATTTTTTAATTAACATAACCGTTACGCTAATTTAAAAAAAGTTCTCATACTATTACAAAATTCCGTAAAACGTATACCATATATTTTCAAGGCGGATTTGGCATCTTTCTCTACAACACCAACATAATCAACTAATAACCAAACCAATAAAACACGCTTGCTTCAACAACAGTGAAAATGTATATAATCAAAATATCAATTCCATTATCAAAAAATAACATCAAAATTAATCATTTCTCTACCCTAAATACCGCACATACTACACAACGCTAATTGAACACAAATTTAAACAAACACGATAAATAAATTTTTTCATTAAAAACAAGTAACAATAAAAACAAACACGCTAATTAAACGCGCTTTTAACATAATACATTCATGTGAACAATTAACAATAAAAACAAACACGATATATAAATTTTTTCAATAGTAAATAATTGCTAGGTGAATGAACGCTTACCCATTTCTTTGCAAAAACAACCCCCGTATTGATTGTTTTATCGTTTATTTCGTTTGAAGCGACCACAAACTCAACAAGTGATTTTTGGGTCCGTTAAACGGTGAAGACAGAGGTCGGTGAAAGAGTAGGTGAAAAAAGTAAATAAAACTTGATAAGGTTCTTTGAAAGTGGACGACACCGTCCAAACCTTCATCAAATCGTCCAAATTTGGACGGTGCGTTTAGCTTACATCGTCCAAATTTGGACGATTTGATGAAGGTTTGAAAGGTGTACGGTTTTCGTCCGAATTTGGACGGTTCCGTCCACATTTGGACGGTTTTTGTGTATTTTGGACGGTTTTTGTGTATTTTAGAAGCGTTAAATGCACGTCAACGAATTGGACGATATGCGTACAAATTTGGACGTTTTTGACCCACTTCTTCCAAATTTGGACGTTTTACTCGAAAAAAAAATTAGAGGGTCCGACACACCTAAAAAAAAATTGTGATGCTACAAATGTTCGAAACGCCAATTTCACTTTTGTATTAAGCCAATGGGCAGTTTAGTCAAAAACTTAGTATTTTTAATGCCCCAAAAAACGTTTTCACTTTTTATATAACAATTCCCAATATATTAAATTCATATTTATTTCAAACTTGCCTTGTAAGTGACTTAAAAGCTTTAAATATTGCCTTGTAGTACTCTTTTTTTGTTTTGTTTTTTTTAGGGAAATTTTGTTATTACCTTAAATTATCAACAAAAAAAAAAATCAAAAATATCAAACTTGTGAAGCTAGACTACAAATAAGAGGAATTAAAGGAGTGGTATACATTTCTTATATAAGTAACATAAGAAATGTCAATCCATTAATTTGTTTTCTAAACACGCATTAAGTAGAGTAGGAGTGTAAACGATCCAAGCAACTCATGAGCAACTCAATATATGGCTCGTGAAATATTTGTTAATATAAGATTTATCTGAACTCGAGAAGTTTGTCAAGCAAGGACAGAACAATTATTTCAATTTGAGGTAGAATAATGGATTATATTTAGATTATCGGATGAACTAGATTATGATGGTCTGCTGGATAGAATTGGATTACATATATTTTTTATTGTAAATTTTATTGTCCGGATAGCATTAGCCCCTTAAATGGTATATCTACCTCCGTCCCTATCGTCCATGTTAACAAGTTGAACTCGAGCACATTAAACGTTGTCTTGAAAGGCTCGAGCATCTCGAAGCTAAATATTTTTTCGAGATGCTTGAATTTGAAAGGGCTCAAAATTTATCGAGCATAACCGAATTAAATTTAAACATGATTATAACTTAACCAAACAAATCTCGAATAATTTTTTTAATGCTCAGATAGATTCGAACCGAGTTTAAACATTATCATTTTAACATATTATTTGACTCCTCCCCAAAGTAGAGAATGGATGTTTGTAAATGTGAAATTTTGCCATGAATGAATTATTGATCATCACGTGCTCTCAATAGGGGGCTCCCTGCTCCCATAGCACGGAAAGTAGAAAAAGTAGGGATTTGCATTGAATATTATGGCCGGGACACAGAAAAATCAAAGTTATTTATCCAGAAATTGGGAAATCAGGTTGTGTCAGGCCTGACACTTGTAAATCAGGTCATGCCTTTTCTGACATGGAAAATCAGGTAAACGTAAGGATCTCTACGTTCAAACGTAAGTATCCTTACGTCCAAACGTAAGGAAATTCAAACCAAATCTCATACAAAAAGCACTCAACACAGATTCCTTACGTTTAAACGTAGAGATCTCTACGTTTAAACGTAGAGAATCCTTACGTTTGAACGTAGAGATCCTTACGTTTGAACGTAGAGATCTCTACGTTTAAACGTAGGGAAATTCTGATCCACATGATGTAAAGTTACCATCAACAATTTCAGATTCTTCTGCTAAAGTTACCATCAAGATGACCAAAAAGATCCAAACTTGCAAGAGCATTTTCACATCAAACGATGGATTTGCTGTTGTCCCAATATTGAAGGTTTCAAAAGTGGCGGATTCGAATCTGAATTTTGGGGTTCTGATTTTCATGATGGTGAGTGAAAACAGAGTAATAATCCCAGTTTGAAACACAATGAATAATCTTCAAAAAAAAAAAAATTTGAATGCAACAATTAATATAGTCCAAATATTTGAGACGTTTCTTTAATTCTTTTTGAGTTCTTCTTTGCGATAAGAATTTTGAGCAGCCATTGAAATTAATAAAAGGATGGATTAAGATGCTTTGAAAAGATGATTTGATTATGGAAAAAAAAATAAAAAATCATGTGGACAAGAATTTCTCTACGTTTAAACGTAGAGATCTCCACGTTCAAACGTAAGGATCTACGTTTAAACGTAGAGATCTCTACGTTCAAACGTAAGGATCTCTACGTTTAAACGTAGAGAATGCGTGTTGAGTGTTTTTTGTATGAGATTTGGTTTGAATTTCCTTACGTTTGGACGTAAGGATACTTACGTTTGAACGTAGAGATCCTTACGTTTACCTGATTTTCCATGTCAGAAAAGGCATGACCTGATTTGCAAGTGTCAGTCATGACACAACATGATTTTCCAATTTCTGTTATTTATCCGAAAGAGATTTTACGGTACAATTGTTTTGAAAATGTTATATAAACGGTGGAGATTGAATAGGATATTATTAAATGGTATACCTTATCATTGAGGGTCCTCTCTACCACCGATCCTAGGGTGTTATCAATCGTAAAAATGTGAGGAGAGGTTAATCGAAGTAACCTAGTAGCTATCCATGAGATGAATAGGATATTGGGATTATATTCAAAGTTGAAATTAATACACTCGATCGAGGTGTTATCAATCGTAAATCAACCCGAGTTATAACGGAAATCGAACCGCCGACCTGGAAAAATTTTAAGAGGAGAAACAAACTCGAATTACCACACGTCAACATTATTTCATCATTTATATTATGAAAGTGTAAGCCATATCCTTTTAATGGCCTTGAGATGAATGTCTTCTCATTTATATTATGCAAGTGTTGGACGGACTTCTTTGTTAGGCCTTATTGTGGATGTGGCTCAGGCTCACACTTGTGGTGGTGGGAGAGGGGCGGGGGGGGGGGGGTGTGGTAGGCGTGTTAAAGTGTGGTTTGGCACTTGAATAGGTATATCCACCATAGTAAAAAATAAATTTCCCTCGCCTCATAACCTAAATTTTTGAGATGATGCCCCTTATTTTATATATGTTTCAGCTTATATTTTCGACATGGCATCAGAGCAAGAGATAATGAGTCAATCATTGCTGCCAACATTGTTTCCCTAAAGTGTTGAGCTTCTTTGTTGTGTCATTTATGTGTCATGTTGACCAGGGCTTTTGAAGGAACATGTTGAAGTGTTTAAAATGTTTCCTATCTATATTTCTATCATGTTAAGTTTTGATAACACGTTTAACTACCATCTTCTTCAAAAAAAACAAAGCTTTTAGAAGAGGTGATAGTATAAATGTGTCTAAAGTTTGTGAAAAAATGTAAATCGAAGGTTAATGCCTAAATGGTTAGTAAGAAAGAGGGAGGTTGTGTGTAAAACCTTCTAAGCATTAAGGACAAACAACGTTTTTTTTTACCTACGGGCCCCGGAGTAAATCCACAGCCGATATAACGCCATCCTCGTTGAAGGTATATTTCTAGTCAGAAGAGTGGACGGACTTATCCTACCAACTTGGATAACCGGGTACAACCCTATGTTCAGAATATATAAGATCAGGTCACTGTAGCACCCCATATTTCGATTTAGGTGAGGTCAGACCTGACATTTTTTTTTAGGTTCCGCATCCAAATTTGGACGATTTTGTCCAAATATATATTATCTCGTCCAATTTTGATATAATTCCCGTCCAAAAAGAAATACAGGCCTAAAATGACGGATCCGTCTAAATTTGGACGCATTCCGTCTAAATTTAGACGGAACCGTCTTTTCTGGTCTTATTAGGGAGGGGTTTCAAATTGGACGGATTGCGTCCAATTTGGACGGAATTGTTGCTTCGCTTCGTCCAAATGCAAAAAGCCTCATCCAAGCTGAAAACATTAAAACCATATCCTTTTCATTTCACACTTTTCACCCCTCTCAGCCAGCATCTCCCTTCACCGTTTCATCACCCAAAAAATCACCATTGCTGCCAAAAATTCACCAATGAGAGCGAAAAAAAAAACATAGGTTGATCAGGGAGTAAGCTCGGTCTTGTATCACACCGGTCTTGTATCTTTAAACAAATGGGTAAGCATTTTACTTAAGATTTTATTTTTGTTTCAATAATTTAAAATTTCGTATAGATGATTATGTTTGAGGTAATTAACTTGTTAAAGTTAATAATTTTCAATTTTTAGGGTAGTGAAATGACAAAGTTTCAATTTGTAGGGTATAGATTATTATGTGTGAGGTAATTAACATTTTAGGGTAGTGAAATGATAAAGTTTCGATTTTTGAGGTAGTTCGATATATTTGTATGAGATAGTTCGATAATGAAATTGACATTAATTAGTTCGATAACGACATTCGTTAGAGAAATATGTAGTTGATATATTTGTATTTTGGTTTATGTCAATATCATTGCTCGTAGTAATAAACGAAACTTGTATACCGATTGTGTTTTATTGGTTTGGTTATAAGTTGATTATGTTGTTGTAGTTGACGATAAAAATTCAATTCACATTGAGATTGATAAATATATATGTATTTTATTACGTATTTTGTGATCGTATGAGCACATCCCATGAAATTATCGGTAACAACATAATGATGTAATTTAAGAAAATAAACCATATGGCGAATCTCGACCTATTCTATGATACTCCTCGACTTGATGAGGTTCTTAGAAATGCATGCATCCGTAGGGCGTTTTCTATTCCTTCCGATCCGCTGTGTCGGCCTAATCCCCAAGCATTGTATTAGGGCTCCTTATATAGCGTAGCTCGTAGAAAATTTCATTTAGTCTGCTCAATAGTGCATCTTTTCCCGTTCTAAGCAGCTTGGTAAAGCCTACGCCGGAAGTGAGGCATCCGTTAGATTGAAAATATAAGCTCTGTTCTGCTGGCTCTGTCCAGCATCTGTTCTCCCACGTCATCATCAAATATTCTATGACGCTGGTAAAAACAATCTTCTCTTCTATCACCTCCCGTCTAATGTTACAACACAACGAAATTTGAAGGAAAAAAAAAACCTAAGAATGTGTGTATATATATACACACAAATATATGTATACAAATATGTATAAAAATCTAAACATATGTGTGTGTAACTATATATATATATATATATATATATATATATATATATATATATATATATATATATATATATATATATATATATATATATATATATATATATATATATATATATATATATATATTTATATTCATTGTGTAAATATTATTCTATTTTCATATTTCACTCTATACTGATGTAAATTAATAGTTCTTTCATAGATAACAACATGGTGTTCGTTAAGTTTGTATTCGGCGGAGAGTGGATATACCACGAAGAAAGCGACAAATCTTCTTATAAGAAAGGAAAATTTTTTTTGATTCGTGTGAAAACCGATATGACATTGGATGAAGTGAAGCAGAAAGTGTGTGAGAAAGTAATTGATATATCAAACAATACATTGGTCATGAAACTTTTGTACGGAGATTACGAGGGGCCGATTAATGTTTTGGACGATGATACATGGCTAGGATACATTGATGATATTCTTAGAAAAGAGACCATCAAACGATGTGTTAACGCTGAACCGGTTATGGACGATGACAATTCGGAAGACATGAATGACAACGCATTTGACTTAAATGAACAACCGATAGTTTGAGAAAATGATAGAGGAATTTAGGATTTTACACCCGACTTGACTTTTGTGGACATTCCCGAGAGCATGTTGTACCTACTACATCAATCTTAGCCCCTCATGAAAAATTGTCATCCAACCGAATGCAACTTTAGGTGATCAAGTCATTGACATCACAAGTGAAGACAACTACGATTAGAGAATAATTGGGAATATGATTAGTCAGGACTTTCACACACCATACAGTCAACAACCTATTGGTAGAAGGCGTGAACCATTGAATGAAGCTGGTGCTGGATATACAGAAACCCGAATCCGGATCCGAGCCATAATTGGATCATCAGATCTGATTCACAGCACTGATCGAGACGCTCGATCATGCACAGCGGAAACTACAAATTAGATTCATTTACGATTTTACCATGATATGATTCGTATAATAAATTAATCTTCAAGAAGGTTAGTAGACTTACCCCAACCGGAGAGAAATAGGCAATCGACCAAAGGGAGACGCTGTGATCTTCCGGATTGTATCTCCAAGCGACGACTGGTGGACGTCGATCCTCGCCGTAGAACCTCCTCGAATATGCACAAGAAAAACCCTAGGTTTTTCTTCTTTTAATGACTAAGGCAAGAAACTAAATTTTCTTCCTTTATTTTGTGAATGTGGTGCCATTGTTCAATGTAAATTGTGTTTGGAGGAACTCTCTTTATATAGGAAAATAACTAGTCAAGAGAGAGTTATCATTTTCACACCACAATTACCAATTCTCACAAGGAAAAGATATTTACCAAAAGATAAAAGATAGTTCCTAAAAAAACAATCTCTTATTTTTTCATTAATTATCCAACAAATAGATAATTAATTAATTACACATGTGACATAATCTTGGAAAATTTCTTCTCCTAAATTATCCACAATGTGGCGCCATTTTCATCATTAAATTAATAGAAAATGTCTTTTCTATTTTACATATTATTTACCAAATAAATAATATTGCATATTCATTAAATAGAACAACTATTTAATTTATTCTCGAGGTTCCATAAAACGAGAAAACACTCGCGTGTTAGGAGCCAACCCGGGGACCATGGACCTATAACTAGTAGCTACAATAAACTGAATAAAATATTCATCGAACAGAATATTTCTACTCAACTTATTAATTCCGGAATTACGCCACCATAAATCCGAAACTGAACTCTATAAATTATAGATATAACTTATTCTCAAAACGTTGAGTCGAGTCGATAAGTGTCCATTGATATAATCATTACATATAAACTAACCCTCCATAGACTATCCGTAATGAAGCGGGAATATTTCCGTAAACCTTCTTCAATACATCTCATCCTTATTTACCAGTAACCCACTAGTGATCAATTAGTTCATAACCAATACGAACTCCGTGGATCGATCAGTTTCTAGGATTAACAAATAAGGGGATTGTCTTTCTACTTCCCGCAGGAAGGAATGGATCCATATCTGTGAGACACACATTTCTCACTCATTCCAGAATAGTGGCAACGTGAAAGTGATTCGGACCGCGCCTCTTAGCGATCCTTAACGAACACATCAAACCCTATCCTGAAACCAGTAGGAGTATGCATGCAATCACTTCAAGATTAAGGTTAATCCATATATCATCATCTTGTGATTTAATGAGACATCTCAATCACGGAATTATATGAGAAACACAGATTAAATCAGTCCAGTCCTATATGACTCTCATCATATATAAATGCCCCACTTAGACAACCAATGTCGACGGTCCGGATAAGACGGTCACACCATAAAGTGTTCTGGGCGCATTAATGGTGGTTTAATCAATAGACCCCATACTTTGATTAAGTTCACCACGGACTAATAATTCAAGTGTATCATCATAAACTTAATCCTTATGTTTGACACACACTAAGTTACATGGCTACATATGATACGACTTGGGGTTTTCAGCAGTGTATTAAATATAAGCACAAAGCAAATAAATAAGATGAGAATAAATATGTCATTTATTAACTATAAAAACAATTACATAAATTGTCTTTCGGGCGCTACTTCCAACAATCTCCCACTTGCCCGTATAGACAAGCAACAATTGTCTTTCGGGCACACTATATCTAACAATCTCCCACTTGCCCGTAAAGACAAGCAATGATTGTTTTTAGAGCACCACACCCTTATTCTTTCTATCCACAACATTCTCCCACTTGCTCTAAAGCAGATGAGACATATCTCCCAATTTCATACCCACCAAGCGCTTATCAGTGACATTAGATCCCACGCGTCTTGGTAAACTGATCGGCTAGGTTGTCGGCTCGAGGTGATCTTTTAGGACCGAAACGTCGCCTTTCTGCACGGTCTGTCTGATCAGGTGGTATTTACTTTCAAAATGCTTTTGACCTCTTGTGATTGCGAAGATCATTTGCATGAGCTACCTCTCAACTGTTTTCACAGTAAAATGGCATCGGCTCATCGAGACCTGGAATTACTTCCCGATCCAACAAAGAATTTCTCAAGCCACACTGCATCTTTTGCTGCTCCGAAAGCTGCTATGTATTTGACTAACAGAGTCAAATTGGCAGTGCTTGATTGCTCCAGACTGTAGCCCCATCACAATGAGTAAACACTAAGCCCGAGATCGACTAACGATCATCCTTAATCTGACTGTAAGTCAGAATCAGTGTAGACAACAATACTCAGGTATGCACCTGAATATAGACGCATATTAGTCCTCATTCTCCGAAGGTACTTGAGGATGCACTATACTGCTATTCAACGCCTGAATCCAAGATTCGACTGTTATTGACTTTTAATAACCTGACTTTCTCTATCCAAAAGAGAATCTATCCCATTTTCTCTATATCCGAAGATTGAGAGAATTATTCCGTGAGTGGTAGGGTAGGAAACCTTTCGTTGAATCTAGCATTCGAAAATGCCTCACCATCTTAAACCAATAAGATGGATGGGATATTGCCAACAACTTGTTCTCATGAATTCGACCGAATCAAATTCTAAGAATATAGTCCACTTCTCTGATTCAGGGAATCTTGGCTCGTCAGTTTCTGACTTCAGATAACACACCCATGTTGCTTACAACTGCTGCAGTGTCACCTTTCATTAACATTAAAGTCTACTACTTTACCAATATTGATTCTCTGGTCTACAAAAGACTCATCAATATTCTGGTCAAGCCCACGCATTTCAAACATGTGGCTTTTAATGACCTAGTGGTTTGCTTTAATCCACCAGTGGATATAAGCATAGGCAGTCAATCTGCCATTGGCTTTAAGCTAAAACCCCTTCTCTATTTCGAATGAGATCAGACTCCGTTGTTTGGCAAAAATATTCATGGCATCACCCCATTGCACTTTTCTGCTTTCCAAGAAGTCAAGCAAGGCTGAGTGGTGAGAAAGTTTCAGGGCATCACCCCTGGTTAACTCTCTACTTCTCAGGGAATTACTCCTAGACCACTTAGCCTTGCCATGAAAGATAAACTTTCCATTCATTCTCATCACGTAGATCCAATTACTCCCACTGGGCCTGAGACACTCAGGTGGTTCTACAAGATTATGAACAGAACTGAGTACCAAAACTCCATTTATAGGTCTATGGCTTTAAACCAACCTCCTTTTATCAGAAAACTATATAGTCCTTCCAAAAAGGACCTTAGGTTATCGATCACCCCCAGCAGACTGTAGAGACTACATAATCACAGTGGGTCAACGGTTAAACCATACTCCCACTGTACTTGGGTGGATTGACATTCTGATCTGGTTCAATAGTATTTATCAACGTAACCCCCAACAACCAATGTTGGATGTTGTCTGATTAAACCAGATAGTAACTCCTTGAGTAACTGTACTTCAAGGCCTAAGGTTGTTATTTAAACATTCTTTTAGAAAAAGTTGTAACAGTGTAACTCTCACCATCCAATCTTAAGAATCTTATAACCAACCTTCACTCATTGTATTAAGATATTTCACGATCAGTCATCATCTGAATGTGTATGCAAAATCTCCAGTCCTACCTTCAAGCATAAATGCTAAATGCCTCTATTTGCGGAAGTGGAATAAATTTACTTCACTCCTTATCCACAAATTCATAAGCATCTTCTAGGTAGACTTCTCGGAATTGCATGATAATGTAAACCGTTATTTTGCAATCAATATCTTAATTGAGTTAAGCAGTGTAATGTAGCATATCAATAACTATACAAGACAATACATGGTTTATCCTTTCATGAAATCCTTTCACTCGGAGGTAGGCCGATCATCAGTTTCACATACTATGCTATGGCATATATCTAAGCATGGAATACTCTTTTCTCTGGTAATATCAGAGATTCCTCCAAATAATTAGATGAACTATTTGGCGTTTGAGTAGTCTTTAGACAAAATGTCTATTACTCAAAAAACTCCCACTAGCTTGTATCCTTCATAAGACCCTGAAGGTCAATATGAACAAGCTATGATACTTCTTTAGCTTTATTACCCTTTCCTAATTGAAATGTTACTTAGTCATTTTTCCTTTGAGATAGTATTCTTAGACCGGGAGATAGGAATCACCCATAGCCAATCTTCAGATCTTATCTTTAGGATATATGCACTAATTGATAGATGCTGAAGAATCGTTTATCTAAATACGGAAACCGTTTGTCTTAATAGTTTATGATGTGTTACATATACCTTTTCAAAATTACTTAGTGCTTTTGACTTTATCAGACAAAAGTCCGAGTCTCAGAATCGTATACAAATGTCATATTCACTTTCTTTAAGGAAACTATATTATCGATTTGAAAGTGAATCCATTCGTTCCAACGAGTCTGAAAACAGAAATTAAATTTCTGCGATATTCAAGGACTAAAATCCGAAATTTGTTTCCTTATATCACTCCCACTATTTTAGTTGAAATAACTGCCCGTTGTCTACTCTTCATCATAAAAGCCCAGCTACCTTGTTCTTACAAAAGAACTTTAGCTTCCGAGTCGAATTACTCGATTAAGAAAGTCTCTAAGGATTCATAGGTTAGTACTCCGAAATCACTTTCCTTATCCTATATTTTATTTTATTAATGTTTCGGTTTAGCCTTTAACTTATTTAGATTAGATGACTTACACTTGTAGACATTTTCCCATTCTTGGCTTTCTTTAAAGGAAATGGCTGTGAACTAGCAGTTCATTTGAGTAGACACTACTCGTGAACTGTGGGATGGCCAGTGAGATTGATGCCAAATCATTCTCGTCATCCTTGAACTAATTTTAATTTGTCTCTCGTTCAACACGAGTGATAGCAGTGACATACTTATCAATGTCACTTAAGTTTGTAGGATCAAAAGGAACTTTCTCTTCCGAAGAACTAATTTGCATTCTTAATTATTGAGTTCAACGTTCTTGTTACTTTTCCACTTTTACGAAGCCATCATCAATCAATTTATCGTGTTTAGCAGTTTAGATACCTTGAGATGATATGTAGTTGCAAAAATAAATTATGACAGAATTATAAATCAAATCATACACCACAACTAATAATGATTTTAGGAATTATAAACGTGATGTCATGCATGCAGTTTATCCTACCATTCCAAGGATTTAATCTCACACCTCAGTGCCGCCGACGGGTAGGTCAAAGAGGTGACGATTAAATTGGGACAATCTCTCTCAACAATTAACTGAGAATCAGACATCCTGATTTAATTGTTGATTACCTTCCTTTTTCAGCCAAGACATTTCCATAAATACCCTTTAGAGTGTAACCTACTGTTTTAGATTTTTAAGTAGACCCCGAGTATGCCGCCGAAGGGTAGGTCAGTGACCCGACGAGTACTCAAAATCCTATCCTTTCGGAAACCAAGCCTTGAATTTCGATAGCAGTGAAGGCCATCCAAAGGGGGCCAAAATCAAAGCGGCATGAGGCGTCACCATTCTCTCACGGTGCTCGTGTTAACAGTAGAGGCCGAGGGGTCCGTTGTCACCTTTCCCACTCCCACTGTTATTTTGAAAATTAGGTAGTCTCATTAGGATTTTAAGAATTTCTTCACAATCCGAAAAACAATAAATCATGAATATTTAAGTTAATCCTCCCACTAGTTCATCGGTTCTAAATACCGTCTAACTAGTGTCACTTACTCACGACTTTCCAATTTTATGGATTTATAAATTCTTTGTGTAGACAATACACAATTAAAATTCACCAAGAATTTTGTAATCCTAATACATTAGGACTTATGAATTTTCTAACAATTTGAAAAACAATAAATCACAAAATTTAAAGCTCTCACTAGTTTATCGGTTTCAAATACCGTCTAACTAGTGACACTATATTCATGATTTTCCAAATTTTCAATTATTTAGAAATATTTCGTGTAGACACTACACAATTAAAATTCATCAAAGAATTTTATAGTCCTAATCTTGTCATGTTAAAAATTTAGGATCTTAGATTTTTCCAATAATCGAAAACAATAAATCATGAAAAGAAATCACCAACTTATCGGTTCCAAATACCGTCTAGTTAGTGTCTAATCTTTTCACGATTTTCCAAATTTTGATTATCAAAATTCTATTTATGTAGACACTACATAATTAAATCCTCAAGGAATTTTAGATCCAAAAAACAAATTTACCAAGTAAATTTTTATCACGTGAATTTTATTTCCCGATAAAATTTTGTTTCCTTTACTTAATTTATTTATTTTTAATCTAAATTAATTACCATGTTGATACATGTCTAATTAATTTTAATATTAATTTTCTACATGTATGCATATGCTAGGAGTGGAATTCATAAATATGATGAATGTCATGGTTATATCACATAAAAGATCACAAAAGAAAATAAATGCGAAAAATAAATTTCTGAGATGGACCGTTGGTACCCCGTATCTAAACTATAAATTAAATAAGTAAACCCTACGTTCATAAAATTTCTAATCTTTAATGAACCGCCGCCGCTTCTTGATATATAATTTTTTGGTTCAAATCTTCAATAAAAGCCCTTATAGCTGAGTTGATTGAAGCTCATTCTTCCTTCATCACCACCCGAGTTCGATTCCCCCTCAGTATTTTTTTTTTCGGTCGTATTTTTTTTTCCTGTCCTATTTTTTTTATCGTTTAAAAAAAAATCGAACACAAAAAAATTGTTTCCGAACAGGAAAGAAAAAAATTTCAGAATTGTATACAGCAAAGGTGATTCGAACTCAGGTCCGCGCACAATTGAACATGTGACTTGACCACAGTGCTGCGGCTTTTATTCTTCAGAATTTTTGTCCCAATTAATTAAATAGGCCTTCGGCCGAAATAAAAAAAAATTTGCAGAAAATTAAAATTGCAAAAATAAATTACATGATATCCTACACCCAAAAAAACGGGTTTACAATAGATCTAACGGTAAACATATACCAACCCCAATCCATCTTGTCAACCAAAACATTCAATCGCATAAAAATTAAAAGATGCAATTTTATTCTATTCAACTCCTTATTAATTAATTATGCAATCAAGATCGCAAAATCGCTTTAAACTTGCTCCGATACCACATGCTTGATATACAGAAACCCGAATCCGGATCCGATCCATAATTGGATCGTCAGATCTGATTCACAACACCGATCAAGACGCTCGATCATGCACAGCGGAAGCTACGAATTAGATTCATTTACGATTTTACCACGATATGATTTGTATAATAAATTAATCTACAAGAAGGTTAGTAGACTTACCCCAACCGGAGAGAAATAGGCAATCGACCAAAGGGAGAAGCCGTGATCTTCCGGATTGTATCTCCAAGCGACGACTGGTGGACGTCGATCCTCGCCTTAGAACCTCCTCGAATATGCACAAGAAATACCCTAGGTTTTTCTTCTTTTAATGACTAAGGCAAGAAATTAATTTTTCTTCTTTTATTTTGTGAATGTGGCGCCATTGTTCAATGTAAATTGTGTTGGGAGGAACTCTCTTTATATAGGAAAATAACTAGTCAAGAAAAAATTATCATTTTCACACCACAATTAGCTATTCCCACAAGGAAAATATATTTTGCCAAAAGATAAGAGATAATTCCTAAAAAATCAATCTCTTATTTTTCCATTAATTATCCAACAAATAGATAATTAATTAATTACACATGTGACATAATCTAGGAAAATTTCTTCTCCTAACTTATCCACAATGTGGCGCCATTTTCATCATTAAATTAATAAAAAATGTATTTTCTATTTTACATATTATTTACCAAATAAATAATATTGCATATTCATTAAATAAACCAACTATTTAATTTATTCTCAAGGTTCCATAAAACGAGAAAACACTCGCGTGTTAGGAGCCAACCCGGGAACCATGGACCTATAACCAGTAGCTACAATAAATTTAATAAAATATCCATGGAACATAATATTTCTACTCAACTTATTAATTCCGGAATTACGCCACCATAAATCTGAAACTGAACTCTATCGATTATAGATATAAATTATTCTCAAAACGTCGAGTCGAGTCGATAACTGTCCATTGATATAATCATTACATATAAACTAACCCTCAATAGACTATCCGTAATGAAGCGGGAATATTTCCGTAAACCTTCTTCAATACATCTTATCCTTATTTACCATTATCCCACTAGTGATCAATTAGTTCATAACCAATACAAACTCCGCGGATCGATCAGTTTCTAGGATTAACAAATAAGGGGATTGTCTTTCTACTTCCCGTAGGAAGGAATGGATTCTATATCTGTGAGACACACACTTCTCTCTCATTCCAGAATAGTGTCAACGTGAAAGTGATTCGGACCGCGCCTCTTAGCGATCCTTAACGAACACATCAAACCCTATTCTGAAACCAGTAGGAGTATGCAATCACTTCAGAATTAAGGTTAATCCATATATGATCATCTTGTGATTTAATGAGACTTCTCAATCACGGAATTATATGAGAAACGCAGATTAAATCGGTCCAGTCCTATATGACTCTCATCATATATAAATGCCCCACTTAGACAACCAATGTCGACGGTCCGGATAAGACGGTCACACCATAAAGTGTTCGGGCGCATTAATGGTGGTTTAATCAGTAGACCACATAATTTGATTCAGTTCATCACGGAATAATAGTTCAAGTGTATCACTATAAACTTAATCCTTATGTATGACACACACTAAGTTACATGGCTACATATGATACGACTTGGGGTTTTCAGGAGTGTATTAAATATAAGCACAAAGCAAATAATAAGATGAGAATAAATCTGGCATTTATTAAATATGAAAACAATTACATAAATTATCTTTCGGACGCTACTTCCAACAACTGGAACGTCTCGGCAAAATTTTGGTCAAACGATGCACACACCGCACATCCAACAGCCTAGTGGAAGGAGGCGTAAACCAGTGAATGAAGCTGGAACATCTTGGAATCTTTTTGGTCAGACAAGTTATAATGTCCACATACATGGAACAAGCCAGCAGTTTGACGGTCTGCCTCCTCTTACGGCATCACCAATGCAAGCGGGCCTGAATATCGGTGGATCTTTTATGAGTTATCTGAGAGCACCGTTGGAATAGAACCCTGACACTGGTCAAACATTTAGTATGGAAAGTATTAATCGCAATAGAGGTGCTCATTTCGGGTCTGGCATTCTGTCTTCTAAAATTCCTCCATGTCCACGGGCTGGAGCATTTCAGAAGGAAGATTCAGGAATGCTGTATATTGGTTAAAAGTTCAAAGAAAATGATGATATGCATATGAAAATGAGTTACCCCGCATTGAAAAATAATTACATGTGGAGACTTTTAAGGTCCGACAAGGAGAGGTTAAAACTACGATGTTATACTTCGTACAATTGCGAATGGATGGTTGACGGTAGGAAGGTTGACGGTTGCAAGTACTTCGAGATAACCACGTACACTGAAACTCACACTTGTGGATTGGAGCGATTACCCAATGATCATAGGCAAGCCAGGCCCGGACCTATAGGTCATTTTGTACGGGAGAACCTCATTGAACTCAGCTTTGATTTCACGACAAGACATGCATTTAATAGTTGAGGTCAAAAGAGTATTCAACATAGACCTTGATTATCATCGTGCGTATCACTGTAGACGGAAAGCCTTGGAATTCATCGGCGGAAGCGTAACACTATCGTATTATAAACTACCCGCCTACTTTTACATGTTGAAGAAAGAAAATCCTAGAACTATCACTGACATAGAGCCTGATGCACTTGGCAGGTTCAAGTATTGTTTCATGGCTTTGAATTCTAGTATTGAGGGGTTTAAGTATTGTCGGCCTATCTTAGTTGTGGACGGTACACATCTGAAAACAAAATGCGAGGGGACGTTGTTAGTAGCTATCGGTGTAGACGCAGGTGACCATCTCTTTCCATTAACGTTTGCCGTGACCGACGGAGAGAGCATCCGGGCATGGACGTATTTCATGCTTCAAGTGAAGTCGTTAATCGGAGAACGTAGAGACATGGTGTTTGTATCAGACAGAGGGCCAGGCATCATTGGAGCTGTTAGGGATGTATTTTCAAACGCCCACCATGGTTATTGCTACCACCACTTAGTCATGAACCTCAATACAAAATTCGGAACCACGGGATATTGTCCATACACCTTCTGGGAAGCTGCGTATACATTTTCAAAACGCAATTTGCAATAACATTTTAGCACATAAAAGATCAGGATCAAGATCCAACTAAGCCAGTATCACGTTATTTGAAAAATGGGCACGATCGCATTTTCCGGTGACACGTTACGCAATAATGACAAACAACTATGCTGAAAGTTTTAAGAACGTGATCAGGGATGCGTGTATGATAAGTATCGTGAATCTGCTTGAATTTATCAGGGCAACGTTGCAGGATTGGTATTGTAAGAGGAGAGAAACTGGGTACTCATGTCGCACCGTGTTAGCCACTGAAGTCGAAAAATACATGAATGACGTTTCGAATCCCAGGAGAACCTTCACACTGACGCCGATCGACCGGGACGAGTACCAAGTTGGGGACATTGATACTAGTGCGAGGGTAAATATGCGTAAATGGACCAATTATTGTGAGGATTTTCAGAGACTTTGGATGCCTTGCGTACATGCGGGGTCAATGTTATAATATACTTGACCACCATAAACCGATATAAGTCGAGTAGCTATAGTGAATCAAGGCGAGAGTCATCTTATATACGATTATTGTTGTGACTACTACGTAATTAAAAGCTCAATATTTCCAACGTATCTATCTTAGAAGAGTCATCCTCTTTAACTCGTCTCTCGTCCTATTAACAATTACCTGCACGGTCTTATGTTAATCTACGATTTACGTATAACTAGGTGAGCTCAATTCCCAAATACAAAACCTACCTAGATCTCGCTGAAAGTCCCGGAAGATCATTCATGAGCCAACCTAGGAGCCCTATATTGGTATTTCCTAATCATACGCTAATTAAAACAGATGAGCAACGTAGCCGTAGCCATACCTACTGAGATGATAAATTCTATTAAGTTAACCTAACCATAAAGACGTGGCTATTTAACGGATAAAACAGGGCTCGGTCGACCGAATAACAGGGCTCGGTCGACCGAATAACAGGGCTCGGTCGACCGAATAACAGGGCTCGGTCGACCGAATGGTCTTTTTCCCCCAGATTACATCCCTGAACGTATCTCTAAGCGTTTCATCATACACAACAGATTAAACAGTAATTCGTAAAGCATTCATATAAACTAACATAGATACGCATTAATTAAACAATGCAGATTCATGGATAGAAACTAAGTAGATGACGTAGGTTATGGGATCCTCATAGACAAGGCTTCGCCACATCCATAACGACATAACCTAGATCTACATCATCTAGCTATGAATTAACTAACTCAAACAATAAAGCATAATTGGGAGGGATTAATTACTTAAAAGAAAGAAACAGAAAATAAAGGCTTACATAATGCAGCCCTTAAATTGCTGGAAACCCTCAAATTATTCTACATTGTATCAAAGTTGTATTATGAATTGTAAGATTGAAGAAAGAATGAATGATGATTTACAATTCCTCGTAGCTGCTGCTTATATAGGAGTTTCTGCCGACTTATGAAGGATCTAGAAGGTAAATACGAAAAAATCCGAAAAGTGACCGAGCTGACACACTCGGTCAACCGAAGCACCCCACTCGGTCGACCGAAGCTATAGGCTCGGTCGACCGAACCTATTTTGCACATGTTAATCGTTTTTCTCGTCTATCTTGTTCCCCACTGCACGCTTGCATGTTGATCCGATTAATCTTCCACTTAATGCTCCGATTTTCTTCCTTCCTTATCTTGAGATAATTGATTGAATGACACTAATCTTCTCGATTTGTAATGATCTGTAAAATCAACATTAATCGCACAGTAAATCGGCCTTTTAATAATAAAAACAGCTAAATACCAAATATCATATTAATAATCACTTAACATTAAATAATAAATATAAACGAGTGATTTAATATGAAATATATATTATTAATCTCGATTTAAGGATAATGTTGATGTCTTTTACGGGTATAATTTGACCGTCATCAGATGCGTATTTCCTATTCCCAGTCGAGGATGATTGGCTTGTTCCTGAATCAATTAGTACTCAGCGTATTCCTCCGCCTGAGCCTAGAGTGAGCGTAGGAGGGGAAACACAAAGTACGGGAGCGAGGCGGGGCCGACCCAGGATCCTCAGGATTGCTTCTCAATGTGAGCCTCCCGGAGGTAGGACCAGCAGGATGCCTGCTGGCGGGACAGTCCCAGGTTCCGGTAGGCATTGCTCGTTGTGCGGTAACCCCGGACATAGAAAGACTAGATGTCCGTTTCGTACAGCTGTTCCTCATTGAACAATTATCTTATATGTTTTGTTTCTTCTTATTATTATTATTCTTATTATTGTGACTATATTGTTTTTGTATAAAAATTATCCTTTGTTTAGAAAAGCATCTGTAATCCTGCTCGTTGTCCGTTTCACACTAGAGACTAGTCACAACTATCATTTGCCTTACATTTTGATTTGGAGGTTCCTGATTTCTTTCTTTGCAAATCAATGTGATAGTCCCCTCTACTAGAGATACAAGAACCGCTTCATGTGATCAGGAAAGGTCATCCATTAGCTTTTTCTTTAATTGTGAGAATAACAAAGCAAAGCAAGAAACCAATAAAAAAAATGTGCAACATCAGACAAGGTCTTTTGCATCTTTACTTATGAGAAGAAAGAAAAACTGATCTTATAAAGAAAAATCTGCAACTTCAACAAAGTCTATAACTTTCTTCATTCTTGATGGAAATAACTTGCACGGGAAAATAAATTGCACGGGAAAATATGATAAAGTACTTAAATAAACCTAAGGGTGCTCATTAAATATGATAGGGGAGGTTTCCGAAGAAATGTCATCCGTGTCATACTCTGGTACGTGAAAATCTCTTGCGATAGCTGTGATAAGAAATGGATAATAGATATAACCATCACCACTTCTGCCAAGCGATATGTCACAAATCTTACTAATGATGTAACGTCCAAAGTCAACTTCGTAATGGAGAACTGCGTACAACAAAACATACAAATCAAATGTCGGTTCAAGAGTGTGTATAGTACGATAGACGCTATTGGCGAACCATTTGATCATAACATGCTCCCATTCGGTAGGTAGTTGACGGCAAGCAATTAGACGTTGCATTACTTGAACGTTGTAAGCCCCGTTGAAGAAGTCACTGGATGCTTCCGCTCCACTTACACCATAGTAGTTATTGATCAAGTCCACCTCCAATGCAACATCTACTCCACGTAATTTGTGCACCCCTGATGCTATGGGGAGGTACTCCCCAGCTACGCCTGACCCGACAACTACATAGAATTCACGAACAATTGATCGATTCATAGTCCATGTTGGTGCAGGACTACTTCCGAGGAGCTCCAACGAAATTCTGCGTAAGAGACTCTTCATCTTGGTAGGTAGACTCTCTCATACAATTCTCCTCCTCCGATAATAGCTCTATCTTGAAAGAGCCAAATCCAATTTGCACGCTCTTCGTCTGTTCTGAACCTCAACCTCAATGTCTGAAAGTCATAATTGGTGATTATTAACACCCGCCCTAGGGTCATTAACAAACACAGGTTGATAGGGATTCCATGCCGGAGGATCATCAGACCCGGGGGAATTTGGTTCATGCCATTCCGGAGGACCAGAAGACGCAGGGGAATTCAGTTCAGAAATTGTGATTAAGGTGAAGTAAAACTGAGGTTTATACAGAGGTGGTGTAAAAGCTCATGGTATATATAGAGTTGTCAAGTGTGTAAAAGTGCAGGTTTTGTCGCCATCGAGTCAGAGGCAAAAAATTTCCACAGGACCGTCCAATTTGCACGAGTTCCCACCTACCAACCTTCTCAATCAATGCTTGTTTTGACTAGTCATGTTGTTCAACCGATGTCATACATTGTAGGGGTCATTGGGGTGCAGGTCTTGTCGCCTTAAAGCCTATGTTCCGTCGAATTTGGACGAAATCCATCCAATTTGATAAAGACCATTATTCCCGTCTAAATTAGGACGGAAACGTTTCCATTTATACAGATCCGTCTAATTTAGATGGAATCCAATCAATGCTTGTTTTGACTAGCCATGTTGTCCAGTCGATGTCATATGTCATAAGGGTCATTAGGGTTCAGGTTGTGTCGTCATGGAGTCAGGGGCACGTCTTTTCACGTGGAGGCTGTGACAAATTTGCACGGGAACGTCCAAAATTTGGACGGTCATAACTCACCACCACTTGACGTGTGGGACCCACCGATAGCGACCACACATGACATCCCATTCTCACACTGTACATATTCAGTCCTGCCTCATTCTCCCAATATATACTGTGAGACATCCCTTATATTCATGCAAGAACGAACAAATTGTTCAATCAAAATCTCCATACAAATACATTTGTTTATTTGCTTCCATATCAATGTCTAACTCGGATTATATATTCCAAGAACATATCTTCTTCTTCCTTCAATTCCAGCTTCCCTTGCAATAGTTCTCTTCCTTTTTCAAGTTCATATTTTGTCTCTTCAAGCAAACATTTCGCTGCATTAAGATCATAACATTCTTGGAATAGACACCGGTTTTCATCGAAATGTCTAACTCGGATTATCTACCCCTCTTTACGTGGACCCGCATGCCTCTATGTTTGATAACGAAGGCAGGGAAGATGCATCCTATGACGAGCAGACACTCTTAACTAGGTTCCCTGATGATGGGGATAGACATTATTTCGAGACAAACTGGATTGGTAGAGTTGTAGTTGCAGAGAGGAGGTTATCATAAGATAGTCTGCCTAAACTCTTGAGAGACAGATTACTCAGAATTGGGTTGTCTGGTTTCGCAAACACCCCTGATGGAACGGTGAGTATGAATCGGTCTATCATTCGTGAGTACTATGCAATTCTTGAGAGTGGGAGACTTTGGGGGAGGACTGCAATCACACCACGAAGACTGTGAGGCGTTTCCATCAGTTTGGATGCGGGGTAGATCAACCGCTACTATGGCCTTCCAAAAGTCCCAGACGGTGAAGAATTTTCAGGCATCATCCTAGGATTGTGCTGGACAATGGGATGGATTTGATGTATGAACTGGCTGATGCATTTGGTGGGACTCATCTTTGGGGCCCTAACGAAAGGACAAATAATGGTTTGGTTGAATATATTCCTGCTAAATTAAATGCCGAGTGGGTACGTTTCATTCTTATGTTTCTTGCGAATCGAGTCCACGGTACCATACATCATGTTCAACAAAACTTGGATACGTACATCCTTGCATACGCAGTTTTATATCATCGAGTTAACATGGGAAGATACATTGTGCATAGGGTTAACAGGATAGCGAGGGGGAGACATGGTGATGGTTATATCTTTTCCCATTTCTTATCACGACCATGGCCAGAAGCTTTGGGGTACCGGAAATTGACACGGATGACATTGTTTGGCAAACCCCAACTATCGTATTTAATCATCACCATTGGTTTATTTAACCGTCATCTTATTGTTATCTCAATGTATCATTACTCTGTCTTTTTATGTTTACTTTCCTTTATTATATTGTCTTTTCATCTTCTTCTTCAATCAATAAAAGAGCCAAAAGAAATGGTAAAAAAAAAGCCATGGGAAAGCTGATGAAAAACACAAGAAGACTTCCTTCTTTGCAATCTTTCAACCTGGTTTCAACTCTGAAACACTGGTATTAGTATATATATACTTCAGTTTGTGCACATTTTATTCCATATAACTTTCATAAAACATATTTATTTCTTATTATTAACGTAGTTTATTTGAACATCTTTCTCGAAAACCCCAACTATTAGGTCACTGTAGCACCCCATTAAGGGTGCTCATTAAAAATGATAGGGAAGGTTTCCGAATAATTACACATCCGTACAGCGGAGGTTACTACTTATCATTTCCTATCTACTACGTTTGCTTCGACAATTACACAATAATTATTCGTTTTTAACTATATTCAAAATAATCAAAATAATTATTGTTTTAACTATATTCATAATCTTCGAAATAATAATAATTAACCGCTATACGTTTAATATACAAATTACAAATTACACCGCTATACGTTGACAAAATAGATCTACCGCTATACGTTTGACAAAATAGATCTACCGCTAATATAAAAAGCATACAAAATTTATAATATAAATATTATAAATTTATAATATAAAAAGAAAACAAAATTTGTAATATAAATATTACAACGCCATAAGTTGAGATAAAACCGAAAAAAATATCAAATGTTGGACGTACACGACTTCCGAACATCTGATATACAAATTACACCGCTATACGTTGACAAAATAGATCTACGGCCATTTTGATCCTGAGCCTGTGAAAAGTTTCATCACTAAGCTCAAATACGCTGCGTCATTGATGATTATAACCTTCATAGTCTTCAGGCTGAAAAGCGCACAACGTTCCCTGCATATTAAAGCCATAAATTTACAATTGAATGTTTGAAATTAACAAATCTGATTAAGGTTTGATACGTACCAGTACTCCGTCGTGGACATCCAGTCTCATCGTGCCGCACTGTAAAGAATTGTGTTTGAGATGGATGGATCATCCATTGTATTGTCCTGCATTCTTGTGATGCTGATAATAGTAACCTCATGTACAAGGCCGGCCCTACAGTGTGGCCAGAGAGACGGCCGTCTTAAGCCCAACGGTACCGGGAGTGCCCAACGGTACATCTTTCGCTAAAAAAAAAAAATCTTTGTAGATTCAATCTGATCCAACCTAATATAATATGTTTTTTTTTATTTTTATAAAGGCCCAAATTTTTTTTACTCCAATCGATAAAGATCTCAATAAAAAAAATTACTTGGCCCAAAAAAAATAGATATACAAACAAGTTTTATTAATTTTTTGTTTGGAAACTATAGAAATTAAAAAGACTACTTTGTGTTGGAAAATTTTGATGAATAAGAATTTGACACTCAGAAAAAACTCCAAGGCACGTAAGAACGTTATCTTTAAAGAGATGTTTCGTCCCACGCAAATTGTCGGGATTCAAACGAAAATCTATCTTATGATACAATGGAGGTGTTTGATTCAAACAGTGACTTGTTTGAATCAAACCCGAGGACATTCAATATTTGTTCCGATGTAAACTATCTAAATTTCGACTGCATACTTGTGCCTTTTTTAGGCTGAATGTACCCCATAAACGAATGGAGGTACACCTTGCACGTAAAGGTAGAATCACGTCAGTTCGGCCTAAAACATGCAACTCTTGAATTTTCTGAGTTTCATCCATTCGTAGGTTCATGAATCTGTTCACGAACTGATGCATGGATTCGGAAAAAAATGCATGAATCTCGTTCATGAGCTGATGCATATATCCGTTTAGGTCGAACCCCGTTTCGTTGCGATAACATTAATTCGTACGGCAACTCGTATGCAAACGATAATCAAAATATTTATTTCTGAAAAAATATCTAACACTTTGTAGACATGTTTTGAGGCTATCAATAAATCAAACTTTATATTTATGAATATAAAAAATGCGATAAGTATGTTTTTCAAAAACAAAAAAAAAACAATTTCAACTAAAAGGCCCAATTCGGGGACTTGGCCTTAAGCCTAAAAAACGACAGGGCCGGCCCTGCTCATGTATCGAGCTCATTTATGTATGATCCGGTCAATGTGGGCCTAGTCACCGTCTCTGTATCGGATGTCGTGCACCATTATTGTCCAATCACTAATTAACATGTGCACAAGCACCCAATGCTACGGGTTAATCATCCAGATAGCATAGGCGATTGTTTTTTGGTCCATGTAGCAGTTTCTAATTTCAAAACAGCCGGAACCTCCACATCCATGTCACCATCCCATTTCTCTAGTTCAGGCACAAGAGTACTTGCGAATGAGGCATAACACAATCTCGCATATCTTTCATACTTATCAGAGTGAGCTGCCATACGAGAAGACAACAGTCCCACATACGCATCAATGTGCTGCAAATGGAATTTATTACTCAGTCACAAAATTACGATAAATAAAAAACCGTAATACATGTTAAAGAAATTCGAATACAAGTTTAAATGAGTTTACCTGTGAATATAACTGATAACCTTGAAACAATTCTCAATCCGCAGCGTAAGGTAAGATTTCCTCATCGCATTTCATCCCCCCTACTAATAACTTGGTTCTATCACCTAGTTTTGATCCCACCCAATTTTTCAGTTCTTTCAGGTCCTCATCGATAGTCCTCCGTCTGGGTGTGTGCCTATCGTCCTCAGGCCATTTTTTAGGCTGAATCCACTGGGTATTAGTCTTCTTAACGTACTCAGTCGATCGAATGGTCATTTTTTTTGAATAGCAGGCTCTTTGTAGCTCTTTCTCCCCTTCCCCCTCATTCTATTCATACCTGGCATCGCTTGGTGCCCTAAAAGAGTGCCAGTGTCCGTTGAGCTGATCTCCGTATGCACATCATCAATATCGAATTCTCAACCTAGACCAGCACACTCAAACAAAAAATCATCACTCAATGGGTCAAGATGGGTGCTTTGATCTGTCTCAGGGTGTTGACCCTGAACGGATGGTGTGCTTTGTGGACTTGAAGACGGCCCAGCTTGGGACCCTGATACCTGAAGACCCGAAGAAGGCCTAGCTTGGGACCCTGAAATTGACAGAGCAGTGTCTGGTGTAACCTGTAAATTAAATAAAGACTGTCAGATGAAAATTTATGTTAACAATGCAACTGAAAGGAAATTCTATTTAAGAGTCGATTCATACCTGGGCCGCATTTGTGTCATAGCCTCTGGGTGTCTCAGTATCACGGTTGCCTTGTGGAACTGAAGACGGCTCCCCCACGGTGACTGGTGCTTTGGGTACTGTTGGGATGTGAGTCACTACCACGGGAGCCTTCTGATACAATTGTCCCCGGCCTCAATGTCCCCTGTCAGTTAAAGGGAAGAGTGTGAATATAAATTTATGTTAACAAGATAGCTGAATGAAATTTTCATTTAGTAGTTATTTCGAACTTGTCTCTCGGCCTAACTTTTCAGACACCCTACTTCAGCCTTCACTTCACTTAACTCAACATTCGTTTTGCTTAACTGAGCCTTCAAGTCTCTTAACTCGGAATTAGTTTTTTCTAACGCTTTTTCGACTATTTGATTAATTATTGGCATCAGTGAATCCAACCGCACACCGCTGACAATAACTGAGCTTATATCCTGTTGCAGGTTACCCTGAGGTTGTGCGGATATAGACGGAGCATCCACACGACGGGATTGGCAGTGTGGACACGTCCTCATCATAGATTTCCGGATGCTCACGTACAAGATCATGCACAGGATAGCCGGTGGAAACATGTCTCGAACCAGGGGCATGGGTCGGATCAATGACTGGGGGCGGGGCTACGACGGGAGGGACGGGTAATAAACAAGGTGGAGTTGTAACCTCCGCTGGCGGCAACCCCAATGAAATTACAAACACTTTGTCAGCGGCGGGTCTCAAAACGTCATCGGGCATTACATTCTATATATAGAAGAAAAAAAACATGTTTTTAGATACAATATATTAAAAGTATTGCTGACAATGTAGACAGATAGAATTGAAAATACGGTACATACCCATGGACTAACGTCTTTGGAGCTCAGTTTATCAGAATACACCCCACCTTTCAAACATATTCATCTCAACATAGCTAGAAGATCATTAGCATATCCGTCTCTCACCGATGCGAATTTCCCATTCATAATAAGGTTTAGCATGGCATGAAAAGACCACAACTGTAAAACGTACAAACAACCTGATACTGTTGGCTTTTGCGGTCTCCCATTGTCACGGATTTTATCTAACAAAACAAACAAGTAATAAAATTTATAAATCCGGTATTCCCCAAGTGTAGGGATCGTAGCATAGCGATTAATACCGGAGTCGATCACAGGGAATCGGGGTATCTAGTTCATTAATTTTCCTAAGATTGATACTATTATTATTAAACCTAATATAATAGAACGAAAAGATAAACTGGACAGAGGATTGTCAGTCCAATGCCAGGAAGACATCGTTGCGAACAAAGATAAAATTTAAATTACAAAGAAAATAAACAAGACAATGATCATGGTGATTAAACAATGAACAAACAATAATCCACCGGTCCCGCAACCCTCAATTTCCTCTCTAAACTATCTTATGATGATTTAATTCAAGTTGTGGTTCACCTATCAAAAGTATGAATTCCTACTCTCGTAGATAATTCGCCTATCAATCTCATCATCTCTCGATCTATAGAGATTAACGCTCTCAAAACAAGGTGTAAGATCTCTCAATCTAGCAACCTAGATATTCAACCTATCAACTCTCGTTATGTCAAGGTTAAAAATCCCATCTTTCCTATGGTGATCTAAGGTTTACACCGACTCTCGTCATACGGTAAACATCAACAACAATTCATCTTTCGATTTCGATTGCATAACAAATAATCAAAGGAAAGATAACAACTTTGAATTAAAATCACAACATAAACTCAGATTGGAAATAGAAAAACCTGATTGGAAAAGATTCAAATCGTTTGAACATGTTCAGCCCCAAGCGTTGAGCATAAAACGCAGCAGCAAAACAGAAATAAAACGGAAAAGAAACGACCCTCGGCCGGCCAAGCACCAAGGCTCAGCCGGCCGAGGTCACTTGGCATGAAAAACTAGGGTTTTCTCAAGTAATATGCGTGTATGGTCTATGTCCTAGGGTTTGATAATGCGTTGTATTTATAGGGAATAAAGTCGGTTTGCTGTAAGTCGGCCGCGGACGCCCGTCTGCATGGATTGGACGCCCGTCCAAGAAAGTTTGGAACTCTCTTGATCTGTTTTTCACCTCTTGGACGCCAGTCTGCTTTGATGGACGCCCGTCTGATGGACGGGAAAAATAGACGAACGTTCAGCTTCGACTTCAACTTGATATTTCCATCTTTATCTTCTTTTTCTTCAGATCAATCTGATTTTAACACATTCTAAATCCTTTTCCAAGCCGGAATTGTGTACCTACAAGTCATCAAACATATTGCAAAATGTAGTATCTTCCAAATCAACATAAAACCATCAATTTTACACATAATTCATACGATTTTGCAACTAACCCATTAAAAACATCACTTGCTCAATATTTCAATATAAAGCTCGATTTCTATGAAAAGCATCCACATATGGGGGAAATTGACATAAAATATATCCTTATAAAACATACAAAATCACCCTTAACACCCATTCTCCCTAGGTCCAAGTAAACTAAACACATGTACTATCCTACGCCAATTCCAGATCAAATTTTGAAACAAATACTCCCCCCATGGAAAAGTCTGGACAAGCTGTAGGTTGTCAATAATATAAAAAAATCTGGCTCGGTATTACTAATCCAGGGTCTTGTCCCATTAGTAGGCCATAAATTAGGTACACCAAACCCATCCGATATACAGTTTCAATGTCAGATTTCTTTGACTTAATCGCTGCTTCGATTTTTGCCAACGTGAGAGTCAATACGCAATCCTTAAGTTCACAAGGTTCAACAAAACAAATTGACTCTCCAGTCAATTGAACATTCAAATCTCCAAATCTATACCCCATCATCATTGCAAACTCTCTTTTTCCAAACTTCACTCTATTATCGCCGACCTTAAAATGAAGTTCGTCGTCGCGGTCTGGATAAACCATTTGGAAATACATGAATAATATAAGCCGCCCCTTGTACTCCAGTTAAGCTCATAAAAATCAATAAACCGACCAAACACTGAACTCTTCAATCGTTCAAACAAGTCAGCTTCTGCGGTACGATACTCGGCCAATAAGGATTTTAGTTGTTGTAAGATAATCTTTTCCGCATGGAACCTCCGTTGGCCGTCAAACAATTTTTCACGTGAATGAATGAATTCACCATGGGCCTAGCAACGGAAAGCTGCGAGTCATTAGAAAATTGTTATATAACTATATACATATTTACACATATTTAGTGTGTAAGTATTTAGTGTTGCATTGCTTAGTGTTAGATTTTTCGAATATTGTTGTGTTGTGTACATACCCCGAACAATAATGTGTGCATATATATATATATATATATATATATATATATATATATATATATATATATGTGTGTGTGTGTGTGTGTGTGTGTGTGTGTGTGTATACATGTATACGTATATATCGGTATATATGTATATGTATGTATATATGTATATATGTGTATATATGTATATGTATATATGTGTATATATGTATATGTGTATATGTGTATATATGTATATATGTGTATATGTATATATGAATATGTAAATGCGATATATATATATATGTTGTTAGGTATAGTGTCCCCGAAAGACAATTGTTTCTTGTCTATACGGGCAAGTGGGAGATTGTTGGAAGTAGCGCCCGAAAGACAATTTATATAATTGTTTTTATAATTGATAAATGACATATTTATTCTCATCTTATTATTTGCTTCGTGCTTATAAGTAATACATTGTTGAAAACCCCAAGTCGTATCATATGTAGCCATATAACTTAGTGTGTGTCACACGTGAGGATTAAGTTTATGCTGATACACTTGAAATGTTAGTCCATGGTGAACTTAATCAAAGTCTGGGGTCTATTGATTAAACCAACATTAATGCGCCTAGAACACTTTATGGTGTGACCGTCCTATCCGGACCGTCGACATTGGTTGTCTAAGTGGGGCATTTATATATGATGTAGTCATATAGTACTGGACCGATTTAATCTGAGTTTCTCATATAATTCCGTGATTGAGAAATCTTATTAAATCACAAGATGATCATATATGGATTAACCTTAATCCTGAAGTGATTGCATACTCCTACTGGTTTCAGGATAGGGTTTGATGTGTTCGTTAAGGATCGCTAAGAGGCGCGGTCCGAATCACTTTCACATTGGTACTATTCTGGGATGAGTGAGAAGTGTGTGTCTCATAGATATGGAATTCATTCCTTCCTGCGGGAAGTAGAAAGACAATCCCCTTATTTGTTAATCCTAGAAACTGATCGATCCGCGGAGTTCGTATTGGTTATGAACTTGTTGGACTTATTTTTAAGTTTTAGTGATGAGTGCCAGACTAGCTGTTATAGAGCAAAGTCAAAAAGATGTCTAGATCAAATGTATAGGTTTATTAGAGTTTGATCTTGTATAGGTTTGATCAAACAAGAACTGTAAAAGGTCGGCTGACTTACATCAGCAGACTAGTCTAGATCAGTAGGGTAGCTGAGTCAGTAGACTGATCAGGAACCTGCTGAAGACTGAAGGCTGAGGGCTCAAACTCAGTTATTGAAGGCTAAGGGATCAAACTTAGTAATTAAAGTCAAGGATATGGAATCAGAATTTAGGGAAGTCTGTGATGACCTAAACTGATTACATATACCTTGTGTACAAGGTCTAAGATCCACAAGTTATGTGGTGATTGGAACTTAGTTATATGCAAAAAGGTGTAATCTAACTTCATAAAGAAAAGTTAGATAAAAGACAGTAAGCTGAAGTGTTTTTAAACACAGCATAATAAGTATAAGCTTACTGATGTGTATATCAGCAGACTTATGTTCTCAGGAACCTGCTGGACACATATTTCAATTTAATCAAAGGCTACATTGGAAGATTACAAGAAAGGGACAGCTAACAACCTCTGATTTTATCAAACAAATCAATGGCTAAGATCAAATGGACGTTGGAAAGATACAGAGGATTATCCAATGGTTACAAGTCAAAGGGTGGACAGACTGTAAACTGTCAAAAAACAGTATGACTGTGTCAGTACTATGAACAGTGACTGAAAGCAAGTCAAATGGGACAAAATCTGAAACGGCTATGTTTGAATTTCAAACATAAGTCACAAGGATTCCTACCTATAAATAGAGAACTCCTAATTCAGATACAGATGATGAAAATTGATGAACATTAAGAGAAAAATCCTGAGCTTCTATTTCTGATCAAGAAAAACACCCTGCTGACCCTACTAAGCTTTAATCTACTGATCTAGAAAATTATTCAAGTGTAATCTGCATTCAAGCTGCATCAAGTTTACACACTTGAAGACATCAAGCTGCTGATCATATCATCCTGATCAAGCTGTTGAAAGCTGAATCACTTACTTGATTCAATCTTTCTTTTATAAGAATCTACTGAAGACAGTGAAGCATCTTTGGGTGTGAAAGACTGTTGTTTGTGGTGGAGCTGGTAAAGAGGCAATCCTAGCCTTCAAGGACCAGTGGAAGACTTTGGAGCGGCAATCCTACCTGTTCCAAGTGTTCAGTTTGTGAAGCCATAGTTATTGGTGAAGGACAAGAAACTTAGGGATTTTTGTAACAGCTACATCAAAGATCTCTATTGAATTACCTCCAACATCACAGGAGAAGAGTGGACTGACAGGATTACACCACCTGGAACCACTATAAAATCTGCCTACTTACTTTCTGCATTTATATTCTACATTTAGTTTATCTAATACATCAATATACTGAATCTAGCAACTGAACTAACACACATACACTACTGAGTATCTAATACTTGGTATCATATTTAATAACAAGTAATAAGGCTTAATTTTTGATATATTTCCGCTGCACAAATTCAGTAAACTCAACAGTCAGCAGACTACTGAAGTATCAGCAGGCTGCTGAAGTTGCTGAGTTTGTTAACTCCAAAAGTTTTAAGTGTTAAGTTTATTCACCCCCACCCCCTCTAAACTTAACCAAAGCCTTTTCAAGGGACCAACAATTGGTATCAGAGTAGTGCTTCTGTTCTGAAGTAATCCTACTTGTTGTGCTTGTGAAAATACTTTGAAAACTTTTTCAAGTTACTGATTTTCAAAGCTTTGCATCATGGATAACAACCAGTATGCTAGAACAATGTTGATGTGTTCTTTAGATCGTTTTTATGAATATAAACGTCGTATGCAGGCTTATCTAGATGCAACACATGATGAAATGATGGATGTGCCGACTGATGGGCCACCGGAGATTACCAAATCAGTAACAGTGGGAGATGAGACACAATACATTCCAAAACCAAAAAGAGAATGGAATGCTGAAGATAGAAAGAGAGCAAATCTCAACAATATTGCTATTGATATCATATACAGAACTCTGGATAGCAATATGTATATGAAGGTGAAAGATTGCAAGACTGCAAAAGAACTTTGGGACAAGATACAGTTAATCTGTAGAGGTGCTGATGCAATCAAGAAGAACAAAATCAGTGTGGCTAAAAAGAGGTTTCAAAAGTTCAAAATGCAACCAAATGAAACCATTGAGCAAATGGAATCAAGATTCAATGCAATCCTGGATGAACTCACCTTACTGAGTGTAAGCTACTCAAAAGAAGAAATTAACTCAAAAATCTTGGAAGCATTACCTGAAAAAGAAGTTTGAGAGATGAAGGTTACTGCCATAGAAGAAATGAGAAAACTACATGAAGAGGATACCTTCAAATTATTCTCAGATCTTAAAGCTTATGAATTCAGGAAGAAATTGGCACCTACCACTGAAAAGGAAGAACCAAAGACCACTGCATTGGCTGCCAAACATCAAGAAGAAACATCAGGAGCTCAAGATGATCTACTGGATGAGATGCAAGAGCAGATTGCACTACTGAGCAAGAAAATTAGGATGATGAAAACTGGAAAGGGTTCTCCAAGGAATTTCACTAAGAAATTCAGTGAAAAGAAGAAGGATGATTCCAGGAAAGACAATGATTACTTGTGCTTTCAATGCAAGAAACCAGGACACTTCAAACCTGACTGTCCTGAGTTAAAACAAAGTAAGGAACATGATTATCTTTGCTTCAACTGCAAGAAGCTTGGACATTTCAGACCTGATTGTCCAGACCTATTGAAGACCAAGAGTCAACAATGAAGACATGGCAAGAAGGCCATGGTTGCTGAAGATGAATCAGGATATGAAGTGGAATCAGAAAAAGGAAATGAATCTGATGACACTGCACTTGTTGCTGATATGGATGATTATGATTTGATGGCAAATATGGATGAAACAGAGAAGGTATACAATTTTGTATCCATAAACACTCATGCTGGAAGTGATTGTGAATCAACTTGTGGTTCAAATCCAAAAAATTCTGACAATGAAGAAACTTTGGATGCCATCCTTAATCAACTGAGGATAATACAATCTGGTTATGAGATTGTGAAGGCTGAAAAAGAAGCTCTTCAATCAGAAGTTGAAAGATTAAATGCTGAATTAAGAATTCTCAAAGGAAAGGAAAAAGAAGTTAGACAGAATCAGCATAAGCCCGCCTTGAACATTCAAGAGCCGCCGAGTCCGTCGAACCATCTTGTTCCTCCACTGCATTCAAATCTGGAAAGCCTTATGGTGATAGAACAGGGCTTGGATTTGGAACTCAACAATCCAATAAGAGTGGATCCATGTAATGTCACTGAACCTAGTACCAAGATTGGTCCTAAGTTTGTGCCTGCACAAGATCCAACTCTCAAAAGGGTTGCTGAGGCAGTGAAGCCTACTGAGAATGATTCAAAGAGGCAAAATCAGAAGTCTAAAAGGACATCAGTACCTAACAAAAAGGGTAATTCCAAAGGTAGGACTGCTGGACCTTCTAGACCTACTGATAGCAGACCTGCTACCAAGTCTGCTGGACCATAAAAAGGGAAAAACCAGAAATATTCCAAGGATAAGAATCCTAAACCCAAAAATGTTAATCATTCTAGGGATACTTATCTCAGGGGGAAAGGTAGACTGTTCCCTACTGATGATGACTGGAATATTCCTGCACCCACTGCTAGAAACAACAAGTATAACTATACTGCTAGGGTAAAACCTAAGCAATGGAATCAACAGAGAACTTATACAAGACATCAGCAGGGACCTCAGCAGACTCCATATTACAGAGCTGTTCCTAACAGACAGCAATCCAATGGTTATGCTAATGCCTCTAACAACAGAAATCACTTCAAACAGCATTACATACCAAAAGGCCGGAAAGCATATGTGAATCCTACACAACCAATTGTTAGACCTTATGGATGTGTAGAATACATGTATGAACCAAAGTATGACACTTTTAGAAGAAGACCTTATGGAAACATGCCAGGGGTCATGCTTACCACTGACCATTATGGACCCAAACAGTTTTGGATACCTAAAATGCATTAACTTTGTTTTGTAGGGTGTCTGGTATTTTGACAGTGGATGTTCCAGACATATGACAAAGAATAAGCATTGTTTGTCAAGTTATGTGGCAAAGGATGGTCCAATAGTGAATTTTGGCAACAAGAATACACCTGGATACACAAGAGGATATGGCACACTTGTGAGAAATGGATTAACAATCATGAATGTTGCATATGTGGAAGGACTGGACTACAACCTACTGAGCACTGGACAATTTTGTGACATGGGATACAAGGTCACCTTTGACAAAAACACTTGCACTGTCATTAGTGAGAGAGGTGATCAAGTTGTGTTGGCTGGAAGAAGACAACAAAACATGTATGTTGTGGATTGGTCTACTGTTGTTCCAGAAACATGCCTGATTGTGCATACCAAGTCAGAAATCAATTGGTTATGGCATAAGAAGTTGAATCATCTAAATTTTGATGATATCAATCAGTTGGTGAAGAAGAAACTGGTGATTGGTTTACCTGAGATCACATTCAAGAAGGATGCTATATGTGATGCATGTCATCAAGGTAAACAGACAAAGCCAAGCTCCAAGTCAAAGACTAAACAGTCAACAAAAAGAGTTTTGGAGCTGATGCACATGGATCTATTTGGACCAGTAACACCAACAAGTGTAACAGGAAAGAAATACACCTTGGTGGTTGTGGATGATTATTCAAGGTACACTTGGGTGATATTTATGAACAAGAAAAGTGAAACACTTCAAAAGATGCCTGAACTTTTGAATAGATTACAAAATGAGAAAAGTTTGACAGTAGTAAAAATCAGATCAGACAAGGGTACCGAATTTCTCAATAAAGTTATAAGAGAATATTGTGAACAGAATGGTGTACTACATCAACTTGTTGCTGCTGGTACACCTCAGCAAAATGGGGTTGCTGAAAGAAGAAATAGAACTCTAAAATAAGCAGGAAGAACTATGATTTGTGAAGCATTGCTACCTGAAAGATATTGGGTTGAAGCAGTTAATGCATCATGCTACACACAAAATAGAACATCAGTGAACAAGAAGCTTCTAAAGACACCTTATGAGATTTGGAATGGAAGAAAACCTAATATATCCTATTTCCATCCATTTGGAAGCAAATGTTTTATCCTAAATCATAAGGAACAATTAAAGACATTCCAACCAAAATCAGATGAAGGAATTTTCTTGGGATACTCTTCTATCAGCAAGGCATTCAGGGTATTGAACAAAAGGTCACTGAAACACGAGGATACAATCCATGTTGTGTTTGATGAACCTAAGTTCACTGGTATGGAAGATGAAGCTTGTGAACCTTCTGAGAATCAACAAGTCACTGATCCAGTATGTGTTGAAGTTTTGGAAAGATTCAATGACTTAAAGGTTTCTGATTCTGCCCCTGCTGAACACCCTGCTGGTAATACTACTGATGCAACAACTGAGGCAGTTCAAGGATCTGCTGAACCCTCTGTTGAAGAAATATCAGACCCTACTGAAGATGAGGTTCCTGAGAACCAATCTAACCAGAATCCACAATGGTTAAGGGATCACCCTGCTGAACAAGTTATTGGCAATATACAGCAAGGTGTGAGGACTAGAAGACAGTTAAAAGCAATGTTTACTTGTTTTCTATCTCAAGTGGAACCTAAAGTTGTTGAAGAAGCAATTTCAGATCCAGATTGGATAATTTCTATGCAAGAAGAGTTAAATGAATTTGAAAGAAATCAAGTTTGGACACTGGTAGAAAGGCCTTCTCATGCAAATATAATTGGTACAAAATGGGTATACAGAAACAAATTGGATGAATCTGGTACCATTGTAAGGAATAAGGCCAGACTAGTAGCAAAAGGCTATTCTCAAGCAGAAGGGATAGATTTTGATGAGACATATGCCCCTATTGCAAGATTGGAAGCTATCAGATTATTTTGGCACATGCTGCTTATAAAAACTTCAAAGTATATCAGATGGATGTCAAAAGTGCATTCTTGAATGGCATTCTGGAAGAGGAGGTCTATGTTCAGCTACCTCCTGGTTTTGAAGTTAAAGATCAAGAAGATAAAGTGTATAGACTCAATAAAGCACTTTATGGTTTGAAACAAGCACCAAGAGCATGGTATGAAACTCTATCTCAATTCTTGGTGGACAATGGTTTTACAAAAGGCACCATTGATAAGACTCTTTTTAAAATCAATGAAGGGGACAACACCCTGTTGGTACAAATTTATGTTGATGACATAATTTTTGGTTCTGAAAATGAATTGCTATGTGAAAAGTTTGAAAATCTAATAAAGAGTAAATTCCAAATGAGTATGATGGGAGAAATGAACTACTTTTTGGGATTGCAAGTCAAACAGATGAAAGATGGAATCTTCATTCATCAAACCAAGTATACCAAGGAGTTACTGAAGAAGTTTGGTATGGAAAACAGCACCAAGGTATCAACTCCTATGAGTACAAATATTAGAGTGGATGAAGACAAAGAAGGCAAAGATGTTGATCAGACTTTATATAGAAGGATGATAGGTAGTCTGTTGTACCTTACCGCCAGCAGACCTGATATATCCTTTGATGTAGGTGTTTGTGCAAGATTTCAATCAAAACCTAAAGAAAGTCATTTAGGTGCAGTCAAAAGAGTTCTCAAGTATCTAAAAGAGACTTTGGGAGTAGGGATATGGTATTCAAAAGATGGAAGCTTCAAAGTTATATCCTACTCAGATTCTGATTATGCTGGATGCAAGATTGATAGAAAAAACACCACAGGAACCTGTCAATTAATGGGAAATATTTCGGTTTCCTGGTTTAGCAAGAAACGAGAATTCAATATCAACTTCCACCGCCAAGTTGAATACATTGCTACTGGAAGTTGCTGTGCACAAATACTGTGGTTAAGACAACAGTTAAGGGATTATGGAATTGAAGAAAGAGAAATTCCAATTATGTGTGACAACACAAGTGCAATTGCAATCACAGAAAATCCTGTTTTGCACTCAAGAACCAAGCATATTGATGTAAGACATCATTTTATAAGAGATCGTGTTGAAAAGAAAGATGTGGTGGTTCTTTATATCCCTACTGAAGATCAACTTGCTGATATTTTCACTAAACCTTTGGATAGTGAAAGATTTGCCAAACTAAGGACTGAACTTGGAATTATAAAAGTTGACTGATACATCTTTGATCAGCAATGTACTGGAATTCACCAAAGGGATTAGTCTTTGCTATGTTGGGTGAGCTCACTTAGCAGATTAGTCATTGGTATCAACAATTCCATGTACTTATGATTGGACAATTGAGCAAGTGAAGTTGCCAAGGGGATTGGTCTTTGTCATGTTGGGTGAGCTCACCTGACAGATCAGTCATTGGTATTAAACTTCATCTTGTATTATGAGTTGGACAATACAAAAGGAATTAAATATCAGCAGAGTAACTTTTTCAGCAGGCGCTAAGACTTCTCTATCAGCAGGCTGCTGAGCCAAGTCTACTGATGACAAGGCTGCTGAAGGAAACGTTACACAGTCAAACTTGCAAAAGTCAAAAAGCAATTGGCGGGATATTTATCTTATCTTAATAACCATAGTTACACGATCGAACGGTAATCAGACGTTATGGAAAAGTTATGGGCCACGTGTCAAAACAGCGTTCACTCAAATTTAATCGTGGTTAATGCACAGTACACGATCTGACAGTTACAACTGAATCTGTCTATATATACAGACCCTTACACAGAAGTTACTCTCAAAAACCTCAGATTAATACTCTCTGCTTTTACACTGTGTGAACACAGATTTGAGAGCTATCTTCTTCATCTTTATCTTAAAACAATGGCAGAAAAGGATGATGTTCAAATCGGAACAAGTCAAAGTGTAAGAGGTTTTGTTGTTGATGCTAACCAAACGAATTAGCTATCAATATTGGTCGAAGGATAAGAAGATATGCAGGTCTGGAAAATGTACTCAATATAAGATTGGAAACAATATCATACACAAATGTTGTTAGCTTCTGGAGGAATATTGTGATAAGAGAAGGTAGAGAGGCATTCACCACAATAGTAAATGCCCAAGAGATTGAAGTTTCCTCAAATATGCTGAGGGAAGCTTTTGGTTTTGCACCAGTAATCGATGCTCCAACAAATCCTGAAGAAATGGGATTGTCAAAAATGAACTTTATTGACAGAATCAAGACCAATGATGCCATCAAATCAATTCCAGGCATTAATGTGAAGTATATTGGTTATGAATACAACCCGCTGATCAAGATTATTGCAAAGAATATCTTAGGACTCATTGGGAGCATGGATACTTTATCAAGACCCAAAATAGAACTCCTGATGATTATTTGCAGAAGCATGAATATTGATTGGGCTGGATTCTTTGTCCATTACATGAAGAAAGTAGCAAAAGAAGAGAAAGAAGGGACAAGGAAATCCAAGGCTTTACCTTTGGGATTAATGGTTCAGGCCCTGCTGAATCATTTGGGAATTGCTGATATTGCACCAGAAAAGATCAATAAATCCAGATACAAGAAAGAGATTGACTATTCTATTCCTGGATTGGATGATGATGAAGATGTGGATGATGAGGCCACTGATAGTGATGGTAATGATGCAGATGATAATGCTGGTGGTGAGCAGGTTAAGAAAGCTGTTAAACCTGCTGCACCCAAGAAAGTTACTGAGAAAAGAAAGGCTGCTGATGCAAGGAAAATTACATAATTGTTAAAGCCTAGGAAGACAATGAAGCAAACAGCAGAGACTACTGAGTCTACTGAGGGACCAGGAGAGACTGAGGTTACTGACCCTGCTGTAGTTGCTAAAAAGAAGACTGTTGTTGAAATCTTGAAGGAGCAACAGAAGGAAATTAGCAAAAAGAGGAAAGCTGCTGAAATTGAAAAGGAAGATCTTTCCAAAAGAATGAAAGAGATTGCCAAGAAAAGGAAACATGGCAAAGGCAAACAATTGAAAACTTTGGAGGATCAAAGGCAACTAGAAGAAGAAGAAGAAGTAGGAGAGGCTATTGAGGCTGAACCCTTAACAATCATTAAGCCTACTGAGGATGTAGAGGTTCTAATTGAGCAACCTGCTGGAGAATCACAGCAGACTACTGAAACTGAGCCTGCTGTTGAAGTTGTTGAATCCTCCCCAGTAAAGGTTGCTGAGCCTACTGAAATTGCACAAGTTGTTGTTGAGCAACTTGTAGAAGAACCACAGCAAACCACTGAGCCTACACCTGCTGTGGAAGTGGAAAAGTTGGTACAAGACCCTGCAATTTCTGTAATAGTTCAAGGGGAAGAGCAATCTGATGCTAACCCTGCTGATGAGCATGTAAGTCAGGGGGAACCAAGTGTAGTACAGATGGAGGTAGTAGGAACAAATATACAATCTGAGCAACCTACTGACCTAGAGGCATCTGTTGAAGAAACTCTGACTCTGCTAGTTGGGACCTTTGGAGGTCAGCAGAGTGAACAACCATCTCCCAGAAAACCAACCATGCCATTTGAGAGACATGAGAAGAAGAAGAAAAAGGAGTTTGTTGACCCTAAACTCCTACTGGTTGCAAACTACTTTCAATGGAAGTTTGGATTTTATAAGAGACAAAAGCCAGCTGCAGAACCAATGACAGATTTTGAAGAATGGGCTTTTGAGAAATTGGGAGTGGAAAATTTGTTGGATTTGGTTCATACCTCCTTATTGCAATCAAGATTAATGGATCTGTTTGATGAACAACAGAAGGAGGAGGGTATCAAGTTTAGAGACCCCAGAGATGAATCAGACAGTGATGATTCATCATCTGATTCTGGAGGAGATTATCCCTCTGGTCCAGGAGGAACCAGTGGAACTGCTATGATAATTGAACCAAGAGGGAGCGATCTCATCGATGGACGATCTGCGAGAGACAACAAACTGAACAAATGGATGAGGATGTGGAAAATCTCACCATGGATGATATAGAGGCACAAATCAATAAGGGAATAGACATTGGTGCAAACAGGATGGTTGGTGAGATAGACACCATGTTTGTTGTTGAACCTGCTGAGCATACTGATGATCACCAGACTGTTGATTTGGATGATGAGAGGAATACTGACCATAGTGAGCCTGATGTCAGTTCTGAGGATTCCATTCAATATTAAGACTGGATTGACACAGAGGACACTCTAACCAGGGCTGCAAATTTTATAAGAAGGATTTCTGATCTTAGGGAATTTCAAAAGGAGAATATGGATGTATTCCCCGAACAAGTTGTTGTGGCACTGGTGGTTTAGACTGCTAAGGTTCAAACAACACCTGAACAAAGGTTGGAACATGAGGTTTAGGCTGCTGAGGTTCAAACAGCACCTGAACAAAGGTTGGAACAAGAGGTACAAGTTGTTGAGGTACAAACAGCACCTGGACAAAGGTTGGAACAATCTTTGGGTTTGGAGGAAACCCCTGTTGTTGTTGAACAAGGCTGTTGTAGTGGAGCCTACTGGAGACAAGACCACTGTAGGGAAAGATAGTCAGCAGACTGCTGTAATTGATGAGGATGAGCAGCTGGTGGACTATGACTATTGTGATAAGGAGTTTCAAGTGCCCGAGGAAGAACCTATTGATGAAGAACCTCAACAGGAATTTGTACCAGTTTTTGAAGAGCCTTCTTTTGATCTCATTCTGGAAGAATTCCAAGGACCTAACCCTGCTGGAAGGGATATGAGCTATGCTTTGGTTATCAGTAGACAGAGGCAACAATACAATGTAGAAGAGCCTGCTGATGGAGCTGATGGAGGAATGGCTGGTGGGGTACCAGCACATGTTGTGGAAGAGTTGAGGGCTGTCAGAAATGACATAACAAGGTTAAGAACTCAACTGGACAGGCAAGAGCAAAGGTTTGAAGACTTAATGAATTTAGTGGAGAATAGGGGAAGAACCACTGAAAGAACAATTTGCATCCATTCATCAGAAACTTGACAAGCTTGCTGAGACACCTAAGCCTGCTGTGGCTGAATCTGCGGGAACACTGCAACCTGCTGTACTGGATCCTAAAATGACTGAGAGGATAACTCTACTGGAGCAAACTTTGCAAGGAAGGATCACAGCTGTTGACACTAGGACTGAAATTATGGAAGGTCAACTAAACAACCTAGTGCTCACACAAGAGAGTGTACATGGCCTGCTGTCCCGTTTTGTTGATGATGTCAATAAGGGGGAAGAGAGCCAAACAGCAGTAGCAAAAGAGGCTGCCAGAATCTTTGCTAAGAAAAGATGGGAAGATGATACTAATGCTTTTAGGGAGCCTGCACCTGGTAGACTTCCACTTACTGATAATCTTCTCAAAGAATGCAAGAAAGTCTACAACAGCAAAAGAAGACCTTACCATGATAAAGGTTTCCATGAGGGACTCAATTCTTTTCTTGGACTCAAGTTTTGGGAAGCAAGGGTCAAAGCCTTGAGGGCTGCACACAGAGGTGGAAGAGGTGGAAGAGGTGGTAGAGGTGGAAAGAGTCTTTTACCACTAATGCAAAGGAGTCACTGAATGAGTTTAAAGAAGTATACATGCGTTTAGGCTTTAGAGTACATCAAATCAATCTTACTCTACCTGAAGCATGGCATTGGTGGAAACAAGTGAATCCTCATATTGATTTCTCTCTGATTGAAAATGAATGGATGAAAGATATGATCAGAGAGATAAGAACTTACCAAGAACAAGTGGAGAAAGCAAGGGAAGAAAGAGAAAGAAGACAGTAGATCAGCATACTTTATCTATTTTATCTTTTGTTGTATCTAGACTGTAATACTCTTGAACAAATGATTATAATGAGATATAACTACACTTTGTTCTGTTTTTGTTTTTAATCTTTTTGCTTTTCTGTTAGGAGGGTATTGGCATCATCACCAAAAAGGGGGAAATTGTTGGACTTATTTTTAAGTTTTAATGATGAGTGACAGACTAGCTGTTATAGAGCAAAGGCAAAAAGATGTCTAGATCAAATGTATAGGTTTATTAGAGTTTGATCTTGTATAGGTTTGATCAAACAAGCACTGTAAAAGGTCACCGACTTACATCGCGGACTAGTCTAGATCGTAGGGTAGCCGAGTCGGTGGGCGACCGGGGAACCCGCCGAAGACCGAAGGCTGAGGTCTCAAACTCAGTTATTGAAGGCTAAGGGATCAAACTTAGTAATTAAAGTCAAGGATATGGAATCAGAATTTAGGGAAGTCTGTGATGACATAAACTGATTACATATACCTTGTGTACAAGGTCTAAGCTCCACAAGTTATATGGTGATTGGAACTTAGTTATATGCAAAAAGGTGTAATCTAACTTCATAAAGAAAAGTTAGATAAAAGACAGTAAGCTGAAGTGTTTTTAAACACAAGATAATAAGGATAAGCTTACTGATGTGTATATCAGCAGACTTATGTTCTCAGGAACCTGCTGGACACATATTTTGATTTAATCAAAGGCTACATTGGAAGATTACAAGAAAGGGACAGCTAACAACCTCTGATTTTATCAAACAAATCAATGGATAAGATCAAATGGACGTTGGAAAGATACAGAGGATTATCCAATGTATACAAGTCAAAGGGTGGACGGATCGTAAGCTTGTCAAAAGCGATCCGACGGCGTGTCGATACTATGAACAGTGACAGAAAGCAAGTCAAATGGGACAAAATCTGAAACGGCTATGTTTGAATTTCAAACATAAGTCACAAGAATTCCTACCTATAAATAGAGGACTCCTAATTCAGATACAGATGATGAAAATTGATGAACATTAAGAGAAAAATCCTGAGCTTCTATTTCTGATCAAGAAAAACACCCTGCTGACCCTACTGAGCTTTAATCTACTGATCCAGAAAATTCTTCAAGTGTAATCTGCATTCAAGCTGCATCAAGTTTACACACTTGAAGACATCAAGCTGCTGATCATATCATCTTGATCAAGCTGCTGAAAGCTGAATCACTTACTTGATTCAATCTTTATTTTATAAGAATCTACTGAAGACAGTGAAGCATCTTTGGGTGTTAAAGACTGTTGTTTGTGGTGGAGCTGGTGAAGAGGCAATCCTAGCCTTCAAGGACCAGTGGAAGACTTTGGAGCAGCAATCCTACCGTTCCAAGTGTTCAGTTTGTGAAACCATAGTTATTGGTGAAGGACAAGCAAATTAGGGATTTTTGTAACAGCTACATCAAAGATCTCTAGTGAATTACCTCCAACATCACAGGAGAAGAGTGGACCGACGAGGATTACACCACCGGAACCACTATAAAATCGCCTACTTACTTTTCGCATTTATATTCTGCATTTAGTTTATCTAATATATCAATCTACTGAATCTAGCAACTGAACTCACACACATACACTACTGAGTATCTAATACTTGGTATCATATTTAATAACAAGTAATAAGGCTTAATTTTTGATATATTTCCGCTGCACAAATTCAGTAAACTCAACGGTCGACGGACTGCGAGTGTCGACGGACTATCGAAGTATCGGCCGTCTTGAAGTTCTTGAGTTTGTTAACTCCAAAAGTTTTAAGTGTTAAGTTTATTCACCCCCCTCTAAACTTAACCAAAGCCTTTTCAAGGGACCAACATAACTAATTGATCACTAGTGGGATAATGGTAAATAAGGATGAGATGTATTGAAGAAGGTTTACGGAAATAATCCCGCTTCATTACGGATAGTCTATGGAGGGTTAGTTTATATGTAATGATTATATCAATGGACACTTATCGACTCGACTCGACGTTTTGAGAATAAGTTGTATCTATAATCGATAGAGTTCAGTTTCGGATTTATGGTGGCGTAATTCCGGAATTAATGAGTTGAGTAAAAATATTCTGTTCGATGAATATTTTATTCAATTTATTGTAGCTACTGGTTATAGGTCTATGGTCCCCGGGTTGGCTCCTAACACGCGAGTGTTTTCTCGTTTTATGGAACCTCGAGAATAAATTAAATAGTTAGTATATTTAATGAATATATGTAATATTATTTATTTGGTAAATCATATGTAAAATAGAAAAGACATTTTCTATTAATTTAATGATGTATGTGGCGCCTTCTTTTGTGGATAAATTAGGAAAAGAAATTTTTCTAGATTATGTCAATGTGTAATTAATTAATTATCTATTTGTTGGATAATTAATGGAAAAATAAGAGATTGATTTTGGGAATTATTTCTTATCTTATGGCAAATAATTTTTCCTTGTGGGAATATGTAATTGTATTGTGAAAATGATAACTCTCTCTTTACTAGTTATTTTCCTATATAAAGAGAGTTCCCCTAGCACAAAAAAACATATTATTGGCGCAACTATTCAACAAAAATACACATTATCGACCTCTATATCAAGCCAAGAGACTTTTCGTATGTTCCGTTGGTGAAGCATGGTTCACGATATCAGCGTACAATTCATTTGAAGTAGTGTATTCGCATGTTATTTGATCCCGGTATATCATTGTTGATTTTTGCTGGTTGTTCGAGATTGGCGCGAGACGCTGAACTGTACGACATCCTTTTGATTCGAGGACGAATCATTTCCAACTGGGAGGAAATGATGTGCTCCGTCCCGAGGACTTGTTGGACTTGTTTTATTTTAATTTAGCCTTGTTTTTACTAGTTTGTTTAATAAAGGTCTTTTGGGCCTAGTTGATAGTAAGACACATGAAAAAAGGTGTCTATATGTTAGTATATTATGTTAAGTGTTATTTTTTAGCAAATAAAGACCATTTGGGATTATTATAGTCAAGTTAGACACACTACAAAATAAAGTGGCGAAAATTACATTGTAATTTATACCACATCGGTTAGAAGATTGTCAGTCTTTTATTTTGTAGCCTATATAAAGGCAACTACTTGTAATTTTATAAGACAATCAATGATGAAATTTTTATAATGATTGATCAAGAACATCGCTTGCGACCGAGTGATCTCTTTGTCGTAGAGATTGCACCCCTTTCGAGAGCTTATCAGCGTTCTAGAGCAAAGCGTTGAGTTGTTCTTGGCCCTCTTCCTAGACTGCTGCTCAGTTAGGTTAGAGTTTCCCGCTCTTATTGATCCTTTCGTCGATCTCCTGGGATCGTATCGCATCAGTTGGTAGCAGAACTCAGCGACGAAGGTATCAAATATCCCCTAGTTTTTTTTCTTCTTGTTATTCGAATTCATCCAAGATCAAAATTTAAAAAAAAAAAATTTATTCCCATCGTGTTCTTCATCTTTTGATAAAAAAAAATTTTAAAAAAAAAGTCAACTTTTTTTCTCAACATTCATCGTCGATTGTTGCATCATCATTACAAATAAGAGAGAAGTCCTTATTTGAATTTTTTTTTTCCGTCCATTAGAGCGGCCCTAATAAGAAGTAATTAGCCATATTCTTTTGCAAATTCTTCAGGAGAGAGGAAGCTAGAGAATTTTTTTTTGTAATGGTATTAAACTAGATCAGTTTTTTTTTTGCCTCTCTACTATCTTCTCTGTTTTAAGAGAATGAATACTCTCTCTAATCACACACAATTATTAATTATAATCCTTTTATATTATCACCATTACAACATCACATCACACACAAATTCTCTCTACAACTCTTCTATATTTATCCTCCAATCATCTTTCTCCATATCATCCAAACATCATCAATCAATGGCCTTATCTCCCGATCACCATTAGGGCCGCTCTTAGCATCAAGCAAAAGAAAAACAATTCTAGTATGGTGATTGTGCTGCAAATTGTTTGCTTTGGTTCCTCCTGCTTGCTAGCCACTCCCTTTTGCTAATTACCAGCCGCCGCAGTATAAGACCAAAAAAAAAAATTGACCTAATTTCTTTGTGCTGAAATCGTTTTATTTTATTTAATAAAAGTTCAGCCCAAAAAAAAAAAAAAAAAAAAAAAAGAAGTCAAAATAGTCAAAAAAAAAAACAGCCTCTATCACACCCAGGGTGTGAACCTTGCTGATTTTCGACCAAAAATTTTATTTTTTTTCCGACTCGTTTCTCTTGCATAGCCATACTATTCTTGTATTCGTTTCCAAACACTCTTTTCCATCCTTATCCTAGTGGTCACATCTAGGTAGTAGGTCTTAGGTTTACTTTTCGGTTGCTCGTATTCTGATTTGCTCAACAAAGGGTGCTCCTACTACTCAGAGAACGAGGGTGAGTGACAAACACGAGTGATTGTGACACTAAGGCATCTGTGAGGGTATGAATTATTGAAAGGAGAGATGTTTTTGGTAAAGAAATCCTTGAGTAGTGTGGTGAACGTTGAGAATGATTTGCACCGGGAAAATAATTTTCATACGAGGGTTTGGGTTAGTGGGAAGCTTTGCTTAATGAAAATTGATGCGGGAAGCTGTGCCAATGTCATAAGTGCTGGTTTTGTCTCCGATTTAGCTATTCCTACGACACTTCATCCTCAACCATATACGTTGCAAGGGCTTAGTGATGTTGGTCAAGTGCGTGTTACCAAACAGGCCTTAATATCTTTTAATCTTGGTAGGCTCGATGATGAAGTTTTATGTGATGTAGTCCCTATGCATGCCTGTCATATCCTACTTGGGAGACCGTGGCAATATGATAGGAGAGTTACGTATGATGGATATAAGAATAGCTACACATTTCTCCATAAGGGGAAGAGACTTACACTTCGTTCTTTATCCCCCGAAGATGCCTACAAAGATCAACGCAAATTGGCAGCCAACCGTGAGGACGCTCATTAGAAACGTGAATCTGGACGAGAAAAAGCCTTGGTTGAGGCAAACAACGACGAGAGTGTTAACATTCAAGAGAAGGTAGTCCAAGAGTTTATGGTGGCAGATGCAATCACCAAGGAGAATAAGCATGTGGCAGAAGTAGTTAACGAAGATGAGGCAATTGTTGTGGACGAGATAGTGCCCAGGGATCAGACAGTCGTTGGTTGTTATGTTGTGAGTGATGTTGAGTGTGAGGAGTTGCATAATCCTTGTGATGCGCTGGAAAGCACTGCAAGTGGTCGTCAAGTTTTTGATACGAAAGTGGGATTGTCTGACGCGTTTATTGTGGAGAAAGAAGAAGATTCTATGTTATTAAATTCTTGTTCCAGCTTTGCTGAATCTTCTTTGCAGGTACATGATGATCGTCCATATGAGGAGGACACCGGGCTGTTGGATACATCCAATGCAACCCATATATTGACTTTGGATGATCTATCCCCGGTTGTTAATGGTGGCAAACCGACGCATATATTTAATGATCCTTTTGTTGCGTGTATTGATGAGGCTCCGCTATTGCATTGCTCTAGTTATTTTCCTGCCACACCATGTTTCGTCCACAGTTTTGTCAGGCCACAATTATGTTCTTCTGTCTCATTGTTGCAGCACACGTCGTCCTTTTCACATCAGGTTGATTTGAGGTTTTCACTTCATCGTATATTTGATCCCGGCATAGCATTGATGTTTTTTGTGGGTTGTTCGGGATTGGTTTCTGATGCTGACTTCTATGACGTCCTGTTGATTCGAGGACGAATCATTTCCAACCGGGAGGGAATGATGTGATCCGTCCCGAGACATTTTATTTGTTTTGTTTATTTTAGTTTTCGGTGTTTTAATAAATAAAACGGCCTTAGGCCCATGTCAAAAGTTGCCCATATGTTAGTATATTGGGCCAAGTGGTTATTTTTCGCAAATAAAAACCGTTTGGGCTTATTAGGGTTGAGTTAGATTTGTTACAAAATAAAGTGGCGAAAATTACATTGTAATTTATCCCACATCGGTTAGGAGATTGTCAGTTTTTTATTTTGTAGCCTATATAAAGACAACCCAATGTAATTTTATAAGACAATCAATGATGAAATCTTTATAATGAAATTGAAAGTTTTCTCTTCTTCCTTGGTCTGTGATTGATCAAGAACATCGCTTGCGAGCGAGTGATCTCTTTGTCGTAAAGATTGCACCCCTTTCGAGAGCTTATCAGCGTTCTTGAGCAAAGCGTTGAGTTGTTCTTGGCCCTCTTCATAGACCGCCGCTCGGTTAGGTTAGAGTTTCCCGCTCTTATTGATCCTTTCGTCGATCTCCTGGGATCGTATCGTATCACTTGTTCTAGTCATTAAGAGAAGAAAAACATATTCGAGGAGGTTCTACGGCGAGGATCGACGTCCACCAGTCGTCGCTAGGAGATACAATCCGGAAGATCACGTCTTTGTTAGGTGTGATGCCCGAAAGACAATTTTGTAATTGTTTTATTTAATAAATGAAATGATATTATTATTCATATTTATTATTCTCATATTCACCGATGTGACAATAGTATTTACACTACAGAAAACCCTAAGTATATCGTTTATGTAATCACTTAACTCAGTGTATGGTATATACACGGGAGGATTGAGTTAGTGAAGATGTACTTAAAATACAATTAGCCCGTAGTGAAGTTAATCGAGAGTATCGGGTCTCTCCTTTAACGTGCTATTAATGCGCCCGAACACAATAGGTGTGATTGTCTTATCCGGACTTTCGGTTAAGAGAACCTGGTGGGGCATTTATATATGATAGATATATCATATAGGTGGACCGATTTGATTAGAGTTCACGATATAATTCCGTGATCGAGAAGTCTTATCGAATCAATGGATGATCATATTTATGGATATATCTTAATCCCGAGGTGATCACGTCAACCGCTTGAATCGTATGAAGTTTGACTTGACGGTTAAGGATTACACCGAGTCCGTGGTCCGAATTACCCCATCTTGGCATTATACCGGATTGAGTGAGTAGTCCGTATTATCACGATACGGAATCCATTCCTTCCATTTATGGAAGTAGATAGAAACGATTCCCTTATTTGTTAATCCTAGAAACCGATCGATCGCGCGAGTTCATATCACACCGATTGATCACCATGAGTTGTATGAATTAATTGATCACTAGGGGGTTAATGGTAAATAAGGATAAGAGGTTCTAAAAAGGGTTAACGGTAACTTCCCGATTTAGAATGAACAGTCTATGGAGGATTAATCCATATGTAATGATTGTATCAATGGACGCTTATTATCATTCTCATGAAGAGATAAATATAATCTCATAATCGGAGGAGTGCAGTCACGGGATTATGGTGGCATATTCCTGTGATTGATTTATCGAATATAATTATTCTATAATTATTTATTTGATTTATCGGAGCCGCTGATTATTAGTCCATGGTCCCCGACGTGCCTCCTAATATAGCATAGCTATTCTCGGACGTCGAATCCTAATAATATTAATTTAGTTCTCGTTGGACTTTATTAAAACGATATGTGAATTAATTGTTTAGTGGACTATTAAATTAGTTGGGCTAAATAATTAAATATGTGGAAAAGACATTTTCCATAATCTTGGCCCAATTAGTGTGTGTGGAAAAAATCATATTGACTAGGTCAATAATGAAGAATTTCGCCCTCATGTTTTTTAGTCAACAAGAAATTAGTTTTCTTGTGATTAATAAGACATGCGCTTAAAATATTTATTGGATAAATATTTATGGTAAGAAATAAAGATAAAGATTATTCTAGATTTGTTCTAGAATATTTTGGGATTATCTTTTATTTAATAGGATTATCATAATTGATTTTGTATTAATTATAAAATCCTTGGGGCTTAAGTTTTACTCTCCTATATAAAGAGAGTTCTCCCAAGCCTAAAACACACTACTTCTCCCTCTCTATCGATTTACTATCCCTCTCCGTTTAGGTAAATCTACTAACCTTCTTGTAGATTATTAATTATTGCGTAATGTTAATGGCACCACACCCAATATACTCGGGCACCATACATATGCGAAATTCGACTTTTTAGAGGTCGAAATAACACATTTCTACTTTTCGGGAGTTGAAATAACACATTTCGACCTCTAAAAAGTCGAATTTTGCACAGGTGTGGTGCCCGAGTATATTGGGTGTGGTGCCATTAACAATGCCCTTAATTATTATGCGCATCAAATCGTGGTAAAATCGCATGCGAATTTATTCGTAGCTTCCGCAATGCATGATCGAGCGTCTTGATCGGTGCTGTGAATCAGATCTGACGATCCAATTATGGATCGGATCCAGAATCGGGTTTCTGTATATCCAGCATATGTATATATGTGTATATATGTATATATGTATGTGTGTGTGTGTACATGTATATTTATATGTATATATATAACAGACACATGGTTAGGTTTATATATATACAGTTTTGTGTCGTGTTGTGGTTAGGTTTATATATATATAATAGTTTTGTGTCGTGTATGTATATATATATGTATATATATATATATATATATATATATATATACACACACACACACATATGTTTAGATTTTTATACATACTTGTATATATATATATATTTGTGTGTATATATATATACACATACATTCTTAGGTTTTTTTTTCTTCAAATTTCGTTGTGTTGTAACATTAGATGGGGGGGTGATAGAAGAGAAGATTGTTTTTACCAACGTCATAGAATATTTGATGATGACGTGGGAGAACAGATGTTGGACAAAGCCAGCAGAACAGAGTTTATATTTTCGATCTAACGGATGCCTCACTTCCGGCGGAGGCTATACCAAGCTGCTTAGAACGGGGAAAGATGCTCTATTGAGCAGACTTAATGAAATGTTCTACGAGCTACGCTCCATAAGGAGTCCCAATACAAAGCCTGGAGATTAGGCCGACACAGCGGATCAGAAGGAATCGAAAACTCCCTAGTGATGCAAGCATTTCTAAGAACCTCATCAGGTCGAGGAGTACCATAGAATAGGTCGAGATTTTTCTTTTTGTAATTTCAAACAACATTTATTTGTCGTTTGTTTCACCTTTTTTTAATCATAGATTTATTCTTTATCAAATCATGGACATTTTCATTGTGATTGCCCGTAACGGTTAATTTCCCATTCGCGTGTTATTTCAAAAGATGCACCATCATACACATTTCATAATTAACTAAGGCATTTAATACTACAAATTTTCAAAACACATGTCAAAATTAAGGCATACAATACTACAAATGTCAAAATTTCTTTCAAAATTACATATAACATACATTACTACACATGTCAAAATTAAGGTATTTATACTACTCATTTCAAAACAAAACAAAACAACACTATAAGCAGTACCACACATTATTCGAATCAAAAACTATACTATCATACATATGACATTATCATACATTAATTCCAATCTAAAAAATTGTCTACACTACCATACATTTTCTCCACATTATCATACTATCATGCATCTCTAAAATTTGAATCCCAAAATAATCACAGTCATTTACAAAATAATCAAGCATTAACAATATGATACATTTTTTCGAATAAAAAAATAACACTATCATACATATTGCATACGTGAATTATCCATGAATACGAATAAAAAAATCGAAATTATACATACAACACTATCATACAATAATTCCATACATGAATACAAATGAAAAAATAAAATATAACACTATCAAACCTTAAAATTTTCGAATGTATACAATAAAATTTTTGAAATTAAAACTAATAAACCGTAAATGACTCACAAGAGGTGCTTTTTCATTAGGATGAGCCATTGTAATGATACCGTTCCAATTTCAAACCACTCTCGTTCCATTTTTATTTTTTTTTGCTCTGTAATTTGTAGGAATTTGGGCGTTCTCGTCATTTCAAAATGAAATGGGGAAGAGGAAGAAGACGAAGCGAATATAGGCTAGGGTATTTCAAATTTGACGAGCCGAGGTTTCTTTTTGGACGAAACGAGTGTCATTTCGATGAAGAAAAGCACAAATTCCATCGAAAATGGACAAAATCCATCCAATTTGAACCCCACACTATTCCCGTCTATATTATGACGGAAACGCTTCACTTTTGACGGATCTGTCTAAATATAGACGGATCCGTCATTTTAGGCCTGTATTTCTTTTTGGACGGGAATTATATTAAAATTGGACGAGATAATATATATTTGGAAGAAATCGTTCTAATTTGGATGCAAAACCGAAAAAAAAATATCAGATCTGACCTCACCTAAAACGAAATATGGGATACTAATACTATAGTGACCTGATCTTATATATTCTCCCATATGTTTTGTGTGTGTGTGTGTGTGTTTTTTTTTTTTTTTTTTTTTTTTTGATTGAGTGGGTACAACCCTATGTAAAAGTGAATTTTGAAAAGTGAAGAAAATCTCCCTAAAAAAAAAGGTAAAGTAAAAAAGAATCTATGAAAGTTTTTAAGAAAAACCCTTTAAAATGGGTGCTTTGTTTTCAAAACTTATGAATTATATTTCGTATATTTTTCTTATTGATATTACATATATTTCAAACTTAGAAAATGTCTTTGTTTCTATTTTCCCCACAAACTAATAAAAAGTTTTTTTTAGATTAAAGGTTGTGGAGGAGTGTTTTTAATCTAAAATAAAAAAAAAAGGACAAGAAAAAAAGATAGTGGTTGAGAAGGAAAAAAACGTTTATGTTATTACATGTGTTACTATATGTGGTTGTAAGCAACATGTAGTAACTGGCGCGCGTTTTTTTTTTTTTTTTTTCCCATTTTGTATCTTATTTTGTCCTTCTGACCCGCCACCCCGTTTTTTTTTGAGGAAAAACTAATAAAAAGTTAATAAAAAAAAATTGTCTTTTATTATATAATGACATCTATACCACATATTGATAGATAATTATTAATGATATATGTTTGAAAAAGTAATATTGACATATTGATTTTAAACATGTTTACAGTCTACCCTGAAAAAAACCATATTAACATTCTAAATAAAAAGAACATTATACTATATGTAGAACATTTATTTTTCAATAGACACTATACTTGGGGATTTCCCTCACCTCTAAGGATTGATGTAAGTGGTTAAAGAACTTTAGCTTGTGTTTGTTTTCGTTAGAGTTTTTTTTGGAGTTTTTTTTTAATATTACTTCATCAATTATTTTTTACAATTTTTTTACCAATCATTTCTTCAACTATAAATAAAAAAAATATTAAATCATCTCTCATCATTTCACTTTATCAACTTTATTACTTTTTTACTATTATTTTATTCATTATACTACTTTATTTCAATTTCTCTCATCAATCATTTCTTTATCTACACAAATTTTAAAAAAAAACATCTTAACTTTCTAATTATTATTTCAATCATTTTTATTTTATTTTATTATCCACTAGTATCTAAAACATCTCCAAAAAACTTCAACCCAAAACAAACGGGGCCTTGGTGATTAAATGCGGGAATACTTGTGTGGTGTTCCACACGTGTGGAGAAACCTTGTTATTCAATCTGAAATACACATTTTCATTATGTATTTAAATTGTGTTGTTCTGATCGTAAGGTTCTGACCCTATATGTCTTAAGCTGAAACGTGAGGTATCGATTTATGTTTATTTTTTAGAACAGAAGTAAAATCAATAAGTCTTTTTTTTTTGAAAAAATTAAATTTGCATTACGCTAAGTCCGCAATAGCGGCGGAAATTACATCACGAGGAGGAGATATTCCCCAATCAATGCGACCAATATGATCTAAACCATGCCGGGCCAGTAGGTGCGCCGGGAAGTTATCAGTACGCTTAACAAAAGTAAAAGAAGAAATAACAAAGGATGGTAAAAACGCTACACGATCACGTGCTAAGCAGCTGAAGACAGATAAGTCGTCCGACGGCCGCAATACTGAGATACAATTATCGATTTACATTTGTTATATCGTCTTAGAGGCGGGATTCATTTGAATTTGAGATCATAACCTTTGTTAAAAAAGAAAATGATTATTATATAGCAAGTGATACAACACTTTATTATACACCGAATGTGATGTATGATTAATTGATTAGGGGTGTAATGGAGTTGAGTCGAGTTGATATTTTCTAGGACTCGAGTTCGAGCTCGATCGAGTCATAAAAATACAATATCAAACTTAATTTTTGATTACATGATACTACTCAACTCGACTCATATGCTTGATTACGTTTCAAAATATACTTAATTTTTATAAAATACGACAAGATCGAATTTGACTCGTCTAATGGTTAACTATTTTATATAAAACACTTTTAATAATAAATTTCATAAATATAGTTCATTAAATAAAATTATCTAATATATCTTGATTAGATAATCTAGTGTGTACTTCTCAGCCGGAGTCTCGGAGGAGGATCGAAGGATGGTTTCGGACCTGCTACAGATACCCTTTGGGACGAGTCGGGCAAGTATCTGGGGCTGCCGTACGTGATAGGAAGGAACAAGCGTCAGGTGTTTGCTTTTTTGAGGGACAAAATTCGGAAGAAGTTGGCCGGCTGGAAAGATAAACTATTCTCGCCTGCAGGAAATGAGGTGTTTATTAAATCGGCTTTGCACGCCATTCCAACATACATTATGCAGTGCTTCAAAGTGCCAACTACTCTGATCCGGGAAATTGAGCAAGCGATTAGAGGCTTCTTTTGGGGAGATACAGAGAATAAACGCAAGAGACATTGGAAGAATTGGGAGACTTGTTGCTTACCGAAAAATTTGGGCGGCTTGGGATTTCGTGACTTGGAATGTTTCAATCTAGCTTTATTAGAGAAGCAGTCTTGGAGACTCTTGACCTGTCTAGGCTCACTGGCGGCACAGGTATTACATGCGAAGTACTATGAGAATAGCTCAATTATTCCTGCTAGGCTGAGGGCTAGGCCATCCTATCTGTGGCGTAGCATTTTGGAGGGGCGGGATCTTTTGCTTAGTGGGCTGCGATGGCGAGTGGGTGATAGGGAGTCGGTGTATGTTTTTCATGATGCATGGACCAGTAGGCAGCCTTCTTTCCGTATGTCTTTTGCCGGGCATGAGATCCCTGTGGATTCTACAGTCTCAGATCTTATTATCCCAGGATCTCGGGTATGGGACATGCAACGGGTGCAGCAGCTATTCCGACCATGGGAATCAGATGCTATTATAGGGACTACTGTGGCCCCTGGAGGACATCCTGATCGACGAATTTGGCATTATGATCGCAGGAGAGTTTATACTGTTCGACCATGGTATTTTTTGGCCTTATCAATATATCGATAGTCATCTGCGCCAGGTCCGTCTACATTAGCCGGAGTGAGTAGGCTTTGGTGGAGATGCTAGCAGCTCCCTGTCCAGCCGCGTGTTCAACATTTTTTGTGGAGATGTCTACTTGATTGTCTTCCCATCGGCTAAGGGCTACAGAGGCGGAATATAGGGGATGGCATCTGTTTGGATTGTGGGGAAACCTTTGAAACGATGCGACACATGATTTTTGAATGTGAGATGGCATGTAGAGTGTGGCGGGCATCACCGTTTCAGGGGACCTTGCAACACCTTCGCTCTGCTCCCTTTACGGAGTTTCTTATGAGGTTGCTTGAAGAACAAGGTGTTCAGGATGCGGCTAGGTTTATGTGTCTTATGTGGGGGATCTGGAAGGCGAGGTGCTCTGTGGTGTTCGATGGTCAGGCGGTTTATGTCTCTGCACTATGTACGCGATCTCTGTCAGCCTCGGCAGAGTATATGGAGGCTATGGCAGCTTTTCGGGTTCAGGCGACGGCTTGCCACTTACCGGATAGATGGATGAAGCCTCTGACAGGTGTGGTGAAAGGTAATTTGGATGCATTAGCTATTGACATGGGTGTGGGTATTGGAGTCATCTTTCGGGACTCGAATGGATTCATACTCCACTCCTTTGCGTATCACTTTGATCCAGGTGATCCAGTAGAGTTTTTGGAGCTTAGGGCTATTTACTTGGCCTTGGGGGAGGCGGTGCACCTAGGATTTCATCGGCTTGAGGTGGAAAGAGATTGTTTGGCATGCGTCTCGCGACTTCGACAGCCTGGAGAAGATCTTACAGCTCAGTGTTGTCTTCATCAGGATTGTTTGGCCCTTGTGGCTAGTTTTGTGTCTGTTTCGTTTTCTTTTGTCCGACGTGTAGGGAATTGTTCATGCAAATCTTTTAACTAGACATGGTTTGTTTGTTATTTCTTGCATCTTGCGGGGCTCCTCGCTTCCGGATAATGTCCTAGCCGCTTGTTTGACGGATAATGTTTAATAAAATATTTGTTTTCTAAAAAAAAAATATATCTTGATTAACTCGTGAGTTAAAGTTTGAGTTCATCTCATGCAATTAATGGTTCGAGGAACCCGACTCGAGTTTGAACTTAAAAACCGAATCGAATCAAATTTCTGTACGAATTTATGAATTTCTTTGTTCACTTACATCCCTATCATTGATAACGATCTAAACACGTCATAATCAACGATGCAAAAGCGTAAATCGTTTTCATATTCATAGTCGTAGTGAGATCACCCCTATTAAAATCTCCATCAATAAATACACCACCGCTCCTCCTCAATCCTCCACATTCTGCCACCACTAAACCCTTCTTTCCTGCACACTAAACACCACCACCACCACCACCATGGCAGCCGGAGGAGTACCGCCACCCAACAGCCTTTTGCTTCTGCAGCTTTCATTACTGCTAATGTCCTTCTTCTTCTTCTCTGTAAACAATGCTGCAGAAGAAGAACTCATGAAACTTCCGGTACTACTCTCACCTGCTGAACCCCCTAAACCCCATGGCGGCCACCACCACCACCACCATGACCCTCTCCACCACCACAACCACCACCACTACCCTGTTTACCCACCTGCTAAATCCCCTGTTGCCCACATTCATCCACCTGCTGCTAAATCCCCTGCTGTTCATATTCATCCACCTGTTGTTCATGTTCATCCACCGGTCAAAGCTCCGGTTAAGCCTCCCGTTCATGTTCATCCACCGGTTAAAGCTCCGGTTAAACCTCCTGTTCATGTTCATCCACCGGTTAAAGCTCCGGTTCATCCACCTGCTGCTAGCCCGCCATTTGTGAGGAATTATATTGCTGTTCAAGGTGTTGTCTTCTGCAAATCATGCAAATATCCTGGCATTGATACTCTTTGGGGTGCTACTGCCCTTTCTGGTTAGTCAAATTTTTTTTTCTTTTTACATTTCATTTTCTCTTTTTTTTTCTTTCCAGTCTATATATATATATATATATATATATATATATATATATATATATATATATATATCAAGTGATTTTATATTATAATAGATAGTATAAAATTATGGTGTACCAATATTTGTGGTAATAGTATTTAAAAAGTGGATAATTGAAAGGTTGATTTGTTTGTCTTTGATGGATTTTAGTTTCTTTTATGTAAATGTACTATATAGTATTAATTTATGTTATACAAGTGAGAATAATCTAGCTGTTTATGTCATTTTAATAAGTAAAATTATTTATTAATCTATAATGTAGTTTTTTTTATTAATAAGATCTATAATGTAGTTTAGATTTCTATGATATAAGTAAATAACTCATGCATTAAGAGGTTAAGATATGGTTAGCTCATTAATTCCATGTAAAGTATTTAATGCTTTAATAAAACTTGTAAAGGTATGGAAATAATTGTTTTGTCTCGTGCATCTGGTACGATGAAATTTTTTTTTTTTTTTTTTTTTGTGGTTACGATAAAGCTTAAAATAAATAAAAAAAAAATTAATAGGTTGATGAACTTGAATTCTTGTATGCTTTCAAGTACTTTTGATTCTGATCTGACAAAAAATTGTGTACTTTTGGAAGCTTTCTAAGTGTGCTTTTAATTTTAATATGTTTAACCTTTCAAAATTCGAATTTTAAAAGTGTAAAAAAGGTTGGTACTGTGACGGTGTACATTTATTAAAATCATACGTACAACTTTTGTTACATATAAATGTATTGAATTATGTGAATAAGCTATAAAAAAAATACAAGAGTAGATATATAGACTATATATATAGAGTTTTGATACTAATTCTACGATTATTTTCCATGTCTTTCCATATGCAAAACACTACACCCCAAAAAAATTTCTTTTATTAACACCAACTTGGGAAATACTTGTATCGTCACTTCTCAATTAAAGTGTGTGGTTAATATGTCTTCATACGATTTCTTTACATGTGTGGAGAAACCGCACAAGCCCGCATCATTATCCTCAAAGTATACGGTCCGAAACGGGAAATTCTAACCCGATTAGTCTTCGTGTGCAGCGTTCGTTGTTGGATGCGTGACATGGACGCAAAAAGACAAATTACATGTCGCGCATTTAATGGAACGATGCACGAGAGGAGAGTGCGGGTTAAAATTTCCCGTCCAAAACATGTCTCATGATGTCACCTCATAGAGATACACCACACGATTATATTAGGAAGTTATTGTGTGGTGTCTCCACACGGTGCGGAGACACCGCGCGCAAAGACACGACTGACCGCATAGTTTTATTCTGTATTTAAACTGTGTGGTTCTGATCGTTTCACCCATTACTTCACCTCAAAATATCTCACCACATAATAACTTCCCGATTATATTCGGGGAAGCTTTTACATGCACTATCCATCTATAAGTGGAGTTAAATGATTTGACACGATTTACATCGTTTATTTGTAAAAAGAAATGATTGTCACAACACAATATACACAATAAGTACCACTTTATACTTTTAAGCGAGTGATTTTTATGGTACTTATATTATTCAATAGGTCTCATAATATATGTTGTGTATAATTATTGTGGTTATTTTGTTATGACATTATAACTAATTTTTTTTAAATTAAATCTAAACCGTATGGTTCATATTTGTTTACGTGTGTGGTCTCCACAAATAAATACACTATTCAAATAATCTCCCATGATATTCACGTCATAAGTGCTTTTCCCAAAAACGTACACTTCACTATTTTCAAGCTCCCATCACGCTTAATAATGAAAAACCCTTGATCTATGCAATTTCCCTTTCTCCTTTTACCTTTTTACCCCTTTCATGATGATGACCTTGGTCTCTGCATTTTTTTTTTCCCTTTTTGTAATTTACCCATTTACCCTTTACACAGGTTCCAAGGTAAAGCTGGAATGCAACAACACAAAATACAGGCCAGTGATTCAGACAGCCATAACAGACAAGAATGGCTACTTCATCATCTCACCAAAAGGGGTAACTACAGCTGCATTCCATAAATGCAAGGTGTTTTTACTATCTTCTCCTCCTTCATCTAAATGTGATGTCCCCACTAACCTCCATTATGGGATTACTGGTGCTACCTTAAAACCTGCTACCGATAAGCCGCCGGTCGCGACACCCGATCATCATCTTGTCCAGTTGTTTAGTGTTGGCCCTTTCGCATTTGAACCCTCCAAGAAATATCCATGCCCTAAGTAGCTTTCTATATCGAGTTTAAAGAAGACGAATGTTTCGAATTTAATGGGTTATTGAAGAACTTTTGCTTGTTTGATGTTGTAATAAGATATATGTTAATTATGGGTTGCAGTTTCTGATTTTAATTTTAAGGTTTTGGGTTGTGTTTTGAAGGATAAAATAGATCGATGGGATTTGGAGATTTTAATATATATATATATATATGGTGCTGGTTTTGTTGTTGGATTTAAACGCATCATGTCTCATCTAATTTCGGTGCACGGTAGTGAAACATTTAACCTCTGAAAAATGTAATGTAAGCTTAAAGTTCGGTTTAACAATTATAGGACAATTAACATAGTGTTTATCGTAACAAAAACACATATATAGAGGTGTTTATCGAAACAAAACACATACATAAAAGTGTCTATCGTAACAATAAAGTATATATGTGTTTATCGTAGCAAAAACGAATACGTAGAAATGTTTATCTTAAGATAGAAAGTAGTTTTGAGAAAAATGAAAAGTCATGGGACTTAGAGTGTAATTATCCGTTAATTTTTACGTGTTTAATTCTTGAATGAAGAATAGGATTAGGATTACCCTCGGTGCTTTTGCACCACGGAAAAACGACATTCAAAAAATCGATTCATGACTAAAAAAAACGAAAGATCATTGTGTTGTGGTAAAGATGAGAGTGGTGCAAATAATGTCATCCAATATATACCTAACTTCAAATAATACATATAGACCAACCGATATAGTAGCATCAACAATACAATAGATGACTATAAGGTACGACAATATCTCCCACAAAAGCGATGAAATCACTAGCAATCAAGGCAAGGAGCACCATCTTATTTGTTTCCAAGATTCTCCAATTCAGCATCCAAAAAAAGGAAAGAGCTTCTAAAGTAAAGAAGTTCTAATTAAAATGACGATCTTCTGGAATTTGATCATTTGATGTGGAATTGTGGAGCCCAAATTTATCAAGATCGATAACACCAGCACTGTGGAGGAGTTCCATGTAACTAAATCTCACATCAGCTGCAGCTTCAATCTGAAATTAAAAGAACAATCCGATATTATATTTTTTTATTTTATCAAATAGCAATTGTGATTTTATTAATAAATATATAACAAGATACTAGATATCAAAAGTACAATGAGAAAAAAAAACCGAGCTAATATGCAACCAAAGTCCTCTAATATTTATCATCTACAGAGCATGATATTTCTTAGTATAAACAGAAAATAGAAAATGCATATCCATATACACACCACAATCTGAATATACCTGAGGTTGTTGGCCAATCACATCCACTTCAGAGGATATTTGGTGTTCAATATTAGGAATCCGCGGGCTTGAGTCGCGGTACAAATCTTGATTTTTCTATAGGCACAAAAAAAATGTATTATTCTACTTTATATTTACGTATTCAGGAAAAGGAAAAATCTGATGTACTGTTTATTTATTGTTGACTTCTACAAAGAAATGTACACATAAAAAAGACGAGAAATCACAATGCCACATGACTCAATTACAACAAAATCGACAAACACAACAAATTTAGTACTGCAAAGGGAATGATTTAAGACAAACCTTCTTTTCCTTCCCCATTCTAGCTTTCTTCATTGTCTTTTCGAAGACACCCGTAAATCTTCTCCTTCTTTTAGGATATGGATCTTTCTTTTTCTTCAACCCTTTCACTCCATTACAGTCCACAACATTAGTATTGCCATTACCATTGCTGATTTCATCGTTGTTATTGCCGAGGTCTTCATTACCATTGATGCCAGCCACTTTATTGGAAATTATATTTTCCAACCGTACACTCAGCTCATAGGCAGTCTTAACAGCCTCTTCATACGATTCTACACAATCTGAAGCTATAGTCAAAATCAGGTTGTATGTGGAAAGCAAATCACGCAGGCGACTGGTTCTATCAATCTTACAGTCCGGTTTAATGGCTGCGGTGAAAGAATCGGTAATGTTCAAAGCCCTTGCCTTCCTTGTCCACCTCCTTAAAATGTACTGTTCAGGTAACTCTAGCATGTTTAATATGTCCCTGAGAACTTTAAGTGCATGAGAACACAATAAACCTTGCCTTTCAAACAACTTGCAAGAACAACTTAGCCTCCCTTCATTGTCTTTCACAACTTTCCTCACTTCTTTTTCTCGTTCCACAGTGAACTCAACAGAATCACCATCACCGAAAATACATTGATCCTTTATAATGCTATCTAATGACCTAAAGTACTCCACTTGAAACTCTTCAAAATTTGTCTTTGTGTAAGTTGTTGATGAAGCTATCAAAATTCTCACAGGACCATTAATGCGTGGACATTTCTGAGACAAAGAAAATTCCGCTTCCAACTCTTTGTACCTTATGTCTCTGAGAATCCGATCAAAATGATGGAAAAACTGTGGCAGATCATAGTCGCTCTTCAAATACATTTTTAGCTTTGAATTAAAAGACCCACTTAACTGAGTGCTACGGATTCGTGCTGTCCATTGATCCCTAATGCACACAAATGCCCATTTCTTTCGACAATTATAAGTCAATTTAAGCCAATTGTTATCGTGAAGCTTGTAGTCATCCAACATCATACCCCAAAGCTTGTATAACTCTAGTTTCTAAATGCTTTGCGTGTGATGTACGAAAAATATATGATCATATTATAAGACTTTTTATTATTATTTTATGATATTTTAGTATAATTTCATATAAATGCATTAAAAACTTATAAAAATCATAGTTAGTTATAATTAGATGCATAAGTTATAAAAACGATAAAAATGATGGTTTTTGTCAGATTTACGTTTGGTGTTTCGTTGAGTTTGTTGCAGAATCAAATGTGTACCGAGATTCCAAAATATGACATACTTTGAAGCATAAATCATGAGTTTTTGTGGGATAAAAGATTATGCCAAAATCTAACAACTTTGAACGCATCAACCGTCCTTAATGTTTCTACCGTAACTCATCTTCAACGGACATTTGATCTAACTTAGAGGCATTTTCAGAGAAAAAGTCCTTGATGAAAGTTGTAGGCCTTCAAAAGAGCTTTCCAACGAATATCAAATCATGTCAATCTGAGGTCTACAGCTCGAGATAGGTTTTTACGAACATCGATATGTTGTATGTCCGGCACGCGCCGGAGAAGGCCGAATATTGCGAAAAATCTCCGAAACTCGGGCCCACAAATCTCCGACAAGGGAATATATATCGTGTAGCCGGCACGCGCCGGTGGTGGTCCGGCACGCGCCGGCCTTGTGGTACACTCTATAAATACCCCTCAATTGCAACCATTTTGAAGTGTACCAATGCATATATCTCTCTTCTATATATCTCTATAGTTTCGTTTTGTTGTTTTTCGTTAAATAAAGTCGTAAACGGCACTCGCCGGAATAATGCCGTAGTATAAAGTCTCGTTATAATGCTTAGAGGATGTATCAAGGCTCATTGATGTCAAGGAGTTGCTATTTCCGGATGATACAACTCGAATGCTTCAATTGTAACCTGGTAACTTTTCTAATGTATTTATGTTTATGTATTAATTATAGTATCTATATTTTAGTTATTATGTTGTTAGGCTAAACTTAGTATCTAGCCAAGATATGAAATTGGATTAGTATTATCTTTTTAGGGAAATGGATGATGACTATACTAAAATTGGATAAAATCGGTTATAATGAATCTCTTTCTATATTCGTATTGAATTAGCTACTTGATATGAAAGAATTCATAATCCGATTATGAATTGACGCCTCGTAGTTAGGTTATGAACTCGTTAATAGAAAGACCGGAGGGTAAAATTGGCCGAGTGAAAACGTGACAACGGAATCCGATTTCCTAAACCGGGGGTAGATTTGTTTCGGGAGAAACAAACTCTTATTGAAATATGTACTCGAGAGATTATTACGTTTAATTCGTTTGTTTAATTGACATCCCTTAAAATTGGCCGAATGACAAAACGGGAGTGACCCATGCTTGAGGATGACCTTGGACAAATGATTGGACATATGACAATTTCAAATGCTCGTGTGAGGATGAATTGTTTAGTTTAGGAGTGCACCGTTCCGTATAATTGATTTAACTTAAAATAATGATCGAGCACATCTAATTTCCACTAAAAAGATATAATGATTCAATAACATATTCTTGGCTAGTCTCTAATTATAATATCTATCTCCCTCCCCTAGATATTGTTTTGGTACCTATATATACTTATATCTATATATATATATGTATTGCTATATATCTATATATATATTTATATACTTATATATATATGTTTTAGTTTTATGCTTTTATTTATTGTTAGTTTAGAGTTTGGTTGGATGATAAAATTGCGACTTAGATTGAGATAATAACAGTTTCTCGGTGTTTAATCACACGGTGAATTACCAAGTTTTCCCTGAGGATCGACACCTGACTCATCACTCTATCACTACAATTTGACCCGGTACACTGCCGGTAAGGATTGATAGCATAGAAAAGGTCCGTCAGCGTGCCAACATGGGGAGGACCTGCGACACATGTTTATTGATTGCCATTTTGCCAGCACTGTTTGGAAGTACTTTATGAATCACTTCGGGTTGCGGTTTACCCCTACTTCAGGGATTGTGCCTATGCTTCACTTCTGGCGAAACTCGGCTACTAGTATTTACAGCCTTCGGCTTATTGTCCCAGTCATCGTTTGCTATGGCATTTGGGCTGAGAGGAACAAGTGCCGGCATGATGCAGTCCAACCATCCATACAGCGGACCATCATACACATTGAGCGGGCTATTCGGCAACTTGCCTTTCGGAAGAATCTGGAAGCTAAAGTCTTAGGAGCTGATAGAGGAACTCCCTTCTTCCAACCCTTTCGGGTCAAACCTAACCCGATGAGGAGAGTGACTTCTCCGAGATGGACGCCTCCGCCAACGGGCAATGTTAAATTAAATGTGGATGGGAGTGTCGGGAATGGCATTGCTTATGGTGGTGGTATCATCGGGGACTACGATGGAGGGTTTATTTTGGCTTTCCACGCTTGCTTTGGGCAAGGGGATCGTGGTGGATGCAGATTAAAGCTCGTCGTTTGGTCTTCGCATGCGCACTCATGCACAAAATATGGATATCGAATCGATTCTCTCTATGTTTATCGTATGATCTCTCGGAGCTAGTGGTGGGGGCCGGCCCCCGTGTCTCTCCGTCACTCGATATGTGCTATCCTTCGATCACTTCATTACACTATTTCGCATGTCTATAGGGAATGCAATAGGGTCGCTGACGCGCTTGCAGCGTTGGGAGGGGATGATCAGATTTTCACCCATCAAAGAGAAGTCCCGTCGCATATTCGGAATCTTATCCATGATGATTTATACGGCCCAGCTCATATCCGATGTATCACTGATAACCCGGGAAGCACTCTTCACTTGTGAAGGGTGCAAACCAGGTCGTATTGCTTACCTCACTGATTTTCCCACTTTCATCCAGTTGTGTCCATACACTGTGTGCTCCTCTTTGTGCAGATCGAAGAAGCTAACTGATTGTGGAGATGGTGGGAACCCAGCTGCGCGACACACTTATATCCACCACTACCAGATTGACTGGACGCACCCCTCCATTTTTTGTTGGGGTGCAATTCAGGTGCTTTTGTTCCTTTTCTCTACTATTGTCTGGAGTTTATATGTTGTTCACCATATTCCTGGTGTGCTTTTGCTGCGGACAGATCACCACCTTGCAGCTTGTCTGGCGCTTACACATGGCTGCGGCTTAGCGGATTGTGTTGACCTTTGGACGCACCCCTACCACATTGCTAGGGGTGCAACCCAGGTGTTTTTGTTGCATTTGCAGTCAACCGCTGTGCTCATACTTATTATGGTGTTTGATATTGCCCCTTATGTGTTTGGTTCAGCTTCTAGTATGGGTTTCGTAGCTCACTTTGCGGATGGGTCATGTCGAAGTTTCAAGAGGAAGGGCAGCAAGCTTCTTCGAACCAAGAAAGTTCACACGGGGATGCGAATGGGTCTTCGGCATTTCATGCATAGAGGCAGCATTTATTTCAATATGAATCCCACTGATGTAATTATTTATAGGGCAGGGAATTTTTCGGGGGTGCATAGAGCGAGTACTCTTCCCTATGTGGTGGATTTTCCTACACTGGGTTTGCCACACATAGGGTTTAAGGAGGTCATGCTATGCACTCTGTCACGTAAACTTGGGGCGGGCCGGGATATGGCACTCAACTTTGTAGCTCTTTATTTCGTTTATTAATAAAATAAAGTTGTTTTAAAATAAAAAAAAATTGATTAAAAAAAAAAAAAAAAAAAACATCATACCCCAAAGTGCCTCAAAATCCTCTTCAGTCTCAACGTCATAATAAAAGTGACTGAGTAAGGAATGCACTCCCTGGCCATCTACCTTTCCATGAGGAACATTTTTCAAAGCATTTTGACTCAAATGCCAGATACAAAGGCCATGGAAGGTGTCAGGCATGCACTCAGAAATCGCTTTGGCCATCGCTGCATCTTGATCGGTGAAGATAGTTTTTGGCTGTTTGTTGTTCATAGCTACAAGAAAAGTGTCGAATAACCAACTAAATGAGTCAACCGTCTCATCATACATAAGAGCGGCACCGAAAACAGTGGACTCTCGGTGATGATTAAAGCCCACAAATGCTGCACAAGGTCGGTGTGCATTGTTAATTTTATACGTCGTATCAAAGCTCGCCACAACCCCAAAAAAGCTATAGTCTATTCGCATCTGTGCGTCTGCCCAAAAGATGTTAGTGATGTGGCTATCACTGTCCAATTGAAATGCATAAAAAAAGGAGGGATTTTCGAGTGCTTTATCTTGTAAGTACTTTAGAACCCCACCATGCTCACCATCCGCCAATTCCTTTTGCCTCTTAGTCCTCAAATAGTTCTTTTGATCAATCTTTAAGAAAGACAATGCATCTCTTCTACCAACTTGACGACCTAACTGCTCGAAGGAAGCTCCTAAGCTGATCCCACAGTCAGCAGCCATTTCAATCTGTTCTGCGTGAGCATCAAGCACTTTCCTTTGAGACTTAAGCATGTGCCTAGTTTGTAGAGGAGCAAGCTCGTGATTGTGTTCTTCCTTAAATTCATATATAACATACTTGCCCAAATCTCTATTAAGTTTAATGCCTAGCCTGGCTTGACATCCAACCCTTACTTCTGCCCTAGGATTTTTGCACTTATAGTCACGCTTGTCCGGTCTCTTGTATCCCGCTTTATAGCATGCAAACCGACTGTTCGTAATGACCCTGCTGTTTTTAACACTTCTGTCGGTATTTCTGTACTCCACTCGTATGCTAAAGCCTGCCTTTCCGGCATATGCATTATAGAAATCATATGCCATTTGCTCTTCTTGCAAATTCCATGTTTATTTTGGGCTTTTCATCATCGTTTACCCGCAACAAAGGTTGATTACAAAGAATAGATGATCGTGACATTGATGCAAGTACTCGACCTTTTTTCAAAAAAACCAAGTCTTTTTCTCATTCTTCATTTTAATCTAAAATAATGGTTGTCTTTCACTGTTTACTTCCTCCTTACCTCCACACTAACATGAATACAAGATGATAACATCATTAAGAGTCACTTGATGAAAAATAATTAGACACAGGTTAGTAAATTGAATAGGGGGCAATGAAAAAGTAAGAACAAAAGCATTTCCTATTTGGTCTCTGCAATACTTGACATCTCATTTCCTTTTTTTTCTTTTCCTTCTAATTGCCAGACTTCGGCAAATGGCCAGTAAAGGGGAAAAGTTTTGGGCACCTTCATTCAGCTCAATTTTTTCTCAATATTCGATCTTGACCTAGAAAGTTCACATTTTTTCTTCCCATTTTGCTTTTGGAATAATGCACGGCTTCGTAAAAACAACGTAATAACAACTAAACCCTAAATTCAAAACTAAGCCCAAAATTAACAAACCCCAAATTAACAAGAAAAAGTTAGAGTAACAACTAAACCGCAAAATAACATTGTTACAAAAAGCATAATAATCATTTAACAAGGCTTACCTCTTCCATGTCTGATTCCGTTTTTCGGTTGGCGATGGAGGAAAGAAGAGTAGGTTGAAAATCTTCGAAGACAATGAAAATTGAAGAAATGGCGCGAAAGAAAGAAATGAATAGGGCAAAAAAAAAACAGCGCTTCGATTTTTTTGGTACGTAAAAGAAAATAACGGCTAAGATGATTGACTCATCCAATATATAGCTATTGCTATTACCAGAGCAATTCCACTAACGATAGATCAAATTGTGGCAATAGCATAACCACCCCGTTTTGTACTTTACTAAAAAAGATGGCTTTAACATGTCCGACACAAATGCTGCAGAAACAAGAACAAAGAGCCAATTCACATTGAAACATTGACTCAAAATTTTATAAAAATTGGTACATCTACACAAGTTAAAGCTTTGAATTCTTCAGTATCAAAATAATCCCAAAAAAAAAAAGTAAGACGATGAAGAAACTCTTCATTTCCATAGCTCTTCCATTGGAATACCGCGTTCTTCAGCAACTTCACTGAACTGCCTCATCTGGGACACAGCCATGACAGTTGCTCGTGCATTGTTAAGGGCGTTGTTGCTTCCGAGCTGCTTTCCCAAAGCGTTTTCGACACCTGCCATTTCAAGAACGATTCTTACAGCACCTCCGGCAATGACTCCGGTACCAGGTGAAGCTGGCCTTAGCATCACTTTTGCTGCCCCATAATCTCCATCAGCTCTGTCATTCACAATTGAAACAACACTCATTAATTAAGTAAGAAAATGTAAGAACTAGGGAACCGATACGTTTGGTGCGTGTCCCGAATGATGTTAAAATGAGGTAAGTCTTTAAAATAGTGATTTCAATCATTGAGATGCACTAAGAACTATCTGCATCAGAATCTCAATTCAGTTCTCTGTAGATTACCCTTAAGCCAAACAAGAACATCATAGAAACTAGCTATTTAAATGGACTTGGCATAGCAAAACGGCTTTCCTTACTTTCGTAAACCACAAAGGCACAAAAGAATGATTTCTACATCTTTACATACAGATATTGTTCGATCAACCAAAACCGTTGAGGAAGGAAACCAGAACAAGTGTGCAGTAGAATAAAGCCCGTTAAGCCATTATGACAGAATACCAAACCTTGAATCCAATAATGAACCATACCAATTCCTTGATACAAAGTTAAGATAGTAACAGGCTAAAACGCAACCAAGGTGCCTAGGGCTTCGACCTATCAACCCATATTACGTACTATTATACATCGATTGCACAGTTCTGATGTCCAACATCGGGCCTTCAACCACAGAACACTAACTACATAAAAACTTTTCCCATAAACAAATAGCTATCCTTTTTGCTAATCAGCCTAATCCAGTTATTCATCAGCCATATTTAGATAAACCAAGTCTATCGAACGAACAACGCAAGTGTACAATAACAACAATATCAGCAAAAAAACATAAGGAATCCCGGCATCATAACATAATACCAATGTCCTAAAAACTGTTTCAAAACAGTCTCTAACCTTCAATGTAGTAAACAAACAATGCAAGTGTACAATGGCAACAATATCAGCAAGAACATAAGAAATCCCTGCATCATAACATGATACTAATGTCCTTCAATCCAGTAAATGAACAATGCAAATGTGCAATGGCAACAGCATAATACTAAATGCCCACCAAACCATTACACAGCAGTCTACAACATTCATTCAGCTAAATTAAACAAAATCAAAACTTCACAAGATACATACAACAAAACCAGCTCAAGAAACTCACCTGTGAGGAAAAGTTAGGTACTTTGTCATGGGCACATTGACAATATTCCTTCTAGCATTCGTCGCCGATTTCTGCACAGCAGTAATCACTTCCTTAGCTTTCCCAACACCAACTCCCACTTGCCCTTTCTTATCACCCACAACAACAATTGCCCTAAAATGCAATTGCTTCCCCCCTTTAACAACTTTCGTCACTCTTCTAACTTGCACAACCCTCTCATCAAACCCATCTTTAACCTTTTCTTTCTTACTCTTAGAACCAAACCCAGATGCTTTCTTAGTTTTTGAATCCATTACATAAACATCTTTACCTAAATACGATTCACCGCTATAAGCTGGACCGTATCTTTCTTCATAAGCTCTAGCGATTTCTTCTTCGGATTCAAATGGGCCTTCATCGAATGAGGGTGGTTCGATGAAATCGTCGGGCATTTGTGGTGGGTCGAAGGCTGTGTTTACTTCTTCTGGGTCGGTATTGTCGAAGAATATGGTCTCAATATCAGTTGGATTGACCATGATAGGGCTTGATTTTGGGGGTTTATTATTAGAGAGGAGAAATTGAAATGGAGGATGGGGTTTTGGGAGGGAGTAAAGAGAAGAAGAGAATGGTGGTTGAGAATGGAGACGCCGTGGTGGGTGAATGGAGAGGGAAGAGAATGAGGTGACAGATGGTGCAGACGCCGCCATGCGTGGTGGAAGTTATCGGTGAGTAGTGGAACCTTATGCTACGGTTTTACTATACAAAGCTTATCCTTATCTTCCCCGGCTTTGATTTCTTTGAGTTGTGTCAAAATGTTTCCTTAAACGATACCTACTACATTTCGGACTATGTTCGATTTTACATCAGTCGAAAATTTACGTTCAGATTTTTATAATTAAAGGTCGTGGATGATTGTTTATAATTCAAAATGAAAAAAAGTACAAAAAAAAAAGATAGTAGTTACGAAAAGAAAAACCATACGTAGAATACGCCGTTTTTTTCTCAACCACTATCTTTTTTTTCTTGTCATTTTTCTCCATTTTGTATCTTATTTTGTCCTTCTAACCCGCGACCCCCGATTTTTATAATTCGAATGTTGAGTTTACATTCGAGTTTTTAAATATCGAATATCACTTCGGTATTCCGAGAGTAATTTCGTTGTCTTGTCTGTGACAATTGTCTAGTCTAATAAGGACACGATATCTTTTGTGACACAATATCGATATGGAAAATTCAACATGAGAGGTTGAATGTGGATATATCAAACTCATGATACTCGCACATCGTGTATAAGGAATGTGAACGTTGAACTTTGAAGAGTCCAACCTCATTTGTAAAAATCAGATACTATATACATGGAAAATAGTTATAACATTATAAATCTTTTAAGAGCAAGCAAAACAGCAAATTGATGGAGAAGTACCACTCCAATGGCCATAGTTTTCGTCCATCAAATTTGTTGGAAGCATAAAGTCTCTGGTAAATTTGCTACCAAAAATGTCCACTGGCAAATATTGTTCATCTATTTTTAGTATATAATTGATATTTGAAGATCGAATATTCTAAGAATATTTTTATTTGGTGTAGAATCATTCAAATTGATGGATAATATTTGATGCAAATATTACACTAAATTAATAATAGGGGTCAGAGGCCATAAGGACAAAATAAGATACAAAATGGGAAAAAAGGACAAGAAAAAAAAATAATGGTTGAGATGACAAAACACGTTCTTACGTGTGTTCTATACGTATTACGCGTACGTGAATACGTAGAACATACGTAGTAATATGCGCGTTTTTGTCCTTTTCAACCACTATCTTTTTTTCTTGTCCTTTTTCCTCATTTTAGATCAAAAACAATCCTTTACAACCTTTAACCTTTAATAATTTTATGTAAAATTCAGTGTAAACCATTAAAGTTGCTCTAAAAGACATATGACTAGCCTCTCTGATTTATCCCTTATCCCTCCTTGATTTATACAAAAATCTAATAGAAAATGTATATATGCAACATTTTTTTGGGTGTCTTAATGATAATAATGATATAACATATCTTTATAGAAATAATGACAAATAAATGCGTAATCATCGTTGATCGATGAGCCAAACCAATAAGATAAGATACGTCAAAACACTACATTTTTAATGATGAGTCGAAATCGATCACAGAGGTGTGAATCGTTATGATATTAAATCCATTGATTCTCATAGGCCCTGTAAAGATCAATGATGTAAAAATGTATTGTGATATTTTGTTGTGATTATTTTGTTGTGGCACAAACACTTCTCTTGATCATGATGTAAACTTGTCATGACATCATTATCAACAATATGGATGACTGTCGAGCTGATTGTGACACTACATTTGTGTGTCCATATCGTTACTAATCTTGGCAATGGAATTCCTAGTAGGGTTCACATCAATGGCGGATTCAGGAAATTTTTTCAGTGGGGTCACCAGACCGTAAAACTATATTTTTTATTCAAAAATTTGTTATGGTATGGTCATTGGGGCCTAAAACTATATTTTTTACTAACAAAACGACATTATTTAACACCAAAACTACATCGTTTTAATATTAAAAAAATATTTTCGTGATTTCAGTGAGGTCATATGACCCACCATAATACACATGCATCCGCCCCTAGTTCACATCAGATACGGATCTAATTGAATGATCCGATAATTCTATTGAAACAAATTTCTGGATCTACCCATTCGAATTAAAGTTTAGAAATGCATACACACTTCTTAAGCATAACACATGTCACTTTGAGTCTTTGACTAGTAATACGTGTAACATGCAGAGCAATGCCACTTCTCTCTTCATACTTCATCTCAAACAAATCAAGAAAAATAAAAAAAACCCCCACCGCCTCTTGTCTTTAAAAACGGTGAAGACTTTCTTCTTCTTAACATATCCAAACTCCAAATACATCAAGAATTCACAGAACCAACAATGGCGGCGATGTCTTTGACCAAGAACTGTGCTTTCAATCTAAGCAAAGCAATATCTCACAACCCTTCTTCTCTTTTTGCTCCTGCAGCTGGAAAAGTTTCAAGAGTCTGTTTCACTTCTGCTACAAATCGTCCAGTGGTTAGTGTTAATCAATTCAATGTCAAAAGATCAAATTCTTGTTATGTTGTGTTTTCAATTTTGAACTTTCTGTTAGTCAATTCTGTTTATTACCACTTTTGAGTCCTGGATTTTTTTTTGTATGATTATGATGAACATGGCACACAGAAATTGTATTGTGTACAGGGTCAGCATGCAGCAGAAGATGATCATCTCCGAAAAGGCGGCGATAACAGACCTGAATCGGACATGGCGGCGGATAAGACGAAAGAAAGCATGGACAGAGCAAAAGAAAAAACAGAGGAATTGAAAGAGAAAGCGAAGGAAAAAACAGAGGGAATGAAGGAGAAAGCAAAAGAAAGAGCAGAGGAAATGAAGGGAAAAACAAGTGACATGTCTTCAAAGGCAGCAGACAAAGCTGAAGAAGCTAAGGAGAAAACCAAAGAGACAGCATATGACACCAAGGAGAAGACTAAGGTAATGAAAAGAATTTATTTCTAAGTTTTCAGGATTAATTTTGGGTTCGATTTTGTAGAGGTCTAATGTGTATATTTATGGCTTGAAAAGTTGGCATTTCGCCGGGGCATTTGTATCTTATTTCTTTTTTGACTGTAAATATTTTGTCTCTCTAATAAAAAGGATGCTGCCGGAACAATGGCTGACAAGACGAAGGAGACGGCGGAGGCTATGGCGGAAAAGACGAAGGAGACGGTGAAAGGTGCTTGGGACTTGGCAAGGGACACTAGTCAGAAGATAAAAGAGACTGTTGTTGGTAGCACCGATGATGATAAAGACCCTATCGACGAGTTCATGGAAGATCACGTGGGCCCGTCCGAAAAAGAAGAAAGTATCCGGAAAGAGAAATCCGGCGGCGGTTGGAGGCCCTCCGGCGAGGGTGGCGGGAAGAAGTGAAGACCGGGGCTAAGATATGTAAAGCTGATTTTACCAGTTGTGCACTTTTGTAATAGTATCGCACAGCGTAACATATTTTTGCACGGCTGATTATGATAATTAGCCCTACGTCGTCGTAATGAAAAGTGTAGAAGTGTGTTGCTTGTTGTACAAGATTTGCTGTGGTAATAACATTTTCCTTTGTGATATTCTGGTCATAATTTGAAATGTAGTTGCTTTTTTGTTATGAAAAGCTTTCGGGAAAATATTTTGTGATCATTGATGTAAAATCATATTTGTGATATTCTGGTCATGATTTGAAATGTAATTGCGTTTTGTTATGAAAAACTTTTGGGAAAATATTTTGTGATCATAAAATCAGATTCTGTTATCCGTTGTGATGACCAAACAGAGCCGTGTAAGCCTTTGAATATTGAACTACCTCAATTTAAGTCGGTAAAAACGAGTAGGTAGACTCAGAAAATATATTATACGACCCTGGTGTTTGTCTACGGAGCTAGACTCGGAAGATATATTATATGATCTTGGTGTTTGTCTACGTATCCGCTACGTGTCTATTAAGAGGAACCAAGATGTCGCCATGACATACGAATAACAAAAATGTTGTCATGTTTGGAAAATGGTTGTGTCTTGACGAGTGTTGAAGAGAATAATCTAAAAACGCTTATTCCGTGATAGAGATATAAGAATCATTTGTCAGGAAGGAGTTCATAATCTACGTGTACCGTGTGAACAAATGTTGTCTCGTGACAGATCTGTGGTGGAGGCCTCCATTACAATAATGGAATGAAACCTTCCAAAGGTTAGAGCGTTGAAGGCCCGATACTTTGGGTTGAAAGTATTTCCACTCTTTAAGCCTCAACGCCATGGTGGAGGCCTCTATAACAATAATGGCAAGAATCCTTCCCAAGATTTGAGGGGTGAAAGTCCAATAGTTGAGAGTATTTCCACCCTTAAATTAAACCTCAACGCCCCTTGAGCCCTGAGGTCTTAGGGGTACTTAAATTGTGGAGTTTTCAACAGTTGTGGGCTCTCATGTCCTTGAGGTATTGAGCCTTGAGCCGTATTAGGTGTAATATTCCGAACCTCAGGAAATGACAGGCGTGTCATTTTGTAAAATTCAGAATATTTTATTAATTATTTTGGGTTAAAAGTCTCGAAATAGAAAATATTAATTATGGTAATTAATAGTAAAATAAGGAAATTGATGAGAGTAATTGCTATTAAAAGGAATTTGATGGACTTTCATAGCAATAACTCATTGGGAGTTATTTTCTACAAAATAAACCTCCCATTATATGTGAGGAGTTTTCAGAAGTTGCCCATTGCCCTCAATTGGAAATCTGCACTACCATTTGGAAAAATAAAGACTAAGGAGAATTCTTACAATTCCCCATAAGATTTTCACCGGTTTCTAGATCAAGGTAGAGCAATGGATTCGTGAAAGGACAAGGATCGTGTGGATACAAAACGTTTCAGGTTTCAACAAGGTTTGAAGAAGTGTCGTTGCAGTCTTTCTCGTAGTTCTTGCTTTGGAGTTTGCTTTGATCAAGTAAGAGACTCTTCCTAATAAATAGTTATAGTTTTATGAGGTTAAGGTTGTGTTTTGGGTATGTTTTGTGGTTAGAAATCATGCTAGATGTTGTTGTTGTTGTAATACGAGGTGCTATAGTATGTTTAAAGCGTGTTTTACTGTTGTTTTCCTATGTCTTTCGATGTTGATCATGATGGGAAAGAGTTGGAAATCGTTTGAGAGTAGAAAAGCATGTTTTAGGAAGTTGCAGGTGGAATGTGTACGCAATGGCTAGCAATGCGCACGCATTGCTGATACAGGTTGCTTAATTTTAGTCCCAACAGGTGCAATGTGCACGCATTGCTGTTTCAGGATGTTTAGATTTGTTCCCAGCAGAGGCAATGCACACGCATTGGCCGGACAGAAACTTTCAGCAAGTTTTTGGTCAGTGAATGTGCACGCATTGACCCCAATTTTGGGGAAAATGTTGTTTTAGGCTATGAGATGAGTTTTAAATGTTGTTCCTTGATCTAATAACATTAAATGAACATGAACAAGCCTTGATTAAGCTTCTGATGCGTTTAGTTTCGCACCGAATGTAATCTTCCTAAGAGTTAAAGTTCGGGACTGTCGGAAGAGTATGACTGGCTTATGCTTTGATGAATTAGTATTCGTCAATATCTGTGTATGTGTGCGGCCTTGTCCGTGTCTAGTGGTCTAAGTAAGAGATTAGGAGACGTGAGAGAGTTTACTTGAAAATACTTAGGTGGATAGTTAATAATTAGTAACAAACATACTTGTGTAGTTAAAAGAATAAACAACATGTCATTCTTGGTAAGGCACAAGGCCATATCATGATGTGTGGGCTATTCGGATAAAGCAAGTAACCCTGCTGGCCTTTAAAAGGCACTGGGAGTGGAGGGATCTCGTGAATGAATAACTTTACTGGCCTCGAAGGGGCACTAGCCACTAGGATTAGAGGGACTTCACCGAACGCGTATACTATCGGAGTTTACCAGAATAGACTTTCGTGGCTATCGGTGTGATCCACTGATAGGTTGCAAACGATATCTCGTGGTGGCTATACACTATGCGTAGTGCCATTGAATGCGGTTGTAACAAAGATAAACTAAGCTAGAAACCAATAGTCACAACATGTTGATGTGCATGAAGTGAACCTTAGAGTTGAACCGGTCTCACAAAGATAACTTTATAATAATAACTGATGAACCTTTCGTTGTAAGACTTAATTATACATTAGCTTCTTCCTCTTGCTAAGTACTATGTACTTACCTCAATCGCTTGTTTTGTTTGTATGCTTTTGGGGTGAGAAGACGAACAAGTTGAACAAGTGTTGGATGACAACTTTGGGGACGATGTTTGAGCTTATGCTTCACTTGATGATTTATGTTTCTTTTATTCTATAATGTATTGGACTATGTTGTTATTTCAATTTCAAGACAAGTGTCGTACTTTCTTCAAGACCTTTGTAAGATAAGTTGTTGTACTTTTAATTTGGACATCGTATGTTGTAAGCTACATTGTTGTTGTAAGAAAACATTTATATCTTTGTTGAGTTGTAATCTAATCTTAGACGCATTTATGACTTCATTCGAGTCTTTTAGCTTCCGTTTGCTTTACTTTTGATACGACAACGTAGAATCTGCGTATAATATTAAATTTATTTAATGCTATACGCGTCAAACGTTCCATTTTCGAATAAATACTCGGTGTCCATGTGCGGGGTGTTACATTAGGACTTATTTAAGATGGGTGAACGTACGAGCCCATAAGAAATATGGATCAAAGGTCCACGTGTTAGGAGCGATTATATAGACCCATATCAACCAACATGATGCTAATAGAAAAACTATACAAATCTAAGAAACTAAACAGATAATTCAAAGACTTGTTAAGAGATACAAATAATAAATAACCATCTAAAAAATATAAAAGTATATATACAAGAATAAAACATTCAAACTTCAGCAACCTTCTACATTGTATATCATGCATAAACCAACAAATTATTTCTTTTTAATCACAGGCATCATCCCTCATTTGAATTATAACAATTATGGATAAACAAAAACTCCACATCATATTTTAACCAAAAGTTACATAATATTTTTATCATATTAATGACAATGAAGGTGCATTATAATACGCAACACATTTTTTTTTAAATGTTATTAATATCGGTTTGTTTTTGGTTTGGTTTACTCGGTTATATTTATTAAAACCTACGCGCGAACAAACTGTTTTTTATCGGTTTAATTTGGTTTTACCTCCGTTCGGTTTTAAGGTTACTAAAACTATATATCTAAACATATCGGTTTACCTCGGTTTGTTCACTTTTGAAATAAAAAATTTGAACACCCCAAATCATAGTGAAATAAAATAATTGTATGATACCTATCATAGTTAATAGATCTACGATCTTTATTGTGCTTTTAATCATGAGATATTTGTATAATAAAAGTTATGCCACACATTCATAAAAAACTAAAGATATACATGGTCCATACAAACTATATTCTAACAACACAAAACCAATGAGAGTTGAATCTAACTAGCATGAGATCATGTCCCCATTAAACTCGAAAGACGTTTGTTAAAAGCACCACAACGAATCTATTTTAGGATAACATTTCAGGATACGATTCGACTTTACAGATGTCGAAAATAGATATTCGATTTCTGTAAAATCGAATAATGAACTAAAATCGACTTACAAGATGTCGAGTGCAACTGTGATGCTCCGTTGTTGTGCCTTTAACAACTTCCTACTTAAAATAAATCCCAAAAAAAAGGGAAAGCAAAGTGAATATACCTGTAAAATGAGAAATTGTAACCCACACATATAGTAGAAAGTATTCATTGAACTAGTTAAATAAAACTGTGACATATGTAACATTTTATCACATGTCACACTTTTATTTATCTGGTGCAATAAAAACTTGTTATGCCATAACTACATCGTTTAATACGTTAATACGAAGAAAAAAAAGACCACTTAACACCCGATGTTTGAAGGATTGGACCGAACTCCAGCTCCTACGGATGAACTCCACATAAACGATTGATCCAACGAGTTGATCTCTTGAACATAATTCTGATTTGTTAGCGAATCAAACCAGTTACCATGGCCCTCCATTTTCACATCCTTAGCAAACATATCATAGCCTTCATTATTCGAATTCCTCAACATTTGAAGATCATCAAAACCCATAAATCCATATGGTGTTTGAGCTATATCATTGTAGCCGTACGACACGATTTTTTGTTGACTTGGAGCCATTGTTGAAGTAGAAGTACTTGTCCCATAGGTAGGGTAAGTACTAGAAAGAAGTGGATGATTCAAAGAAGCAAGACTCATATTAGTACCACTCAACCCTAGATTCTGAGACGTTACGGATGAAAACCCTAGCTCACCAGTAGTACCAGTAACCTTCTGAGATGTTACAGATGAAAATCCTAACTCACCACCACCACCACCAGCCTTCTGGGACGTTACAGATGAAAACCCTAGCTCCCCATTGCCACCAACCTTGAACTGAGGAAGGTTAAGACCATAACTATCCCTCATCGAATAAGGAAGATTACTAACCTCCGAACGATTATTCGTAAGTAAGCTATAAAGCAAGGGATTATTGATGTGGGGTCTAGCTGATAACAATGATGTATCAACACCTTGAGAGGATTGAACACGAACACCACTAGGGTTTACACCCGGCGTAGCCGAAGAAGACGAAGAGATTTCTCGATGATGATCGACGACTGAATTACCCTTTTTAACCCTCTTGTTCTTCCTATATCCACCACCCACAGGCACATTCCTAAGTGTCCCTCCTCTTGTCCAATAACGTTTACAAGCTTTACAAAAGTGTCTTGGTTGTGACAAACTATAATTGTTGTAATAACAAAACTTTGTGTTTGCTGAATCACATCTTGGACACTTAAGGGCTTGTTGCACATGCCCTTGATGTTCTTGAATTTGTTTCTCCTCCATATCTTTACTATAGCAAGAAAATAAAAAAAAGACCAGACATTTTTTTGGGGGGGGGCAAAAGACTTTTGGGGTTAAGCAAAAGTACTTACCATACTCAAAGATTGATTATTCTTTCCAAAAGCTAAGATACAAAAACAAAATGGGGCCTATTTTGATCTAAGAATTGAAAGAGGCTAAGGGAGAAGAATTATAATTTGGCCACTCAATGATGATTGAAAGAATGGTGACCAAATTTTTTCTTTTTTTTTTTTACTCAAAATTTCCTAGCATTTTCTAGATGCTAAGTGACCAAATGAAAACAAAGAGTAAGGTGACAAATGATGGGGGGAGGTGGTGGCTAGTTGAACGGAGGGAGTTGATATAAGAGGGGGAAAGAGAAAGACAAATGAGATTCGGGAGTCAGTGGCAGATACGGTTGTACGAAAGTTGTATCAAGTGAGATAAACTACATCATAAATTATTTGTTACAAGGAAATTATACATTTGGTCTCTTGTTTACCTTTTTTTCTCTTCTGTTATATACACAATTTTGGTCCCCTAACTATACTTTTCTATTATACGAACACTTGAAATTTGACTTAACGTCGGATCTGTTGAGTGTTCTAAACGTGCAACAAAAATATACGGCTAGGGACAGAAAATGTAATTATGAAGAAGATAAAAATTATTTTGAGACAATAAAAAGTATAATGGACTATAAGAGTCGTATTTTAGATATTTCTCAGTCAATAATAATGTGACATATGACACATACATCATAGTTAAACGTTAGACGTTATGCTTCCATTAAGTGTCTTAAAAGTGCAACAAAAATATACCCCGTCCGTCCCAAATTGTTTGGGACGTATTTTATTTATGGATGTCCTAAAATAATTCCATAACAAATATTTTGACTAAAATGTTCTTCTTAAATTCCAAATGTCCACATAACAACATTTATTAAGAAGTTTAAGGACAATATAAGAATGACATAATTGTAAAGTAGTCATGTTTTTAATGACTAGGCAAGCGAATAAATGATGTTCCCTTAAATTTCTAGAGTTTCAAAAAATCCTAAATAAATTGGGTCGGAGGGAGTATATAACTAGAGGATCAATAATGCCAATATATTGACAAAAAAAAAGTATAATTAGAGGATCAAAGATGTCAATATAAAAGATGTATGTTAGTTTTGAGAGAATAAAGAAAATATGAGACATAAATTGTAACTTCATCACCATCGTTGTATTGTAAACGCTTGCAAATTTGGGGTGGAATATGTATGTATGTGCATACATAGAACGCGTAATAGATCCGGTCAAGGATGGAAGTACCTTCAAGGCATAGGGGCTAAGCCCCTCCTCCCCCCTTCCCCCTCCCCCCTCCCCTCCCCTCCCCCCCCCCCCCTTTTTTACACACTAACTCTATACACATAAATTCTTGTTTCCGTCATTGAATCTAGTCTTTTGATTAAGAAAAGGTTAAACTCTAACCTTAAGGGTCCACTCTTCCGTCTCACGAGATGGATGGAATATATTAATCAGTTAACTTAGTGATTCAGAGTCATAAACTTGCTATTATATCAAACAGACTGAAAGAAGTCGTCCTTTACAGAATTCGAACCTCCACAACCCAACTCCAAGCCCAACCGCTTTTTAAGGTATCCAAATCTCTTTACCACTAAGTCATGTCCTGAGGACAATGCTATGAATTAAGTACTTGATGTCTTAAGGGACAAAGCTCAATTGTAAACGAACAGAGATTCTTGTAGTGACAGTTTATGTTTGAGTTGTGATGTGAGAGTTCGATATCCTATACATGTCGACTTCTCTCAGGAAAAAAAAAAGTTATATACAACCTCTATGAATTAGACCATTGAATATAAACATCGATTTATATCCTCACAAACCGTCCGGGTAGGGTAGACACTCATCAACTTTTTTAATTATTTGTAATTAAGTACTTCACGTGAAGGTTTCTTGTTCAAATGACTTTTTGAAGTAACTGTTTAACGTTAACTGAAATGTGGTACTAATGAAATTTATATTAAATTGAAAAAAAAAAAAAAAAAACATTCTCTGCCAAGGTACATGACAAGAAGGTACATGAGCATGCTTACAAATGAATCTCAACTAATTGTTATGACGAATCGATGAAGAAGTGATGGTGAATATGAGAAAAATAAACGATTAACAAGTAAACAAATACGGAAACAAAAAAACACAGATTTAACGTGGTTTCCGCCAATATGCCGACTATTCCACGAACAAAAGAAGATTATTTTATTATCACGAGAAAAGTTACAATTTACAACAGATACATATGGTATTTATAACCTTGGGAATCAAACTCTAACCGACTTAACAGTCAAACCAGATAATGACTGAAATACCCTAGAAGTAATCTTATCCAAAAACGGAAAACCATGCAGACGTGTTCCCAAGTATTACTGAGAACCAACTCAGCAAACCATGCTCAGCAGATGATCAACCTGCTGACTTCACTCAACAAAACACCAGACTTCAGCAAATACCTTCAGGCCCTGCTGACCACCATAGTTTCCACACAGATTCAGCTAAGTATCATACTCTGCTGACCAACCTCAGCAGCATAGTATAAGTCACCATTACACTAATCTTACAAAACTTTTATAAGTTAAACTATTTATCTTACCTTAGGTAAAACTAAGAAAAAAATTATGGTTCGAATGACATAATTTAGTGGTATAAGAGCAGATATGCTATAATGATAGATTTGTTTTTGAGCTAAGGTGTAGGGTTCGATCTCCTGATCGACTTTTCTCAGCAAAAATGGTGTAATATCGTCTTTTACAAACTAAATCGTGAAGGCATAACTCTCAATTTATTATATTTTCAACGAAACTCTTGAGCGGGGCAATGAAGGTCAGTCGGGTTGGGTCTCGATCTTTAAGAGATGTTTTATATGGTCCCAAAGCATAAGTCGGTGATAAAAAAACATGGATGTTATAGTGTTGAGCTAAGGGTATAAGAGTCTGATCCTCTGAATCGACTTCTTTTAGCAACAAAAAAAAAAATGCATATACAAACTCTTAAAAAGTAATCTAGTAAAGAATAACCATCAATATATATATATATATATATATATATATATATATATATATATATATATATATATATATATATATATATATATATATATATATCTCACTTGAAGTTCTACGGACGAGATTATTATTATTATTATTATTATTATTATTATTTAAAATGACATGAAAACATTAAAATAAACAAGAAAATAGATACACTAGAATCCTTCTAGCTAGGGGTGAACAAAAAAACCAGAAACCAAACCAACCGACCGAACCAAATCGAACCAAACCGGAAAGGTATAAACAGTGGTTTTTTTGTCGGTTTTTGTATTTTAAAAAACCAAACCGTGAAAAACAATTTGGTTCCAATTTAAAAAAATAAAAACCGTTTAAAACCGGACCAAACCGGTATATATATATATATATATATATATATATATATATATATATATATATATATATATATATATATACACACACACATACACACATCTATTAATCTATTAATACTTTAAAATATCAATGTGATTTTTTCGATCCAACTCAACACGTTTAAACTTTGTATTTGTACTGTATTAATAATCAATTACTAATCTCATATCATAAAGATTCATATTTTGTTGATCGTTTCACGACTTGTCTTCAATTTTGAATCATTTAAGATAATCTCGAGTACATGTCAGTTCACAACTCACCACCGCTAACTCTTTCTTCTCTTTCTACTTCCTCATCACCAATATTTGAAATATGTGAATGCTTATTTGTTTAACTTACTTCTTTTAATGATGTTGATGAACTTCATCATGGACATTTTCCGATTTGTTCATTTGTTAGGTTTAACATATTATATAAATAAATGCATTTATAGACATTAGTTTTATATAAGTTTGTCTTTTATTTGCTTATAAGTAGATTATGTTGGACAATAATATTGTTGAGATAATCAAAATCGAGTCGGTGTTTTGGAGAAAAGAAAATGACGAATATGTTTAACTAAATAACGCCCAAAACTATATCACATGTTTTTTTTCGTTTGAAATGTATGAAAGTTGGCTATGTTTAAAACGAAACAAATGCATTCTTCTTTATGACCATACTCACAATATAATTTTGTCTAATGGATTTTGAGATTTATATATGCTATTCAATAATATAACGTTTGTCATTATTTATTTTTTGAAGTTGATAATTCATTGATGAAGTGAAATGCGTAAGAGATGAATCTTTTTTATTATCTTGTTTGTCCCAAACTTGGGAATTCAATGGTAGTTGTCGAGTTCGTTGTGTTGGATGGTGTTGAAATATGGTTAGTTCTTGGATCTTTAAGATTCGCATGGATAGATGTTAGTTAAATATAAACATTTGTTAAATCATCTCATTGGATTTATATATTACATATATTATCATTTGTTGTTACGAGTCAATTTGTGATTTCCTATCAATAATTTTAATTGTTAAAAAAAACCGTAAAAAACCGGAAACAAGCTAAACCAAACCGGACCGAACAAATAGTTTACGTCTGATAACCGTTCTAATTTGGTTTCAAAAATTGAAAACCGTATAAAATAGTTCGGTTTTAAAAAACGAAAAAAATCGTCCGAACCGAACCATGTTCACCCCTGCTTCTAACCCAATCCCCGAAGAACTTAATATTAACACAGGAAAATCCCACTTTCCACTTTCTTTGCTTTTGTGCAGAAAATTGTTTTATATATATATATATATATATATATATATATATATATATATATATATATATATATATATAAAATAATAATTTAAAACTTATCTATAATGTGAAAAGATTCTATTGTATTGATATGATGAACATCCAATATGATCCATGATGATGGGTTGTCATCATCATCATTCCATAAAGCAATCGCATTAGCAATAGCATGACTGACAAGAAGTATATATATGATTGCTTTCAAATTTTTATTTTTGGGACCCCATGTTATAATTTAATTTTAAAAAATAAAAAAAATCGAGCCTCGACCCAAACGGCCCCTATCGTTGTCCTGTCTCTATGGTTTCTTGAATAAATAAATCGAATCCTCTGGATATGGCCTAGTGGTGAGGAGGTGGGGTGTTGTATAATGACGTGTTCTGGAGGTCGAATTTGGAGGGTTCGATTCCCGTAAAAGGTTGATTTCCGTTGATTTAAACCCTTAAAACTTCGGGGATGATAACCTAAGATATTTCGACTAAGTTTGAAACCCGATTAATCTCTCTTCGCATTCGCGTTCGCGGATCGGGGCGTGGCCCTCACGGTTAGGGTTTAATCGTTTTTTTGAATAAATAAATCGAGGGGGTTATGATTATACATATATATATATATATATATATATATATATATATATATATATATATATATATAGGGTTGGGCCCCCCTACATACCATACTATCCATGTTACCGTACATACTTCTAAAATAGTGCATCGATCATTTATTTTTAGTGCGCACTGGTATTATTGTTTTCAAACAGCAACTACAAATTGAGGAGCTTAGTTTAGTTAGGTTTACAGTATTACCTAATAACATTTCCCCCGCTTCATTGAATAAATAAAAAGTGATCGAGGTAAGCGTGGATCAATCGTATGTATACGAACTCATTTCTATATATATATATATATATATATATATATATATATATATATATATATATATATATATAATCAATTTAAGACGAACAGTATTACTTTCTTTTGCACCATTGTTATTACGTTTTTTTTATTCAGAAAAGACTTGAAATTAAAGTAAAGACCAACATAAAAGGACATGCAACAAGAAAGAATATATAGTAACAGATCAAACATAAAAAGAAGAAATCACATTCACCAAAATATATAAAGAGAGAAGAGAATATTCAAAAAAGTGAAATTTCCCCCCGACAAATTATCTGGAGACCATATGATGCAGAAAGAAGATAGATGAAAACTTTGCAGAGAAGGAATCAAATGGTAGTAATTAAGTCGGCAATGATATATTCGATCTACCGTAAATATTTTAAAAACTGTATTTTAAAGATTTTTTCATTTAGATTTCTTTTATACTATGTATTTTTTATTAGCTAGACTCTGTAAAATTTCCTTTTTATGATACATTCATCAAGGTTCTAGAAAATAGAGAATTTGATTCATATAATCTTGGATAGATATTATGTAAACTCGAAAATGTAGTATATATGTTAAGAGTATCTGATGAAAGTTCTTTTACGCACCTCCAATACACATTTTACTATTATTCTTACTCCGTTCCATTTAACCGAGGGATATTCTTCAAAGGTTATATCAGTCATTTTATTGTTAATTATGTTATTAAGTAGTCTTTCTTGATAAGCGTGCTTTTGATAACTAACTCGATTAATCCGTAATTTTAAAATTTAGAGATTGAAGTATGCACGGTGGACAAATTAAAATCCATATTGAAAACTAGGTATCAAAAATCAATAGAACTACAAAAAAAAAAATCTTTTTTCAATGTATTTTAATATTATTTATTTGGTCCTTTGAAGTTTTCTTATGTATAAGTTGATCATAATATTTTCAATATTCACCACTACGGCCTTCGTATTTGTATCTTATATTTTTCCAAAATCCAACAACCAAGGATTCCGTATTCGCGTATTTCATATTCACGTATCTATACTAATAAAACCTAAACCCAAGTAAATTTTATGGTACCATATAATAATTATGGAGTCTGAACCATTTTCGTGATTCAGATAAAATCCCTCCTTAATAAAAAAAATAAAAAATAAAAAGTAGCTAATGGGCAATGAAAAAAACAAGGAGAAAGGGACAAGAGGGAGCATGTTTGCATGTGGATGTCTACATCTTAAATCTCTACACACAAGGTTGGACTTAGACCACACTTTATAGTCTTTTTGTGAGGTTCTCTTCTTTTGTGTTTAATTTATTTTTAATCTAAAGTTGTCACGTTGTCATATTTATTATTATATTTTTATTAACTTGGTGTAGAGTAGATGTCTGAATCTGTGAATGATCAACTTATTTCAATAACATAGTCTTTTTTTTTTTTTTTTTTGATGTTATTTCAATAACATAGTCTTTAAACAATCGTTTTACATTGGTCCACTGAGGTGTAACTCTCTATTTACGACGGAGACAAATAAAATTATTTAGACCGAGCTCAACCTTTAATTTTTTTGTTTTTAAAGATAAAAAAGTGATTCACACTAATATCATTATCATTATCATCGGACCTCGATCATCTGCTATAGGTTGCTATACAGCAGCACGCGACGCATTCGCGATTCGAAACGGCGTCGTTTTAAGTCGAAACGACACCGTTTCGATCTGAACTTAATAAAATAAAATAAAAAACACATCGACACGTCGTCGTTTTTGCCCGAAACGACGCCGTTTCGGGCTTAAAGCACAGGCACAGCAGAGAGGATACGGCAGAGGATCCCAACTCGGATACGGCAGAGGATCCCAACTCCATTATCATCATTATCATTATCATCATTACTATTATAAAAGAGCCGGTGTGTTTCCTCCGTCAAGTGTTTCCCCTCTTGAAAATTGTTACATATTTAATTTAGTATTCCATATATACATCCAATCAAACATATGGCTTAGTTAAATTCCATATATATCTATCCAATCAATTATAAATCTACCCATAAAAAAAATGATTATTAATTATAAATGTAATAATGAAAAAAACAATCAACACGTAAATTTGAATAATATTTATTCAACTATTCTGCATCACCTTCTTTTTATCTCATGACACGGTCTCCCGTGTATTAATTACCTTCTTTAACAATTATAATTATAACAATGAATAAATTTTAATATTTATTAACGATAAATCCATCATCATTTATATCGTTAAATGCTATTAAAATTACCAACCATCTATCTACTCTTATCATAAACATAATTATCTATTATTATTTTTATCAATCATATATAAAAAAAATTACGTAAAACTAAACATAAAAAAGCCCACATAAAAAATTACTCACATCAAATAAAAAAAATATAAACATACCATTGAAAAATAAAATAAGATGATAAACTTAGAAAAAGATAGTGATGTATCTAATTAGAATGAGTATCCAACAAAACAAAATTAAATTTATATAAAAAAATGCACGTTAAACTCAATAAAAAAGTCAATATATCTAATATAATCTTATCTAATTTAATCATAAACATAATAAACCCACGTCAACTCAAAAGGATACCTTTAAGAAAAAAACAAATTAAATGATAAACTTAAAAGAAATATTATAATGATTTATCTATATAACAAAAGCGAACCTCAAATGAAAATGAAAAGGCGTAACTATAAGCGTAAGAAAAACAATAATATTATATAACTTAGTAAAATACATAATCATCTATCTATCTAACTAATAATGAACATAAAAAAAAGAACATAAGAAGAATATTCATGTTATTATATAATATTTATTTCCATTAAATGTGAAATAAAAGAATATAATCATATCTCTATCTAATTAATGATAAGTGTAAGAAAAGTACATCTAAAAAAATTTGCACGCCATGCTAAAAACATAAGAAAAATAAAACGTATATTCTAAAAAAATTTCACATAAACTAAAAAGTCTTTTTCCCAGTTATATTATATCATTAAATATAACAATGTAGGTATTAAATAACCTAGATAATTAGTGTGTTGATCGTTAACCAAATTTAAGAAGTGTAAGTGAGTTTCTTCCCTAAATATTTTCTCAAAAAGTGTTTATCCCTAATTAATTTTCCCCTTAAATATAACAATCATGGTTAAATATTAAATAACATAGATAAAATGTGTGGTAATAAAGATAAGATGAAGTCTCTGGAAAAAACATTGTGTACATGGGTGTGGTTTGAAGAATTATACCTTCTTGTGCCAGATAACATTTAAAGGTTATGTATTCATCCTCGGTATCAATATAATTTTGATTGTAGTATCAAAAAAATTTTGAACAAGAACCTTAAAACGCATAACAACACCAATCACATCATATATACGAATTCATGGACAGAACCGTGTATACTTGGTAAAATTATGTAATATTTGAAACCATCACACGACACAATCGGGGATGTCCAAACGTCGGTGAAATTAATCTCTAGAGGAGGGAAATAACATAAAATTGAAGTAGCAAAAGAAAGTTTGTGACTTTTATTCTCTAGCCAAGCAAAACAATGGTAATAAGCAGTCGTGGTGGCAACACATAGATCGTATTGACAAAGAATATCGTGAAAATGGGTGTAGCTGTGTGACCAAGACGATGATGCCAAACTCTTTTTGTTATTTTATTCACTGTGAAAACTGGAAATGGGGAGTTTGGTCATACAATCCATTTTTAACGTATTGAATCATAGGAGTACTAGTCTGAAGATCCTTCACATAAATTTAGAGGGTAAGAATTCAAAAGAAACATTATGGGATTGACAAAGCTAAGAGATAAATTAAAAAATACGCGACATGCTACGAACACAACAAACATTGAAATGAGTGAGATCGTTCACCCTACATGAGGTACTCCCAAGACTCACATAGAGTGATAAAGGTCATATCAACATTTGGGCCGACATGGGCTCATCTTGATAGATGGCCTCAATCAGCAAGGTCCAACTTTAGTACAATGCATGCCACTCTTATATCTTCAACCGATATAACGCATGTCGTTCTCTGTCCGACATGGTGCATGTTTCCTTCTATCCCTCATAACTGGTAAGATACAAGACGCCTACGTTCTCTTATTGCCGACATTGTGTAGGTCACTTCGGTCATTCATGCTCAATACAATACATGTCATCCTCTACCTCAAGTAACGTTATATTCTCTTCAATGATCGTTCCGGACTTCACATAGACATTACTTCATGATAGTAATTGCTATAGTGATGGCTCTAAAATATACGTTCCATTATAGATTGAACCATTACTGCTCCATAACATGCTCCATTACATCAATATGTGGTAAACTCCCTTGACCACGACTTTCATGCATCATAATCTACTCCTCACAAGCTTAGGGAGAGGTATATAAACGATCCTCAATTACAAATTAGGCACGTAATACGCTTGATATACATTCTCGCTTATTGTCTTAACATAAATTCTTCTATTCAAATGTTGCCTTGAGCGTGAGAGTGTCCCCCCGGAGAAAGCTCCAGCACCCCCACACTTTTTTGTGTTTTGCAGGACAACTCTCAAATCCACTCGAAAAAATTATTTGGATCATCGCTCAGGGGTCTATTTACCTGTATATCAACTCAATTGTAACACGGACGATTTCGCACATCGTCAAGCATCATTCAATGTAAAATATTTCGAAAGAGAAGGGAAAATAGAACCTATGTGTGTGATGGAAAGATTATTTCCATCATTAACCATAATGTCTTCATTGCGAGAATAAGGCGTGTGTTATGCCAAATTACGGAGCATTCAAAGGTGCTTAGGAGGACGCAATTTTGAAGGGTTGGACCAAATGAGAAAAATTTGTAAGAGGTTGAACCTGTTAAGAATTGCACCATTTATCTGAATGTCCTTGTAATTTTGACACTGAAAATATCCAAATATGATTTTTTTAGGGCAAAAAATCGGACCTACTGCATGCAATAAAGAATTTTGTGTCTAATTCCAAGAATTAGAAATATTAAGACGTGAACATGAACATGGACTCTAAGAGGGATGTCATACAGAAGAATGAGTTGTAGCAAGACCAGCAAAAGCGACAGGCTGCAATTTTTACGGAAGAGTCTCATAATTAAGTAGCTTTTCAAAATCAATAGGGGCGTCATATGCTTGAACAACCCTAGCCAACTCTTAATAGTCATCTCTCAAATTGTTTGAAATAAGTTTCACAAGATCATCTAGATCCGTAGACTAATTCACCGGCTTCAGTTTTCACAACATGAAGATATCTAGAGACTGTTTAAGTACATTTTTCATAGATTTGAGGTATTGTTTAAGATGAGTTGATCATGTCTAATCCAAAGAAGTATGACGGATAAGATTGAAGATAGAGTAATTCCAGACTGCATAATCCATCCGTCAAATATGAACACATTCATTATGCAAGGAGATATGTTGGGTTGATATGCATGGTTTGGCAATTTAATCAGTTAAATATGAACGATACAAATATAATTTAGAAAACATTTAAATGATAGTTACAATGATTAAAGTATATTTTTAACTTTTTATAACCTACAATAAAAATTATATGGTTTTATTATCTCAAATGTTACTTTGTTTAAATATACTAATCATTATATCAAATGTTACTTTGTTTAGTAACTGTTATTTCACAATCATTAAATTATATTCATAGCTAAGATATAATAAGCATATAAAATAATATTTACATGAAACCCACATGCTATACTTTTTACATACACTCTATCAAAATGAGTTGTTCATGTTTAGAGTAAGAACTTTGCAAAAGTTATCTAAAAATATTGCAAATGTCCAAATGTCTACTAGATAATTATTAAGAACATGTTCTTGATATATATTAGATACATACTCCCTCCGTTCATAATCATATGCCGTGTTTGGGAAAAGCACACAAATTAAGAAAATGAGTATTCCAAACAAAAAAATCTTGAAAAGTGTAGTGGTGTAATGAAAATGAAAGATTGATTGGTTGAATGAGCCTAGAAAGTTGAAAAATAGTATTGAAAAGCGGAAAAAGTATTAAAATATGTACTGAAAATGCAACTACGACATACAAAAATGAAATTTTGATTTTGGCAACTACGACATATAATTAGGAACGGAGGGAGTATATTTATAAATTCAGAATGCTTATTATTTTTAAAATGATGATAAATGTATCAAGTACATGCGTTTATAAATTCAAAATACTAACAAAAAAACATAAGATCATTTTGTATAATTATCATTAATAGCATATTTATATTTTATGCGGAAGAAATACTTAATAAATTATGTATTAATTGTCAGTAAAGTGACTTAAACTCTACATCTGGTGGAACCAATCTGAAGACTCAGCTGTGTGACAGACAGCTGAGAAGTGTATTCAATTCTGTCTCAGTAGGGTGGAGTCTACCGAGCTTCGTCGACAGGGTGACTATCGCAGGGTGATAGTCCGCCGAGTATCGGAATACAAACAGGTCCCACATTTGTTAATTTCGTTATGTGACGACTATACGGTGTCATTAAAAGGAGGACACGTGTAGGGGTATTTATGGTGCATCGACAAAGATTCCTTGCGGCTAGGGTTTAGGGATTTGTGCCTATAAATACGCTTGTTGTCTCATTATCCGTGTGTGTTGAAATCGTAAAATTCGGTGCATAATAAAATATCTCTTTTCTCGCCCGTGGTTTTTTACCTCTCCCACCGAGAGGTTTTCCACGTTAAATCGTGTTCTTCTTGTTTCGTTATCTCCTTTGATTGTTTATGTTTGATTGCTTCGTTTCGTTTCTTGCATCCGAAGTTATCTCCATCGCTTTATAACAAGTGGTATCGGAGCCAGGTTCGGAGAAAACAACCGTACGATCAACTTCGTCTTCACCAAGGCCTTGCAAGGTGCTAGGATCCGTGATAAAGTTGTGATCTTTAGCAAGAAAAGATGTCGCGGTAAACGTAAAAATCGATAAATTTACAGGAAGGAACAGTTTTGGTCCGTGGCAAATCAAGATGCGTGCACCGTTGAAACAAACAGGTTTGTGGAATCCTTTATCCGACAAACCAAATACAAGTGCAAAGCAGATTATGCCGGTCGGAAGAGAAAGCACATTCAACCATCATGTTGTGCTTATCGATGATGTTATCACTGAGGTTGCTGAGGAAGACACCGCAACCAAGTTGTGGAAAAAGCTTGAAAGCTTGTATATGACCAAGTCACTGACCAACAAGTTGTTATTGAAACATAGGTTGTTCAGTTTGAAGATGCATGAAGGGAGTCCACTGAGGGAACATCTTGACCAGCTGAACACAATATTACTTGATTTAAGGAATATTGATGTTAAAATTGAAGATGAAGATGCAGCCCTAATCCTGTTGGTGTCATTACCGGCATCATATGAAAACTTTGTGCAGTCTTTCATAGTTGGGAAGGATACAATAGCTTTAGAGGATGTGAGGTCTGCCTTACATGCCAGGGAGCTTAGACACAAGGCTGCTGGGACAGACAGTCAGGCTGTTGGGCTAGTAGCTAGCAGCAATAGTGGAAAAGGATATGGGCAGAAGAAGAAAAAGAAGTCGTGGTCCAAAGGTCCTAAGTCTACCGATGTCCGTAATTATTGTAAGGAGCAGGGACATTGGAAGTCCAATTGTCCAAGGAAGAAGAAACAGCAGGAAGGCAATTCTGGCACAGCAGCTTTGGCTACTGAGCAATCTGATGAGGACTGGTTCTAGTTGCAGGGGATTTCACACACCACAATGATGTGTGGATACTTGATTCTGGAGCATCCTACCATATTTGTCCAAACAGAGAGTGGTTCTCTACTTATGAGCAGATAGATGGAGGTCAAATCTATATGGCCAACAGCAAGGTTAGTAAAGTTGTGGGAATTGGCTCAGTAAAGTTAAGGACAGAAGATGGTAAATTTTGTACACTGAAGGATGTAAGACATGTTCCACAGATGACCAAGAACTTGGTATCTCTCGGTCCATTTGGAAAGCAAGGAGTTCAATTTCAAGGGTGAAGGTGGACGGTGAATGTCTTCAAAGATTCGGTTGTAGTCCTCAAAGGCATCAAGAGGGAACCTTGTATATATTACAAGGATCTACCGTATCCGCACCGCCGTCGTTGCATCCTCGCAGTTCACGCGGCCTCGACAGACTCGGTGGCACATGAGACTTGGTCACATGGGTGAAAGAGGTATGCGGTGTTCTTTCTTCGGACGGAGGTTTTCTTGGAGGATATAAGGTTAAGAATCCGGACTTTTGTGAACATTGTGTGTTTGGGAAGTTGCACGAAGTAAGTTCTCAAAGAAGGTTGCACAACACAAAGGCATCACTTGATTATATCCATTCAGATCGCCGGGGTCCATCAAAAGTTGAGTCATTGGGTGGTCACAGATATTTTGTGTCATTCATAGATGACTATTCAAGGATGACTTGGGTGGTGATGATGAAGAACAAAAGTGATGCATTCAATAACTTCAAGCGAGTGGAAGGCCCTAGTGGAGAATCGTTAGGCAAGAAAATCAAGAAGCTTCGTACGGATAATGGTCGGAATTCTCGCCGGACGGATTTTGATTCATTTTGTTCGGTGAGGGTATTGCCGTACATCATACCGTAAGGAATACACCTCAAACGCGAATGGTGTAGCCGAAAGGATGAATCAAACTCTTGGAGAGGGCAAGATGTATGCTTTCTCAAGTCTGGTTTATCAAGGAGATTTTGGGCGTAGGTCGTTAAGACGACTTGCTACTTAATCAACAGGGAGCCCTCACACGGGAATCAATCTCAAGACACCATTTGAGATGTGGTCATGCAAGCCTGCTGACTACTCAGTTCTAAGGGTTTTTGGAAGTACAGCTTACTATCATGTCAGTGAAGGGAAGTTGGAGCCAAGAGCCAAGAAGGGAGTGTTTGTGGGGTATGGTGATGGAGTGAAAGGATATAGGATTTGGTCATCAGCAGAGTCCAGAGTAATCCTCAGCAGGGATGTTGTGTTTGATGAAAATTCTATGTTAAACTCATCAGTGGGGAGGTCTACTGAGTCTGAAACCAGTGCTGAATCTGATAGTGTTGAGAAACAGGTGGAGCTTCGGGTGGAGTCTCCGATATGCAACAATCGGTGGATCCAAATCAACACTATGCCGATCCGGATAATGAACCAGAACCGATCCAAGCCTTTACCGCCGAGACCTCAACAGGCGTCATACAAACATTGATCGGCGAGTCTCTACCGCGCGGCAGAGCCTAGAAGATCTAATGTTGGGATACCTCCAAGGAGATATGGATATGATGATTTGGTGGATATGCACTCCAAGTTGCAGAAGAAGTAGAGGTTGCTGAACCTACTACTTACAGAGAAGCAGTGACATGTACAGAAGCATCTCAGTGGCATGTTGCCGTGGGAGATGAAATGGAGTCACTACTGAAGAATCGACTTGGGAATTAGTCAAACGACCTACCGACAAGGGAGTTGTGACTTGTAAATGGATTTTCAAGAAAAAGGAAGGAATAACAAAGGCGAAGGGTCGGGTATAAGGCACGTTTGGTTGCAAGAGGATTCGGTCAAAAGGAAGGGGTTGACTTTGATGAAATATTTTCATCGGTGGTCGACACACTTCAATCGGGGTGTTACTAGCAATGGTGGCACAAAGCAGATCCGGAACTTGAGCAATTAGATGTGAAAACTACTTTTCTACATGGTGAGGTGGATAAGGAGATATACATGACACAAATACTCGAGGGTTTTCAAGTTCCCGGAAAGGAAAATTATGTTTGCAAGTTGAAGAAATCATTGTATGGTTTGAAGCAAGCTCCAAGGCAAAGTGGTATAAAAGGTTTGACAGTTTCATGCTTCGAAACAGGTTACAACGAAGTCCATATGATCGTTGTGTTTACTTCGATACCTCGAAAGATGGATCATATATCTATCTTGTTCGTATGTGGATGACATGCCGATAGCCGCAACAAGGAAGTCCGATGTTCAAAATCGAAGAACCTTCTTAGTGCCGAGTTTGAAATGAAGGATTTGGGTGCGGCCAAGAAAATCTTGGGGATGGAGATCCGGAGAGATAGAAGTCGAAGAAATTATTCTTGTCTCGGCAGGTTATGTGCGAGAAGATATTGGCCAAGTTTGGGATGTCCGTCGCAAAACCAATAGATACTCCTATGGCATCAAATGTTCATTTGTCCGTTTATGCTTCACGATCACCAAGAGAAGGAGTATATGTCAAAAGTTCCCTATGCTAGTGCATTTGGCGATACCGATGTATGCCATGGTGTGCACTAGGCCACGATCGGCTCGGACGGTCGGTGTTGTCGCAGGTTTATGGCTCAACCCGGTAAGGAACACCGGAAAGTCGTTAAAAGGATATTCGGATACCCGAGAGGTACAACCGATGTTGGTCTCATTTATGGAGGTGATATCGGTCCGGTCACGAGTTCTTGTGATGCGATTATGCGAGGTGATGTTGACGAAGTAGAAAATCAATGATTTGGGTATGTGTTTACATTGGGAAATGCGGTGGTCACCGGAAAGCTACTCTTCAAAGCTACGTAGCCTTATCAACTACCGAAGCGAATATATGGCTCTTACCGAAGCGGCTAAGGAGGGTATCCGGTTGAAGGGGCTAGTCGGTGATTTGGGGTTGCATCGGGATCGGCCGATATATATTGTGACAGTCTAAGTGCAATATGTTTAGCCAAGGATCAGGTTCATCATGAGAGAACCAATCATATTGATGTCAGGTATCATTTCTTGAGGATTGAGAAGAGGGTTGTGGTGAAGAAGATTGGCACAAAGGAGAACCCTGCTTATATGTTCACTAAACCAGTTCAGCAGAGTAAGTTCCAGCTTTGCCTGGACTTACTGAATATTCAAAGCTTATAATATGTTTCTGGAAACTTTACTGAGGGCAAATCAGTGGAGTGGATGTTGTGGAGATAGTCTGGTACAAGTACATCTGGCATTGACGAATGCATCTGGTACAAGTACATCCGGTTATGCAACTGTTTGACTCTAGTGAGAGTTGAAGTCAAGGTGGAGATTTGTCAAGAAAGTGACTTAAACTCTACATCCGGTGGAACCATCCGAAGACTCACCGTGTGATGGACAAATTGAGAAGTGTATTCAATTCGTGCATCGCAGGGTGGAGTCTACCGAGCTTCGTCGCCACGGGGTGACTATCGGCAGGTGATAGTCCGTCGAGTACCGGAATACGAAAGCAGGTCCCACATCCGTAATTCTCGTTACGGTATGTGACTATACGGTGTCATTAAAAGGAGGACACGTGTAGGGGTATTTATGGTGCATCGACAAAGATTCCTTGCGGCTAGGGTTTAGGGATTTGTGCCTATAAATACGTTGTTGTCTCATTATCCGTGTGTGTTGAAAACCGTAAAATTCAAAGTGCATAATAAAATATCTCTTTTTCGCCGTGGTTTTTTACCTCTCCCACCGAGAGGTTTTCCACGTTAAATACGTGTTCTTCTTGTTTCGTTATCTCCTTTGATTGTTTATGTTTGATTCTTCATTTCGTTTCGTTTTCGTATCCGAAGTTATCTCCATCAGTTTTATAACATTAATTAATATTTTTATTTTTATAATTTCAAAAGTTTTATTTCACTAAAACACGTGCGGATGCACGTGCATTTTACTAGTATATATATATATATATTTATTGTGTGTGTTTCTCGTGGGTTCTAGGAAATAATTTGAATAAAGTAATTTAATTTTTTTTTACTTTTCATCCTACAATACGTTACAATTACACAATAACAATGAAATGCATGCATAATTCAACCCAAATTCAATATTTTAATGAATATTCACCCGAAAAAATTTAATGTCCAAACTGACCCGGGATAACTTTTATAATATCTATTTGTTGCTAAAAATATGTTATATTTCTTAAAATATAAGTCATGTTTTCACACAGATTAAATAATTATTGACTATCATTAATGCAATGATTGTTAAGTATTAAAAAATAATTCGATTGATAATAATTTGAAGATAAATAGAAAGAAAAAAATAACATAAATGTTGTATTAATAATGTATAATGATTTATATTATTAGACAATCTAAATGTATATGATGTCTTATAATTTAAGACGGACGTAGTAGTAGTATTAAATAGCCCTTAACCCTATGTGGTGTGGCTGCCCTTTGCTCCCATCATTGTAGCTTTCCAACGTTTTGTTTATTATAATTGTTTAATATAGGATTTACTCGAGTGGTTTAGCGTATAAAATCGTTACTCATCGTTGCAACACTACGTGCAGCTTGAATCTTAGCTCAACACTTGATCTTCAACCAGAGACGGTTTCAGGAATTTGATGATATGGTATATATTACTAAACTTAATCTTATATATGATAGTTCAATATATATCAATATGGATTAATATATAAAAATAAATTGGTTAATATTATCAACATTTATAATAATCGTATTTCATTGATTCAACTGAACAGAAAGAGTACAAATATATAGGATTCGCTGACTTGGTCAATAAGTCGCTACAAGATAAATATGACAATAATAATATTTAAAGTAAATATAATACTCAAACTATATTATCCTCGACACGCCCCCGCAATCCCGTGGGAAGTGGCTGAACACGGAGATTGGATTTTAAACTGGCAAAACGAGGTTGAGCCAACGGTTTGGTGAGGACATCAGCTAACTGATCCTTCGAGGAGATAAAAGAGATTCCGAGCTTGCGAACTGCAACTAATTCACGAACATGGTGGAAGTCGATCTCTATGTGCTTCGTGCGGGCATGAAACACCGGATTGTGAGCAAGATAAGTGGCACCAATATTATCACACCAAAGAGTAGGCGGGGAAGGCAACGGAAATTGCATCTCATGAAGAAGATTGCAAAGCCACTGAAGTTCGGCGGCGGTGTTAGAAAGAGTCTTGTACTCGGCCTCGGTGCTACTCTTTGAAACCGTCAAGTGTTGATTACTACGCCAACTAATGAGATTGGAACCAAGGAAAATACAATATGCCCCAACTGAATAGCGATTATCACTGTCAGCAGCCCAATAAGAGTCAGAATAAGCCCGGAGCGAAACAGAGGACCGGCGACAGAATAAGAGGCCATCAGATATAGCGTGCTTAAGATACAGAAGAATACGTTTAACGGCAACCCAGTGAGCCTCGGTGGGTGAATGCATGTACTTACTAACCTTGTGGACTGAGAAGGCAATATTAGGTCGAGTGAAACTGAGATATTATAGACCACAAACAATCAATGCCAAGAAAATATGACAAAGAACCAAGATCCTTAACCGGAAAGTGCCAACCAAGATAAGAGATAATCTACTCAACCAGAGAAGACGATGAACCAGTAATAATAATATCATATACATAAATCAGAATATAAACACGAGCACCATCACGAGAATAAATATATAATGAGGTGTCAGCTTTGGAGCCGACAAAGCCAAACTAAGTCAAGACATCAGTGAAGCGAGAGAACCAAGCACGGGGAGCCTGACGAAGGCCATAAAGGTTGTGGCGAAGATGGCAAACATAATCCGGATAATCAGGGTGAACAAATCCCTGGGGCTGCTGCATATAAACGGGCTCAGATAAATGCCCGTGGAGGAAAGCATTTTGAATATCCACCTGGCGAAGAGACCAACCCTGTGAAACGGCAAGTGACAAAAGAAGACGAATAGTGACCGGTTTAACGACCGGACTAAATGTGTCAGTGAAATCAACCCCTTCGGCCTGATGAAAACCCTTGGCCACAAGGCGAGCCTTGTGACGCTCAAAACGCCCATCGGCATGACGTTTAGTGCGATAAACCCATTTATTGCCAACAATATTCATACGAGGATGCGGAGGAACAAGATCCCAGGTTTGGTTGCGCAACAATGCATCAATTTCCTCTCTCATAGCATTACGCCAATTCGGGTGTTTGGAGGCTTCGGTATAGGAAGAAGGGTCCACGGAGTCGGTAGAAGAAACAAAGGCTTTAGGAAGCGGGTAGCGGATAAAGTCAAGCCGAGAGATAGGTTTTAGGGAATTGGTTTTGGTTCGAGTAACCATGGTATGAGCGGAAGCAGGAGGGGAAGGAGACGATGAGTCGGGAGAGGCTGAGGCCAAAGTGGACGCATGGGAGGTAGGCGGGGAAGGCTCGAGAGCGGGGGCCGGGTTGGAGGGAACCGGCATGAGAGGTGGATTTTGGGAGGTGCGGCAGGAAGACAGGAAGCGGGACTGTGAGTGTATCAAGAGTGGGTTTTGAGGGAGAAGGTGTATAGGGGAAGAAGGATTCATCGAAAACCACATGGCGAGCAATGTAGATACGGCCAGAGGCAACGTCCAGGAATTTATAACCGTGGTGGGAAGGACTATAGCCAAGAAAGATGCAAGTTTTGGAGCGGAAATCAGTCTTGTGATTGTTGTAGGGACGGAGATAGGGCCAGCACACACAACCAAAGACTCGAAGGAATGTATAGTCAGGAGACCGGTGGTGGACCATTTTGTAGGAAGACTTATAATGAAGAACTTTGGTGGGAAGCCGGTTGATAATGTAAGTGGCAGTGATAAAGGCATCCTCCCAATAGGAAAGCGGAAGAGTAGATTGGGCAAGAAGAGAGAGGCCAACTTCAACAATTTGACTGTGGTGGCGCTCAATGGCACCAACTTGTCCGTGTGTGGGGGGACAGGAAAGGCGATGCCGGATGCCAAGAGAGGTAAGAAGAGTGGAAACGCGACGGTACTCACCACCCCAATCAGTTTGGATGGACTTTAGTTTGGTATTAAACTGACGTTCAATCATAGCAAGAAAGTCAGGAAAGATATTTTCAACATCTGATTTATTCTTCAGGGGATAAAGCCATAGATATTTGGTGAAGTCATCCAGAAAACTGACATAACAACGGGAACCATAAATTGAGGGCTTAGAACAGGGGACCCAGACATCGAAGTAAATCAGGTCCAATGGGACAGTAGAGGTAAACACAAAAGTGTATAAAGGAAGATGGTGACTTTTTGCTAACTGACACGGGGCACAGACAGACGGAGATGCCTTAGTAGAAGTGAAGGTGGGAAGGCTTTTTAAGGCTTGACGGAGTACGGAATAAGATCAGTTACCGAGACGCTGATGCCAAGTGATGAAGGAGGTGGTGGAGGAGGATAGAGCTTGAACAGGAGGTGGGTGAAGCGGAGTGGAGAAGTGATATAAGCCAGCTTTAACAAAACCCCTAAGGTGGGTGTGACCGGAGTAATCTTTTACAAGAAAGTAAGACCCATGAAATTCAAAGTACACGGAGTTATCCGAAGCAAATTTATGTACTGATAAGAGGTTTCTAGTGATGAAAGGCGTAACAAGAATATTAGATAAATGAAATGACTGGGAAGGGAATATACAGAAGAAGTGCCGTAATGAGTAATAGGTAAACCTGTACCGTCCCCTACATGCACTTTGTCGGGCCCGGCATAGGGTGCAGATGAGAGGGTGAGATTGCGACGGTCATGAGTGAGATGATGAGTGTCACCAGTATCCGCAATCCAATCAGAACTAGGATGTGTGTATAGAGAAGCCGCATATGACTAGGAAGTCCGAGGTGGTGGTGACCGAGATGACGAGAGGTGAGAGGAACCATAGCGGTAGGGACTTGACGGAGCAATATGGTTGGCCTGATAACAAATTTGACAGGAAACATGCGCAACAACATGATGGTAGCAACGCCACCGTTCTCGAGAAAAATTCGAACCATAGACCACTGTTTTGTCGAGCTGCCATTGAGGGGGAGCAGAGGTGGGGGTCGTGGGAGACGTCGATTTGACAAAATTAACACCAAAACGCAGCAGTTTGGTCGTGGCACAATTCAGAAAATTTAACCGTCCAAATAGAAATTCCACCGTTCATATTTTTGTAAAAGGAGAGGCGAACAAGACCTCTAAATTTCATCACGATCGGAATTTGTTTTGATATCCGATCGTTGCAAGAAAGGTTCAGCTGAAACACCAAATTAAATCCCAGCAGTTCGGTTTCGGGAATATTCAGAGATATTGAACCGTCCAAACGTCAATTCCACCGTTCAGACCGTAGAAGAAAGTGATAAGAACAAGCCCTCAAAATTTCGTTACGATCGGAGTTTGTTTCAAGATCCAATCGTCGCAAGAATAGTTCTGCCGAAACACCGAATTACAGCAGTTCGGTCGACGGATGATTCAGAGAAATTGAACCGTCCATACGTCAATTCCACCGTTCAGATCGTATAAGAACATATTACGAACACACCCACAAAATTTCGTCACGATCGGAGTTGGTTTCATTATCCGATCGCTGCCTGAAACTTTCTGCAGAAGCACAAAGAAAAAGCTGCGTGATTTTTTTTTTTTTTTTTTTTTTTTTTTTGGAAAAGAAAAGAGTTAGGGTTTAGGGAAGAATTGACATAACGAGGGAGAGAAAATCGAGATGCTCTGCTACTATATCAACATTTAGAATAATCGTATTTCATTGATTCAACTGAACGGAAGAGAGTACAAATATATAGAGTTTCAATAAGTCAATACAAGATAAATATGACAATAATAATATTTAAAGTAAATATAATACTCAAACTATATTATCCTCGACAATTATCATATACATATATGATAATGTATACCTAAAAAAAAGTCCTACAGTAGTAACTTTTTAGCGGGTCGGCTGACCCATTTTCTACAAGGTGCAGCCGCGCACCCTTCGCTTCAACATAGGCAACAACAAGGATGTAATCAAGTAGTGGGGTAAGCGTGGCTAAGCCCACCGTAGAGGATTACTATGCATCGTAGGTGGATATCTTGTTGATAGGAAGTTGCTATTACGTTTTGTTTCTTTCTTTAATTTAGGGCTTCGTCCAAATGCTTTGACGGTGGATATTTGACACTTTGTGTCATTTTTATCTCCAGTTTTGTTTTTGTTGTCTCGATTTCCACAATTACTGAAATTTTACTTGTGTCGTTTCACTTCTGCGTATATGAATACATGATATCAATGTTACGTAAGACTTCCGTGTTCAGTTATCACGACTTCCATACATGCCAATGGTTTTTTTTGTTTTTTTTTTGTTTTCTCATTTCACCTTTAATTTAAAACAAGACCTTGACAACATGTATTTAATACAACATTTCGGTAACGCTTATATATTATAATATTTGTTCAAATGAGAAATTAATTCAAGGGACAAATGTGAATGGAGTAGTTTATATAAACGTGGCAGAAAAAGTCTGAGAGCCACTGAAAATAGAATGATATAGACTCATGAAGGTGAAGTTTTTGTATAGTGTGTATCTATGTAGGTACATATTACGTCGCACATTTCTGTCCACACGATTTCATTCTACATTTAAACTGTGTGGTTCTGATCGTGCCACCTCACATGTATCTACGTAAGTACGTACTACCCAAAAATTTCACCTCATGAAAGGCCCTAAGCATCAAATCTATGATTAAAAATCAAATGCACTCGATCGTTTATATAGTACATTTAATATTGATATATTTATTCATATGTAAAGACAAGAAAACATTCCACTAAAGTTTGCTTTGCATTTTCCTCGAAAAAAAAAAGTTTGCTTTGCATAATTTTATTGTATTTTTCTAGGTTTGGTTTTTCTGGTAGGGAATATATGGTTGTCTTTCATCATTGATGTTTATTTGTACCAAACATTTTTTATTTTTTATTTTTGTTGAGAATTTTACTTGGATTTTGTTTCCAAGTCTAATATTAAAATAACTTATAAGTTTTATTTTCCATTTGAATAGCATCTTATAACTATATCAGCTTGTTTACACCTTCATGCATGCAGATTCTTTCTTGAACATTAACCTATAAGGTCACGGTTTAAGGTCGGTAAAGAATAATCAATATTTAGGCTTTCAATTTTTTTGGTGTTGGTCCAATTTTGTCTAAGCATTTGATATCATTAACTATATTAAAAGAGTCAATGTGTTTCCCCTCAAAAGTGTTTCCCCCTCGGGTGTTTCCCCTAAAAAGAATTTTTTCATAATTAATTTATTAATAAATATAATATTAATTAATTAATTTAAAAGATATATAATACCATTAATTATCAAACAATCTAAAGTATTAAAAAAATAAATAAAAATAGAAAACACGTTATGGGAAAAAAAAAATCAATCAATCCACACAGCAATAATAATCACTATATCATGTAATTAGCCGAACATCAAATAGATCTAATATACTAATATAATAATAATAACTAACAACGAAAAGAAGAAAAAAAACATCAATAATAATCATTATCTGAAAGAAAAAAAAAACATCAATAATAATCACAATCTGAAAAAAAAATACTTTCTCAAAAAAAAAAAAAAAACAAATAATAATCACTATCTCATCTCATTAGCCGAAACGGAACATCTTTTCACACATTAAATTATTCTGACTCAATTCAAGTCAGAATTTTAATCATTTTTCATACCAATACCGGTCAAAAAGACTTTCTGACTTTAAGTTACGAAAACATCCAAAGCAATTTGTCTGAAATTCGGTCAGAATCAACGAGTCCAAAAAAAATTTGTTTGACAATTCAATCAAGACATTTGCGGAATGCATATCATAAATACATGCATCGTGTTTTTTAGAAGAATATGTATGTATCGCTTTCTAAAGATATTCATTTTTTTTTTAATTTTTAATTTCTATCATTATCCACGATTAGTATGTACAAATTTTATGCATTAATATTTATCTTAATTAAATATAATTTCATCTGTGAAGTAGTTTATATAGAAAAATATATATAAATATTACATTACAACCAATAAAATAATAATAAAAAATTATACATACCGCCGACAAAATAATAATAATAAATTATACATACCGTCAAAAAATAATAATAATTTTAAATATAAATAATAATATAAAATAATAATTAAATAATAGTTCATGAATCAAGACTTGTCTTAATTAAATATAATTACATCTGTAAAATAGTTTATGTAGACAAGAATAGAAATATAACATTACGGCCAACAATATTTTATGAGGTGTTTCCCATATTAAAATTTAGTTTAATTAATTAGTTGATCAGCTATGCAATTTTGTTTTCATACATTCAATACAACTACGTAACAAATATTCATTCATGATAACAAAATACTTTTGTATAAATTACGATGTATCATTTATTCATAAAATACAATTGTATTTCATGTTGTTTTCATACATTCAATACAACTACCGCACAAATATTCATAACCGAGTGCTTCTGCATAAATTACGATGTATCACTTATTCACGAACTATAGTTGTATTTGAATCTTTGTTAATAAAATCAATACAACAACCTGACAGATATTCATAACATAGTGCTTCTACATCAATAACCGCAAAGTACGAAGCACATTTGCATGAACAAGTACTACAAACATCTATAAGACACTTGAAATTGCAAACATGATGGATCTTAACGGAAAACTTCATTCTCGGAATTCAAACACGCAATTTCTATGTCATACTTTTATCCTTATAACTATTACTACCTCCATTCCAAAATATAAGTCATCATACACTTTTAGATTTATCCCACAATATAAGTCATTCCACATTACCAATGCAACATTTATTACTCTTTTCTATATCTTACCCCTAATTTATTATCAATCCAACTACTTTTCATTACTTAACTCCTGTTGCATTAATTATGGTCTAAGGGGCATTTTAGACATTAATCTTCAAATTTATGACATTCAACCACTTCTTTAATCTGCGTGAAAACTCCTAGAAAGATTTATATCTTGGAACGGAGGTAGTATTTTAATCCATAAAACAATAATGAGGTGGAAGAAGGACTTAAGCTCATTGATTGATTCTTGATTTTGACATACTTTTCTTTAGATATCTGAATTAACTCGAAGGTAATGTTCGTTTGAAAGAATGCTTGGGCATGAAATGCTTTGCATGTAGGCTTACCAAGCATTAGCCGAAATTATGCATCGTATGGTTCGTTCGGTTGCAATGGGAGCATATTTGACCGCATAAAATGCGGCCACTACTATTGCCTCTGCTATTTGAAGGCACAAACATAGCTCCTTTTTGTTCACCTCTTTCATCCATTAACATCATATTGTAGAACGTGACTCTCTAAAAGCCTAAAGAATACCTTAGGGGGTGTAAGCAACTTGGTGCCCCCAAGAAATTGATCCTGAATCCAACCAAGAACCAAAAGACATCAACATCATGTCATTGTTTTCAAATGACCGCCACATCAACTGACAATGGTATGTATATATTTCTCTCCTCCTAAATATTATTTGCGTGGTAGAATTCTTTTTCTAAACATGCACTTTGTTCCATAGTAAAATATTGTTTGCATACAGCATATACTCTGGTTACATTTTTAGAAGATGTTTCAGCCTTACCCACATATGGTTTACCATTTACAAATAGAGTAAAGTGGTGCTTATGTTGATTTCAATGATGTTTATCATCAATGGCATTGTCATTGCATCGTCCTATTTCCATAGTGATGCTCTAGGATCATTACTAGCATTTGGTATTAGATCCATATCCTGCCCCTGTGGAATCTCCATGGCTGAAAGTACAGGTTTGAAGGCAATGGATGAGGTGTGGAAGGACTATAATAGGTTAGAAAAAGATGTTCATGTTTGCATGGAGGAGGTGCATGGCTGTAATGTGAAAATTGATGCGGTGCATGCTAAAATGGACTTGTTCCGGTTGTCTGTGAGCTGTGAATCAAGCTGCCATGCAAGCTTAGAAGGATTCTCTGACGTCTATGTTACAATTGTGGATAAAGAAGATTGATAGTATGAGTGAGACATTTTCACAAGCACATTCGTTGTCATCTCATTAAACTGGAACTCACCCATCAATTCATGACGGCTTGCTACCTACGTCACATATGTATGAAGCTAACTTCAAATAAGATTAAAAAAAAATAGGAATTTTGAGGCGGGAGTTAAGGTTCCTTTGGTGGATTTCTCCCTTTTGATGTAGAATAGCCTAAGGAATGGAAACACCATAGTGAAAGATACTTCCATATGCATGATGTTTTGGATGATGAGAGAGTCGGTTTAATAGAAATGCATATTCGAGGAAAAGCAGATGTGTGGTTTTGAAATCCGAGATTAAGTTTTCCAGTATGAATTAGGCATTACTGAGAGAAGAAGTTATGAGACGATTTGGAGGTAAGTCTTTATGACTGGCAGTAGATGAATTCCATCTACTAAGACAAAAGACTGCAGTAAAGGTATATCTATCAAAGTTTGAGGCATTAAGAAGCTTTGTGTAGTTACAGAATCATATGTTTACGGAGACAAATGAATTATCAGAGGCCTTAAGCTGAAAATTTAGTATACGGTGAGTTTGATGATGCATAAGGACATGTATAATTCCATGAATGCTGCCATATGCCAAGAATCTATTATAATGGCATTGAATGACATGCATAAGCAGAAGAATTACTCTAACCCTGGCCAGTCTAGGTTCTCCTCATTCATCACTGAGGTGACTAATAAAATACCATGCCTTGAGAATAAACCAGTGATACATAAGACAATTACTCATAAGGAGTTACGAGAGAAGAGGGCCAAGGGGCGTGTTTTAAATGTGATGAAAATACACACCCGGTCATGTGTGCGAGCAGAAACACATACGCTTTCTATTAGCTGGGGATGATGATGTTTGGGGAGAGATTGCAGTGGATAAATAGGATATGGTATGGAATTCTAGATCATCTGAGACTACTTAGTTATCCATGTACACCTTATAGATAGGTCACCTCTAACACCATTAAGACTACATGCCTCTTGAAGAAAAAAAGCAATTACCATCCTCATAGACAGTGATGGATCTCACACTTTTTTAGACCAGTAAGCTGCCAATGAAGTGCAGTATGTGACATAACCAACTCACCCTATGTTAATCACGATAGTAGATGGAAACAAAATATGAGTGAATTTAAGTGTCCTGGCTTGCCATGGATCATGCAAAGGGGTTAAGTTCTACCAAGACGTGAGATTGATCAAGTTGAAGGTTGTGACATGATATTAGGGGTGGATTAAATGAAAAAGTACACTCCCATGGTTTTTGACTTCTACAAATAGCTTGTTTTCACTAATGAGGTAGAACAAATAAAGCTAAGAAGTTACACAGAAGAAACTCAACTTAAGATGACAAGCTGTAAAATCATTACAATGAATTTGAGAAAACCAATAGACTCTTAAGGTGCCTCACTTTGATACAGGAACAAGCTCTGAATCTTATTCCCATTGAAAAGAATATCATGAGGTGTTTGCGAATTCCAAAGGATTTTCACCAATGAAGGGCAATGAGCATCCCATCACTTTGAATGAATATGTTGAACCTGTGAAACTAAAACCTTGTAGACATGCTCACTATCAGAAGTATGAAATTGAGCAGTTGGTAGATCAAATGTTACAACGGGGGATTATACAACACAATAATTGTCCAATTTCATCACCTTTTCTCTTTGTGAAATAGAAAGATGAACCTGGAGATTTTGTGAGGATTAAAAAAGGTTGGGTGACTTAACTGTCACGGATGGCTACCATATTCCCCTAATTGATGAATTATTGGATGAGTTAGAGAGTGCAAAGATATTTTCTAAAATGAACTTGAGGTCTGGATTCCATCAAATTTTGATGAATGAAGATAATGTCAAGAAGACCACCTTTGTAACTCAGTATGGCCAATTTGAATTCAAAATGATGTTATTTGGGCTCACAAAAGCCCCGACAACATTCCTAAGAAGTACGAATGAGACGTTGAGACCTTACTTGAGGAAGTTTGTGTTGATATTTTTTTGGTGACATCCTAATCTTCAACCCTGACATGGCTTCCCATACGTACACAACATCTTAAAGCGGTTCTAGAAGTTTTGAAGAAGAAACCAATACTATGCTAAATTGCTGAAACGCTCTTTTGGACAAACCAAGGTGGTATACATGGGCCATGTCATACAAGAGGATGAAGTGCATGCTGAGGATGAAGTGCATGCTGAGGATGAAGTGCATGCTGACCCAAGTAAGATTCAAGCTATGTCAAATCGGCCTCAAACCTATAATGTGGTTGAATCGAGAGGATTTTTTGGCCTAACATGTATATAGAAGAGATTTGCACCCCATATGGGATTCTTGCTAAACCCTTGATTTTTTTGAACTCAACAATACTCATATGACCCAATTAATGATTCTATGTCTTTATGATTATTAAAGTTAACTGACAGCTAATTATTTGACAAAGAGTATTTGCAGTTGTAATATAATGTTAGTATAAAAATATACGCAATTAAAACATTACATAATTTTTCGGACACATTATTCATTGATGATGTTTTTTAGGTTTGAATGAACTTAGAGAGTATCTACATATATAAAAGATACGTGAGACAAATTTTCATTTGATCCCAATAAAATACATAATTATAACTATAAATAAAAAATTTATCATAATTTTAAGGGAGCTTATCATATTTAAAAGAATGAAAATGTAAATGACGAGTTTGATTCAATACGTATGAGTGAGATAAATAAAATAATTCTACCAATCATTAAGTCACTTTGTATAATTATCATTATTGAACATATATTTATTTTATAAATTAAGCGCATAATCAACAATATATTTAGCTGAACACGTGCAAAGCACGTAGATTTTACTAGTATTTATAAAATCGTGTGTTTCTTTCGAAAGATTCTGTTTTGGGTTAACTGAGGGTTGGTGAACCGTCAATAATTCCCGTACATGTCAAAAGAGGCTTGCAATGCTATTGAACCAGTTAATTGTTGATATATAAGCCGATTTAAACTTGGGTCGTAAGCGAGTCAAGCTATTCGTAAGTAGTTCGAGACCGACTCGAGCTAGAACTCAATGCTACTCAGCTTAAATCGGCTCAAACTTACTCAACTCAAAATTTAAACAACTGATACTCGAACAATGCAATACTGGACTAAGGGGCCGTTTGTTAAATCTGAAATCTGAAATCCGAAGTCTGAAATCTGAATGCGTTAATTTATTGAAATCTGAAAATAATTATATCGTTTGATAGCTAAATCCATATGAAAATTTGAAAATGCATGTTTAAATTAATGATTTCACCTTTACAAACATTTATATATATAAAAACCCATAAAGTACATACGAAAGATACATATTAATGTCGCTTATATATACTAGTAAAAAATGGGACTACGTGCAACGCACGGAGTGCCCATGCTATAAGTTTTAACTTATTTGACGATATTAAATACGAAGAAATGTAGCATGTAACGAACCGTTCAGAACGCAATTTTTAAGCGCAACAATGAAAAATAAAACATTTTACGTCGATCTCCTTTCGGATACCACAACCTACCACACAACTCTACCCTAGTCAACACACTCTTTCTTATCTACTACACACATTATCAATCACCCAACCGCACCATATCCCAACATTTTTTAACACTCACCTATCCAATCATACCTCACCATGCCCTACACCACAGTATATTATCACACTACCCTATATTACGTACTTTATTCAACCTACCAAACTTTACTTAACTTACGCCACATCATCTAACCATATCATCCTACCCTACCATACATCACCGCATTACATCTCATACCTCGCCTCACCTACATTAGCACACCCCCGCACCCTACCTCTCTACAAACCTACAAACCTTAACCTACCTCCCAACCTACATATTAATTCACTATCCTAGCTAAGCCTATTACACCCTATTTTATCTCATCCCACCCTACCTTACCCTACCCACCACCACATCCTACTCTACTCTACAACTCCCTACCCTACCGTGCCCACCACCCATCTTACTATACCCTACCCTTCCCACCACCCCAACCCCCTATCCCAACATTTTTTAACACTCACATATCCAATCATACCTCACCATGCCCTACACCACATTATCTTACCACACTACCCTATATTACGTACTTTATTCAACCTACCAAACTTTACTTAACTTACGCCACATCATCCAACCATACCATCCTACCCTACCATACATCACCGCATTACATCTCATACCTCGCCTCACCTACATTAGCACATCCTACCGCACCCTACCTCTCTACCTACCTACAAACCTTAACCTACCTCCCAACCTACATATTAATTCACTATCCTAGCTAAGCCTATTACACCCTATTTTATCTCATCCCACCCTACCTTACCCTACCCACCACCCCATCCTACTCTACCCTACAACTCCCTACCCTACCGTGCCCACCACCCATCTTACTATACCCTACCCTTCCCACCACCCTAACCCAACCCACCCCTCACACCTTTTAGGGTGGCATCAAAACATGTTCATAGAAGAATAATATAAGTGCGCATGAAATGAATATCCGACACATCTTCGACATCTCCCGACATCGTATGAATACTTTTCGACACTACCGAATAATTTTTTTCAATTTCTACTTAAGTCAATTTTAACCGAAAAAATGAAACTATCTTCGACATTATCTGCAACAACACGTGTTCTACCCAAAACACGACACGACACGCTTCGATACACCCCGACGCCATATCCAACGGTTGTCGGTTGATCAAATGAACATTAATTAAAATTTTAATTAAAATCTAACACACTATCAACACTCCACGACACAAAATCGACACCTTTAGACACTACTAAACCATTGACCAAAGAAAAAAACCGACACACACAATATATAGAAGTTAAAAAACGAAGACGGAAAAAAATAATCAATACGTAGCACCCCAAAAAACGATGCCCCTAAAAAAAACCGGCATAGACACACAATATAAAATATATATACGCAAAAAAGGAAAAGAACACACACACAAACAAACTATAGTATATTGAAATATCACGTGGTCGTATCGTATTAGGATAAGACCCAAAAAAAAAAAAAGATCTCGATGGAAAGCAAAATAATATGTAATTAAATTGAAATCGGATACATCTTAAGCACAACACACATAATAAGTTTAAGAATAAATTAAAGCTAATGTGTAGATTAAAAATACAATTGAGTCCTCTAAAATGGAACAATTTAACTCAAACCTTTCACCTCAAAAAAAAAAACACACTTTTTTCTCGGCTGGGCCGCCCAATGAACAGTAAAAAGTTAAAATAAAAAAAAAAAAGATTGAGCCAGATTTTTGGGCCAATGAACAGTAAAAAAGGGGGAACCAATAAAAAAAAAAACAAGTGTCACCATTTGACACTTTTTCCTTTATTATATAGTAGTAAGGATATATATGTGTGTGTGTGTATTGTGATGTTGTTTCTGTCAATTATATGTATATAAATGAATTAATGATAAGTAAATAATGAAAAGCTTAAAAAAAAAAAAAAAAAAAAGAGGAGGACATGGAATGAAAGCACTGACACACGGAAAATTCTATCACAGTGAAGCGCATCTACGTGGCGAAGATCAGACCACACAATTTCCACACACGGGGGCTTGTGTATTCCACCTCGAAGCGTGTGGTCGGATCCCCGCCACGTAGGTAGGTCCCTACTAGTGAAAGTCCTGATAGAACGACCCCTAACACACGTTATGCATAAATTTAGGAAGTTACGGCAACATTTTCACACATAAGCAAGGTTTAAATGGCTGAAAATTTTATATGTAAATTCAGACCCACTTAATCATTTAGAGGTACTTAAAAATATTATCAAACAACTCTAAACTTAACTACCACTTATATTTATCAGAATAAGTGTTTAATTGTGTAAACAAACAGCTCATAACTTTCAATTTATATGAGACTCGATAAGCTCGATGAAAAACTCAACCTCGGTTCGAGTTTTTAAAACTTCTTTGAATCTCAACTCAAGTTCAAGCTCGAGTTCGAAATACTTGGTCTCGAGAATATCATAAATAGCTCGACTCGTGAAAAGCAATACTCAGTTCAACTCGACTCGTTTACACCTAAGAAACGGCTCATGGATTCCAAATGAAACATGATCATCTTTACCCAATTGAGAATGTTTATTCATCATTATCTGTGTAATTATTTTCTTAATGGAATCTAATCAAGACACATGTCTCAACCACTTTTTCTAGTAGTTATTGGTAGGATGGCTTTTGTTTTTTTCATCCTATGGATACATACACATCACATAGAGTAGCATAGTAAATCAGCAAGAAAATAATCTCCTTACCAACTGAAAACGACTACTTTGTCATGTCATGTGCTATCATAAAACAGGGAAGTTTTTGTGTAGTGTGTCTTACGTAGTACATTGCTGCGCGTTACGATTCTGTCCACACGATTTCATTCTGCACTTAACTGTGTGGTTCAGATCGTGCCACGTCGTGTGTATCTACATAGGTACACACTACACAAAAACTTCACCATAAAACATGGTATTTATTGTCATGACAATTTTTTGATAGCAGCGTAACAAATGATGTAACATCGACACATAACATAATATAACTTTGCCCTGGTAGTACCAAAATGTGCCATGACAATACCGACGGCCTAAGGCCCCAAATTTTATTCTTAAAATAATATAAAATTATACATATCTCTATTTTACAGCATCTCAATTTAAAAACCTTCATAACAGCATCCCTATCATTATCCTTATAACATTTCAAATAATATTAAATAATACATATTCTACCTCACAACCCTATTTATACACATTAAAGATTTATTATTTCACTCCAGCAATATCACTATCTCTATCCCTATAATTTTTAATAATTAAATATGGTTAGGGCGTGAATAGTGCATCCCAACAAGTAGGGATGCACTGTTCATATCCCTAAAAATAAATAGGGATAGGGACTCTGCTGTGGAAGCTATTTTAGGATAAACTTTATTTTTTATCTTCATTTTAAGGATAGGACACCATATATGGTTTCTGCTGCGAATGCCCTAAAACATGAGTGCTTTACGTTATGACTCTACATGTAGATCTAACATTTTCAAAGCCCTTGATTGAAACATTTTGTTAAAGTTTCCGCATTAGTCTTGTTATTGTTTCGAAAGAATGACAAAGGCGCCAGTTTATCACCTTGTGTACAGTAGATTAGTGCAGAGTTGGTACAGAATTGAAGAAAGTATACTCACTATAGCTCATATTTAGCCTCCCAGGGGTGTCATGGGGTGGATGGGGAGGGGGGTCTATCCACCATCACTCCCGCCTTCAAGTGCACAAAATCCAAGAATTTGTACATCATTTTTCTATTCTACATTTTTTTATTAGCATTAAATTATTATTTTAACTGATAAGTGTCTCATCCAAACACCATTTCTCTTTCTTCCGTATTTGTTGTTCCCACTTTTTTTATTGTGACACATTGGGCCATTGTATTAGGCAAATGTTTTAAATTAAAAAATTAATTTAAATATGGCAGAAATGTGTCAGCCACCCCCAAAAATAAGAGTGGCCATTGCCGATGCTCTCACATATCATACACATAAATAGGTTTTCCTCTTCTCATAGTCTAGGTTGAGGTTCTGACAGCGATGATTGAACATAAATTAATTACTTAGACCGTCGTTATCGCTTCGTCTAAAAAGATTAACCAAGTTATCAATAGTTTCGTGCCTCACACTTATATGGTTGTAATGCTTCTCACCGAAAGATGTCCCACGTTGAGCACTTGTTGGATGGACTTCCATCACTTTTAACCTAGATATTGAGGTTGAAACCGCTCATCTGATGCGTTGTTGAACTAATATTTTCTACATGATATAAGAATCAAACGTGTGGCTCTTTGTTATATGCCTGTATCTGAGGGGACTTGTCAAAATTGTTCAAATGGGGCACGTATTAGATAGACTTCTCTCACCTCATAACATATGTTTTGATATTGAAACGTCGCGGTCTTATGTGTTGTTGGACATATATATTCTTCGGGTAGATCAAAATTAAAATCATTAACTCATAGTGTGTGAATTGTGAACCTACCGACCTCAAATTTAATGCCAAACAACTCTTTTTTTGTTTTTTTCTTTCTTGTATGATCTAAAATCAATAGTACAACTATAACAAATGAATGCTTGACACCTAAACAAAATAGTATACTCTTTGGCCATCTTCACCACATGATTGTACCCTCCTCACAAAGGTAAAAAACACAATGAAAAAAAAAATATGGACCTTACCTAACTTTTTTCTACTTTTTTTTTAGTACCATAATAATAATAATCATCAACCCATTTTTTTCTTTTTCATTTTTTTTCTCAAGGAAAAAAAAAATGGAACCATTCAAAGCAGAAGGAAAAAGAATTATGGAGGAAGAAGAAGAAGAAGATGAAGATATTGATTCTGAAGAAGAAGAAGAAGAAGATGAAGATGAAGAGTATAATAATAATAAGAGAAGGGCACTGGAATATTCTAGAAGAAAGGTAGTGGTTGGAGGTTGCCAAGTGGAGAATTGTGATGCTGACATGGCGGCGGCGAAGCCTTACCACCGCCGCCATAAAGTCTGCGAGAAGCACTCTAAGGCGGCCGTCGTTTACTTTTCCGGCGTCCCGAAAAGGTTCTGTCAGCAATGCAGCAGGTAAATTCATTAGCCTGCAGAATTTCCTTTTCTTTTCTTTTTTTTTGTTTTTTTTTTTTTTTTTTTTTGGTATTATATCTCTTATGCAAACATGAATAATGTTAACGTCTTTAAGTATTATAACACAACGAATGCAACAGTAAATTTTGTCATTAATTTTTAATTTTTATTTTTAGAGATGCATCACATTTATTCAGTTTTATAAATAAAATTCATATCCGTTATACCATAAAATTTCTCTGATAGGTTTCATGAGCTAATAGAGTTTGATGAAAACAAGAGAAGTTGCCGCCGGCGTCTGGCCGGACATAATCAACGGCGCCGGAAATGCCCTAATGATAGTTATGGAGAAGCTTAAAACATCATCAATGGCAGAATAATAATTCAGACAATAAATGGTCAAGGTTAATGTAGTAAAATAACCACTTCAGGAATTGAAGCACATATAAAAGCTTCAAAGATTAGTTAATTAATTAAGAATGCTCTCTCTCTTCTGTCAAATGTTGTTAATCAAAAACAATTGATTTAGTTTATGTTGATGGGACTTGTAATTCTGAAAGGCTAGCAATATTGCCAGAGCAATTAATTCAGTTCCTCTCTAACTAGTGGCGTAAGCGGTTTTAGCCGCTCATGAGTGGCTTGATTGTTTTGTTCGTGAAAAGCTCGTTCATGTATGATCTAATTGAGTTCGAGTCGAACTTGAGCTATGCCAGAATAGTGACTCCTACCTATGTAATTGTGTGACCAGATAGAGAATTGTAAAGCAATTTCATATGGTAAAGAGCTGGGCCATTGTAATGACAATCTCACCTTTGAGCTAGGGTACGGAAGTTCGATATCCTATATCGACTTCTCTCAGTAAAAGAATGTATATATGCGGCCTCTGCAAAGTGGACCAAGGAGGCATAACCCTCAATTTATATTATCTACGAAATTCTAGGACGGTACAGTGAGAACGCATAGCCCTCGATTTACATCATTCATGAAACTCTAGGGCAATTAGGTCTCAAACTTTATAAAGCAATTTCATATGGTAGAGAAGGAATATGTTACTAGAAATCTTAATCCAATCAAAATAGACACAACCCGAAAGATCTCGAATTTGCCCTATATAGTATACATGACAATTTACCAAATTATAAAAAATAAAAATAAAAAACGAACAATTAAAACATACAGTTAAAATCGAAAGCTTCTTTCACTTCCATAACTTGCTCGTGAGCTTTTTAGTCTTCCGGGGTAATGACGACATGAATTTGGCAAATCGTGAGGGATGCGATTTGGGAGTTGATGAAGACATAAATGCCCATATGGCGGCCAAGTGTTCATTCGGTTTATCGAGTTCTTCAAGAATTGACATGGATTTCATGTCTGCAAAGTTTATATACAGTCAAAATGTTGCTATATATATACCTTAAGAAGAAGCACTCTAATAGAAGGAAAATAGGAAAGTAGCAAAAGATAATTTGAAGGAGGATAAAGACACTTTTCGTCATTTTTCCGCAATTTTTAGTAATTTTATCTGTGGGAAAATGACAATTTTTTTATCCCCTATTTTTCATTTTCTTAAAAAAGGTTAAACTCTGACCTTAAGGGTTCCCACTCGTCCGATCCCACAGAATGAGTGGAGATGTTAATTAGGGACCTAAGAAATTTCGAGTCGAGGTGCGCATTTTTACCAAAGGCGAAAGAAGTCGTCCCTTTACGGGATTCGAACCTCCACACTCCAGCTCCTGGCCCAGCTGTCACTACAACACCCAAACCCTTTACCACTAGACCATATCTAGGGGATCTATTTTTCATTTTCTTAAAACAAACCCCTGTCTTTTATATTGACGTGTTTGGTCCCTTAAATATACTTTTTATTACACTTTTAGGCCACTTAGTTTTTTGTTTTGTTTTATTCTGACCATTAAAAGTGTCCAAAAAGTGTAATAATAATATATAGTTAAGAGACCATAATGTCATGATAAGAAAGATAAGGATTGTTTTCTGAAACAATAAAAAATACGAGGGACAAATCGTCAAATTTCAATTATTTCTCAACCAACTGTAATGCGACATATGACAGATTTAAAAGAATTAAACTTAAACTTCTGACGTTGTGGTTGTGTAAAGTGTCCTAAAAAATGTAACAAAAAAGTATAGTACAACGATAAAAAATGTCATATGAAAGGTAGGGTCTAGTTTTAAGAAAATTAAGAGAAATAAAGGACCAAAAATGAAGTTATCCCTATTGCATTATTCGGCCTTATGTTTCATATTGGCATATTTACCCTTTGCTTATACAATTTTTTAACCTTTTCGGTCTGTTTTCATCACGTGTCAACTTTTGTATTGGCAGAGGAAGCATGACTACCTTTGATGCTAGATTTTAGACATGTGGCATTTTGGATTAATAATGTGAAAGATAATAAGTTCATAGATGTGGGGTGGGGTGGGGGGGGAGGGGGTGAAAGTACCAAAAATGAAACATTGAAAACAAAAGTGAAATTAAAATATATAAAAAACGTGAAATAAAAAGGGACTAAAAGTGTGTAATTATGCCTTTAAACGAGGAGTTGAAATACCTTTGGAAAACTTGAAGATAGGCTCCATAGCTGCACAAGGAATGCTGATATTCAAATGTGGAATTAAAGTCCCCCTATGACCAAGAATGCTGTAAAAAAGTATTTGTCACATTAGCTATCCGGGATTGTTCGTGACACCGCACTAAATTTACTGTGACACTACAGCAAAAACAATCAACTGACAGAAAGTCGATTTTCAGCTTCGAATCGACTTTCACCTTGTCAAGTACGACAATCGATCAGCGGAAAGTCGATTCACGGTTATAGAATCAAACTGTGAAAAAGTTGATTGTCATTATGGTGCTACAAAGTCGAATAGTATCATTTTTTCATTGCATATAATTAAATTAAATACCTTGTGACAAGGGCAACCATGTGGCCATTTGGATCCACAATGGGGCCGCCACTGCCTCCAGGATGGGCCGGTGCGGTTGTTTCGAGCAGTACGGGTCCTTGCGTATTCGGATGTAGACCAGATTTCTCGTGCATGTTGCTCTTCATATAGACTGTCTTCGATACGACACCAAGACAGGCAGAAGGCAAAGAGGCTGAAGAAAATGCAGGAAAGAATAAGGAAAATCAGTGTAAATTCAGGATGTAAATGTAAAGTCCCACATCGGTAAAATAAGAGAATGATCACCCCCATATAAGTGTGAGACATAAAGATCTTGTCAACTCGGGTTAGCCCTTTTAGACCAAGCGAGGACGGCGGTCTAAGCGGTTGACCGGACATTTATGACTCATTTAAGCTACCAGGGCCGGGGTGCGGGGCGTTACGAGAATGATATTCGAGTCAACTATCGGACGGAACTATGCGGCGCACCGTACAAGAAGACGGTGTAAGGATGACCTCTAGTTACCTGGTAGGGACGATCCGGGAACGAGTCTCGGCCGTCCCGGCGAGGACGTCGGTCCTTATAAGGGGGGAGAATGTAAAGTCCCACATCGGATGAAAAGTTACGCTTTGGTAGGGACGAGAACGTCTCGGCCGTCACCGCAAGGACGCGGGTCCCTTATAAGGGGGGAGAATGTAAAGTCGCACGTCGGTAAAATAAGAGAATGCTTCACCCCCATATAAGTGTGAGACATAAAGATCTTGTCAACTCGGGTTAACCCTTTTACCAAGCCCGCGAGGACGGCGGTAAGCAGTTTACGAACATTTACGATTTCATTTAGCTACTGGGGCCGGGATGCGAGGCGTTACGGATAAAAATGTACCGTTTGATCCATTTCAGTCCGGTGAGAGATTCTGTAAAATAGAAAAACAAAACGACTTACTGTTGTGAGGTCCGAATAGTCCGTGCCCGATAAAGTATGCTTTCGATCCAGGAGAGGGACAAGCCATTTCCACATTCATAGGAACAAGTTGATCAGGAACAGACTCGAGCTGCAACAGGGCGACGTCGAGGGGTCCTTTCGAGACATAAACTACCCTAGCATCAGTCCATAACCACGGCTCTACGTAATCCAAACGAACCCGAATTTTTTTCATGCTTAGGTTTTCTCTTATCGAGTTGAAGTTAGAATTCGTATGCCGCCTATGGTCTGAAGATGAAGATGAAGATGAGGTTGCTTTGCTGAATCGCCATGGCTCAAGAAGATGAGCATTTGTAAGAATTAAACCTTGTTTATTGAGAAAGATGCCGGAAGAGAAACGTCCGCCGCTGCCGCCGCCGCCGTCGTCGTCGGTGTATATAAGGCAGATGGAAGCTATTGCTTTTTCAATCGGAGAAGGAATGACGGAATGACAATGGATTGAATCGTGAAAGGTGTTCGATGAAATGTTTGGGAGAAAAATATCGGTTGATTTCATCATTGCTTCGTTTAGGTTGCTGCAACTAAGATGATTCTCCTCCTGCAGCAATTGACTGCAACTGGATTCAATGGCTTCCCATGGAATCACTAGCTGTAATCCAAAAATTAAGGAAAAACTATCCATAATGAAGAAGACTACTAAAAAATTGTTTTGATTTTAATACTTTTGATATTTACAATCTGGGCTTTATAGTTTTATTATGTACAGTTTGGTCCCTATATATATTTACTCGTATTTCCACCGTATCTGTATCCTACATTTAACAACAACAACAACAACAAAAAAAAACTACCCAAAATGATGAAAAGGGATTAAAAGCGTCACTGTCCCTTTCTAATAATTATAAATTGGTCCTTATAGAGATTTACTATATACATTTTGAACCCTATGCTTTTGAATATTTGCACATAATTCCCACCATATACCAGTACGTACCCAACATTTAACAAAAACGTCACACCCACGTATCCCATATCCACGCATGTCAGCATGTGTACCCGTGATGGAAAGCAGGGATGGACCCAACCCATATCGAAAATCGACGCACGTATGTGTGAATTTACCCGTGATGATGGAAAGTCTCTAAGATCGAGCAATTTACCTGGATATCGAGACCGTATATCCGTTGCTTCAAGGGCCTAGTAAGCATACCAATGAGTTGCATATGTTCTCCAAACACAGGACTCCCTTCCATACCTGAAGCATTCAAAACCTTCAAATCACAACTCAAGAAAAACACATTCTTGCACACACATGACAATCGATAACTATCTATATAAAAAACACGTACGTACCAGGAAGGGATCGAATGTCGGCAGTTAGCAGTGATCTGTTTGAAGAATATGGAGGATAACTGTTGGCAAGGGATCCCACTGATATACTGATCAAAGTAGTTGTTAGTCAAAATAAAACAAAATTAATCAGAGCTCTTTCAAGCGATACAAAACCAGTACTACAAACAATACATGAATGAGAAATTAGACGTGCGTGCCAGCAGGGGGGACGCAGGATCTCGGGTAAGGGGGGGCAATAAAATTTTTAAAGGCAAATAAAAAATTTAAGGGGGGCAAACTATATGTAGCGTACAAATTTTAGTGTATTTTTTTCGGATTAAGGGGGGGCAACTGCGTGCCAGTCAAACTCGTAGATTAGCATACCTGTTAAAGAAGAGCGTAGGGGACGAGATTCCTAAAGGAGAACCAACTGCCATAAGTAAACTCCCTTTCCTACTGTGCTGCGGTAAGGCACTGAGTTTTGGTAGATGATCCTGGGCGCGGTTGTTTAATTTGTCATGACGACGACGACATGCATTATAAAAACAGATTTCGAGATCAATGACAGATCGAGGAAAACCGATCAAACTTTCATTGATCCACCCTAGCTAGCTAGCTAGCACTGTGAAAAATTATGTGCCATGCCAAAAAAGTTGGCCAAAAACTAGGTTGCATGGGCGCGGATTTTTGTAAAATACTATAGGAAACGGGTACACTGGGAATATTAAAAAGGATAAGGATCAAATTGTACATAATAATTAACTATTAAGGACCAAAGTATAATCATTCAAATCATATAACAAAACAAATTCGGGTACAATTATAATGGGGTATTAAAGATGTACCTTTACCATGATATTTTTACAAGAGACTCTTAGGATCGCTACACTCAAAATGCGCGATTTCTCAACCTGAAATTAATTGTCCATACTTTTGATGTCAAATTTTGTATGACATATACTGAATCACCGGCCGTAATGGAACGTGACAAGTATAGACGACGTGTATGATCGATTAAAGGCATTTCATGTTTTGTTCATTAAAAAAGAATCGAAAATCGCATGCTTTTCTGAACGAATCAAAGTTAGACAGTACTTGTATATATTCATGAAATCAAATACCTGTAACCGAAGGGGGGCGTCCGAATTTGATTGATGTCCACTGGCATCAGAAGAAGTAAAAGACCAACCGATTTCCCAAACATGTCCGAGTGAACCAGAACACTCTTGAACTAGAGATTGCAGAGCATCAGATGACGCAGAAATGTCGATCTGCAAATGAATATCATACAAAAAAAGAAAGAAAGATCATAATGAAATAATCTTAAGAAAAAAAAATTAGATCTCTATGGCGTTTTCAATATGCCGCCTAACATTCAAGCATAAAACGCGTACAGATTCGTATTCACAGTGCCTACCATCTTCAAAAGCTTGGCAGGAAGCCAACAAGTGGCACCACCCGAGTTCGTTTCCTTCTTGTTCTATACAACACATGGCAAGGATCAACATATATCGACTCCAAAAAGGAATACAAACACAATACAACAGTAGAGCCAGCAATACCTCCACCAGTATATCGATTTGAACACCATTTACCAAAATCGGTTTACCCTGCTGCATAAGAACAAACAACAAGGCATGCTCAGTGATCAAGTCCACTCGAAATGCACCAACGAGGCTAAGGTAGGTCAAACCTTGTGGGTGTTTTCCTCCTTGTCTTGAGGACTAAGAAATGGCTCGATAACCGACGCGACGGTCAATACCAATACTGAATTGTGCTTCTTATCTTTTGAACTACTACTGTCTGAAAATCCCGGTAACAACATTCCAGATGCTGATAAAGCCGTCTTACCAGAGCTACAGATCCAAAACAACCAAATATAAAATGTGTTAAAATCGTCCCACGGTCCCACCACCACCACGACGTCCTTGTCCAATATGAAAATAAATCTTTTTTTCCCATTTTCCAAAACGAATTTCGTGCCTACCAGAGTATTTTTAGCCTGACTGACACCACACCTAAAACAATCAAACAACAAAAAGTCGATTTCATAGGTGAGAATCGACTTTCACACTGGCTGGCAATTGACAATCGACCATCGGAAAATCGATCATCACCTTTAGAATCGACCGTGAAAAATCGATTGAACAACGACTACACAAGAGGCTGGGCTAAACAACAGATTTTCATATATAATAATACTATTACAGTAACTTACTTGTGTACATGCAGAGAGTGTGTTCGCATTTTCAGGCCTTTAGGGTCCTGAAAAATTAAGGAATAAACAGCATACAAAAACACAAAAAAAAAAAAAAATTGAATTCACCTATTTCAAAATAAACAAAGAAGCTCCGAAGAAAAAAACAAACCGACAATGAATTGAATTGAGGAAAATAACAACTTACAGGGCCTTGAATTCGGACCATGACGGCGAATTCCGGCCATAATCTGCGATATCTGGTAAGCTCGTCATCAACAAATATAATGTAGCTACTACCTTTGAATATACAATTCAGGTCAGGTCTCCTTTAAAAATATATAATAAATAAAAATAAAAATAAAATCCTTGCCGTGATTTGCTCAACAAGAAGTAACACGCAGGACCAGTTCCCACTTCCCCTAAAATACTCAACTAAAACAAATTTTTTTTTTTTTTTTTACGCATGTTTTCAAACAAAATCAGATAAGTTTCTTTTTAAATTTCAAATGTTGTAGATATCTTTTTTACCAAATTGATCTGCCGTCGAAATGTTGGCTAATTTTGCATAGATATTCGTACAAACAACAAGTAAATGATAATACTCCATTCTTTTTCACATCTGATACACCATTTCGGATTTCATGCTCTACATATTTTCAGCCCTTTTTGGTTCAATAATCTATTTCCGCTGATCAAATCTACATTCGTGTTGAATTCGAGCACACAGCTATGTATATACATTTCAATTGATCGAGCTAAGAACTACAGTAGATAGATGTCGCCACTGAGCTTAGACTGGTTTTGGGATGATATTCTTCTATATATTTACACTTTTGTCTTCCGCTTTCTTTCATAACAAGGCCGTTATTCCCGGCTGTCATTTAAGTCTCTAACGGGCGAAGGAGATGTAAACCAATAGGCCCTTGAGCGGATCCCACATTAGCCCCAGGACGTTGGTCTCGAACAAGAAAAATCAATGCTCGAGCTTGAGAAGCTTCTGGTCCAGTGGGTATCAAGAGTGACACAGCCCGGGCCCGGGACGAAATACATCTCCTTCGCCCCCTACGGTAGAATTCCTCGGTACGGTCATTCGGGAAGTCCCTCCGAGGACGACTCCCATACAATTCTTGCAAGAGTTGGTGTGGCATTGTCTACGGAGAAACCACACCAAAGCCAAGTGACTTCGGTATCTCTAAGAAGACATGATCCCAAGCCGATACTTGACATGTACCCCCTCTTCCAGGTCCATCTCCAACTAGTGGTGTAAACGATTTGAGCTCGTGAAAAGCTCGTCCATGTATGATCTAATTGAATTCGAGTCGAACTTGAGCAATATGCCAGATTAGTGACTCCTACCTATGTAATTGTGTGACCAGATGTCATATGTTTGAGTCTTCAAAACAGCCTTTTAAAGAATCATAAAACAGATGTTTGAGCCTTTGAAACAACCTTATAGAGATTTATAAATCAATTTCTGTTAGAATACATCAGCAGGGTACATCAGCAGGGTACATCAGCAGGGTGTACCTCAGCAGGGTCACCTCAGCAGGGTTCTTGTCTACTGACTCCTTCCTATGTCATCAGTAGACTAACCTTTTTTGTTATTCTTCAGTGTTTTTTTTACCTTGAATTAGCCCTAATAATCTTATAAATTAGTGGCTAATCATCCCTGTTTCTCCCTTGTCTTTTAGCAGATGAAACACCGTCCAACTAACCGTTGGAACAAGTGTTTTCGCATTTTACCTTTTTGCCTTTATAGCCGTTGGGCATCTCTTCTATTAATAGAAGTAAGATGGCCCCTAGTTTGTGATGAGTATTCTAAATAACAAGAATACTTTTCTCATTCTTTCTAATTTTACATGGTATCGGAGCATTAGATTTTTCTCGGGAATTTCTTCTTCGAAAAATTCAAATTTCTTCCCGATCAATGGCTAGTTCCACCGCAACTAGGCAAGTGCGACCACCGATCCTTCTATTACCGAAAATCCTATAAACTCGGTGAGCTTCAAAACATTCATGTCGCTTACAAGCCGAATGGGAAAAATTATCCGAAATGGTCACGCTTGTCGAACCTTCTTGAAAGGTAGAGGCAACCGAGCCATCTTTTCGGGACCGGGTCCGCAAGGGATGATCCCGGGTTTGATAGTTGGGATGAAAAGGACTCAATGGTGATGTCATGGCTCGGAATTCTATGACCCCGTAAATCGGTGACCCCTACATGTTTCGGGAAACAACTAAGGAAATCGGGACACGGCCAAGCGTCCCTACTCCGAGGTGAATGATCGCTCAAATCTATGAGATAAGAGCAAAGATTCAAAACACCAAGCAAGGTAACAAATCCATCACCGAGTATTCCAATCTTCTGCAAGGTATGTGGCAAGAACTTGATCATTATCAGTGCATTCAAATGAAAGATAAAGATGATGCTGCTACCTTGAGAAGGATGATGGAAAAAGATAGGATTTTTTCCTTTCTTACTGGTTTAAACCAGGATTTTGACCCTGTGAGGGTCCAAATTCTTGGAAAAGATGATCTTCCTAATTTGAATGAAACAATTGCTATTGTTAGAGCGAGAGGAAAGTAGGAGGGTGTCATGATTGACACTCCTCTATTGATGGCTCGCTTTAATACCGGTCGAGGAATCAAGGGTACCCTAAGACCACTGAGTCAAAGGGATATCCAGAAAAGAAATTTCCTTCTCAAAAGGAAAATATGAAACCTGATAGGGACAGTCTGTTTTGCTCTCACTGTAAAAAGAGCAGACATACCAAAGAATTCTGTTGGAAATTGCATGGGAGACCAGGGAAAAACAAAGAACCCTTGGCTCACACTGCAAATTCTGGCAAGTCTGAAAGCAATGGACATGGTATGGATCAAAACCCCATGAATCGAATCCTACTCTTGGTCAATCGAAATAGAGAAATTGAGGAAGTTCTTAGATACCTTGGAAAATCCATCATCTTCAATGGTTTTTTCGGTATGGCTTCTTTAAATCTCTTAAATCGAATGTTACCGGGGATTGGGTTGTTGATTCTAGGGCTACCGACCATATGACTCCTAATATTGCATGTTTTTTTCGTCTATGTGCCTTGTACTACTAAGAGGAACATTACAGTTGCTAATGGTTCTTCAATGAGTGTGGCAGGCATTGGAAATGTTACTATAAACAATGACCTAACCTTAAAAGATGTCTTGCATGTTCCTAATCTCACTGCTAGTCTCCTATCTATCAGAAAGTTAACTAGAGACTCTAAATGTTATGCTCTTTTCTCTACTAACTTCTGTGTGATACAGGTTCTAGAAACCATGAGGAAGATTGGACTTGCTAGGGCTAAAGAAGGTCTCTATGTTTTGAAGGTCAAGATAATGACAAGCTTAGTTGTCGAATACTTCTTTTTTGTCTAAGACTAGTCATGATAAGATTATGTTGTATCATAGGAGACTTGGTCATCCCTCTTTTCAGATTCTTATGCATTTGTTTCCTAATTTATGTAAAGGGTTAAACTCAGTTGATTTCAAATGTAATGAATGTGAATTTGCTAAACATAAAAGGGTGTCTTATCCTATTGCATCTAATCTTTCTGCTAATCCTTTTAATTTTATACACAGTGATATTTGGGGCCCCTCCACCAACCCCAATATCAATGGTGCTCATTGGTTTGTCACCTTTATTGATGACTGTACTAGAACAACTTGGTTGTATCTTATGAAACAAAAATCTGATCTTGCACAGATTTTTCCTGTGTTCTACAATATGATTATGACTCAGTTTGAGGTCAAAATCAAAAAGATAAGAACTGACAATGCTAGGGATTATTTCAACAAATTCCTAAGTCCTTTTTTGGAAGAAAAAGGGATCATACATGAATCCTCTTGTGTGTACACACCCCAACAAAACGGGGGGTGAAAGGAAAAATAGGCACCTTATGGATACAAATGCTAGGGCCCTCCTCTTCCAAATGAATGTGCCTAAACATTACTTGGGGAGAGGCGGATCCCATCGTCGCTCATCTTATAAATAGGATGCCTACTAAAGTCCTTGGAAAAAGAAGTCCCATTGATACTCTTACTAAACTCTTTCCGGATTTTCTAAAATCGAAGGAGTTCATCCTAAAGTGTTTGGATGTGAGGCCTTTGTTCACATACACCAACCTAACAGGGGAAAACTTGATCCCAGATCTGTTAAGTGTGTGTTCATTGGGTACTCCAACACACAGAAAGGTTACAAATGTTACCATCCTCCCACAAAGAGGATTTTCATATCCAAGGATGTTACCTTCTATGAAATGCACCCCTACTTCTCAGGGAAAGCTATGATTCAGGGGGAGAACTTTAAATCTGATTATGAAAGGGAAATGTTTCTTCTTGATATTGATTCTGATCTTTCAGATTCTGGAGGGTCCCTCAGCAGGGTCCCTCAGCAGGGTCCTAGTAATGATGCAAATCATGAAGGTTCTATCTCTGAACATGAACTTGATGTTCCTCCTACTGAGCAACAATCTGATGCTCCCCTTATGAATAAGAGCAAAGATAAGACTCCCATAATCTATACCAGGAAGAACTGGATGAGGGTTCAAAATGTGGTTCCAATTGAGGACACCACTGTTAACACAAATGAACAAGAAGTTCCATTCACGAATGAGGAACCCACTTCTGATGCTACTGTTTTTCCTCAAAATTCTGATAAAGATGACTCTTCATCCAGTGATAATCTTCCTATTGCATTGAGGAAACCTACTAGGGCTTGTACCCTGCACCCTATGAGGAATTTCCTGTCTTATGATAGGATGTCAAACAAACAGAAAAGGTTTATGGAGAATCTTCTAAATAGTTCTGTGCCCAAAAGATTCTCAGATGCCTTAGGAGATGAAAATTGGGTACAGGCTATGAAGGAAGAAATGAATGCTCTTGAAAGAAATAAAACATGGGAGCTTGTTGAGCTCCCTAAAGGGGCTAAAACTGTTGGCTGTAGATGGGTCTTTACCATCAAGTACAAGTCTGATGGCACCATTGAAAGATATAAGGCAAGGTTAGTTGCCAAGGGGTATACCCAAACCCATGGAATTGACTATTTTGACACCTTTGCCCCCGTGGCAAAGATGAACACCGTCAAAATACTTCTATCCTTGGTCGCTAACCTAGGCGGGGATTACATCAATATGATGTAAAAAATGCTTTTCTACAAGGGGACCTTGAGGAAACCATTTTTATGGATATTCCTCCCGGTTTCCAAGTGGAACAAGGAAAAATATGCAAATTAAAAAAGGCTGTATGGCCTCAAACAGGTCCCAGGGCCTGGTTTGGGAGATTTACAAAAGCCATGATAAGTATTGGCTATAAACAAAGCCAAGGTGACCATACCTTATTTATGAAATTCAATTTACATGGAAAGAGATCTATTCTCTTAGTCTATGTTGATGATATAATCATCACGGGGGATGATACTCGAAGGCAATGCTCAACTTAAGACCTTTTTGGGGAATGAGTTTGATATCAAGGAACTAGGGAAATTGAAGTATTTCCTAGGGATTGAAGTTATGTACTCACAAAGAAGGAATATTCATTTCCCAAAAAAATACATACTAGATCTTCTAAGAGATCGTGGGAAATCAACGGTTGCAAACCTATGAAGACCCCCATTGATTTCAACCATGGGATCAACCTTGCACCGAGAAGATGAAGAAGTGGACAAAAATGCCTACCAAAGGCTTGTGGGGAGGCTCATTTACCCTGTCTCACACAAGGCCCGACATTGCCTTTCTTGTGAACATTGTGAGCGGTATATGCACTCCCCTAAACGGTGTCATCAAAATGTCGCTTTGAAAGAATTGTGTACTATCTCAAAAGTCGTCCCGGAAAAGGAGTTCTATTCAAAAAGGATGATCGAAGTTACTAGAGGCCTACACCGATTTCGACTACGCTTGGCCGCATTGATGACGAGAAGATCCACCTCTCGGTCATTGTGTGTTTCTTTTTGGGAATCCCGTGGTTTGGAGGAGTAAAAAGCAAGGGGTGGTATCAAGATCTTTGAAGCGAGTTTAGAGCCTTGGTCGTGGGTGTCCGTGAATTACTTTGGCTCAAAATCATTCTCGGATGATCTAAGGATTCGAGAGAATGGCACCTATGATCCTATATTGTGATAATCAATCCGCCATTGACATCTCCCACAATCTCGTTCAACATGATAGAACAAAGCATGTTGAGGTTGACAGACACTTTATCAAGGAAAAATTGACCGTGGCCTTATCAAGCTCAAGTTTATCAACTCTCAAAATCAAGTTGCCGATGTCCTTACTAAGGGTCCGCCTAAGAAATCCTTTGATTATCTCCTTAGAATGATTGATATCCATTCACCAAATTTGAGGGGAGTGTTAGAATACATCGGCGGGGTACATCAACAGGTACATCGGCGGGGGTGTACCTCGGCGGGGTCACCTCAGCAGGGTTCTTGTCTACTGACTCCTTCCTATGTCATCAGTAGACTAACCTTTTTTGTTATTCTTCAGTGTTTTTTTACCTTGAATTAGCCCTAATAATCTTATAAATTAGTGGCTAATCATCCCTGTTTCTCCCTTGTCTTTTAGCAGATGAAACACTCGTCCAACTAACCGTTGGAACAAAGTGTTTCACGCTTTTTACCTTTTTGCCTTTATAGCCGTTGGGCATCTCTTCTATTAATAGAAGTAAGATGGCCCCTAGTTTGTGATGAGCTTTCTATTCTAAATAACAAGAATACTTTTCTCATTCTTTCTAATTTTACAATTTCATATGGGCCATCGGAAACATAGCTCACTGGTAAAAGAGCAGGGACGTTGTAATGACAATATTGCCTTCGAGCTAGGGTACGGGAGTTCGGTACTCTATATCACCTTCTCCGTTGAAAAAAAAAAAAAAAAAAAAAAAAAAAAACCCCCTTATATATGTAGCCACTGCAAACTGGAGTGGGGACGCATAGCCCACGATTTATATCATCCACGAAACTTCAGGGGGCAACGTAGTGGGATTGGGGCTCAATCTTTATAAAGCAATTTCATATGGTAGAGAAGGAATATGTTACTAGAAAGAACACCATGAATACAATGTCACAAACAATCTCAAAAAACTTGCACTCCTTCATACAAATTTTATTTATCATAATCCAATCAAAATAGAAATCTTTATTTCAAGGAGACACAACCCGAAAGATCTCGACTTTGCCCTATATTGTATACATGAACTTACTAATGCAACTTAAAGAGTTATAAAGCAAACGAACCATTAAAATGTATGGTTAAAATCCGAAGCTTCGTTCATGAAAAAGGGCTGTCATAACTTGCTCGCGAGGTTTTCAACCTTCCCGGGTAGCGATGTGTTTTTAAACATATCGTGTCTCTCCGCCATGAATTTGGCAAATCGCGAACCTTTAGGAGCATCTTTTGCGTTGTCTTCTTCGGGTTGAACTTGTGGAATACGAGGTAAGGAGGGATGCGGTTTGGGTGTTAATGAAGACATCAACGCCCATGTGGCGGCCACGTGATTGTTCGGTTTATCGAGTTCTTCAAGAATTGACAAGGATTGCATGTCTGCAAAGTTTAAGAGAGTTAAATTGGCACCTTATATACCTTAAAAGAAGAACTCTAATCGAAGGAAAATAGAAAAAAGGAGCCAAAGATAAGGACTATTTATGAGACAGTAAAAAATACGAGGGACAAAACGTCAAATTTTTATTATTTCTCAACCAATAGTAGTGTGAGATATGACACATTCAATAGAGTTAAATTTTTGACGTTGTGGTTTCGTTAAGTGTCCTAAAAGGGTACAAGAAAGTATAGTTCAAGGACCAAAAATGACAATATGAAAAGTAGGGGCTAGTTTAAGAAAATGAAGAAAAACAAAGGACCAAAAAGGTAATCATTACTATTGCAATATTCATCCATATGTTTCATAATGGCAATTTTACCCATCGTCTATACATTCTTTTTACCTTTTTAGTCCATTTTTGCAGGTGTCAAGTTTTTATTGGCGGGAGCATGTCTACCTTCAATGCTAGATTTTGGACACGTGGCACTTTGGACTGATAATGTAAAAGAAAATAAATTCATAGATGTGGGGTGAAAGTACCAAGATGAAAAAATTGAGGACAGAACTGCAAAAAATCGTCAAGCAAAAGGGATGTAAAAGAAAATAAATTCATAGATGTGGGGTGAAACCGTGAAAGTACCAAGATGACAAACTGAGGACAGAAGTGCAAAAAATCATGAAACAAAAGGGACTAAAATTGATGCCTTTAAATGAGGAGTTGAAATACCTTTGGAAAACTTGAAGATAGGCTCCATAGCTGCACAAGGAATGCTGAAATTCAAATGTGGAATTACAGTCTCCCCACCATGTCTAGCATTGCTGTAAAAAAAAAAGTAAAAGTATATTTTATACATTAGAATCGAATTTCCACACAATCGACTTTTAAAAATCGATTGTTTCCGGTATGGTGCCTTTGATTTGCTGATATCATGGAATAAGTGAAACTAATAAAATTTAATTAGATATCATTTTTCATTGCATGTTATTTAAATACCTTGTGACAAGGGCAACCATATTGCCATTTAAATCGACAATGGCACCGCCACTGCCTCCGGCATGGACCGATGCGGTTGTTTCGAGCATTGCGGGTCCTTGCGTATTCGTATCTAGACCGGCTTTCTCGTGCACGTTGCTCTTCATATCGACTATCTTCGATACGACACCAAGACAAGCAGAAGGCAAAAAGTCTGGGGAAAAAATTGCACCAAAGAATAAGGAAAATCAGTGTAAATTCAGGATGTAAAAATGTACCGTTTGGTAAGTGAAACTCTTGGAAACAAGATCTACGTATTGGTCTGATAAAAAAAAATACATAGAGGCCAATGCATACCATTTTCCATTGATCAGGGACCAATATGTCCAAAAAAATTGATCAGGGACTAGTTAGTTATAGAAGGGGCAAAAGGTTTACCATCACGATAGTTAAAGGGCTCCCAATTTTGTTTTGGCATAATTACCCACTGGTAGAGAATTTGATCCATTTTAGTCCAAAGAGAGATTCTGTAAAATAGAAAAACAAAAACGACTTACTGCTGCGAGGTCCGAATAGTCCGTGCCCGATAACGTATGCTTTCGATCCAGGAGAGGGACAAGCCATTTCCACATTCATAGGAACAAGTTGATCAGGAACATACTCGAGCTGCAGCAGAGCGACGTCGAGGGGTCCTTTCGAGACATAAACTACCCTAGCATCAGTCCATAACCATGGATCTAGGCAATCCAAACGAACCCGGATTTTTTTCATGCTCAGGTTTCTTATCAACTTGAAGTTAGAATTCGTATGCCGCCCATGGTCTGAAGATAAAGATGAGATTGCTTTGCTGAATCGCCATGGCTCAAGAAGATGAGCATTTGTAAGAATCAAACCTTGTTTATTGAGAAAGATGCCGGAAGCCCAAGCTCCGTCGTCGATGTTTATAAGGCAGATGGAACTTATTGCTTTTTCAATCCGAGAAGGAATAACGGAATGAGATTGGATCGAATCATGAAAGGTGTTCGATGAAATGTTTGTGAGAAAAATATCGGTTGATTTCATCTTTGCTTCGGTAAGGTTCCTGCAACTAAGATGATTCTCCTCCTGCAGCAAGTGACTGCAGCTGGATTCAATGGCGTCCCATGGAATCACTAGCTGTAATCCAAAAAATAATGAAAAACTACCCAAAATGAAGAAAAATACTCAAAATTTATTGTTTTTTAACATGGATATTGACCCTTTCAGTCCCTCATGTTACACGAAATTTGCACTTTTATCTCCTAATGTTTCATATTTGCACCTTAACCCCTCATCTATGATTTTCCTGAACATTTTCATTCCAAAATGCACGTGTCAGTATAGAAGGTACATCGGGCTCTATCCCTTAAGTTTCATACTTGCACCTTCACCCCTCGTCTATGAATTTTCATTTTAGTTTTAGAACATTGTCAGTCAAAATTGCCATGTGTCAGTATAGAAGGTACGGCGGGCTACAAGCCTACAACCAATAGAAATTTGACATGTGACACTTTGGACTGAAAATGTACATAAAAATCATAAATGATAAGAGTGTTTTCTTTTTTTTACGGGATCATAAATGATAGAGTTGAAGCTTAAAAATGAAACACTGGAGATAGAAGTACAAATTTCGTGATACATAAGGGATTAAACGCGTCACTATCCCTTTTTAATATTTATAAATTAGACCTTATAGAGTTACTATATACAGTTTGATCCCTATACTTGTAATATTTGCGCATATTCCCACCATACCCGTATCCTACATTTTACGAAAATCTCACACCCATGTATACCATATCCATGTATCCATACCCGTGATGGAAAGTCTCCAAGATGAGCGATTTACCTGGATTTCAGCACCACTTATCCGTTGCTTCAAGGGCCTAGTCAGCATACCAATGAGCTGCGCGTGTTCTCCAAACACAGGGCTCCCTTCCATTCCTGAGGAATTCAAAACTTCAAATCAGAACTCAAGAAAAACGCACACACACACACACATGTAACATTACATTTATCTACGTACCAGGAAGACATCGAATGTCGGCAGTTAGCAGTGATCTGTTTGAAGAATATGGAGGATAACTGTTGGCAAGGGATCCAACTGATATACTGATCAAAGTAGTTGTTAGTCAATAAAACAAAAATAATCAGAGCATATATTCAAGCAATATGAGTTCAGAGGAACAGTTTGGCGATATTGATAGTGATCAACACAGTTTGGCCAGTCAAACTCGTAAATTAGCATACCTGTTAAAGAAGTGCATAGGGGACAAGATTCCAAAAGGAGAACCAATTGCCATAAGTAAACTCCCTTTCCTACTGTGCGGTAAGGCACTTAGTTTTGGTAGACCCTGGGCACAGTTGTTTAATTTGTTACGACAACATGCATTATAAAACAGATTTCGAGATAAAAGGCAGAGGAAAACCGATTAAACTTGCTACTATATTTTTATCACCGTAGCATTTACCAGAAAATAAACTTTTTTTTGAGGGGGAAAAGAAACAATAGACTATAGTACATTGAGCCACCCTTTGCAGCTAGCATTGTGAAAAATTATGTGCCATGCCAAAAATTGACACTGAAGTTGGCCAAAACTAGGTTGCATGGGTACGGATAAGTGGATACAGGATACTGGGTGTGGGACTTTTGTAAAATATAGGAAATGGGTACACTGTGAATATACGTAAATATTAAAAGTATAAGGATCGAATTGTACATAATTAACTGTAAGGACCAAAATTATTCAAATCATGTAACAAAAGTAATTTTCTTCATTTTGGGTAGTTTTTTCAGTTACTTTTCTGGCGGTTCCTCAATTTTCAACATGGCCGTTCATTTTACATATCCGTCTATCTGAGTTATGGATATGCATATCCAACTTTTAAAAGAATGCAAAAGTCACCCCAAACGTGCATCCTAATTATTTAGTGTGCATTTGTGTCGGATTCGGGGCACACTAACAAACAAAAGTATCTGTGCATCAAAGGGCTAAAATATGCAAGGAAACAACCGAAAAGAAATGCAGCATTATTATTATGTATGCTTTCCAGGTACGATTATAATAAATAAAGGTATTAAAGAAGTACCTTACCATGTTAATTTTAGAAGAGACTCTTAGAATCGCTACACTCGTTGTTGACTTGCTTAATAAACTCAAAATGCTCGATTTCTCAACCTGAAATTGTCAATGGATTCCTGTTACAGAGTCCATACTTTTGATGTCAAATTTTGATTACATATACTGAATCACCGTAATGGAACGTTGCGGTTATAGACGTGTCTGATTAAACGAATTTGTTCTGTTTATGATCACACGCTTTTCTAAACGAAACAAAGTTAGACAGTACTTGTATATTTATGAAATCAAGTACCTGCAATCGAAGGGCATCCGAATTTGATTGATGTCCACTGGCATCAGAAGTTAATGACCAACCGATTTCCCAAACATGTTCTAGTGAACCAGAGGAATCTTCAACTAGAGAGTGAATAGCATCGGATGATGCAGAAATGTCGATCTGCAAATGAATATCATCAAAAAAAGATCATAAATGAAATAATCTTAAGAAATAACACACATTATACAGTACCTACCATCTTCAAAAGCTCGGCAGGAAGCCAAGAAGTGGCACCACCCGAGTTCGTTTCCTTCTTACTCTACACATGGCAAGGTTCAACATATTAACTCCAAAAAATAAGAAATACAAAGACATGTCTTGGCACTACATAATATGCCAAAATCCTGAAGTAGAGCCAGCAATACCTCCACCAGTATTTCGATTTCAACACCATTTACCAAAATCGGTTTTCCCTGCATGAGAACAAACAACAAGGCATGCTATCAGTGATCAAGTCCATTCTCTACACATTACACGCATTAACTTACTTGAATGCACCAACGAGGCTAAGGTAGCTCAAACCTTGGGGGTGTTTTCCTTGTCTTGAGGACTAAGAAATGGCTCGATAATCGACGCAACGGTCAAAACCAATACTGAATTGTGCTGACATGGTGCATTTTCATCACTACTGGTTTGGTTAACTTTTGAAGCACTGTCTGGAAATCCCGGTAACAGCATTCCAGATGCTGATAAAGTCGTTTTACCAGAGCTACAGATCCAAAAAAAACCAAATAAAATGTGTTAGAACTAATTCAATATATACATATGCTCATAAAAGAACATTTCATTCAAGTTACATCTCTTGTTTTCATCTCTCCTTGTTGCGATTTATATACGTCTCCCCCCCCCACCCCCACCCCCCTCCCCCTCCCTCCACATGTCCTTGTCCAATATGATATGAAACTTCAGATAAAAAACTTTATTTTGCTTCCCTTACTATTATCTTCACATTCACTGCCATATCCTCTCACATTCCACTAGTCCCATTACTCAGCACCATGTAGCATATTTCTTGAAATCAATCTACTTATCTCCCCTAAGATCCCACCATCTGATCCATGCTAACTCACAAATACAATACTACATGCTGATGATGCATCGTTTAACTTTTACCCTGTATCATTTTACCATTCCTACAGTCATTACAATAATCAACACATCGTTTATATAACCTTTTTTAATGTAATCAAGTGTTTATCTCTCTTAATACATAATCCATTGATCAATAGGAGCTTATATGCTATAGCAAAATCCCAACTTTCTTTTCCCTCATTATCCCGTTTTCCAAAACCAATTCCACACCAGAGCTTATATGAAAATATATCTTTTTTCTTAATCTTGTAATTAGGTGCCTACCAGAGTATTTTTAGCCTGACACCACCACCTAAAACAATCAAACAGCATAAAGTCGATTTCATAGCTGAGAATCGAAGTTCTCATTGGCGATTTCCAATTGATCTTGACAATCGACTGTGAAAAATCGATTCTCAGCTCTACAATCGGCTGTGAAAAATCGATTGAAGAACGACTGCACAAAAGGAGATTGAACAATCAACCAGCAAAAAATCAATCGATTGAAAAGTCGATTTTTAGCTCTAGACTGTGCTATGCAGTGCAATGAAACTGCAGTGTAAGAAACTTACCGAAACAAAAACAACTACGTAACAGATTTGCATATATAATAGAACAGTAACTTACTTGTATAAATGAAAAGCATGTTTTCGCATTTTGAGGCCTTTAGGATCCTGAAAAAAGGAAGAATAAACAGCATACAATTAAATTCACCTATTTCGTGTAAACAAAGAAGAAAATATAACCCTTAGAAAAAAATAAAGGAATTGAATTGAGGAAAATAAGAACTTACAGGGCCTTGAATTCGGACCATGACGGCGAAATTCCGGCCAAAATCTGCGATATCTGGTAAGCTCATGATCAACAAATAGACTGTAGCTACCTTTGAATATACAATTCAGGTCCCTATATATATATATAGTTCAATTGATCGAGCAAAGAACAATAGTAGAGAGATGTCGCCAGTGAGCTTTGACTGGTTTGGGATGATGTTGTTCTATACTTTCGAGGCAAAGTTTCAGAGCATAGATCAAATATATATAATTACACTTTTGATCATATATTTTTCTTCATTGTCACAAAATTGACTATATATTTTTCATAATTACATTTTACACCCCTAGGTATAGTTTTGGATATACTTTAAAATAATTAACATAAGCATAACGTCTTACGTAGAACGTTATCGCATGTGTCGCGTGTCGTATATTTTCATAATAACACTTAGCGGATCCGAATTGGGTCAAATATCAAGTGTTCAAATATTAATCTATATTTTTCTTGAAACTAACTTATAATCATCTGTATACATAGGTTTTTTCTTTGTAGAATGAGTCGTTCGTTTACGAAATCAAACATTAGACACTTACATATGTGTCTCTTGACATATTATTTACTTTATAGACAAAAAAATCTATTATGACACGTGGCACATGCAATATAGTTGATGGTCAAACGTTATTCTTCCGTTAAGTAATTAAAAGTGTGAGAAAAAGTATAGTTAAAGATGATCAAATTAAGAATTACCGTATTTGTTTTGAGAGAGAAATAAAATTAAGAATCAAAAGTTTACTAGGGTAGATTTGTCAGTTGATGTATATGGTTTATGGGATACATTTGAATTATGAGTTGTTACGGTAGGAGACTCGTTAATGAACAAGAAATATCGTAATTAGTCGCATAAATACACTTAACCGACTGTAGGTTATTGCATCTAGATTGCATGGTGCATACATAATTCACCATTGAGTTATGAGTTGTTACATTATGAGACTGCATAAAACAATACTTGAGTTCTTAGATGTTACACTAGATTGCATGGTAAAACACACCTCAATGAAGTAGTGTATGGTGGTGGCCTTTTAACCCTTGTGGTTGATTTTAACTAACGTTGAGTTCTCGATCTTACATTAACCAAGATTGAGGTCTGGATTTTACAATAAGAAAGAAACTACACATGAATTACGTATTATGGATCTTACAATAAGAGACTACACCTGGAGTGCATATTCTGGATCTTACAATAAGAGACTACACTTGGATTCCAGGGTGAAAACACATTTGAGTTCACTGCATCGAAGTTGCATGGTGAAAGATTGAGTTCTGGATCTTACATTAACCAAGATCGAGTTTTTGATCTCACGGTAAGAGAGAGACCTCACATGGATTGTATGTTCTGGATCTTACAATAAGATACTACACATGTACTGAATATTATGGTTCTTACAATAAGAGACTACACTTGGATTGCAGGGTAAAAACACAATTGAGTTGACAGCATTTGAACTGCACGGTGAAAACACACTTGATGGATTGCACGGTGAAATCACCCTTAAGTGCATTTAGATCCGAGACTACACCTGGATTGCATGGTGAAAACACACTTGAGTTCATTGCATCTAGATTGCATAGTGAAAACACCATTGAGTAATGGTGATACGAATCCGGACGAATTTCCCAAGATCTTCTAAAGGAAATCAATAACGAGCTCGAAACAATGATCTTAGATAATCCAATCTAAGAAACGTTGACAAGAACGCCACAATGCTTGCTCAAGGCGCTGATAAGTTCTTTAAGGGGTGGAATTCTACAACGAAAAGATCCCCACTCGCAAGTGATTAAACAAGTCAAAAGACTTAATTAATCCAGATTTTCACTCAAAATTGAACTGTTTGTAATAGACACACCTAGGTGCATTATATAGACTACAGACTTCAGGACCAATTGCTAATTTAGCAATGTGGGACAAAAACATTAAATGAAAATAATAACAAAAATAAAAGACCATATAACCAATGTAGGATAATAAATGACTAATGACTCAATAAATACTAAAAAGTTTATTCATGCTAATAACTTAAATAATTGCGTCTCTTCTACATCACCATGGATTTCTGATTTTTCTTCTTTATGAAGCCCTCCATGGATCACATCAAATAGGTTGTTAGAATGCAATGCAATACCTTTGCGTCATGAGAACACACTTGAGTTTCGGGGCGTCACAGTAGCATACCGCACAAACACACTTCACCCACAACAAGAGGCTGCACCTGAATTGCATGGTGAAAACACGTTCCACCCTTTACGTCTTCTAAGAGACTGCACAAAAGATGCATTGCATGGTGAAAACATCATCGAGTTATGAAATGTTATATTAAAAGACTACATAAAACATTGAGGTCTTATATGTTACTGTATCAAAGTGCACCCAGATTGCATGGTCAAAACACACTTCAAGAAAGTAGTGTATGGTGGCGGCTATTTTACCCTTGCGATTGTTTTTAGTTAAGTTTATGTTTGTTTTAAGTTAGTTTACGTTGTTTGTTGTTTATATATGGTAACATTATTGGCCTATCTTCTAATTCGTTTTTTAAATTATTTATTCAACGAAGATTTCAATCATTGTAAAATGAAAAAGAAGTAATATTAGTAAAAATAAAGTGGTTATTTTTTATAATTTTCTCATCATCACTTACTATTAAAAGTTAGCCTGTCAAAGTGTATGCAACGGATCACAACAAAGAAGTTTTCACCGTTTAAAAAAAAAAGAGAGGACATTCCTAGAAAAAAAAAAAAAAATTAAAAATAAAGAGAGAGGACAGAATGCTTCTATTGCCGTGGTGTACTATGTAAAACTAAAAGAAACACAAACTCTTGGCTTTTAATAACAATTTCCACATTCTCATTTTTAAAATACTAGCAAAACTAGAAATCACATTTGCGACATTTCTTATCGAGCTATTATTTGGACCATACTTACCCCTTTGCCACTAGTCTGGCTTTAAACTTGTCTACCTCTCCATGTTCATTTAGTTTGGTTTTGAACACCCATTTAACTTCAATGGTTTGAACTCCTGGTGGTAGGTCGATCAGTAAGTTCCCAGGTATGATTCCTTTCAATGGCCTCCATTTATGCTGTCATTGCTGCTTTCCATGAATCATTCTGGATGGCTTCAGTGAAAGATATTGGACCCTTCTCTATTACCATCATGGCACTCAAATGTTCTTCATCTTCTCCTGTTCCTGTTTCAAAATCATTCAGCCATACTGGTGCTGACTTCTGCCTTGGTTCCCTCCCTTGAGCCAAACTTCCAGGTGTGGCAGATATTTCCATTGTTGACTGATTATGTGGTGGAGCAGTGTTTGTTTCCAAGTTTGGCTCATCTGGTTCTGCATTTGTTTCATCTCCATTTCCTCTTCTGGCCATTCTAGGAAATCTAATTTGTTTTCCTCTTCTGTTCGGCCCTAATCCCAGCTAATATCTTCCTCAAAAACCACATCTCTGCTGATGATGATGGTTTTTGTGATTGGATCATACAACCTCCAAGCTTTGGACTCATCACTGACTCCAAGAAACACACACTTTCTGCTTTTGCTATCAAGTTTACTCCTCTTCTGATCTGGTACATGCACATGAGCAATACAACCAAAAATTCTAAAATAATTTACCATTGGTGTTTGTCCAGTCCATGCTCCTTGTGGTGTTTGATCTTCCAAAGCTACAGCAGGACTCCTATTTTGAATATGGACACACCATTTCACTGCTTCTGGCCAGAACACTTTTGGAACTTGTTTCTCAGCCATCATTGCTCTCACAGCATTCATAATGGTCCTATTTTTCCTCTCAGCTAGGCCATTCTGTTGAGGTGTGAATGCTGCTGTAAGTTGTTTACTGATGCCATGAGTTTGACAAAACTCCATGACTATGGAAAATTTCTTGAGGAGTAGAGAAATATGGAGTTTGGTGGAAGAAGGAATTCCTGCTAGCCCAATTGGGACAGGAACTGCAAGTGAGGCTCAAAGGAAGACAGTGGAGAAAGCCAAACTCAAGGATTTGAAAGTGAAAATTTTCCTTTTTCAATCTATTGATAGGGAAATTTTGGAAACCATCCTTGATAAGGACACATCCAAAAGGATTTGGGAATCCATGAGGAAAAAGTACCAGGGATCAACAAGAGTGAAGAGATCCCAACTTCAGGCGTCGAGAAGGGAATTTGAATTGCTCACCATTAAAGAAGGAGAAAAGGTGGACAGTTATGTAGGCAGGACTTTGAGTGTGATCAACAAAATGAAGTCAAATGGTGAGAAGGTGGAGCAAAATACAGTGGTTTCAAAGATTCTTAGATCTTTGACTCCAAAATTTGCATATGTTGTATGTTCTATTGAAGAGGCAAATGATCTTAACACCTTAGGCATTGATGAGCTTCATGGCAGTCTGCTACTTCATGAACAAAGGATGCAAGGACACCAGGAGGAAGAACAAGTCCTAAAAGTTGGTCCAGTTGAAGGTTCCAACAGAGGCAGGGGTAGAAATAGCTTCAGGGGAGGCAGAGGAAGAGGAAGAGGAAGAGGCATACAATCCTTCAACAAAGCTACTGTTGAGTGTTACAAGTGTCACAAATTGGGGCACTTTCAGAATGAATGTCCAGAGTGGGTGATGTATGATAAAAATATAACCATATTATATGACTTTTTATATCATATTTACGATAATATCGTATAAATTCTATAAAAATGTATCTAAAAACACATAAAAATCGAAATCGTTATAAATAGATATTATCGTTATTATTTTAGTAAAACTTATAGTTTTTATGATCAAAATTACTGTGGCTCGTGTTTTTGATTTGTTTCGGGGTACGTGTGATGGAAAAGCGAAGGATTAAAACCGAAACAAGAAGAAACGGAAGAAAGATATTTTTCAAGATCCGGCCCGAACCGAAAAAACCCGGCCCGAGCCGGAATCTCTCTGCACCAAAGCACATGGGGACCGTCGGGGAGAGAATCCCTTTGTAGCACCGGCACGCGCCGGTACTACACCGGCCCGCGCCGGCCTTGTGATGCACTCTATAAATACTCCTCATTTGCGGCTTTGGAGTTGTACCAATATATATATATCACTTCTATATATATATATATTATCTTAATCTAGTTTGTAGTTACGTAAATACCGTAAACGACACTCTGTCGAAATAATACTTGTAGTATAAGTATCGTTTTAGTACTTAGAAGGTTTATCAAGGCTCGTTGTTGCTAAAGGAGTTGTTATTTCCGGAGAATACGGCTCTGACGCTACAATTGTAATCTAGTAACTTTTTAATGTATTTATGTTTGTTTGTTGTTATTAGTATCTATCTATTAGTTATAATGATATTAGGCTAACTTTATATCTAGCCAAGATATGAAATTGAATTAGTTTATCTTTTTAGGGAAATAGATGATGACTATGTTAAAATTGAATTAAAATCGATTATAATGAATCTTTTTCTATCTTGCAACGTATTGATAATATTCGGATTGACGTAATTAATCAAGATGAATCGCAACATATAACCTAATGATGAACTGACCAGAGAAGTTAGGATATGAGATAAAGGATAGAAAAACCGGAGGGTAAAATTGGCCGAGTGAAAACGTGACAACGGAATCCGATTTCCTACCCGGGGGCAGATTTTTCCTGGAAAGATGAATCTTATTGAAATTTGTACTTGAGATCTTAATAATGTTAAAATCACAGCTTAATTGAAACTACACCGTTTGTGTTAAATCGATCCGCTTGACAACCGGAGCCTCTTGAATAACATCGGCCGTCGACAAACGGAATAACCTCTTTTATCCGGGGTAGATTTGTACTCGGTACTGTTCGGACTAAGCGAGATTAGCATGGGGCGGTTGTGGAGATTAAAGCGATGACAATTTGACATATGACAATTTCATACGCTCGTGTGAGAAGGAGTTGTCTAGCTTAGGAATACACCGATTCACATATAATTGATTCACCTTAAAATAAGGAAAGTTCGAGCACATCTATTTCTACTAAAAAGAGATGCGATTCGGTGACATATTCTTGGCTAGTCTTTAATAATATTACTAGTATTTATATCTTATATATTGTATTGGTACCTATATATATTTATATCTATATATATATTTGTATTTCTAAATGCTTATATATATATTTTTGTATCTATATATATACTGTTTTAGTTTTATGCATTTATTTCTTGTTTTAAGGTTACTAAATAGAAAAAAGAAAAATTGCGACTTAGATTGAGTTAATAATAGCTTTTTGGTGTTTAGCCACACTCGAATTACCTTACGTTTCCACGAGGATTCGACACGACTCACCATACTAGCACTACGGTTTGACCCGATACACTTGTCGGTTAAGGACCGGAATAGCACTAGAAAAGGCCACGTCGGCTTTACGGCGCCGTTGCCGGGGAAACGACGCTAATTCATTGTGTTCGAATGGTTTCTACTTGTATTAGCTCAAAATTCTCGAGGATAAGTCAACACTCTTCTTATCACATTTCTTTTTATTTTTCGTTGTTACTTACCTTGTAGGTAAGTTACCAATCTTTTTACTTGTTTTTATCAAGTTATTTTTCGTTTTCGATAGTTGATGACCGAAGCGGTAAGGCCCCACTCACTCCTTATAAGCGACATAAATACTTACGAAAGACGAGTTAAGAGTAGAGAGTAAACGTGGTCATACTAGTCGGGGAAATCCCGACGAATCATCATCAAATCGAGAAACGAGAATGGCCGAAATCGGTGATGAAACACACGAACAAGGTATTGTACATGCCCGAGGACATGGACAAAACCTTAATCGAATCCACCAATACCAAATAATCAAAATCCTAATGATAGAAATAATCAAAATCGGAACAGAATAATCATAATAATCCTAACCTACCAAACCCGAGACCTATCTGTGATCAGACCGTAAGAAGAAACCAGACTAATAATCCAATTCTTTTACCAAATGAAGGAGCGAATAATTTCGAAATAAAATCTCATCTTTTTGGTTTAATTGACACAAGAGCCCAATTTCTAGGAGAAGATGATGAGGATCCACATCATCATCTCTATCTTTTCGAAGAATTGTGTAATACAGACCAAAAGTCAAGGTGCTCATCGTGAATTAACAAGGATGTCTATGTTTCCTTTTTCTTTAAAAGGAAGAGCACGAGATTGGTTTATGTCACTCCCACATCATTCATTGACAAGTTGGGAGGAGATTCAAACCGAGTTCTTAAAGCAATATTTTACTCCTGGTAGAAATTTGGAATTAAAGGTCGAAGTTGCTAACTTTAGACAAGGATGCGAAGAAACGCTTGGGAATGCTTGGGAGAGATTTAAGAAACTATTAAGAGCTTGTCCCGATCATGGTTATTCCTTAGATATGCAAATCCAACTTTTCGTCGTAAAGGCGAGGAAAGACTCACGTGCAGACGTTGATCATGCATGTGGTGGTTCTTTAATGATGAGTGAAGCCCAATTAGTTTACGATGCCATAGAAAAGATTTCCAAAAATAACAGAATGTGGGAAACCGGTTCTAGCACAAGAAAAGTAGCATTTGCAGGAAAATGTACATCGAATACGGAAGTTCTAGCACACTTGGAGAATTTAAGTAGGAAATTTGATGGCTTACAAACCAGTAAGAATGCTAACTTGGAAAATAATTTAACAAATGACTACTCAAATCATGATAATGTGTCATTAGGGAAAGAAGAACCAGAAGGATATTCAAGGGAGGAGGTGAGTTTTTTACAACAGCATAAGAATTTGAACAACGCGTATTCAAACTCGTTTAGTGCTATTAGAAGAGATCACCCTACTTATCGTTGGTCTGAAAACCCTAGTAAGCAAGGACAACCACCGTATCCAGTTCAATATAAGAATTCATATAGTAATCAAGTTTATCAAGGAGATACCGCAAATCAAAACCTACAATCATTACCTAGATCGTATCCACAACATACTACTCAAAGTATACCAGTCACTCAAAGTTCAACTCAACCTGAAGGAGTTGATAAATGGGAGAAATTAATGGAAAATATGATGGGTGTAGTTTCTACTCAAGCTAAAAATGTAGAAACTATGATAAATTCTATAGGGACAGTCACTAAGGATATGAGTACGTTGAAAACATCCATGAGTGGACATGATACCGAGAATGAGAACTATAGAAGCATCAATAAGGAATATGGAAGATCATTTGAGTAGAGAAGGAGAACGTAAAAACGGTAGACCTCGGGAGGATTACCAAGTAATACCGAAAGAAACCCGAGAGAAGTAAATGTTGTTATTACGAGAAGTAGAAAACTTTGTGGAAATACTGGAACAGAAAACTCAGGAGATAATGAAGTAGAGAATGATTTAAATGGAAAAATTGAGACGAATATGGAAACCTCAGTTGAACTTGAATTTACTGATGAAGAAGAAGAAATTATTGAAGATTTCTTAAAACAAAATAGTAAAGTTGAACCTGAAAGTAAGAATAAGGAATGGGTTAAAACTCCTAGGATTCTAAAAAATCCAATGGACAGTGACCTGAGAACCTTATTTAAGGAACATGTTAGAGAAAACAATACTGAAGAAAAGAAGGAAGATTTGCCAATAACCGAAAAAGGGAAAATCGATACAGAAGATGTTTCAAAGAAAAGATCGTATGAGAATGAAACATGGCGAACAAGTACTGATCAAAGATTTAAGGAAAAAGGAAAAGGGGTATAACTTCGAACCAAAGGTTATAGATTTGGAATCTTTACCTTACCCACCTAAGGATCAAATTAGAAAGATAAAAAGCTCGATAAGAAGTATGCTCGTTTCCTTGATACTTTTCGTCATATTCATGTCAATATCCCTGTTATCGAAGCCCTAATCAACATGCCTACCTATGGAAAGTTTCTTAAAGATATCCTATCAAACAAAAAACGGTTAGAAGAATATGAGAATATATGCCTTAATGAAGAATGCTCTGCAGTACTCCAACATAAGCTGCCTCCTAAACTTAAAGATCCTGGTAGTTTTACCATTCCATGTGAGATTGGAGAATTTCTGTTTAAGAAGGTACTATGTGATCTAGGAGCAAGTATAAATCTCATGTCTTATGAGGATTATAAGAAACTAGGCATAGGAGAGCTTACAAATACTAAAATGACCCTTCAGATGGCAGATAGATCGATTAAACATCCTAAGGGAGTCATTGAGGACGTGTTGGTTAAAGTAGACAAATTTTACTTTCCAGTAGATTTTGTAATAATGGAAATGGAAGAAGGATATTCAGCGCCAATTATTCTAGGTCGTCCATTTCTAGCAACGGGAAGAACATTAATCGATGTTCGAAGGGAGAAGCGATACTAAGAGTTAATGAAGATGAAGTTTCCTTCAATATCTTCAAAGCTATGAATCATCCATACAATTCACCGAATCGTGTTCTTTTATAGATGAGATATCTACACTCTGTGGTGATCAATTGCAAGATTATGAAGATAAGCTAGAGGAATGTTTAGCATTATCTATCTATAAAGAAGATGAAAATGATACTGAAATGAAAGAAGTGATCCTTTATCTTGATAAGGGGCTGTTTTCTAAACATCCGTGGCATAAGTATTTGAAATTAGAACTAGAAGGGCCAGTTCTAAAACCTTCGATAGAAGATCCACCAAGGAATCGGAGTTGAAACCACTTCCTACAAATCTTAAGTATGCTTTTCTTGAAACCGATAATCTACTACCGATTATTATTTCATCAACCTTAACTAATGAACAAGAAGATCAATTACTTAGAATGTTAAGAAATCATAAGAAAGCATTTGGATGGACGGTAAGCGAGATATTCAAGGAATTAGCCCGAGATATGAGTTCATAAGATCATCCTAAATGAAGGAACTAAACCTTGTATTGACCACGACGCCGCCTCAACCCAAATTTACAAACCATTGTTAAGAAAGAGGTTATTAAGCTATTAGAAATGGGGATAATCTTTCCCATATCAGATAGTGAATGGGTGAGTCCAACTCAAGTAGTACCAAAGAAAGGAGGTTTTACGGTAAAAGAAAATGATAAAAATGAATGGATTCCGACAAGGGAAATTACAGGATATCGAATGTGTATTGATTTTAGAAAACTGAATGAACATACTAAGAAAGATCATCATCCACTTCCATTCATCGTACGGATGTTGGAACGATTAAGTGGACATAAATATTACTTGTTTCTTAGATGGCTATTCGGGATATTTACGAGATATTCATTGCGGCGGGAGATAGAGAAAAAACTACTTTCACTGTCCGTATGGAACTTTTGCTTATAAAAGAATGCCATTTGGTTTATGTAATGCACCGGCTACATTTCGGCGATGTATGATGGCAATATTTTTCGACATGGTCGAGAAATTCTTAGAAATCTTTATGGATGACTTTAGTGTTTACGGAGATTCTTTCGATGAATGTTTATCACACTTAGAACGAGTGTTACAACGCTTATTTGTGAAGATACCAATTTAGTATTAAAGCGGGAAAAATGTCACTTAATGGTATCGAAGGAATTGTTTTAGGTCATAGAATCTACTTTAGTAGGTATCGAAGTAGATAAAGCTAAAGTCGAAGTAATTGAAAAGTTACCTCCACCGAGTCAATTTAAGAACTTTGAGAGGATTTCTCGGACATTTGGATTTTATAGGAGATTTATTGCGAGATTTCTCAAAAATAGCAAAGCCTCTAAGTCATTTGCTTGAAAAAGAGGTACCATTTAACTTTGATGATAAATGTATGGAAGCATTTCGGACCACTAAAAGCGAAGTTGACTACGCACCGATCGGTAGCACCGATTGGGATTTACCATTTGAGATTATGTGTGATGCAAGTGATTTATTTGTAGGAGCTGTCTTAGGTCAACGATATAACAAAGTACTCAAGGCGATCTACTATGCATCTCACACTCTAAACGCAGCTCAACTCAATTATGCAACTACGAGAGAAAGAAGCGTTGGTCGTAATCTTTGCCTTAGAAAAGTTTAGATCGTATATTGTTGGATCTAAGGTTATTATTTATACGACCATTCGGCCTTGAAGTATACGTTAAGTAAGAAAGATGCTAAACCACGTCTTCTTAGATGGATTTTGTTACTTCAAGAATTTGATATAGAAATCAAGGATAAAAAAGGAAGTGAAAATGTAGTAGCAGATCATCTAAGTAGAATGGAAAATGATGAAGGAAGAGGAAATGAAATACGAGATTCATTTCACGATGAACAACTTTTTAGGATAGATACTCCCTTAACCATGCAATTATTAAAAGATAAAATACCATTAAAAGAAAATTCACCATGGTTTGGGAATATCGTTAACTATCTTTGTAATTACGTCCCGTCTCATTGGACTCGGCAGCAGAAAAAGAAATTCTTTTACGACTTAAAGTTTTACTATTGGAAGAAACCAGATCTTTTCCGAAGATGCTCGGATGGAATAATCAGAAAATGTATTCCTGATAGTGAGATTTTAAGTGTTTTATCGTTCTGTCATGATCGTGAGACAGGAGGTCATCATGGAGGATGGAAAACTGCTTTTAAAGTTTTACAATGTGGTTTTTATTGGCCTACACTATATAAAGATGCGTATAAATATGTAAAATCTTGTAAATCATGTCAAAAATGGGGAAATATATCGAAAAAACATGAAATGCCTATGCAACCGATTTTAGAATGTGAATTATTTGATGTATGGGGTATAGATTTCATGGGACCTTTCCCTATATCATTTGGAAAAAGATTTATTCTTGTAATGGTTGATTATGTCTCGAAATGGGTAGAAGCTGAAGCTCTTCCCACTAACGATACCAAGGTTGTGCTAAGGTTCCTTAAAAAGAATATATTTACAAGATATGGCACTCCGAGGGCTATCATTAGTGATAGAGGTTCACATTTTTGCAACCGACCATTTACTAGGATAATTGAGAAATATGGTGTAACTCATAAACTAGGAACACCTTATCATCCGCAAACTAGTGGACAAGTAGAGGTGTCTAATAGAGAAATTAAAAGAATCGTGGAGAAAACAGTGGACTCAAATCGTAGAAACTGGGCAGAAAGACTAGATGATGCATTATGGGCATATAGAACAGCCTTTAAAACACCAATTGGTTGTTCTCCTTATAAATTAGTTTTTGGTAAATCTTGTCATCTCCCTGTTGAATTAGAACACCGAGCTTTATGGGCTATTAAATTCCTAAATTTTGATCCTAAAGCTGTTGGTGATCATAGATTACTTCAGTTAACAGAACTGGAGGAGTTTCGACTCGATTCTTATGAAAATGCTCGAATCTACAAGGAACGCACGAAAGCTTTCCATGATAAGAAAATCTATAATCGTGAGTTCCATGTAGGTGATCGAGTGCTTTTGTACAATTCACGTTTAAAGTTGTTTCCGGGGAAAGCTTAAATCTAGATGGACGGAGTCCCTACGACGTAACTAAAGTCTATAAGTCCGGAGTGCGTTGAACTAGCGATGGAAAAACAACTTTTATAGCCAATGGTCACGGGGTAAAATTATTCGTGGAAAGCGAAGGGATACCTCAAACGAGAAGAAATATTATTGCTTAACGACCCTCAGGCGGATTAAGGAAGCGAGGAGTTCTAAACTCAACCGATTACGGGTACTATCTTTCTAAATTCACTTTTTTTATATGCAATTTAAGTAGTTTCGTCTTTTACCGGATAGACGTAAAAGAAGCTGGAATGCCTTTTATAGATAGAATAGAAGTTTTTATTTTACTTTTAAAATTAGGTTTAGATAAAGATGTTGCCTTTAGAATAGAAGCCTTAGTTTTAACTTGAACAAGGAAGCGATACGCGAAATCGAGAAAGAGATCTTTGTAATGGAAATTCAAGAAGTGCTATAAAGAGAAGGGCAAGATTTCTAAAGAGATGTAGAATCGTGGCAAAAGTGAACATAATGGAAAATGTGGGGAAAGCACAACCAAATCCCAGGATGAATGTTTGAATGTAATTAAGATGGGAACGACTAGGTGGTTATCCGAAAATCCCGATGGACAACAAAGAGAGAATTCAAACGCATCATTTCTAGGAATTAGGTTGATGGACCGTTACTATAGAAATCTCGAAGATTTAAAGATGATAGGAGTAGAATTAGACTAAATTTTATTTTTTGTCTTTTATTTTTATTTTCAAAAATTTCATAAAAATTTTATGATAAATTTATGATTATATCATATATGGTTCATATGATAGAATTAAAATTTATCATACCAAAAATATTTTCTTTAAAAAGCTTTTATAAAAAATCGTAATAATTTATTTTATCATTAAATAATTTTATGATTTTATAAAAATATTTCTATGATATAATTTAAATTATTACACAAAAAAAAAAACAACAAAAAATGAAAGGAGAATCGAGTAATTACTAACGATTCGAGTCGATAGGAGTTCGATTCGTTTCGTTAGCTATATAACCTAAAAATATCACACTTTCATCTTCATCTTCCTCATTTCTTCACCAAGGAGGCCGACCCCCACCCCTTTTCCCCTCTTCAAAAATTTCATCACTTTTCACCAAATTTTCTATCCCAAATTACTTAATTAATCATCTTCTCTTCCATTCCACTCCACAAATTCATCAACATTGCATAAAAGGATAGATTTTTCAAGCAAAGCTCCTCTCTTTTTCAACACATTTCGGCGGCACCACCATCTATTCCGGCAACTATCTACTCTTTCTAGCTCTCTACGGTAACTATATATATATATATATCAATCATTTCAATTTTTATCAAGCTTTTAGTTTTTAATTTTTAATTTTATTTTTTCCTATAATTTGGTCTAAGTACTTGTTTGTGTTTGTTGTTTGTTGTTGTTTTTGTTGTTATTTTGTCATACCAATATCGTAGATGGCCTCATCATCTAGGAGAAGCTCTAAGAAAAGAAAACCAGATAACCATGTAGTAGTACCGGTTCATGAACCGCGACCCTTAACTGAACTTGAAGAAGCCGTTTCTTTTGAAAAAAACCGCTAGTATTGAAGCTAAAAATGCCTATGATGGATTTTTCGGTAAGTGCGGGGTCACTCTAGAACGTGGTATGGATTTTATTTGTTTAGGAGAAGAAGTGAAGAAAATCTTCCAAGATAGGGAATGGATGGAAATTGCGATGGAACGCACTAGTAACATAAATGTCACAATGGTAGCCGAATTTTATTTGTTTTATCTACTTATGATAGGGCTACTCTTGATGATCTAGAAAGTATCCCTCTTAGGACGGTTAATGTCTCATTCAATCCTGTCATGATAAATTCTATTTATGGGTTACCGAGATACTTGAGGATGATGATTATCGGAGTTTGTTTGGAATTTAGACTGCTGGTAGACTACTAGCTAAATCATTTGAAGCTCAGGCTGCCTTTGATCCCACAGCAGTTTGGAAGGATAATAGGTTTCCTTATGGACAGTGTATAAGGGACATCAGGGCTATCAAGCAATTTATAGGATATAATGTTAATCCTTCGACTCATCTCTGTGCTTATGGTCGTGAGGATGTTGTTTTGACTGGGCTATGGTGCATGACATTCCAATAAATCTAGGGAAGTTAATTTTTACCAAGGCATGTGATTTTGCTAAGAATAGAACTCGAGGAGGACGTCTGCCGTTCCCTAATCTTATTTCTGCCTTGTGTGATCTTCATGAAGTACCAGTACTACCCTCAGATAGGATTATGTCACCTTTTGCTCCACTTATTGGCCGAAACTAACCGCATTGCCTGTTTGGTAGAATCAACTACAATAATCCTAACCGCCGACAACATCAACAACCACCATGACCATCCCCTCTTCATACATCTCGAGTTCCTAGGCAATCCCTCGGCCCGCGGCCACTTCGGGGCCGAATAGCCGAGGTCGAGGCTATGTTTCAAAGCATATGATTCGGGCTCGGGCTAGAAGCGATGCTAATATAGCCTTAGCTTGTGAACGAGAATAGGAAGTGGGTGAAGATCTTAGGATTGGCCAAAGAGGTCACGGGGCTTTCATCGGTGCAATAGAACACGGATATGCGAGAGATTTCTACACGTTACCCTCGTAGTCGGCCGACCCATATACTATGCCGATTGGATTCCACCCTGTCCCACCACCAGGTTTATTCCGGGACTATATGCCGTCATCCGTAGGACGGGGTAGTATGTTTACGAGGTTCGTTTGATGCATCCATGGGCATGGGAGGTGTAACTTCGCAGAGATGTGGCGGCGGGTCTCGGCTCGTTTGGATTGGAAGGTTCGGTGACGATGACGACTAGGCAAACTCAGGCTACATTTCAAGCTTCTACGTCAGTGGATCCACAACAGTTTAACTATGATTTTAGTACGACTCAGTCTCTCGGGACTGATTTTACTTCTAGTATGTTTGGATCTTTTTCGGCTCATTTCGACTCATCTTATGATGAAGATGAGGATTACGATGGAGATGAGTAGTTAATTAAACTTTTCCTATGTTACGATGTATGACGATATACTTTGGTTTGATTTTTATTTTAGACGGTTTAATGTACTCTGTGGTTAGTACACTCCGCAGTTTTACGGTTTTCCGTTGTTTCTGTATTATTATAATTTTTCACCCCTGTTTTAGATAAAATTACATATTTTCACACTGAATAAACCTGATAAAACATCCTGAAATGCAAAAATCTGTGACCGAGCACTGTAGCACCGGCCCGCGCCGGTACTGCACCGGCCCGCGCCGGTACCGCACCGGCCCGCGCCGGTACTGCACCGGCCCGCGCCGGTCTGGTGTTCTACCGACCTCATTCAGGTTGTTTCTTACCTATTTCTGGCACTTCTATATAAGGAAACTGAGGGATCACTCCTCAAATTGCCAATTCACCTCTTAAGTCTCTCGTTTTCTTATATATTCCGTATAAAATGTCCGATCATTCGTCAGTTAACAGTTATTCTCCGCCGCATACCCCAAACTCCGTACTCCCTAATTCGCATTATCCGTTTTTCCACCCCATTCCTTACAATTATATGAATGAAGCAAATCCAAACCCTTTTTTTGAGTAATTTCAACCAATCACCGGTGCTGGTTGAAAGAGGTCTAAATTTTCGAAAAGTGGATAATTGGGCATTCATAAGAATGGAAGCAGATGGGTGGGACTATTTTTGTCGTATGCCCAGAGGAAGAATTAATGTTACAATGGTAAGAGAGTTTTACTCAGTACTTGCAGAGGCTAGTACTCTAGAGTCGTTACAGTCTGTTACCATCAGAGGTACTATTGTTCCTTTTACTTCTATCATAATCAATCAAAATTTTCATATACCACCGGTCAAACATCACCCTCTAGTCATTATGAGTATCGGTGGAGACTTGATACTTTCTTTGAAGGATTTATTAACAAATGTTCGGAATCTTATCAAGTTTTATTCCAACATTATAATAGGGATAGAGTTGTCTCCACTGCCGCTTTACTTCCCCATCTGAGAACGTGGAAACGTTTCATCAATTCACGAGTTTATCCAACTGATGATTTCTCGGAAATCAGTGATGATGAATTGTTACTATTGTATGCTATAACGAGCGAAATTTGTTATAGATTGGGGAATATTGATTCGAAAGAAATGTTAGTTTTGCATTTGGAAGCGAGACCGATCCGTCGCCCTATGCCTTTTGCATGGCCGATTTCCAGAATAAGTGTTCGTTTGGCTAGGGTACCGGAAAGAGCGACAGATGAGTACTTTCCAGCTCGCCTTCCTCAGGTAGGGCTACTACCAGTCGATATTCCGGGAGGATCTTCAAGTGGATAAAATTAGATAGTTATGTTGGTTGTAAGGAAGGAATATCAAAGGTAATAATAAGAGTAGAATAAATTAACTTAGAATAAATTAGTTTAATCATAACTTAGATTAACTTAGTTTTAGTTTATAGTAGTATTTAGTAGTTAACTTGTACTTTTTAATATTGTAATATATTTGTTTGTATTAATGTTTTTTTTATGCTATATTATATAAACGCTAATCTATATAACACGTAACAATATTCACCCGTTAAAAAAAAAAAAATTATTTCCTCAACCAACTTTTTACTACTCATTACACATCGAGACGATGTCAATTCGTAAGTGGGGAGTAGAGATTGGTTAGTAAATAAAATAAATTTAATATATCAAATACTGATGCACTTAGTTTAATCAATCTTAAGGAAATAAACGAAATAATATATAATCATTATAATAAAAATGATATATTTGGATAGAATAAATTTTTTAATTAAGTAAAGTAATCTCGATATATTATTCTATATTATTTATATCTATGTTAGGAATGATGAGATTTTTGGCATACGTTACTGAGTTAGAAATTTAATCTAGAAGAACTATATTGTTTGCATTATAACAGTTTATATATTATCGCTTATTTTGCTCGAGGACGATCAAAAGCTAAGTGGGGAGTAGTTGATGTATGATAAAAATATAACCATATTATATGACTTTTTATATCATATTTACGATAATATCGTATAAATTCTATAAAAATATATCTAAAAACACATAAAAATCGAAATCGTTATAAATAGATATTATCGTTATTATTTTAGTAAAACTTATAGTTTTTATGATCAAAATTACTGTGGCTCGTGTTTTTGACTGTTTTAGGGTACGTGTGATGGAAAACTGAAGGCTTAAAACCGAAACAGTAAGAAAGGGAAGAAAGATATTTTTCAAGATCCGGCCCGAACCGAAAAAACCCGGCCCGAGCCGGAATCTCTCTGCACCAGCACATGGGGACTGTCAGGAGAGAATCTCCGCTGTAGCACCGGCGCGCGCCGGTACTACACCGGCCCGCGCCGGCCTTGTGATGCACTCTATAAATACTCCTCATTTGCAGCTTGATGGAGTTGTACCAATATATATATATATATATCACTTCTATATATATATATATATATTATCTTAATCTAGTTTGTAGTTCTGTAAATACCGTAAACGACACTCTGTCGAAATAATACTGTAGTATAAGTATCGTTTTAGTACTTAGAAGGTTTATCAAGGCTCGTTGTTGCTAAAGGAGTTGTTATTTCCGGAGAATACGGCTCTGACGCTACAATTGTAATCTGGTAACTTTTTAATGTATTTATGTTTGTTTGTTGTTATTAGTATCTATCTATTAGTTATAATGATATTAGGCTAACTTTATATCTAGCCAAGATATGAAATTGAATTAGTTTATCTTTTTAGGGAAATAGATGATGACTATGTTAAAATTGAATTAAAATCGATTATAATGAATCTTTTTCTATCTTGCAACGTATTGATAATATTCGGATTGACGTAATTAATCAAGATGAATCGCAACATATAACCTAATGATGAACTGACCAGAGAAGTTAGGATATGAGATAAAGGATAGAAAAACCGGAGGGTAAAATTGGCCGAGTGAAAACGTGACAACGGAATCCGATTTCCTACCCGGGGGCAGATTTGTCCTGGAAAGATGAATCTTATTGAAATTTGTACTTGAGATCTTAATAATGTTAAAATCACAGTTTAATTGAAACTACACCGTTTGTGTTAAATCGATCCGCTTGACAACCGGAGCCTCTTGAATAACATCGGCCGTCTGACAAACGGAATAACCTCTTTTATCCGGGGTAGATTTGTACTCGGTACACTTCGGACTAACCGAGATTAGCGTGGGGCAGTTGTGGAGATTAAACTGATGACAATTTGACATATGACAATTTCATACGCTCGTGTGAGAAGGAGTTGTCTAGCTTAGGAATACACCGATTCACATATAATTGATTCACCTTAAAATAAGGAAAGTTCGAGCACATCTATTTCTACTAAAAAGAGATACTGATTCAGTGACATATTCTTGGCTAGTCTTTAATAATATTACTAGTATTTATATCTTATATATTGTATTGGTACCTATATATATTTATATCTATATATATATATTTGTATTTCTATATGCTTATATATATATTTTTGTATCTATATATATCTCGTTTTAGTTTTATGCATTTATTTCTTGTTTTAAGGTTACTAAATAGAAAAAAGAAAAATTGCGACTTAGATTGAGTTAATAATAGCTTTTTGGTGTTTAGCCACACTCGAATTACCTTACGTTTCCCCGAGGATTCGACACCCGACTCACCATACTAGCACTACAGTTTGACCCGATACACTGTCGGTTAAGGACTGGAATAGCACTAGAAAAGGCCACGTCAGTGGGCAAACTACACTGAAATTGAGGAGAGTGAAGAACTTTTGTTGATGGCATATGAGGAAACTTATGAATCAGAGAAAAATGAACTTTGGTTTCTTGATTCTGGTTGCAGCAACCATATGACAGGCAACAAACTATGGTTTTCTGAGGTAACAGAAGTTGGCCTCACAAAAAAACGGTGGCGGGAAACAATGCAAAAATGGTGGTAGCAGCAAGAGGAAACATAAGAGTGAAGCTAAATGGAATTATCCAGGTAATCTCAAATGTTTATTATGCTCCTGAGTTAAAAAGCAATTTACTAAGTGTAGGACAACTCCAAGCAAGGTTTTGGTTGTTTTGTTTCAAGATGGGGGTTGCAAAGTGTTCCATTCAACTAGAGGAATAATCATGCAGACTCAAATGAGCAGAAACAAGATGTTCTGTGTAACTGCCTCAATGATACCTAATGACAATGTGTGTCTACAAGGTGAGGTTATCACAGACAAAGAATTTCACAAATGGCACTGCAGATTTGGTCACCTGAATTACCAGGGATTGCAGACACTCTCAAAGAAAGGCATGGTGGATGGCTTGCCAGATCTAAAAGCTACAGACAAGATATGTACTACATGTTTAATTGGCAAGCAACACAGGGACTCCATTCCAAAGAGGAGTGTGTGGAAAGCATCACACAAACTCCAGCCGGTGCATTCAGACATCTGTGGGCCAATAAAACCGGTTTCAAACAGCAACAAAAGGTACTTCATGAGTATAATTGATGATATGACTAGGAAAACTTGGGTATATTTCCTACATGTAAAGTCAGAAGCTCTAACTATGTTCAAAAGATACAAAGTTCTGGTTGAAAATGAGACAGGTGAGCATATAGCAGGATTAAGGACTGACAGAGGTGGTGAATTCAACTCAAATGAATTCATGGAGTTTTGTCAAACTCATGGCATCAGTAAACAACTTACAGCAGCATTCACACCTCAATAGAATGGCCTAGCTGAGAGGAAAAAAGGACCATTATGAATGTTGTGAGATCAATGATGGCTGAGAAACAGGTTCCCTGTTGAGGTGTGAATGTTGTGAGATCAATGATGGCTGAGAAATAGGTTCCAAAAGTGTTCTGGCCAGAAGCAGTGAAATGGTGTGTCCATATTCAAAACAGGAGTCCTGCTGCAGCTTTGAAAGATCAAACACCACAAGGAGCATGGAGTGGACAAACACCAATGGTAAATTATTTTAGAATTTTTTGTTGTATTGCTCATGTGCATGTACCAGATCAGAAGAGGAGTAAACTTGATAGCAAAAGCAAAAAGTGTGTGTTTCTTGGAGTCAGTGATGAGTCCAAAGCTTGGAGGTTGTATGATCCAATCACAAAACCATCATCATCAGCAGAGATGTGGTTTTTGAGGAAGATATTGGCTGGGATTGGGGCAGAACAGAAAGAGGAAAACAAATTAGATATCCTAGAATGGCCAGAAGAGGAAAATGGAGATAAAACAAATGCAGAACCAGATGAGCCAAACTTGGAAACAAACACTGCTCCACCACAGAATCAGTCAACAATGGAAATATTTGCCACACCTGGAAGTTTGGCTCAAGGGAGGGAACCAAGGCAGAAGTCAGCACCAGCATGGCTGAATGATTTTGAAACAGGAACATGAGAAGATGAAGAACATTTGAGTGCCATGATGGTAATAGAGAAGGATCCAATATCTTTCACTGAAGCCATCCAGAATGATTCATGGAAAGCAGCAATGACAGCAGAAATGGAGGCCATTGAAAGGAATCATACCTGGGAACTTACTGACCTACCACCAGGAGTTCAAACCATTGGAGTTAAATGGGTGTTCAAAACCAAACTAAATGAACATGGAGAGGTAGACAAGTTTAAAGCCAGACTAGTGGCAAAGGGGTATGCACAAAAACATGGCATTGATTATACTGAAGTATTTGCTCATGTTGCCAGGCTTGATACAGTTAGAGTGATTATTGCCTTAGCTGCTCAATTTGGTTGGGAACTCTTTCAACTAGATGTGAAGAGTGAATTTCTTCATGGAGAACTCAAAGAAGAGGTATTTGTTGATCAACCTGAAGGGTTCATAAGACAAGGACAAGAAACTAAGGTGTATAGGCTAAAAAAGGCACTTTATGGCCTTAAACAGGCACCAAGGGCCTGGTACAACAGAATTGAGGCTTACTTTGCAAGAGAAAAGTTTGAGAGATGCCCTCATGAACATACTTTGTTCACTAAGTCCATTGGAGGTAAAATTCTGTTGGTAAGTTTGTATGTTGATGATTTGATCTATACAGGCAATGATAAGAGAATGTGTGATGAGTTCAAATCATCCATGATGATGGAATTTGAAATGTCTGACCTTGGGAAAATGAGGCATTTTCTTGGCATTGAGGTCAAACATTGCTCAGCTGGAATCTTCATATGTCAAAAGAGGTATGCTCAGGAAGTACTGACTAGGTTTGGCATGGAGGAGAGCAATGCAGTGAGAAATCCAATTATTCTAGGAACAAAACTGACCAAAGATGAAGGGGGTACTAGGGTGGATGAAACTCTCTTCAAACAGTTAGTAGGTAGTCTTATGTATTTGACTGTGACTAGACCAGATTTGATGTATGGAGTCAGTCTTATTAGCAGGTTTATGACAGCTCCCACTATGATGCACTGGCTGGTAGCAAAAAGGATGCTTAGATATGTGAAGGGGACATCTGAGCTTGGAATTCTGTACAAAAGAGGACAGCAAACTGGAGACTGGTTGGTTACACTGATAGTGACTATGCTGGGGATCTAAATGACAGGAAAAGCACTTCAGGATATGTTTTTATGTTAGGATCAGGGGTTGTATCTTGGGCTTCAAAGAAATAACCAGTGGTGGCTTTATCCACCACAGAAGCAGAATATATAGCTGCTGCAATGTCTGCTTGTCAATGTGTTTGGCTAAAGAGAATTCTGGAAGAATTGGGAGTTGAAAAGAAGACTAACACAGTGATTTATTGTGATAACAGCTCCACTATAAAGTTAGCTAGGAATCCTGTGTTTCATGGCAAGAGCAAACATATAGATGTCAGGTTTCACTTTCTAAGAGATTTAGTGAATGATGGCATTTTTGAGCTAAACTATTGCAGGACTGAAGATCAGATTGCAGACTTGATGACCAAACCTTTGAAACTTGATCAGTTTGAAAGACTTCGAGGCATGCTTGGGATGATACTAGCTGGTGATGTAAACTAAAAGGTTTTTTAGTTTAAGGGAGGGAATGTTAGGTTTTTAATTAAGTTATTTATTTCCTGCATAAATAAAGACCAAGTCTTGTTTGTTAGACATGGGGACCTATTCCATAGGAATTGGTTAGTATTATTGTTTCACTTTCCTGTTTTTTAGGTGATCAAGTGATCACGTTTTTCTTCCAGATTGTAAGGCTATTTATAGCCATTTCCTTTGCTTCAATAAAATACATTCTTCCCATATACTTGTTTTATGTGTTTTTTGATATTCACTTGGTATCGGAGCCAGGTTCCGATCCTAGGACCTGTGTTGCTTGCCAATTAAACATGTAGTACATATCTTGTCTGTAGCTTTTAGATCTGGCAAGCCATCCACCATGCCTTTCTTTGAGAGTGTCTGCAATCCCTGGTAATTCAGGTGACCAAATCTGCAGTGCCATTTGTGAAATTCTTTGTCTGTGATAACCTCACCTTGTAGACACACATTGTCATTAGGTATCATTGAGGCAGTTACACATAACATCCTGTTTCCGCTCATTTGAGTCTGCATGATTATTCCTCTAGTTGAATGGAACACTTTGCAACCCCCATCTTGAAACAAAACAGCCAGACCCTTGTCTTGGAGTTGTCTTACACTTAGTAAATTGCTTTTTAACTCAGGAACATAATAAACATTTGAGATTACCTGGATAATTCCATTTAGCTTCACTCTTATGTTTCCTCTTGCTGCTACCACCATTTTTGCATTGTTTCCCAGTTTCACTATTTTTGTGAGGCCAACTTCTGTTACCTCAGAAAACCATAGTTTGTTGCCTGTCATATGGTTGCTGCAACCAGAATCAAGAAACCAAAGTTTATTTTTCTCTGATTCATGAGTTTCCTCATATGCCATCAACAAAAGTTCTTCACTCTCCTCAATTTCAGTGTAGTTTGCCCACTCTGGACATTCATTCTGAAAGTGCCCCAATTTGTGACACTTGTAACACTCAACAGTAGCTTTGTTGAAGGATTGTCTGCCTCTTCCTCTTCCTCTGCCTCCCCGAAGCTATTTCTACCCCTGCCTCTGTTGGAACCTTCAGCTGGACCAACTTTTAGGACTTGTTCTTCCTCCTGGTGTCCTTGCATCCTTTGTTCATGAAGTAGCAGACTACCATGAAGCTCATCAATGCCTAAGGTGTTAAGATCATTTGCCTCTTCAATAGAACAGACAACATATGCAAATTTTGGAGTCAAAGATCTAAGAATCTTTGAAACCACTGTATTTTGCTCCACCTTCTCACCATTTGACTTCATTTTGTTGATCACACTCAAAGTCCTGCCTACATTGTCCACCTTTTCTCCTTCTTTCATGGTGAGCAATTCAAATTCCCTCCTCAACGCCTGAAGTTGAGATCTCTTCACTCTTGTTGATCCCTGGTATTTTTTCCTCATGGATTCCCAAATCCCTTTGGATGTGTCCTTATCAAGGATGGTTTCCAAAATTTCCCTATCAATAGATTGAAGGAGGAAAATTTTCACTTTCAAATCCTTGAGTTTGGCTTCCTCCACTGTCTTCCGTTGAGCCTCACTTGCAGTTCCTTCTTCCACCTGCAGTTCCTTCTTCCGTTGAATATCAAAAACACAGAAAACAAGTATATGGGAAGAATGTATTTTATTGAAGCAAAGGAAATGGCTATAAATAGCCTTACAATCTGGAAGAAAAACGTGATCACTTGATCACCTAAAAAACAGGAAAGTGAAACAATAATACTAACCAATTCCTATAGAATAGGTCCCCTTGTCTAACTAACAAGACTTGGTCTTTATTTATGCAGGAAATAAATAACTTAATTAAAAAACTAACACATATAACTGTTGTGCTAGTATTATTTCATAATTTTCAAATGGGTAGTTTTCTTTTCTACAAACCGTTTAACTTTCACTCCCTCGTGTCTACTTTATTCATCGAATATATCAACGTTTTTAATCACCTACCTTATTTTCCTTCTCACGATACATTAACATCAACTTTACATTAAATCACATGTTTTGTGATGTCACTAACTAAACATTTTGGCCTAAATTTATTCGATAAATACAAATACAAGTCTCAACTTTACATTACATTAGCCTGAATTTATTTGACAAATACAAATACAAGCCTCAACATTATATTAAATCATGTGTTATGGGATGTCACATACATAACACTTTAGCCTAAATTTATTCGATAGATAAAAATACAAACCAATTGAAAGAATTTACATGAGATACTCTTCATTATTTATTTATTTAATATAATTAAATCTCAAATAAATAAATACAATACAAATCAATTGAAAGAATTTACATCAAATACTTTTAATTTTTTTTTTTGAGTGGAATACTTTTAATTTATTATATTTACTTTATGTAATTAAATCTCAAATTTTATTGTATTTTATAAAACCATCGTAACATTGTGATGCCTCCAAATCCCGAGTCTGATACCTGTATGTGAGTCATAAATGATTCAATTAACTCTTTAGACCGTCGAGCCATAAATGATCTAATTAATTACTCATACCGTCGTACCATTTGATCCGAATTGAAATTTATGTCTCATACTTATAGCCCGAAAATCTTTATCTAATGTTTCTCTCACCGTTTGAGAATTGAAATTTATGTCTCATACTTATAACCCGAAAATCTTTATCTCCTCAAGCAAAAAAATGTTTCTCTCACATTCTAAACGTTTGAGACATCATAAACATCTATTACAAATTTTACAACATTATAAATAATATATACATTTCATACAATAAACATAGAGTAAATTTTACATAACATGTATTATACAAATAATATATATATATATACCAGCCACTGCAATAATATTTTACTATTTATATTCTGTTTTGAGCTTTTTGACGCAACAGACCACATCGGGCCACCGGCTAAACCATGTAGAGAGAGTAAACAACGAGCAGCAACCGGACGCTTCACTCTCAACCACCTCTCTCTCTGCCGGCGCCGGCTCTTCACCGGCCACCTGAACGTGTTTCCGAGCTCCGTCTCCTCTTTGACAAGTCAATGCCAGCACAAAAACGGTCACACGAGTCTTCCCCTTCTCCTCCGCCGCATCCGGAGGAGGAGGAAGAGGAGGAAATGGACGGTGACGATTCGCAACAACAACAACTCGACCAGAACAACCACAGCGAAGAAGGCGAAGATACAGCAGGTTTATGTTCTCTACATCTTCTCTTCGTTTTTGTAGTCAGCTATTTTGGTTGAAGATTGATGCATAACGCGAAATTTTGTCTTGTACGTTGTTGTTTTCAACATTTAAGAGGTGGATATTTGGTTGATGACTTCGTATTTCATCTGCAATTGTTTGTGTTGTGTTTGGTGTTTTTGGTTACAGATTCGGATGAAAGTGATAGCTCCAGCGACGAAGAAAAAGACGAGTATAATTCTCTTCTTATCTCTTTTCAATATACGCACAGATTCGTTCGTGTTTGAGTGTATATGTGCATGTGCTCGAACATTTTACCTTGTGATCCAACTTTTACTTGCGAATAGTGTTGTTTGAAGCTGATCAAGGTGTTAGTAACCGCTTTCAAATGGAGATCTGCATGTATTTTTGTTTGTGGATTTGTTGTGTTTTCTAGTTTCTGTACTTTCATGTGCGATGGAGTGACACTACACATGATACAATGTTGAAGGTACTATGGTTTCGTGATGCCCTTCTTCCTCTGTTCTTTATCTTTAGAAGCTTTTTTTAATTTTAATTTTTCCTGGGAATGCGATGTGTTGCTTGTATATGCTAAAGATGCAGATAATTTGTTTCTGATTTTGTATAGAAATTATATTGTAAAGAATTGCTTGAGTTGGTCGTTTTTTACCTGAGAAATGGATGGACTTTGAATCTGAGTTTAATTTATTGTTTTCCTCTGAATATCGGTTGACAGGGTCATGGTCAGAATATTGTTCTGCTGTAATACTTGATTTGCTTGGCTATCACAGCCCTTTTTGAAGCAAGTTTCTTTCATTACTAGAGAGTGCACATGGCAATTATTATGAAATACTGAATTTTTCCGGAACGGTTTTCATGGAGTCCAGTTCAAGGAAACATTGTCAGTCATTGATAACTATATTTACAGCACACATATTGTAACATTTTTACTGATTTTGGAAGAGCCAGAAGTATAAAGACTGTTACTTTGATAAAACCTGGACAATGTTTACTAACATTGGAAGATTCAGTAGCATCAAGAGTACTAATTTGACTAAATCCACAGTGGCAGAATTCTGAAATAACTGTCCTATTCTTTTGACATGCCAACTCTTATTGCATGCGTTAAATTAGTTTGTCTTCCTTCACATCGATATAGTAGGTAACTGCACTCTTCAATTTAACTGAATAGTATTACTTATCATAAAAAATACTCTTGTCTGATGTCTTATTTTGTTGACAAACTTGACCATATAAGGCAGTATAGGTTCCTGTGTAGATGTTAGAAATTGAGGCTATTAGGTATAAGAAGTCAATAGGACTTGATGCCTAGATTTTGGAGATGATGGAATGATATCATTGGAGCTGCATATGTGCAAATATTAGATATTTGGTTAGTGTGCGATTAATGTTTAGCAGGCTTGAGCAATGGCAATTCCTGTTGCTTATCTCTATCATCATGGGATTCATTCTGGGCATAAAGTGGATTGATTTATGATTTCTTGCTTTACCTTTGATGTGTGGTTGGGGCACCTCATGCTCCAAATATAATATAACCTACCCAAAACATTTGTAATAATAGGCAATGCATTTTTATTGCTACTAATCGTTGTTGCATAAATCATTTGATTATGTGCCCTAACATCTAGTCTAAAAGTTTAGAAGAATTGTAATTTATACATTTATATCTAGCACGCATGTGTAAGCCTGTCAATGCATGGACAAAAGTTGACATGTAACAGATTTGTAGCACGTAGCAACAGTTTTGTTGCAACATAGCAGCAGCAGCAGCAGCAATAATACATACTTTTTCCTTAAGTAAATGACCTTATACTTTTTTACTTTGTTGAATTACCATCTCACGTAACACATAAATTATTAAAAAGAAGTGTGGTTTATAAATTTATATCTAACACCCTATTTGGAAGAAAACACTTGAAGAAGAGTCAATTTACAGTTATGCAGTTTCTCATGTGGAACAATTATTTGGATTTAAGAGTCCTATCTTTGAATTTGTATTGTGTTACATATGTTTTTGTTAATGTATCTCTTAGCTGCTAAGTATACACTTGATTGTAAAAAAATATTTTCCATTTATGCTGATAAAAATCTTTTTCATTTCGTCAGGTTTGTTCTTGTGAAATTGTCAGATGTTCGAAAAGAAGTACAGTGTCCCATATGTTTGGGTATGTGAAGTACTTTTAATTACAATTAGTGATATGGTCATACTCACTGCATATAGTGGAAAGTTTTAAGCTTTGCTAATGTTATATTTTTGTTGTCATATCTCTGTCTAATTTGTTGGAAACATCTAAATCTACTAAATACTTAACTTTGCCCAGGCCATTTACTGTTTTACTTGTGAATAGGAATTCAATACATTTTAATTAAAATAGTCGCACATGAAGAAATGGATACTTCAGAATCACAATGTGTCAATTATGGTTTAGGGGTAAAGAAATTTTTAGTCTTTTTGTTTCACAATTTGTTTATTGCTATCCCTTTTCATCTAGACACTTGTACCCCTCAACTATGTTTTTTTTTTCTTTTTCTTTCTCTGTTTTACATTTTCAGTTCATTTTAGCCGCGTGTCAAAATTTTATTGGTTGGAGCATGTCATTACCTTCAATGCTAGTTGTTTGACACGTGGCACTTTGTGCTGAAAATGTGAAAAATTATGCATACATGAAGGGTAAAAGTGTTCAAACGAAACATTGAGGATAGAAGTGCAAAAACCGTGAAACAAAAGGGACTAAAAATGTATTCATCCCTTAGGTTTTATGCCCTGTAGTTTGGTGGTTTGAAAGATGTGACACAGTGTGTGATCACGCTAAGATGCTTTGTCCATTTATAGGTATTATCCGGAAGACAAGAACAGTTATGGAATGCCTTCATCGCTTCTGCAGAGAATGCATTGATAAATCAATGCGACTCGGGTACTTTATATTACTTGTTCATTGGCAAAACAATGCATGCGAACCTCATATTTACCCTTGAAGTGTTCACTGCAGGAACAATGAGTGCCCTGCTTGTCGTACACATTGTGCAAGTCGTCGTTCCTTAAGAGACGATCCGACCTATGATGCTCTCATTGCTGTTTTATATCCAGATATAGATAAGTACGAGGAGGAGGTATGCTTTGTATATCTTCTTGCATGGCCACCATAGTTATGGTTAATTTATCGCTCTGTTGTTTTTATATATCTTTGCAGGAATTTGCTTTTCATGAGGATGAGAAGGCGCGTAATAAGCAGGTGTGTTTAATGTCTTTAATGTCATCATGCAAAACTTTCTCTGACACCATATTATCGTGATATAATACACATTCAACCTTTCAAAAATCGGTTATATGGCCTACACTACAATCAACTTTTAAAAGGTCGATTATCACAATGACCTTTTGAAAGTCGATTAAAAGGTCGAATATGTGTGGTCAGATAAATCATGGACCAACATGCACTTTCTACCTTCTTTGCACGGAAGTACAGGTTTTTGACTGTTTTTCTTTGTTACTTTTTTTCTCCTTGGGGGGGGGGGGGGGGGTCAGATACAGGCTTCAATTGCAGAGACACTTCGACGACAATCAGAGGCACTAGGAAGAAAAAAAACAGGTAAAGCCACAACTGCAGCATATCTAAGAAGATCACAAGGAATTAGTTACCGCCATGCGAGAGGAAGAAGAACTCCTCGAACCCCCGAACATCAAGGATCCGATGAAGAAGATGATGGTGTTAATGGAAACGATAATGGAGGAAAAGATTCATCTTCCGGTGATGAACATTTTGCAGAACTCAAACCAAAGAGATATAAGAGATGGGGTGGAGGAATTGACACCGACACGGCCAGAGAATCACGCGGTGCTGCTGCCGGGCTTATCGGCAGCCCAGAGATTCTCGCATGGGGAAAAGGCGGCATGCGCAGTAGTTCTCGACATGGTGGACTCGGAAGTGGCAATGGTAGGTCTGTCAAGAACAGCCGGCTTTCTGCGATTATGGATTGTCTTCGCCGTTCAGATAGAGACAATGATGTGGTAAGCTGTTCATCATTTATATAATGGTCTAAGGAGACATCTAAAAATATCATGAGGATAAAAACGAGTTTGACCTCCTTTGTTTCACGATTTGCGCACTTTCATTTTAACATTTTTACATTTTTACCTTCATCTATGCATTTTTAGGATAAAGACTCTTTTGATCCCTTTTGTCTCATGATTTTTGTACAAGTACCCTCAGTGTTTCGTTTTTGCGCTTCAACCACTCATCTATGCATTTTTTTAATACCTTTTAAGTCTATTTTCCCACGTGTCAAGTTACTATTGGTTGGAGCATGTCGTACCTACTATGCTAGTTTGCACATGACACTTTAACTGAAAAATTAAAAATAAATCATACTAGTATAAATTTCGTGAAACATAAGGGATCAAATGTGTCTTTATCCGTCTACATTTTCAGTAACCAACATCTAAGATACGACATTCTCCAACTAAAAAAAAATTTGAACGTGGCAAAAGTGGTGTGTGTGTGTGTATCATGTGTGTTTTTTACATATATTCTAACAGCAATTAACCGCTTCTCTTCTGAATTTTGCAGTTGGATATCACACTCAAGCTTGTTTCCCTGCAGGAAGACAAAATACCTAGTTTACAAAAACCTTATCTTTGTTGTAGGCCTACTTTGTCAATTAGACAATTGTGCCAAGTAAAATATTCTTTCACTTGACCCTTTTTTTTTTTCAATTTTTCTTTGGGATAAAGACACACTTCGGATCCTATTTGTTTCACGATTTTGGTACTTATATCCCTATGTTTCATCTTCACACTCTTACCCTTTATCTATGCATGTTTTTTACTTTTTTTCAGTCCATTTTTGCCACGTGTCAAGTTTTAATTGGTTGGAATAGCTTTTCGACATGTGGCACTTTGGACTGATAATGTTAAAAAAATGCATAGATGAGAGGTAATACTGTCAAGATGTAACATTGGTGATATAAATACAAATATCGTGAAACAAAAGAGACAGGAAAGAATGTATATATCTATTTTTTTTTCCTTCTATGGCAAAGGAATATGATAACATGTTTCTTTATGGTCCATGTTGCTATGTAGTATGTTGCTGTTGAAGCATCCATTGAAGCAGATCAAATTCAACTATGGGCAATGAAAGGTGTACAAAAGGAAACAGGTTCTTCTGTTTTGCAAGGGTGTGAGTCACATTCAAGTCCTGTTTTAGACCCATCGAAATACGAGGCGTGTCCATTGGAAGAGCATCAGACACTGGATGAGCTTTACACAACTTTTAGTCCTGGCCAACGGAAACTGGTAAATAAATTACTCACTCTTTTAGCCAACATAGACTAGGGAAATTCTACTGCGGATAGTCCTTAACGAAGAGGAGTTACACTTTTAATCCAATCAAAATACGACACTGTGACATCAAAACACGCTGCAAGTAAAGCTTATAAACAAACTAGGACAAAACACACTGAATTCTTGCCCACGTGCCGTTTTTTGATTGGATGCAAGTGAAACTCTTAGTCAAGGTCATCCCACATGAGAGTTTTACCACCTAAGTTGCACGGATACGGGGTAGGAAGTATGTGGGTGTGAGATCTTAAAAAATATCAGATTCGAGTACGTAGGGGGCATGTGTGATCTTAAAAAAATATCAGATTCGATCATTTTGTGATTTGATTGATACGATATATGATTCCTCAGTCGTTGATCAATGTCTTGTTTATTTCAGATATTGGCTTATGGGAACAGGGAAATTCATACATAGTGAGTCTATTTCTTTGGAGTTACTGTGTATTTCAGTCTGAACCACACGGTAACCCCGCACAAATGGAGTTACCACACAAAAAATTCCCATGGGAACAAAGTAACAAAAGACATTGGAAAATAGAATTGAGAGCTATCATCAATTGCAAGTGAAGCTGATATTTAAATGGAAGGAAGGTACATATACATATATTTAGAGATTTAAAAAAAAAAAAAAAAAAACTCTTGATCTTACTTGGTTCACATGTTGAAGTGCATATGCAAACCTTTTACATGTTTTATTATGGTAGTGAGAATGTAATGTGATACTATTGTTTAATTAAGGTATCTTAAGGATATTACTTCCTTTTTTTTTTAATAGGTTCATATTTTAGTAAATACTAAGGGCAAGGGAAAGGGGATTTTTATTCGAGACGAGGATGAGAATTGAATATTGGTTCTCATCTGGAAGTGATAAGACCTGTAGCACTAAGCCGGATTTGGAAGTGCAATAATATGTAGCACCAGGCCGGATCTCATTCCCGAATTCAACTTGACTTATATTTAATGATTTATATCATTTTTAAAAAAAGTAAATCTTGTTTGTATATAATTAATCATAATAATTATAGAATAAAGCTCGATGAGTTCACGATCCATTCAATTACCTGATTTTAAACCTTGAGATCGGTTCATTGATGATTCGAGTTACTTGACTTGATCACTTTTGAACTCAAAAAAATAAAAATAAAAAATAAAAAAAAAAAATATATATATATATATATATATATATATATATATATATATATATATATATATATATTGATGATAGGGGGATTCACACCTCCACGTGGAATTATACGATTGGTCGGGTGGCGTATGGAAAAGTCTGTGTTAGTTGTCGCGTCGGGTCGATACGAGATGTACCAGGTGAAGACCGCGGCTAGGGAGATTCTCCGAGTGTCCGAACTCGAACACCGACGTCGGTGTCCGTCGAGTCGATACCACGTACTTTAGCCAAGGCTCCTGGGCCCACATCCAACGGAGTTCTTGGGTAAGGAGGAAAGGTCCATTAAAGGGTATTTATGTCGATAGACCTAAACGCCCTAAACTTAGAAGCGAGAAGAAGGACGTATGCGCCTATAAATAGGCTCATTCGGGAGCTACGTAAGGGCGATTTCGGGACGTTAAGACAAGATACGTAGGCGCAATCCAAGATACGTTATTGACTCCCATAAAACGCCAAAAACACCATCTTTTACTCACCTTTAGCCATTCGATTACTTTACTGTTCACGCCTTAGATTCGTACGCGCCTGTTTTATCGGTGAGCATTATGTAGCATCATATATATATATATATATATATATATATATATATATATATATAAAGTTGAGTTAAACACTCTACTAGTCTGGACAATGATTATGCTTTTGATATCATCAGTAGCATTACTTACAACAATGATAATACTATTGGTCCGACCATTCAACCATACAGTGTAATAGCACAAAGTCATAATGATAAAAAAAAAAACACACACACACATATATATATATATATCAACATAAATGGTGGGCCAACACCAAAATTGTCATTTTCTTCCAATCTAATCCTTTACCTAACAAGAGATAAGCTTCGACCTCATTGTCCCCCTACTCTTTACTCTTTTTCTTTTTGTTTCCCTTTCTTAGTATAACACCTGATTTGAACAAAGAATCTCTAATTTTTATGTCGAATTTAGAGAATCTGTTATATACATATCCAAGTAGAAACACTAATACATATGGTTTTTAACGGATTTAAATGATCTGAATCCGAACAATGATTTTTTTTTTTTTGAGAAAACAAGAAATTTTATTAATTAACGTCCGCAAAACACGCGGCTAGAACGTCTCCAAGGGGTAAAGTATCGCAGGAAGTCACATCATGTAAAGACAGCGTGACGCGCGCGAGAATGTGCGCAGTTACATTGCCTGTACGACGAACAAACGAGAAAGAAATAGAATCAAAACTAGGGAGCAGAGCTAAACAATCCCTCAGAAGACAACCTTGAGCAGTGATGTCCTCCACAGGCCGTCGGAGCCGCTGCACACAAGCCATATAGTCGCTTTCCACCTCCACCCGCCGCAAATGCAATCGCTGCGCCTCTTCCATTGCCAAGTAAATGCCTCGAAGCTCCACGTATTCCGGTCGACCTCCCCCATCAAAAGGATAGTCTACGGTGTGCAAGACTGCCCCAATAGAATCTCGAAAAACAAGCCCGATACGTCTATCCTCTCGTACCGCAGCATCAACATTACACTTGACTACCCCACGTGGCGGGCGAGCCCAAGAGTCCGCCAAATGCTGGGGCGCCCCCGGCACCCGAAAGGCCGCCAGGGCCTCCGTAAACTCAGAGGTCGCTGCTAAAGAACGCTCACAGACCGCCGAAACATAAACAGCCTGACCATCAAACACCGCCGAGCAGCGCGCGTTCCATATCCCCACATCAGTCCCACAACCCTCACAGCGTTTGGTATCCCCCGCTCCGACAAGAGGCACATAAAGAAATCCGCAAAAGAGGACGTGCAAAGATACCCCAAAGCCTCATAGTAAGGGGAGGCCTGCCAAATCCTGTCCGCCATCTTACACTCAAACAAAACATGCCGTAAGGTCTCCATTGTCTCTCCGCATGCCAAGCATGTGCCCGTCCCCAAATTACGCCATAGAAGACCCAGGTCAATTGCCAAGCAGTCGTGAAGGCACCTCCATAATTGAAGCATCAAGATCGAAAATGATCTGGATTTAAATCTTTTAATATTTACATAGCGCTTAGTCAATAAGGTTTGATTCGGTGGTTAAGATGAAGCCTCGGGATCGAAAGAATTGGATTCAAGTCCCACTTTATAACGTGTTTGTGAATATAAATAAACAGTCTTTCGTATCAAAATTCACACCGACCATGTTATCATACGAACAACTACCTCAAATACACAATTATTATACACAATATAACACATTCTTTTTATTAATAATAATATATATCATAACATCTTCCCAATATAACACATAAGGGAGAGTGATTAAGCTCGAAAAAGAGCTCTTACAAGACTACATACAAGATTACACACAAAGCTAAAACTTGCCGTAATCATCATCATCATCTTCTACATATAATTAAACAACATTAAAACATAATTAATAACCACTTAATAAGAGATAATAAAAAGTTTATTACTCCAAACAAAATTCAAGAAAAACAGAAAAACGATTATCTATAAAGCATTCATCCATCTTCTCTGATGTCACAAACGAACCATTGTCCATTGTTCCTTCAACGATGCTTGCTCCTGGTCTTGTCGCTATAGAGCCTGCATGCAGAATAATAAAAAACTATCTGCACTTCAGATCCATAAAATACTTATATAAATCTTTTTTTTACCATATGTACTATTTTATTTATACGTCGTAGAGATTCTGATACAATTCAATATAATTACAAATCTTCCGTAAAATAAAGAAAAACAATATTCAAATCCATAAAGAATCAAAATATGCAAATAGGGGGAGCCGTATCCTATGTTGTTACTTTACGATGCCGAGCATATATATATATCCCTTTGTATTTCTTAAAAAAAAAACGGTTAAACCCTAACTGGAAGGGTCCTCCCGCTCCCGATCCCACAAGAGTACGACGAGAGGTTAATCAGGGACCTAACAGTTCGGGAAAGAGGCTTTGTATTTCTTTATATTATTATTACATCTCAAGGTGAAATGCTAAGTGCATATCTCATTACGACACCATAAAGTCACAACAGAGGATCCGGCTTATCTGATATATGTATGATTTAAAGCATTTGCATCGGTTATTATATTAGATTCTTCATTCTACGAGATTAAATTGCACTAATCTCTGAAATGCATTAGAATCTTTATTTTATTTTTGTCCAAAAGTTGTGACAACCATCCGATTTGGAACAGAAATTTACAGATCCTGTATTTTACAGATCTGATAAAGACGTTCATGCAAATCGTGAATAATTCGAATGTATACTCTACAGATTTATCTTTATTTTACCGTATTTACTGCAAATGCTCGGTCGAAAATAAAAAAAAAAAGGTTGGGAAAAAATCAAAATGAGTTAAAATTACCAGTCATAAACAGTGGGAGAGTTAGGTGCTGCATTATCAAACATCTCACCACCAATATTTTTGGTAGCTTGATTGCTTCCTGGGTGAAATACACTCCACCACACGTTCTCTTTCTTTGCCGACGGCGACGTCAGATTCGTCGGCGTCCCCGGTGTTCCCGGTGTCGGCGGGCTCGTCGGCATCGACAACGACCTTTGATATTTGCTGCTACCAATACTACTTCCCTCTCCTCCTGCACCATTTTCAATAATAATAAGATAAAAATATATAATCTCAGATCGTTTATCACTGCAAATGATCCGTGTTCATGTAATCAAATGGAAATTAAAACCCAAAAAAAAAAAAAAAAAAAAAAAAAAAAAAAACTGAGAAAAATTAACTCAAAAAACTAAAATGAACAAGTGTGATTATATATATGTATATATATAAACTGCATAATATATGGTATTTTTAATCTTTTTTATTTTTAGAAGAGGTATTCTTATTCATACATCATAATATATGTTCCATTTTTATTTCCGGTGGTAATGGCCGGAGAGAAATTTTCCGGTGAAAGGAGATATATGTATGTATATGTACCAGTTCTGGTGTAGACTTTCCGGAGCTTGCTGAGGCCATTTTCCGGCTGAGGTCCGGCGATTACATCATCCCAAAGTTGATCGATCAGAACCATCTTTTGAAACTTTGATTTTTCTTTTTTTCACTCAATTATTGAAGGTGTATTATTTAGGGGAGCAAATGGTTGAATTATATAGGGACTTTGGATGCTAAAATATCTCCTAGTCGCTAGATAGTTTGTGTCCTATGTAAATAAGAGATAATTACATATTTGGTCCTTCATTTTCTTTATATTCTCTAACTAGCCTGTAATTTTATTAATTTTTCTTACACTTTTAAGACGTTTAACGTCTTATCGAATTAATGGTTGATCCAAAATTTTTTTTCATTGGGGTCACCGGTCTGTAAAACTATATTTTTATTCAAAAATTTATTCAAGTGAAGTCACTGAAACCTAATAAAACATTTTTTTAATAACAATACAACACTTTTTAACACCAAAACTATATCGTTATAATACTAAAAAAAATTCTTCGAATCTCAATAGGGTCAGCGTGAGCCACCTGATATTCATGCCTCCGCCACTGAATCGAATAGTACTTGTCACATTAATATTAATTGAAAAATAACTAATATAATACGGTTTTAGTCGCTTGTATATTCTTATTGTCTAATGAATTATGTTTATATTTTTCTTCCATAACTATTAATTTTCATTACCATTTTAGGACACTTAACGGATTTCACGTTGGATCAAATGTTGTATATTTATAAATACAACAAAATACCAAAAGATGGAGGTTAATTTTGAGATAACGAAGAAGGCTGAGGACTAAAAGTTCAAATTTTCTAAAAATAAAATAAAAGGTTGCTATCTAGAAATAGTTATTTCTTTATTCAACTTATTTTTGGAATTATTGGTGCCCATACTTTTTTGCTAATGGCCCGTACAAAACAATAGCTATCAATATCAACCATAAAATTTTATTGTTGAGATACTTTAAGAGTAAACAATGATCATATTATTAGCTTCACGATAAATTGACTAAACACATTTTACATTATTGATTATAATATATTATTATCTATCAACGTGTCGTATATTATAATTAATATTGTAAGATGTGTTTAATAACAAAATTTTATTGTTTTTCAGATCGGACCGGAGGCACTGGTTCCCACATTACTTTACTTGGATCCGTCCTTGACTAATCAAATATATAGTCGACCTGAATCGTGTTTAAAGAGTCTAATTTTTACTCAGGATAAGTTATGAGCCATGACTCTTAACTCGCGACCTTCTAAATATTTTCAAATAACTTACCACTGAATCTAAATTAGGGTCTGTTTGGTAAACGAATTAAGTGCTTATTCTAAAGAAAATAAAAGGTGGTTACAATTAGACATGTTTAATAATATTTATAGATTTTGCAAGAAGGACGTATTCCTTAAAATCGGGATTGAGAAGCGATGATTAATCGGGACAAATGATTATGTTTTTGCCTAAATTACCCTCATTTATTAATCTTTTTTGCTAGTTGTCATTATTTAAAAAACAAATCTTCAATATCCATGAAAATAGGAGATTCCTTAAATAAAATAAACAAATAATGACTTTTGAGTGGAAAACAAATCATATAAGTTGTTATCGGTTTTTTTTTTTGCCAGTCGTAATTTTTTTTGAGTGGGCCAATTGTAATTATTTAATCAAAAAGAAATTGCTATTTATCATGAAAATAAGTGATTTCTTAAATAAATAAAAAATCATGTAACTGAAAGAAAAAAAAAATCTTAATCTAGACATCCATTATCCCTGCATGATTTTAAATCTAATGGAAAAAAAAATACTCACTCCTTCTACGCTTGTGTGTGTTACTACATTTCTTTCAGTATGTACACTTGTTTGTGTTACTACTTCTTATTAAAGTTTTACTACATTTGTTATTGTTGTATTACTTCTTTTTATGTGTTACTATATTTTTTTTGTGTTGTGACTACATCTATTTTTATTAGTGCTTCTACATTTTTTGTAACATCTATTTTATTGCACATTCTACTACATCTTTTCCAAAGTATTACTACGATTTTTTGGTTGTAACTACATAATTTTTTTCGTTTGTAACAACATTTTCTTTTTTGCCTTAACTACATCTTTTTTAGTCCATATAGTGCTACCTAGGATAGTGTTGCTTTAGGGTTTTTTTTTTTCCGACAATTGTGGAAGGGTTTTGGCGCAATTACATGTTTATAAAGTAACACTCCATGATATAACATCCCAAGAAATTTATATGAAGTAACACTAACACACAAGAGCATACTATGCATTTCTATCGGATGTAAAGTTAACTTATTGCTTTCATCAACTCTATATTATTTTCTGTTACCATTTCTTGTTAAAATGTTACTACATTTTTTTTTTTGCTTAACCACATCTATTTTACCGGTCGTTACTACTTTTTTGTGTTACTACATTTATTAATTACATCTATATTATTAGTGTTACTATATTATCTGTTTATGTAACTACATCTATTTTATTTATTGTTACTACATTTTATTTCTCACTTTAATTGCATTTTTTTTATATTCAAGAAAGAAAAAAAAAAAAAACAAACTACATTTTTTTTTTGTAAAAAAGAAACCAATTTTTAGTTGTATCCGATTCCATAATATTACTTCAACTAATTTCCTTAGTTTTAGGTAAGTGATAAACCAATTAAAAAAAAAAAGGCTACGTGATCTTTGTTTTGCTTTGCTTAAAGGCTAGGTGATCTAAATTTTAAAAAAAAAGAGATAATTACGTGATCCAATATCAATAACATAAATATTGATTCAAATTTTATCTTCTAAGGGTATTTCGGTCCATGTATTATCATTTTGTCCTTTTTAATCACTCAAAATAGAAAATGTCCTTGGATCCCTATTTTTGATATTTAATGTCCTTCTAGCCCCTTCCCCTAATATTTATAGCACATCTTATTTAATTAAATACCACTGAATTCTCTGTGTTAAAAGTTAAATATTTTTCAACGCAACATTTACCACTTATCGCTGAATGAAATTTCCGGCCAACGTGCATGAGTGCATCCTTCTTTATAGGAGCAGTTATTCACTTATTTATTTGTTTTACGTTTATGTATTGTTTGTTTTAATATGCTTTTATCGTATTATTAATTTTATCATAGTCTCAAAAAAAAAAAAATCCTTCTCTATACACATTATCACAACCCGTTTATGCACCTTGTATATATTTATATTAAGGTTATTATTTTGATTAAATATTTTATATTTTGAAAAAAATGCTAGTTCCACATCAAAATAGTTATAAATAATACAATATGTTTTTTGTACAATTAATCAAGAAGAGACCTACACAATAATCAATAATGTAAGATGTGTTGTGTCATATTGTTGTGAATATTTATTATAAAAAATAGCATTACTCTTATATATTGTCTTTCTTATGATTTTTAGTTTTGTTAAAAAGTCATTTAAAATAAGTAATACATTTTTTTTAGATAATGAAGTATAATTCGAAATATAATTACAAAACAAAACTTACACGTGATATCTAGCATAAAAGAAAATATAGCATTTTTATGAACATACAAAAAAGAGTGTATACACAAAGCATTAAAATAAAGCATTTTATGTTTTAAGATTTATAATGTTATCAAACAGTCTAATCAATTTTAACACTTAAATCATTCAGTTAATTAATATAATCAGACTTTAAACTTAAGACTTCAGACTTCAGATTTCAGATTTAACAAAAGGCCCTTTAGTTAATTTACCATAAATCAATATCAATTGTTATGAATAACATCGTCAAAGAAATTCGAGTTAAAATTCATATTCATAATTTTTTTCAACGGCTTGTTGGTGTGGCAAGTGTAAAAAATAGAGTGGAAATGGATAGAAAGGAAAGTAGGATAAGGATGAAGAAGAAAGCGGTGGGGACCAATTAATAATTCATCTAAGTGTAGTTTAAGCACAACTGTACCAAGTTTTGTCCTATTCTTTGGTCTGGAGTAATTTGCTGGGTCCCACTTCATAAATTTAAAGATATCCTCTATATACAATTCAACTATGATACACCGACACTTCAATATGATCGCCGTATGCCGAGTCCGACATAAGACACGACACGTTCCGACACCGTGTCCGACACATGTCGGCTGATTAAATTAATATTATTTAAAATTTAAATATCCGACATGTTTCCGACACACTGTCGACATTCTTCGAAACGGCACCGACACTCCCAAACCTAATTTTAATTTTTTTTTTCTTTATTTAAGTTTTCTTCAATGAAAAACGTTAAAATACGTGAGTTTCATTTCTATAATAATTAAATAAATAATATGTCACATGACTCATATCAAGTTTATATATATTTTTTTTCGATAAACAATCATTTTTACAATTTATAATATTTTGAAGGCCAATCACAATTTCTTTTGACACCGTATAAAGGTCGAATATCTATTCTAGATATTCATAGAGTTTATGTAATATCTATATTATTTTGTCTAGTTTATTCAGACGTTTACGAATATTTTTCTTGATAAATTGAATTATATATATAATGTGTCGGCAGCGTTTCGTGTCATTAAATTTTGGAATTAGCCGTATCGTCGTGTCCGTGTCGTGTCGTGCGACGTGTCCGTTTATGTGTCTATGCAACATAGCAACACAGTCACTATGGGAAATTTTGGATGACACGACGGCTGTGTAACAACGAGTGACACGTATAATATACTTTTACAAATTAGCAAAACTATATCACAATCAACATGTTGTACATTATAATCGAATATTAAAATATATGTTATGTCACTCGTGTCTAAAACCATACGTACTGAACCGAACCATAAACATCCTTAGCCCCAACCCTAGTACTTTGTGGATGTCGAAATCAAAGCTTATGTCTTTTTTTTTTTTTCCTTTCGAGGGTAAAAGAAACTTATGTCTTAGTAATATAATTTGTATGAGACTCTTTATAATGTGTTTTTTCTGAGAAAAAATCAATCCAGAGTATCAAACTTATACAATTCAACACAAAGCAATGACCACACCCATTTTTTTTATATCATTGAGATATGCCTTTGGGGAAAATTTTTTTATTTAAATTTTTGTTTGGTTGCATAAATATTTCTCTTCAATATGATTTCAATCGAAAATACATCATATTAAAAGACATTTTATAAACTCAAAACAAGTTCTAATTCAACTTGAATTTGGCTTAAATTTCAGGAGTTCGACTTCAAAAATCATGTCAAATTTGTGATAAGACACATGTTTGTAGAATTCATAATATAGTCGACTCAATAAACTTAATACGGTTAAACCTCGATAAATGAATATTCGATAAATAAATAACCTCGTTAAATGAATAATTTTCTCCGGTCCCGACAAAAGGGCTTAAAACGATGTTTGATAAATGAATAATCTCGCAAAACGAATATTTTTTTCGGGTCTCGAGAATATTCATTTATCAAGATTTAACTGTAATTAACTTGATGACTTAGAACGTTTACCCAGCCTTAGCCATTCATAATGACACTTGGCATGAAAAGAATAGCAATGCCAACCCACCCTCAATAGGCCAGCTTTACACATCTCAGATTAGATAACCTTTTCCTAGTGGGCTGAAGGCCCAATAAACCTGGACAGCCCAAACTAGTGAAGACAAGGATATAATATCATTTAACCAGTCTAACATGGGCTTTAGAAGTTTGAACTAATTTATTTCAAGAAAAATTCTGCCATGTAACACATATAATACAGTAGAAAATGAAAACTTAGTACAAATTATTCTTCAAATTGTAAATATTCTTAAGGAAAAAAATAGATAATTTTTTTTTTCCTTTCTTTAAACAGGTTAGGCCGTGCGAACGCAGGCCCCCATTACCACAAATTATGACGTTGACTCTCCTACTTGAAGAGACCATAGGAAGACACCCCTCCAAAGTGTAATGGAGATCACCTTCCTAGACCATGAGCTTTCATGATCACCCAGAGTCGTCCCTGGGGGCAGGCCAACAAGGCCGCGGCCTAGGGCCCCCACCGAAACCTGCAATTTTAGGGCCCACGTTTTCATGTAATAGAAGTGTATTTTTAGGTTATTTTTTATTTTTTACTCAAGTTAAAACACCGGTAAAACCCAAATTTATAGTCGAATTCAGTGAAAGAAAGTCTAATCGAATCTCATTACCTTTTTTTATAAAGCTCATCAACATAGTATACCTAAAAAATAGTTGTGATATATTATTTTTTCACAAATTCGTAGGCCGGCCTTAAATTTTATTGGCCTAGGGCCTCCGATTACACAGTGACGGCCCTATCACCCATTGACCCGTCCAGGTAATTATTATTAGGATAGTGATACATTCGCTCGTATGTCATCCCATATATCACTTTTAACATTGTTGTCACCATTGATTATGTTGATATTTATATCAATCAATAAGTTATACACTTTAATCAATGTTAATAAACACGTGAAGTGTTACATGGGTGAATATGTGTAATGAATACATATTTTTCTTATGTCATATACTATCAAAATCAGTATGATATAACAAATGTCACAATATTATGTGGCAGAAGGCCTCTCATTACGTGACATATATGTAATTAGGAGTTTCAATGTTCCATTATGAGTGATCTCATTGCCACAAGGACGGATGTAGACACAAAGCATAGGGAGACAAAGCCCACCTAAACTTTTTTTATACACCAAAAAACTTATGTAGTCCAGCTTAATTCACTAAATCGTGTTGGAAGTGGGGTGTGTGGGTGTAGCTGGGAGTCTGTTCAGCATGCACTCTTTGAGTGCTTGATATCGGAGGCCCTATGGAGGAGGATGGACAACGCTGCGGTTGGCCAGGCGATGGAGTCTATAGGGCATGTGAGAGACTTCTTCTGGTATATTTTGGAGTCATGTGATCCCTTGAGGGCTGCTGTCATTTTCACCGTTCTTTGGTATATTTGGAAGGCCCAGTGTGCGTGGATTTATGAGGAACATCCGGTGTGGGTGACACAATTTCTACTTGCAGCTTCGCGGGAAGCCCATGGATATTCGCAGTGATCATGCATCTTGGCCGATACGGTGGGTCAAGCCAACCGAGTGAGTGGTGAAGGTGAATGAGGATGCAGCCGCAACGGATACCTCTCAGGGTCCGGGAGTCCTCTTTCATGATTATGATGGGCGTGTGCTTAAGGCTTACTCATCTCGGGTAAGCGGGACTTCATATGTTTCCTTACTGGGGTTGTATGCATTTAAGCTTGGTCTCACTTTGGCGGTAACTTTGGGTTGTGAGCATCTTGTGGTGGAGTCGGACTCATTGGCATCGGTAACTGTTGATTGCCTTTCTTCTTTTGGTTGTTTTGTAGCTGACTGTCTTACGGTGGCTAGTAGTTGGGAGTCTTGTTCTTTTTCTTTTGTTAAGCGTAGTGGTAACTTCCCGACGCACTATATTGCTCGGGAATGTTTGTCGGTTATTTCTCTAGTGGATTGGGGTACCTCCCTTCCGTTTGTACCTTGGATTTGATTTAATAAAAAATTTCATTTCCTAAAAAAAAAAAAAACTAAATCATCTCAATTTTTAATCCAGCACACCCTACTATTACAATCTTATCTCACACTAAATTGAAATCTTGAATCCGTCCTTACACCAAACCATCAGATTTTGATATTTATTGTGTCAAAATAATTGAAACGGTAATTATTACTATTTTATAGGGTTAGGGCCGGCCCAATGCATAGTCGGAGGAGGCGTTGGCCGAAGGCCCAACCGCCCCCGGTCCCTAAATTACATGTTTCGAAAAACAAGTCCGTGTAGATTCAATTTCAACCGACCTAATATAATGTGTTAAATTCTTTTTTACTTGAATTGATAAAAGCCTAAATTATAGGCCACTACTATAATGTTTTAAAAAAAAATTTACTTGAATTTAGAAAATGTCAAATTATAGGCTCAAATTTATAATAAATCAGATGCATCAATTCGAATTTCATAGTTGGATCAATGTTTTGTTACGGCAACCGAAATCCAAACGATAACAATATATGAAAAAATATCTAACATCAATGAATTTAAATTTTTTATCTATAGGTTTTAAAAACGCGATGTTGAAGTAATCTTTTGTAAATATGTTTTCGCCTTTTTGGAAAAGAAAATTGAACTAAAACCCCCATTTCGGCGACTTTGCCGAAGGCCAAAAAATATCCAGGGCCGGCCTTGTATTGGGTAATACTACTCCGTCATAATGAGTGACATTACCTGATTTGATTTGACTTTTTTGATCATCGGGATAGACCTTAAATTAGATCATGTCGCTCGTTCTGACTGTGTTATTAAGCATTCATTTGTTTTATTTTATGTTATACGCATGTAATAACGTCATGGAAAGTTGTGATTGGTTACGGCGTAGGTCTCAGTGGAAAGAAATTAACTAATCTTGAGGAAAGACGATTGCCGCCATTGTTTGTATATGAAGAATCCAAAAGAGCAAGAATTACCTAATAATTAATTATTAGTTCCATATGGCAAATGACATTCACAAAACTACAAGGGAACCAAACAAAAGATATGTGGAAAAAAGATGATGACTATTGATGCCGTCCTACCAAGTCTTTCATTATATATTGATGATCATATAATTACCTAATAATTAATTAATTAAATCCTAGCTTTGAATTTATCTTACTATCCTTGTTTCTAATAAAATAATCCAAAACATAACACATACACATACACATACAAATACACAACCATTTTAAAAAGATTATATCAGATGACACGAATCGTTTTTTCTCATTTCTATTATTTTTCACCATACACGCTCGTACACAATACACACGCATAGTACGTATGTGAAAGATGATAGAAATAAAAGGATATGATTAATATCATGTCATACAGCTTTCATACGGCGACTGTATTATAATATTACACGTATGTACATACATACATCCATCATACAGAACACCGTAAAAAACCAGCTCTTAACCCCGGCCTGGGGCATAACTCATTGATAAAAAAACTAGATGTAAAAGTGACAATCTTGTCTTTGAGTTGAGGTTTGGGAGCTCGATATCTTACATCGACTTCACTCAGCAAAAAAATGTATACAAATAGCAGTTGCAAACTAAACTACTGAGTCATAACCCTCGATAACATCAGATGCAAAGCTCAAAGGGAGGCGTAGTGGGGCCTTTGGGTCGAGGCTCAACTTATTTATTTAGAAAACCACCTATTAAATCCATATGCTATAAGTCTGGGCTACCTTTGAAGTCATGTGATAGCGGCTCATGGCAAGCACATGACTTCGCTACGAACGGTAGAAGGTAGTATCTCACGTTGTAAATATGAAGAAAATATAACTATAAAGATGTAATATTGATGCATAATTTGCTTTAATTTGTTGCAAATTTTATTATGATCCTAGACCAAATATGACTTGATGATGCAAGACCAACTGAAAATTATGAAAACATATGAGCCTCTACTGTGAAGAATATATATGCCAAGTTTTTACAAATTTACCCCCTTCTTTTAATAATTTCTATTGGTGGACCAAGTGTGTACCAGGACCATCATTAAACTTTTGTTGCTTTTTAATTTGAGTAACACTGTTCTCAGCACACTTTGACACAATAAATGTCATAATATGATGTGACAGTCAGTTGATATCTTATAATATGAATCTCACTGTCACATCATGGTTGATCTCAGTGTCACATCATGTTGTAGTTTTTATTGTATCATAATGGTTTGAGAGTAACATTATTTTATTATTCTTGATTTGTCACTTTAGGCCAAGAAGAGTCTTAAGCATAAGGAGTTACTAAATTCATTATAATCATTACGACTGATGCATTGTCATACTCAGGTTCTAGGAGGTTGCAGACGGTATGTGTGTGTGTATATATATATAAGGTCACACTTGCAAAACAAGACATCCCACAAAATCACAAACCAAAAAATGCCTCAAAGAATCCCCAAAGATATAGATCTTGATGTTGCATCAATTGATTCTCTCTCCTTCAAGAGCCTTGTATGTATCCAAAACCAAAACCAAAACCAATACCAAAACCAGCAAACATCCCCTCATTCATCATACATTCATCCAATTCACACCACCAAAAACAAAAATTCCTCTGAATTTGAATTCAGCCATGTTTCACAACCTCAAATGGGATCTGCAGATCATCATCAATATCATGTTCTTGATCTTGACAAACTATTTTCTAGTAATATGGTGATGAAGAAGACATATTCTTCTTCAAGTTCTGATCATCATAAGGGAATTGGAAGAAGAAATACAAATGGAAATGGAATGGATCATAATAATAATAATAATAAGAAGCAAGTTATCAATGGAGGAAAAGGGGGTTTTGGCAAGAAGATTATGATGTTTGCATGTAAGGATTGCAGAACAGTTGAATCTGCTACTGTTACAAGAGAACAAGCAAAGGGGTAGATATGTACTTTTGCTTTTTGATGTGTTTTTTTTCCAGTCTGTTTTTTTTTCCTCTTCATATTAACAAAACAATTTCATTTTCTTAGTTTTTTTTCTTTTGAGTAGACATTTTCTTTGTTGTTAAACCCTTTTAATTGTTTTGTTTGTTATGAAATTATATTTTTGTTTACATGAAAGATATGAAAAAAACACATGTTATTCGACTCTCGTTCGTGTGTTATTACGTATTTATGCTTGGTATAAGATCCGAAGATCGGAAAAAAAAATGGCACACCTCGGAAATAAGAGTCGTTGTTATATGTATTGGTGGCAGGATTTTCTTTGTGCAATAGGCGATATCTCTCGCCCACAGGTCCTTCCACTTCGACCCTACAGAATGGCGAGGAGGTTAATCATAGCGACTCATTGGCCCCTTAGGTGGGAGGACCAGGACCCAGTGTCCACAAGGAGTCACCCTGAATTCATAGTTAACTCCCACTCTAGGTTGCCGGGATTCGATCCTGCATTTCTTGGTAGAATCTAACACCCGGAAACCAACTGAGATATCCATGCAAGTATTGACAGAATTTTCTCCAAATAAAATAGTCACTGGATTTTAACTTTTGAAGCCCACCAGGAATGAAAAGGACGTTATTATTTAGACAAAACGAATGACATAACATATTATTATTGTGGAAATATTACATATCAAATAGTATGTAATATTTATTTAAGAACTTTATGATGTATGATACCGCAAAGGAGATCCGGGATAATGCCAGGGATCTTTACTCCAAGAAAGACAATACATCGAAGTTTATGAACTTGAAGCTCGGATTCAAAAGCTGAGACAAGGGGATATGTACGTAACTCAATACTTCAACCAACTGTCAGGGCATGGCAACACCTAGATATGTTGGAAACTCACCCTTGGAATGATGTCAAGGATGTCGCCTTTATAAGGACATTATTGAGAAAAAGAGAGTATTCAAGTTTCTTACTGGACTGAATCCTACTCTTGATGATGTTAGGGGAAGAATCCTTGCCACAAAACCTCTCCCCAATCTCAAATCCATGTTTGCTGAAGTCAAACATGAGGAAAGCAGGAGAAAAGTGATGCTGCTGAACTCCCCTGCTGACAACCCTGCTGAAAGTGCTACCCTGCTGACTGTCAGGAAGCCTGCTGAGGTTACTGAGACTGTCAGGAAGCCTACTGATCGAACTGGAAAGTTGTTCTGTGAGCACTGCAAACGCACAAATCACACCAAGGACACTTGCTGGAAGCTACATGGCATGCCAAAATCCTCCAAGCCTACCAGGGAAAGTCGGGGGTGCATGTAAATGAAGAGGAGCATGATAACAAGTTGAATGCTCGGTTTGTCGCATTCAAAGCTTTCCTCACTCAACAAAAAGAAGGTAGTCCCTCTACCGACACGGCTACTCGGAGCTAGTACGGGTAAATTCTACTCTTCTATTAGTAATGAAACATGGATTGTTGATTCGGGGCCTCCTCTCATATGATTTGGAAATAAAAACCTCATAACTCACCTTATGCCATGTCATCAAATTCACAAAGTTAAGGCTGGCGATGGATCTATCTCTCATGCAAAAGGTTTTGGAAATGTTAAAATCACTAATAAGATAAGCCTAAAGGATGTCCTATTTGTTCCAAAATTAGACTGCAATCTCATATCTGTCAGTAGACTTGCAAAAGATTTAAATTGGATTGTTGTGTTTAATAAGAATTGAAGAGAGTTTGAGTATGTGATAAACACAAGAGTAAACTTCAACTTAGTTTATTCATTGAGTAAAAAGATGTATAAATAGATACAATTGAGATAGAGAGACTAGCTAGCTAGCTTGGGCGGCCACTTGAGTATGTAGATGTGGGCGGCAAGCATGCAAAAGTAAAAAGTAAAAGTTATGTCTATGACATAAAGTAAACTAGAGTTTGACATATTAATTGTTTATATGACTCACAATTAATATGTCTTTTACAATTACTTTTACAATTAAATAAGGTGTACAAAATATTATGCACGAAATCCTGAGGCTCAGCAATCTGCTGAGCACCCTGCCGAGTAATATTTCCACACCCCCCCCCCTCAACCGGGCCGTATATGTTGATGCGACCAAGTTTGCTACTTAGTCCGTCGAACATAAGAGGTGGAATAGCCTTGGTAAGAATATCGCATTCGATCCGTCGAGGGAACATCTTGGAGTTGAATAATCTTGGCATCAATCTTCTCCTTCGAGAAAGTGTCTGTCAATGTCCACATGCTTGGTTTTATCATGATGGAGTGGATCTTCTCGCCATGCATAAGGTGAATTATTATCACAACAGAGTGTGATAGGTTGTTGAAGTTCGTCCGCACTTTTTAGCCATAGAGCTTCACAAATGCCAAGTACAAGTGCCCTTAGTTCGGCTTCAAGATCGCTTCTTGACACGTAGGTTGTTTCTTGCTCCTCCAAGTAACCAGGTTCCCCCATATATATGAGCAATAGCCCGTGGTAGACCTCCCGTCAATGTGACATCCGGCCCCAATCAAGCATCGGTGTAGACCTTGATTGATCTATCGGTAGACTTGGTGAAGTGCGGGCCTTGGCCGGGGAGTGGATTTTAAATACCTCGGTATCCTATTCTTCGCATCCCAATGTTGCTCGGTAGGGCAATGCATGAATTGATCGACGGACCGACCCCATATGCAATATCGGGTCTTGTGTGAGAAAGGTATATGAGTTTGCCTACAAGCCTTTGATATTGTTCTTTCCCCGACGGCAATGTCACCACGCGATAGGGTGTTTCGGGGTCTACCGGGGATACGACGGGTTTGCATCCCAAAGCATGCCGTTTCCTTCGTAGGTCCGGGACATACTTCCTTTGGGAGACCGAAATGCCATTGGTGTTTCTAGCTACTTCCATACCAAGAAAGTACTTGAGGTAGCCCGGATCTTTAACTTGGAACACCTTTGCCAAGTAGAGTCTTCAAGTTCGGATCTCGTAGAGTCTTCCCAGAGTAAGGATGATATCATCCACATATACAATTAGAATGGACCTCTCTCGGTTGGTTGTCTTGACAAACATGGTGTGATCGAGTTGCATTGATGATATCCGGCGGCTTTAACACACGGTAGTGAGTTTTCCAAACCATGCCCTTGGTGATTGCTTCAGCCATATAGAGATTTCCTCGCCTTGCACACCTTGCCTTGAGTATGAGGATTGATAAAACCGGGGGTACAATCATATAAACCTCCTCGGTGAGGTCCCCATTTAGAAAGGCATTTTTGATGTCCAATTGGTGAAGAGGCCGGTCAAGTTGGACAAATTTAGGGAAATCGGTACTCGACGACGGTGTTGAGCTTTGCTACCGGTGCAAAAGTTTCCTTATAGTCAATGCCATAAGTTTGAGTGAATCCCTTTGCTACCAATCCGGCTTTATACTTGTCAATTTTACCATCGGCATTGTATTTGATAGTGAATAACCATCTGCACTATTTCGTTTTCTTGCCTTTGGGAAGAGTTGTGAGGTCCCAAGTATGGTTATCCAGGAGAGCGATCATCTGTTTTAACAAAGACACCTTCCACTTATCATTTTGAAGGGCCTCCCGAATATTTTTAGGAAAGAGTGAGAGTCCGAGTCCCGTGAAAACATGGCAAAGGCAGGAGATAACTTATCATAAGATAAATAAGAATGAATAGAGTGATCGGTGCATGATCTCTTTCCCTTCCTAAGAGCAAATAGGCCTATCATCAATGTCGGCGGTCCTGCGCCGAGGATCCGTAGATTGCCGAGTGTCGGTAGGCTCGGGATCGGCGGGCTCGGGTCGTAGACTCTTGTTCGGGAGGTTGCCGAGGAGTAGTAGGCCGTAGAGAGTCGTAGGTTTTGGGTCGGCGGGTTGCCGAGAGTCGCAGACTCAATGTCGCCAGGCCGCCGAGGGTTAGGACTCGCCGAGGGTAAATGGTTTCCGAGGGAACGGACTTAGTTCAATCTCAATCGGGTTTCCATCGTTGATTTGGATCGCATAGGTTTTTGTAATATGGAGTCCTTTCAAAGAATTTCACATCCATAGAATTGTAAAATTTCTTTTCAGTAGGAGAGTAACACTTGTAACCTTTCCTGTCCTGTGCATATCCAAGGAAAATGCACTTATGAGCTTTAGGATCAAGTTTACTTCTGTGTTGAGCATGGATATACACAAACACAGTACAACCAAAGATCTTTGGAGGCAACTGGGAAACAAGATGATGGCAGGAGTGTGTGGTCAGTAGGGTTTGGAGTGGAGTTTTGAAACCTAACACTCTGCTGGGAAGTCTATTGAGTAAATAAGTTGCGATCAAGTATAGCTTCACCCCACATGTATTTAGGAACATGTGTAGTGAACATGATTGATCCGGCCATTTCCGAAGTAGATGCCTCGTTCTTTCTTTCAAAGCAACCCCATTCTCGTTGAGGTGTTTCCACACAACTACCGATATGAACAATTCCTCTGCGTTTGTCAAGAAGTTACCGAGGTTAGACTCATAGTATTCCGAGCATTATCGCCTTTAAGATCTTGATCTTCGTATCAAATTGGGTGGAGACCATATGATAAAAATCTTGGAAGATAGGTCCAACTTCAGATTTGTCTTTCATTAGAAATAACCAAGTGTTTCTGGTATGATCATCAATGAAGGTGACAAACCACCTTTTCCCTGTTATACTTTTCACTCTTGAGGGCCCCCATACATCACTGTGAATTAGGGTGAAAGGTGAGGAGGGTAAGTGAGGTAATTTAGCATACACAGATTTGGTGAGTTTGGCAAACTGACATATATCACATTGAAGATCATTAAGATTGCATCCTTTAAATAATTCAGAGTTAAAGTCTTTAAATAACCAAAACTAGGATGTCCTAATCTATAATGCCATAACATAATATTGTCTACAAGTTTGAGAACAAGCCGCCGAGCGGCATTCGGTCTTCGTGTTTCGTCTTCGGCGGGGTGAACAATAAACGATCCGAGCAAGTTTTGGCTCTTTCCATTACTTCTTGTGAATAAGTATCTTGGAAAATACACCGATTGTCTTTAAAAGTGACTTGTCCAATTAAGGTCCTTAGTGAGTTTACCGACGTATATAAGATTACGTCTAGCTTTGGCACAAACATGACATCTTTAAGATAAACCTTATCGTAAGTTGAACAATTCCAAAACCTTGAGCATATGAAATAGACCCATCGGCAGCTTTAATTTTATGAGTCTGGCGACGGGGTTTGAGGTTATATAACGGAGTTTTTATTTCTGTCATATGAGATGAGGCCCCGAATCAACTATCCGGGTGCCATTACCGAGTTGGGAATAAGATATACTGTCTTGGTATGAGTGGCAATGCCTCGTGAGAGAGTTATCGGTCTTCGCCATTTGAGAAACTCTTTGAAGAGAGCTAACCGAGAATCCATAATATCACCAAGTGATTCCGGTCGTCGAGAGTGTTTGGACTCGACAAGTCTTCCATCTTGCTTTGTCCCGAGTTATACTTTTTCATAGATCTTGACAACCCAAGATTATTGTTGTAATCAAGTCTGTGATTTGTATATGGAGTGGAGTCAGTAACCTCAGTCTGCTGAGATTTACTTGATGAGTAGGATGCTTCAGATGAAGACATTCTTGATAAAAAAAATACTGAGTTTTGCAGCGGAATATTAGAACTCAGTAGGCTCTGATACCATGAAGAGAGTTTGAGTATGTGATAAACACAAGAGTAAACTTCAACTTAGTTTATTCATTGAGTAAAAAGATGTATAAATAGATACAATTGAGATAGAGAGACTAGCTAGCTAGCTTGGGCGGCCACTTGAGTATGTAGATGTGGGCGGCAAGCATGCAAAAGTAAAAAGTAAAAGTTATGTCTATGACATAAAGTAAACTAGAGTTTGACATATTAATTGTTTATATGACTCACAATTAATATGTCTTTTACAATTAATTTTACAATTAAATAAGGTGTACAAAATATTATGCACGAAATCCTGAGGCTCAGCAATCTGCTGAGCACCCTGCTGAAGCCTCAGCAGACTGAGTCTGCTGAGTAATATTTCCACAAGAATCAATGCACCTTCCAGGACCCTTCTTCACGGGAAGTGATTGGGAGGGCTAAACCCCGCTCCGGATTGTATGTGGTCAACCCCGCCGAAGACAGAAGACGAAGGCGAATCGCCTCGGCGGCACTCGCACTCAAACCATAGACAATATCATGTTATGGCATTATAGACTAGGGCATCCAAGTTTTGGTTATTTAAAGTCCGTAATTCTGAATTATTTAAAGGATGTAATATCAATGATCTTCAATGTGATATTTGTCAATTTGCCAAACTTACCAAATCTGTGTATACCAAACTTCCTTATTTACCATCCACACCTTTCACTTTAATTCATAGTGATGTATGGGGACCTTCAAGAGTAAAAAGTATAACAGGAAAAAGGTGGTTTGTCACTTTCATTGATGATCATACAAGGAACACATGGCTGTTTTTAATGAAGGATAAATCTGAAGTTGGAACAGTTTTTCAGGAATTTTACAACATGATCTCTACTCAATTTGACACTAAGATCAAGATCTTAAAGATTGATAATGCCCTTGAATACTATGAGTCTAACCTCAGTAATTTCTTGATGAATAAGGGGATTGTCCATATCAGTAGTTGTGTGGAAACACCTCAACAAAATGGGGTTGCTGAGAGAAAGAACAGGCACCTACTGGAGATGGCTAGATCAATCATGTTCACCACCCATGTTCCAAAGTATATGTGGGGTGAAGCTATATTAACTGCCACATACTTAATCAATAGACTTCCCAGCAGAGTGTTAGGCTTCAAAACTCCTATCCAAACCCTGCTGACCACTCACTCATGTCCTCATCTTATTTCTCAGTTACCTCCAAAAATCTTTGGTTGTACTATGTTTGTCTATATCCATGCCCAACACAGAAGCAAACTTGATTCCAAAGCTCACAAGTGCATTTTCCTAGGATATGCAAAGGACAGGAAAGGTTACAAGTGTTACTCTCCTTCTGAAAAAAGATTTTACAATTCTATGGATGTAATTTTTTTTGAAAGGACTCCCTACTACAGCAAGTCCACTGAGGCATTCACTGATGGAAACTTGATTGAAATTGACCTAAATCCTTTCCCTCAGCAAACACTTGACCCTCAGCAACCCATCGCTTCTCGGCCAGACCGAACCTCGGCACCCTGCGACTCTCGGCGCCACCCCACTGATCCTCAGCAACCTCCTGAACCAGAGTCTACTGACCTAGAGCCTGCTGACCCAGAGCCTACTGACACTCAACAACCTACAGACTCTCAACAGCCTACTGACATTGATGATAGACCTATTGCTATCAGGAAGGGAAAGAGATCTTGCACTACTGATCATTCTATTCATAATTATCTATCTTATGATCAGTTATCACCTGCCTTTGCCATGTTTACACAGGACTTGGATTCTCACTCTATTCCTAAGAATATACAGGAAGCTCTCCAACATGACAAGTGGAAGCGGTACCGTTAAAACCGAAATGACAAACTCTCTCCTTGACAACCATACTTGGGATCTCACCACTCTCCCACATGGAAAGAAGACGATCGGTGTAAATGGTCGTTCACTATCAAGTACAATGCCGATGGTACCGTTGACAAATACAAAGCTAGATCGGTTGCAAGGGGATTCACTCAAACATATGGTCTTGACTACAAGGAGACCTTTGCACCCGTGGCAAAACTAAACACCGTCGGGATGCGATCTCACTTGTCGTCCAACTTGACTGGCCTCTCCACCAATTGGATATCAAGAATGCCTTTCTAAATGGTGACCTTACTGAGGAAGTCTATATGAATGTGCCTCCCTGGTTTTGCCAACACTCACACTCAAGGGAAAGTTTGCAAATTGAGGAAATCTCTATATGGCCTAAAGCGATCCCCAGAGCCTGGTTTGGCAAACTTACTACCGTGGTTAAAGGCTAGCTTGGATATCATCAATGCAACTCGGATCACACCATGTTTCTCAAAACAACAAACCGAGAAAAGATCCATTCTTATTGTCTATGTGGATGATATCATCCTTACCGGTGATGACTCTACCGAGATCCGAATTTGAAAACTCTACCGGCAAAGGTTTTTCAAGTCAAGGATTTGGGCTATCTTAAATACTTCCTTGGTATGGAGCTTGCAAGAAACAACCAGGGTATCTCTATCTCTCAAAGGAAATATGTCTTGGACCTTTGAAGGAAACCGGCATGCCGGGATGCAAACTCGTCGTATCCCCGAGTAGACCCCATAATACCCCGTCGCATGGTGACATTGTCGGGGGAAGGATCAATATCAAAGGCTTGTAGGGAAACTCATTTATCGTCCCATACAAGACCCGATATTGCATATGGGGTCGATCTGGTTAGCCGGTTCATGCATTGCCCTACCGAGCAACATTGGGATGCGTGAACGGGATACCGAGGTACTTGAAATCCACTCCTGGCCAAGGCCTACATTTCACCAAGTCTGCTGAGAGATCTATCAAGGTCTACACTGATGCTGATTGGGCTGGCTGTCACATAGACAAAAGGTCTACTATAGGCTACTGTTCTTATGTATGGGGAAATCTTGTCACCTGGAGGAGCAAGAAACAACCTACTGTCTCCAGAAAGCGATCGAAGCTAAACTCGGGCACTAGTTTTGGGTATTTGTGAAGCTCTATGGATAAAAAGGGTCCCGACCGAACTTCGGCGGCCTATTCAAAGACCCTATCACACTCTCGCCGTGACAATAATTCAAAGCATTATGCATGGCAGAGGATCCGGTCCATCATGATAAAACCAAACATGTGGACATTGACAGACACTTCCTGAAGGAGAACATTGATGCCAAGATTATTCAACTCCAGTATGTTCCCTAAGCAGACCAGAATGCCGATATTCTCACCAAGGCCATTCCACCACTTATGTTCAGCAGACTGAGTAGCAAACTTAATTGGCTGTATAAACATATACAACCCAGTTTGAGGGGGTGTGTGGAAATATTACATATCAAATAGTATGTAATATTTATTTATTTTCGTGTATACATTATTTGTACACTTTAGTTGTAAAAGGACATATTAATTGTGGTACATAAAAACAATTAATATGTCAAACTCTAGTTGCTTTATGTCATAGACATACTTTTACTTTTTACATGCATGCTTGCCGCCCATCTAGTGGCCGCCCAAGCTAGCTAGTATCTCCCATCAAATTATATTATTAATCATGAAACTTATCCTAATTAAAAGTATAAAAATATATTACGACAACCTCGTTATATCTAAATATATCATTAGGCCCTTCATATTAACCAAAATCAAAAAGGCCGGGCAAACTTTTGAAAAGTTTGTTTTATGCATGTCAAAGACCCAGGGGTAATAGGGAAAGCAAGTTCAATAAAGTGGAGGCCCGACTATTGAAATTTGAAATAATTGAATCAAATCCTAGACTAAGGTGATAAACGATATGATCTTAATCAAGTATTTACTTGTCGAGTGGAGCAGTATCCTAAAATTTGATGTTCAAACTTGACTCGACATGTTTGAACAAAAGAAAAAGAAATGCTCAGATAATTTCGAATGGTTTTTAACTATCTTTGAATGCAGGCATACAATTGCATTGTATTTCCAACTCATTTTGAATCACTAGATTTGGAGGTCTACACACAAAGTTATGACCGATTTACTGAAGACGGGTCGCTAGGCGTACGCCTAAGAAATGCTAGGCGCACGCCTACGGGTTAATTTTGTCTAAAGTTTCAGTCCGTCTTTCTACTTTTTTGCATGTTAGCCATGCACCTGACAAACCCTAGGCGCACGCCTAACAGTCAGATCTCACAAAAACTATAAATACCCCCCATATGATATATATAGATATAGATACATATATAGATCGATTTTTCTGCGTTTTTCTTCATTTTTAGTAGATTAGATTAGTTTGTAGGTAGATTAGCTTAGTTTAGTCGTAGATCGTTGTAATCCGGAGGATCTCGGTGATAGCTTGACGCGTTATTGACGGGATTTCGCTCGGAGATTCGATTTTCTACAGCTATATATATTCGGTATTTCAATTTCCTTTCTTGTTCTTGCTTTCAATCTTGTTGAATATTTGATTTCTTGTTATTTTCTTGTTATAATTGTTAGGAAATTGTTAGGAAATTCAAAAATTTACGTGGAATTTAATATAAAGGAAACTTTTTTATTTTATTAGTATGCAATAGCGAGAGGGAATTCTTTAAATACAAAATTTTATTTCCTATCTCCTTCGACCCACATTTGTTCACATATTCCCTGTGCCATGGCTCTTAGTTCAGCTTCAGAGCTGCTTCTTGACACAACATTCTGCTTTTTGCTCCTCCATGTTACTAGATTTCCCCATACAAAGGTGCAGTATCCTGTCACAGATCTTCGATCCTTCACACAAACACCCCAATCAGCATCTGTATACACCTCTACTCCTCTTTTGTCAGACTTCTGGAACAAAAGACCTCTACCTGGGTTGCCCTTTAGGAACTTTAGAACTTTGTAGGCTGCATCCAGATGTTTTTGAGTTGGGGAATGCATGTACTGGCTGATTGAGCTTACAGCATAGGCTATGTCTGGTCTTGTGTGTGCTAGATAGATCAACCTTCCCACCAGCCTCTGGAACCTTTCTTTACTCACAGGAGCTTCACCATTGTTTTCTCCCAGTTTGAGATTGAATTCCATTGGGGTGCTTGCAGGTTTGGCATCTGTCATTCCTGCTTCTTCTAGCAGTCTAGAACATACTTCCTCTGGGACATAACAAGTCCATCCTTTGATCTGGCTACCTCCATCCCTAGGAAGTACCTCATAGGCCCCAAATCTTTTATCTCAAACTCAGCAGCTAGCTTTTGCTTTATCCTTGCAAACGGCTCTCGCTACATCATCACTGTCAACACAATATCATCCACATACACTATAAGAACAGTTAGTACGCCTTCAACAGATTGTTTAACAAAGAGTGTGTGATCTGAGTGGCCCTGGGAGAACCCTAGTCTCTTGAGGACTTGCATAAAGCGTTCAAACCAAGCCCTAGGGCTTTGTTTTAGCCCATATAAAGATTTTCTTAACCTGCACACCTTGCCCTTGAATTTCCCTTCGAACCCTGGTGGTTTCTCCATGTAGATCTCTTCTTTGAGGTCACCGTGTAGAAATGCATTCTTGACATCCAGTTGATTCAATGGCCAATCATTATTAACGGCAACAGACAGAATGATTCTAATGGTGTTGAGTTTTGCTACTGGGGAGAAAGTTTCAGTGAAGTCAACCCCATGTGTTTGTGAAAAACCCTTGGCCACAAGTCTTGCTTTGTGCCTCTGAATAGAACCATCAGTGTTATACTTGATTGTGAACACCCATTTGCACCCTACGGTCCTTCTATCCCTAGGCAGCTCCACCATCTCCCAAGTCTGATTTTTTTCCAGTGCCTTCATCTCTTCCAGAACAGCATTTTTCCACTCAGGCACTTCTAGAGCCTCTTGAATGGTCTTAAGGATTTGGCTACTCTGGGTGGCTGAGATAAAGGCTTGGTATCTTTTTGGTAAGTGTTCATAAGATATGTAGTTTGAAATGGGATAGTTAGGTGTTTTGTAGGTGGCACACTTTCTGGGGGCTTTTACGAGGGCAATAGGTTTGTTATCTTGGGGAGTTTTTTTCTCGGTTCCTCACTTTCTTCATCCGACGAGGAGTCATGTCCGGATAACTCACCCGGGATAAATTCGTTGTCTATGTCATTTTACGGATTTTTTGTGCGGCAGAATGGATCGAGAATCCGCTTGGTGTTCTACCAGTGTCTTGGTCCTCTCCTTGTGGATCTTTGCCTCTCCTCTGATACACCTTCCCTTTGAAAATTCCCTTGGGGTTAGAAGGTGGTGTATCATCAGATTTACTGGTGATACCATCCTCTTCCCCTTGCTGTTTTGCTGTGCTAGTGTGATCTGTTGTGACATTTTCAGGAATAGGTTCTGGGATTAAGATCATTTCTGGTGTAGTGTCAACCAGTTGGTTCTGTTTTTGTGTTTTAAAGTAGGACAGGTGCTCATGGAATGTGGCATCCATAGTGACATGCAGTTTCCTTTCTAAGGGATCAAAGAACTTATAACCCTTTTGAGTGGATGAATATCCCACGAAAACACATTTTTTAGCCCTAGGGTCTAGTTTATTCCCAGTATTAAGATGAATAAAACTCACACAGGCAAAGACCTTTAGTGGAAGATCACAAAACAATCTATCATTTTTAAAAATAGTTCTGAACTTGTCTAAGGGTGTTTGAAAATTCAAACACCCTCGATGGCATTCTATTAATTAAATATGCAAGCGAGTTAAAAGGGCTTCACCCCATAAATACTTAGGGCACTGGGCATTGATCATCAAGGCTCTTGTTATATCAAGTAGGTGTCTATTTTTTCTCTCAGCAATTCCATTTTGTTGAGGTGTCCCTACACAAGAACTCTGATGAGCAATGCCATTCTCTTCAAAGAAAGGTCCCAGAATTGAGTTGAAGTACTCAGTACCATTATCACTTCTAAAGACCTTTATTTGAGTTTGAAACTGGTTTTTAACAAAGTTGAAAAAAAGTTTGAAAATTTTTTCAGCCTCCGATTTTTCTTTTAACAGGTAGACCCAAGTAGTCCTAGTGTGATCATCTATAAAGGAGATAAACCATCTGACGATGCCAAAAATGGTACATCAGTGTTATCAAACGGAAGGATATCATTTCTCGGTGTACAGTGGTGGTTCTCCGGCCAAATGGATGGTGTTTGGGGTGGTTGTGAGCTGAGCCGTGGAGGCTGCCTACGTACCCTGTAGAGAGGGATCAAGCCACGCGTAGTTCTCGGTATTGGAAGAGTTGGCTTATTTAGTGTGGAGCCAAGTGTTGTATTAGGTATCTTTAGAATATATCAATCATCATCTGTTATGGTGGAGGGAGACCTCCTATTTATAGGTATGAGCCCATTTAGGGCTTAGTGTGTATTTACGGTTAAGGCCAAACGAGTAGGATAAGACACGTGGCTAAGATAATGGGCTCGGATACGAGGCTTAGCGGATGATCGAGGCCTCGAGCCGAGGTAGACGAATCGAGGTCAAGAGGCCGAGGTCGACGGATCGGGGTCGAGAGGCCGAGCCCGGTGATCTTCACAATATATAAGCTCGCCGAAATAGGCGAGGTCACTGATAAACTCGTTGGGCGGGCCCCCTGGTCTGGGGTCCACTTCGCTGATACATGTCGCGGAGGGGCTCGATAATCACTGGTTTAATCGATGGCGAGGCGGTGACATACTTGACCGGCCGTTGACTGATCTCGCTGGGAAGATAAAATATTATAATAGGAGCGGGGCAATTTCGGTGTATCAAAGGCCCCCCGCTCTCGTGCCTTGAGCGATTCTCTTGAAGCGAAAGGGATAGAGCAAATAATTACGGATTATATGCAAGGAAATTGTTCTGCGAGTTGACTGTCGTGGCGCGTCGTCTTTCCTCTTTGCCTTGTTGTAGAAGAGTAGGCCATATAATAATATAATGCATTGTCTTTGCATGTAAAGGCCCCCGTGCAAATGCAATGTCGACTGAAGTCGGGTTTGCAAGAAGTGCCCACTGATTGGCGAGTTCCACAATAACAATGCCGAGATGGATCGGACTTATAAGAGAAGGCTCGCCGAATGGCGAGTTCCAAAATAATGATGCCGAGATAGATCGGGCTTATAAGAGATGTTCGCCGAATGGCGAACTCCGAAATAATAATGCCGAGATGGATCGGGCTTATAAGAGAAGGCTCGCCGAATGGCGAGTTCCGTAATAATAATGCCGAGATAGATCGGACTATCTCGGACTTATAAGAGAAGGCTCGCCGAATGGCGAGTTCCGTAATAATAATGCCGAGATAGATCGGACTATCTCGGACTTATAAGAGAAGGCTCGCCGAATGGCGAGTTCCGTAATAATAATGCCGAGATAGATCGGACTATCTCGGACTTATAAGAGAAGGCTCGCCGAATGGCGAGTTCCGAAATAATAATGCCGAGATAGATCGGGCTTATAAGAGAAGGCTCGCCGAATGGCGAGTTCCGAAATAATAATGCCGAGATAGATCGGACTTATAAGAGATGCTATAAGGAGCCGTTCTCGATATACGCTAGTAGTAAGCGGTTTGAAATGCACAGTATAGAACGTCAGATATGCCGCAAAGGCTGTTCTGATCGCACTGCGGCTTGAGATGCACAGTATAGAGCTAATCAGATATGCGCGAGGCTATTCTGATCGCACTGCGGCTTGAGAGCTTGCGATGTGAATCGTCCGTGCTCGTTGGTCTGACCGAGGTCGACAGGTGCACAACATAGAGCGTCCCAGATATGCCGCGAGGAGCTGTTCTGGTCGCTGCGACTGCGGCTTGAGATGCGATGTCGAGGACACCGGCTTTGCTGCTATGGCAGGGGCTTCTTCCTTGTTGTGTTGCGAAGAGCCATCTTCATATGATTGTGAGATGAGAACTTGGGAGTCGCTCGCGAGACCAAGCCGTGAGTTGATATGCGGTCTGCCAGGGAGGTCTTCGTCAAACCCTTGGCTGAGAAGAAGCTAAGCGCGGTGAGGTGGTGCGCCGTACATCAAAGCAGCCCCAAATACCAGGGACTTCGCCTATGATAAAAAAGATATCCATGGCGAAGCTCAAATCCGAATTATCAAACAGAAGTAAAAACCGTAGGGAAGAAGTCATCTACGGGTAGTAAAACTTGCTTCGAAAGTCGAGACGTCGTGTGTTAGAACTTAAGCGGCACTGAGGACATTTGAGAAATGTATTTCAATTGAGGAAGTCACTGAGATCACAAATGTGAGTTGTTGCCGAGGTCACAAAAGTGAGTCGTTGCTGACGTCGCTGGAACTGAAGCCGTTGATGATCGAGTTGCGATGATTCTCGAGGAACACTAGAAGTCTGTCGAATGTAAAAAGCTGTTGGTGGCGAAGCAAGATCGGTGCGGTATCATTCGATTACCCTTTTCGGCAAGACTGGATATGAGAGTATATCCATGGCCGAAGAAAACTACTGGAGCGATGCACTGAACCGTTGAAGCGCACCCCAATGGTTAACAGGAGGCGGTGTTCCATGTAGTTGGCGCGGGGCACTGAACCGTCGAGGCGGACTCTAAACAGTTGAGGCTGTGCGCTAGACTGTTCAACAAGTCTGTCTATTTCGCAATAAAAATGCAAGCACCGAAAGAGTATGTACACATATACTCCTGATTCCAAACTTTGTAAAAACAATTTCATTTGATCTCTGGAAAAGTTTTAATTTTCCCAATTAAAACACAAGTACTAAGATGAGGGGGTACACCCCTACTCCTTTTTTTTTCTTTTTTCTTTTTTTTTTTGGTTCTAATTACTCAAGGGCCCATTGGCAGCATATTCATAAACAATGAATCGTTGCCTTTCATCGGAACAAAGACCAGAAAGCCTGCTAAAAATAAAATGGTTGATTCATAAAAAATTCACCTGGTAATGGATTCGGGAACAAGAGCCATTGATATCAATGAGAAAAATAATTGCTTGTTTCAAAGCTCGAATCCATAGCAAACGAGCTCCGGTTCCGGTCATCTTCCCCGATGAGTTGAAGTGAAAATCAATCGGATGCCAAATTAGCCGGGTGCCTTAGGAAGAAAATATCACCGCTTTGTTGTCCTCTATCGTCGTCGGCTCCCTCCTCCACTCCTTGCTCCGGCAAAGTGGCGGTGGCAACACGAGAAGCAGCACCGAAATGATGGCACCGTCGAACAAAAACGCTAGTAGCATTGAGCAGAGCACTACTCTCATTCTCTTCTCTTGATTTTCTCCTTGCCTTTGCAGCTCCGGTGGATTGGGGGAAATGGAGAAGGCTTCAAGCGGCCATTGAAGAGTGCAGCAACACAGAGAAAGCTTCGATCTCCATTTATTATTATTATTATTTTTTTTGTAGACCTCAATGGATGTATATTAGATCTGGGTGCAGATCTTGTAAAAAAGATGAAGATCTTGATGAAGATCTTGTTAAAACAGTTGACCGGAAAGAGTAAATCTCGCCGGAGAAGAAACAGATCTGGCCGGAAAATGCAGATCTGGCCGGAAAAAGATGGCTTTCAAGTCATTTCCCGGTAACGGAGCCATTTGACGATGCCAAAAATGGTACATCAGTGTTATCAAACGGAAGGATATCATTTCTCGGTGTACAGTGGTGGTTCTCCGGCCAAATGGATGGTGTTTGGGGTGGTTGTGAGCTGAGCCGTGGAGGCTGCCTACGTACCCTGTAGAGAGGGATCAAGCCACGCGTAGTTCTCGGTATTGGAAGAGTTGGCTTATTTAGTGTGGAGCCAAGTGTTGTATTAGGTATCTTTAGAATATATCAATCATCATCTGTTATGGTGGAGGGAGACCTCCTATTTATAGGTATGAGCCCATTTAGGGCTTAGTGTGTATTTACGGTTAAGGCCAAACGAGTAGGATAAGACACGTGGCTAAGATAATGGGCTCGGATACGAGGCTTAGCGGATGATCGAGGCCTCGAGCCGAGGTAGACGAATCGAGGTCAAGAGGCCGAGGTCGACGAATCGGGGTCGAGAGGCCGAGCCCGGTGATCTTCACAATATATAAGCTCGCCGAAATAGGCGAGGTCACTGATAAACTCGTTGGGCGGGCCCCCTGGTCTGGGGTCCACTTCGCTGATACATGTCGCGGAGGGGCTCGATAATCACTGGTTTAATCGATGGCGAGGCGGTGACATACTTGACCGGCCGTTGACTGATCTCGCTGGGAAGATAAAATATTATAATAGGAGCGGGGCAATTTCTGGTGTATCACCATCTTTTACTTTTTAGTGTGTTAACTCTTGAGGGGCCCCATATGTCACTATGAACCATAGAAAAAGGAGTTGATGGTTTGTAAGGCTGTGGGGGGTAGGGGATTCTGGTGTGCTTTGCCAATTCACAAGTTTCACAATGCAAAGAAGTAATATTTTTATTAATAAATAATGCAGGAAACTGTTTTTTCATATAGGACAAGCTAGGGTGTCCTAATCTGGCATGCCAGAGAAGGATCTTATTACAAATCACACTAGAAACAGAATTACATTGAATTTCCAACTTGGGAAAGCTATCTAAGTTAAGTTCTTGATCCAGGAGGTAGAGACCTCCAACACTCCTAGATTTGCCAATCATCTTCCAGTCCCTGTCCTGAAATAAGCAATTATCCTTAGAAAAAACAACACGACAGTTTCTATCCAAGGTTAGTTTCTTGACAGACAAAAGGTTACAGGCAAGTTTAGGCACATGTAAAACATTTTCTAGGGTGATATGTGGAGTAATAGGGATGGATCCCTTACGGCAATATGGGTAAGAGATCCATCACCCAGTTTTATTTTTTGATTTCCAAAGCAAGAGGAAGATATGTTGAAAATATTTACGAAATGCTAGTCATGTGGTCGTAGCCCCGAGTCTATGACCCAAGTGACTACTTGTTTAGAACTAAGGAAGGTCAGTATTACCCGAGTCCACAAGGGAGCATTGTGGGGTAAGTGTTTGGAGATTTAGAAGTTTACTCAAGTGCTCCAACCGCTCCCGAGTGAATGGTGTCGCTCCGCAGTCCGATGATGCCGATTTGCTCTTCCCCATCTCCCTTTGGGCCTCCTCGCTCCTCTGTTTCTCCATGCTTTGGTTTGCCATGAATATCCCAAAGCAAATGTCTTTGGTATGCCCGGCCTTCTTACAAGTGCTCACATTTGGGCCTGGTTTTGCCGGAGTTCCTTCCTTCATTTTTGGTTGCTACCAATGCGTAACCCTCTCTTCTCGCTATCCCATGCCTTCCCATAACTTTCCTCCTTGCCTCTTCTCTCCTTACTTCGAAAACACCTCCCAAGAGGTGGTAATGGCTTTCTTCCCAAAATTACGCCCCGGACTTCATCCAATTCGATTCCGGTCTGCTAGGAATGAGTAAACTCTTTCACTCTCCTCCTTTTTCTGGAATTTGGCACTATCGGCCGGGCACTCCCATGTCTCACTATAGCACAGATCTAGTTCTTGCCATAGAGAGACGACTTCATTGTAGAATTCAGTCACATCTCTGCCATCTTGCTTAATCTTCCATATTCTGGTCTTGAGTTCGTAAATTTGGGACGAATTCTCAATGTCAGAGTACATTTCCTTAATCGCTTCCCACATGTCCTTTGCTGTGGATAAAAACATGTGGGGTCTGGCTATGTTTGGCTCCATGGCATTGATCAGCCATGCCTTGACCAAGGAATTTTCAGACTTCCACTGCTTCCTTTTTGGATCTCCTTCTTCAGGTGCCTTGGTTTCACGGGTTAGATAACCAAGTTTGCCCCTTCCATCAATAGCCAATTGAACGGTATTAGACCATTCTAAATAATTCTTCCCCGTTAGTTTACGGGAGGTGAGTAAAGGGATGATGAGGAGGAATTTGAGTTCTCATCATTTCCGGTTACTCCTTCCGTACCGGGACCACCGGATATGACACCGAGAGGAGGTGGTTGATCTCTCTCCGGCCATGGCGCCGCCCTATAGTTCATTGGAGAACAGATTTTGGATCACGGCTCGATACCATGTGGAATTTAATATAAAGGAAATTCCTTTTTTATTTTATTAGTATGATACCAATAGCGAGAGGGTTAATACCCTTTAAATACATGCGAGCGAGAAGCGAGTGAGATAGAGTTGGATAGTTTTACAACTCTATCTTAACAATTCAAATATTCTAACTTCCTAACGAGATACTTGATCTCGTTACTTATTTAAATCATACCAGACTACCAACAATACGCAGCAGAATTATAACAAACATAAAATATGTAAAATGACCAAAGAGGACATATTTCAACACCTATCGACCAAGATCGACTTCGTTTAAGCAATAAACAAATAAGCTAAAGACGGTGGTTACCTTGCTTGATCTAAAAGATCGACGCTTTGACCGTCTAAGGAGAGTAGTTCTGCATAGAGCCGCCTAAGTGTTCAGTCTCTACCGCTAGTCCACACGAACAACCCGCCGGAATCCACCATTAGATTGCTACTATAAAAATCCGGCTGCTAGACCGGCCTTTTTTCTCTCTCAAAACTCTCTCTAAGGAGCTCTCTATTTTTCACAAGAACTATTAGCTCTTGGAGTTGTGATGTACAAAAGAGAGCTTGACACCCACCTCTTATTTATAGTGAGAGGGGCGCCCCAACTAGAGTGGAGAGGAAGAAAATCTTTTACTAGTAAAATAAGGAAAATATAATTGATTGATTTAGCTCATTAATATTCAATATCTTATATTAAATATTTTCTCCAAAATATATATTGACAATATCTTGTATTGAATATATCTTTATCTTATTACCATAAATCAATTTACACATGTGTATATATCACATATATATACTACACATATAAATCTATTTTTCCAAAATCAATTAATAGCTAATATTAATATTATGGTAATCTTATTAATTAAATTGCACAATCCAAGTGTATCATATACACAATGAAAGTGGCGCCCCTCTTGCCAAAGATTTGGCATCCGGAACATTCTTTAATTAATATAAAACTATGATTAATTAATTTACAAAATACATGTGTATCATATACACATAATAATTTCGACATACATACATCATATGTACATTTAATTAATCAACATAATTAATATCTTGTATTATATTTATTTCATAATAAATAAATACCACCATATTAATTTACCACTATAACCTTTATAATCGAGATAAACTTTCCTTATTTGGTTATCAACTATAACCACATTTTAATGCGGTTAGATGTTCATATGTGTCTGACCCGATAGGCTTCCGAATAAGTTGGCCGTAGACACAAAGTGCAAATTACGAAAATGCCCTTCATGCCTAATGATCACGGGATAGCGTCTAGCAACACACCGTGACCCTGATATACTACTTTTATATGATTAAATATACGTTATATTATTATGTTTTATCAACGAATTCTATATAAACTATATGAAATTATGATATAAATAGTATGAAATGTTAATCTTTATAGTTTAGAGTAGTTAGTAGTAAAACTTAGTAATAATAGTGAAAAGTTATCATTTTGTATCGATTTTAGTAAATCGGAATGTCGTGTCAGATTTACGTGGGTATATTTGTGGTATTTTATTGCAGATGTATAAGCCAAGACCCCGAGAATCGACATTTTGAAGTATAATCATATCTCTGAAAGAATTTAGAGAATGTCACGAGCTTAAAGTGGTCAATCAAATTGCTTAAGTGGTCAAGTGGTCAATCGAAGTGGTCAAGTGGCTAATCGATTTGATTTAGTGATAATCGAGAAATATCTTCGACAAACGAATGGCTCATCAAAACGACATTTTCTGAAGAAGAGTCCTTCATGAAAGTTGTAGATTTTTCCGAGAGCTTTCCGATGCCTCTTGAATCATGTTGTTTGGAGATCCAGAACTCGAGATATGAATTTTAGAAGTTTTATTCCAAAATATATTATTTATATCCGAAAATTGGATAATTAAGGGGGATGAATGTGATGATTACACCGGCCCAGTCCGACCAAACCCGGCCCGGTCCGGCTCCAAGAATTTCATCTATAAAAGGAGCATCAGACACAACAGATCGGGCGGTACAAATATATATATACATATAGCATATATATATATCTTCTCCTTCTTATTTTCTTTTTATTTTAGTAGTTGTAAATAGGCCTTATGCCAAAAATAATAATATCGTAGTATTGTTGTAATGCTCGAGAAATTATCGGAAGTTCGGTGTTGTTGAAGTCGTTGTAATATCCGGAAGAATACGACCTCGATTGAAGATTTGTAATCGGGTAAAATTTCTAAAGTATTTACGTTTGTTATGTTTGTTTTTATCTTTTTAGTCGTTATAATGTTTTTAGGCTAAATCTAATAACTAGCCAAAGTTATGTAATCGTTTTATTTCGATCTTTTTGGTAAATGAATGTTGTCTAAGTAAAATTTTACTAAAATTGAGTTAATTGAATCTTTTTCTATTTTGCAACGTATTGATAATATTCGGATTGACGTAATTAACCAAGATGAATCGCAACATATAACCTAACAATGAACTAACCAGAGAAGTTAGGATATGAGATAAAAGATAGAAAAACCGGAGGGTAAAATTGGCCGTGCGAAAGCGTGACAACGGAATCCTATTTCCTACCCGGGGGCAGATTTGTCTTGGAAAAGATGAATCTTATTAAATTTGTGCTCAAGATCGTAATAATGTTAAAATCAACGGTTTAATTGAAACTAACACCGGAAAGTTAAATCGATCCGCCTGACAACCGGAGCCTTTTGAATAACATCGGCCGTCGACAAACGGAATAACCTCTTTTATCCGGGGTAGATTTGTACTCGGTACACTGTTCGGACTAAGCGAGATTAGCATGGTGCAGTTGTGGAGATTAAACTAATGACAATTTGACATATGACAATTTCATACGCTCGTGTGAGGAGGAATTGTTAACCTCAGGAGTGCACTGTTTCATTTACTCAATTGGACCTAATATAAAAGGAAAGATCTAGCACATTCCGTTTACTGAAAAAGATCGTATAAATCAATTATATAAACTTTGGCTAGTTCTATAAAATTATCTCGTCTAGTCTATTATTATAAACCATATATTGGTATCTATATATATATATATATATATATATATATATATATATATATATATATATTATATTAGAATAACTTTTAAATTACGCATTTACTTTATGATAAGTACCACCCCCGAGGATCATCGACTCACCACACTAGCACTATAATTTGAGTCGGTAAATGCAATGACGGTACTACCCCCAATCATTCAAATGCATTGACTACTACCTTTAATGTGAAACAGTTACCGTATAACTTACAATCCCATCGTTGTAATAATATTCATACGGTCGTACGTCGAGTGTCAAACATTAACGACCGTATCTAATAATCTGGATATCATGCTCTTTCGAAGTAACTTATTTACTCCCACTTTGCAAAGATTCACGAGAGTAAGACATTCCTTATAAGAAGGCCCTTTCGGATATTCACCCCTACTGATAGGGTACGCGATTCCTAGACGACCAAACATGTATACTCTGCATGTTTCAGTATCACACCCAATCACTACCGCATGATCGCCCCGTGGCTAGGGGAAACCTCAATAGTGTCAAAGCATGACAATCCACACCGTGATGCCATGAAGACTCCGGTCTAAAGGATAATTACACAATTGCCACATAGTAGTGGGTCAGTCTAACGTACGCATTCTCTAATACACGTCAACGTACAGTCCAAGTGTCTATACACTTCGATAGACGAGATCTATCCCTTCCCTTAAAGAAATAAGACATCTAATACGTGCTAGTCTATTTATACTATCAATGCCGTGTTTAATAGTGCATCAGCCTAGAGACATTTAAGTATCAAACTTATTAAAGTGATAAGAGATCAATTATTAAAGTGATTAGGACACTATTCCAACAATAATGAGTAGCTAATCCGTTTTTAGTCGAGTTATGTGAAAATCTTCAAAATCGAACCTTAGATTGTTCTTGTGGTGTTCTTGATGTTTGACTTTTGATTCTCGGTGTTACCGTAGTTTTAGAACTTATACTTAACCACGTTTGTTAAATTGTCCATTTGATAATCGTATCACACGTATCGTCTTTACACATGTATTTTGCGAGAGGATACGGGAACCGGAGTTCTAGGATCACCCTGTAAAACCAACTGAGTTGTTCAGATTCGGTTTCGTGCGTGAGGTTTGTATCGACTCGTCGAGCGTTTCATTGATCGTAGACCGTGTGAGGTCAGTTAAATCCGGTCAGCGGATTGTTAAACCTGACATAGGAGGGTAGATTATTGAAATAATGTCTATTCTCAGAGCCAGGAAACGACATCCTACGTGACATCAATAAGGTTTAGGTGAATCAAGAATACCTCGGGACTTAGCTAGGGTTTGTGAGTATTAGATTGGATCATAGCTCGGCTATCTCTTTTATATAGTTTTAAATCTTTCTTTTGTGTATATTTACTTTGTAGAACCGGTGATATAACAAATCACCACGTTCAGTAGTTGTGTTGACCTGAACTAGGGACGAGACCGACTTTGGTACTCGACCATATTCCCTATGGTATACGACATTGACTCACCAATTCTAGGCTACAATTGAACCGGTACACTGCCGGTAAGATTGGACACTTTGAAAAGGCCGATCACCCACCTGTTTCCAACTAGGTTCTGTCCTCAAAAACAAATTCAAAAGGAAATAGGAAAAGAGTGGATTCAAGAGGCACGTAAGGATTAACATAAAGACGACTTAATGAGCTGGGTTATTAAAATCTCAATAGGTAGCAGGGTCGCACCAAGGTCCATGTTTGATTTCTTTGGAGAGCATCAAACTCTTCCACCATGGCCTGCTTCCATTCAGGAACTACAAGTGCATCAGATAATTTTGCTGGTTCAATAAGGTGTGCAGGGATATTGGACCGTGTGATAGAGGTTTGATAAACTTTGGGTTTGAAGATCCCACTTTTGGATCTTGTTTGCATAGGATGACCAAGACTTTGTGTTGGTCGTGGTTGAGGTGAATGTGACAGTTGAGGTGAAGCACTATGTGGATCAGAAGAAGTATTGGACAGTTCCCTAAGATTTGTACTAAGACTAGGATTTTGAGGAACAAGATAATTAAGTATAACAGTATGACGAGATTCTGGGAATCCAGATTCATTGACCGGAATAGGAGTTTATGTGGACACAGGTGAAGACACTTGTTCAGATACATTGGGAACAAAACATGAGGGATTTGAAGGACTTGGAAGACTCACTTGATTAACAAGATCTGGGGCAACACAAACAGTTCTGTGGGGCCTTTGCAGGAACCTTTCCTTAAAGGGAAACTGAGACTCATTAAACACAACATCTCTAGTTGATGTATATTCTTCCAGAGGCATCTAGACATTTGTAGCCTTTGTGTTTGGAACTTAGTCCTCGATTGACACATCTAGCTGAGTGATAACTGAATTTGTGTTGGGCATAAGGTCTGAGATTTGGAAAGCAAGAGCACCCAAAAACTTTGAATTTGGAATAGTCAGGTAGAATGTTCAGGAGGACTTGTGATGGGGAATTGTTTTCAAGGACAGGTGTAGGAAGGGAATTAATTATGTGGACACCCCATGTTGAAAACTGTCCCACCAAAATTTTATGGGCATAGAAGACTGAGCTAAAAGAGTGAGTCTTATTTCAACAACATGTCTATGTTTCCATTCCACTCTCCCCTGCTGTCCATGAGCATATGAACAAGAGTGTCTAAAAACTATTCCATTGGTTTTAAGGTAGGTTTCAAAAGGTCTATACTCTCCTCCCCAGTCAGATTGAAGACACTTGATGGTGGTTTTAAACTGATTTTCAATAAAGTTTTATATTCTAGAAAAATAGACAAGGCTTCAGACTTATGTTTGAGGGGAAAAATCCAATTGAACCTAGAAAAGTCATCAACAAAAAGGATGTAGTAGGAAAAACCTTCATTGGTTTGGACAGGAGTTGGTCCCCAAATATCAGTATACACAACATCAAACATTTTTTGAGCATGAAAAACAGATTTGGAATAAGGTAGGGCATGCATTTTACCCAAATGGCTAGCATCACAAAACATGGCATCATTATCAATACTGAGTTTAAAATTATTTAAAACAGATTGCAAAATTTGTCTAGAAGGATGACCAAGCCTTCTGTGCCATACATTCATGTCTTTGTCTAAACTTAAAGAAGCAATTAAAGCATTACAATTATTCAAATGGGGGCGAAGGAACTTTGGAGTGAAGGGAGATCAAATTGACACAGGGACCAAGAAGAGCAGGGACATCCTTGGTGACAGGAATTTGGTACAATCCTTGCTTAAGAGTTCCTATTTGAAGCAGTCTCCTTGTTGCCTTGTCCTTAACATAACAACACTTATCATCAAATTCCACAATGATAGTATAATCACTAGTTAGTTGAGATACACTAACAAGATTCTTAGTTTAGAAGGGACATGTAGGGAATTGGTTAAGTGTAAATGAGTGTTGGAATGTGTGGGAATGACACAAGTTCTAGTATGAGATATGGACAGAAGCTCACCATTACCTAAAGCAAGAGTATCTGATCTTGAGTAGTCTGAGGAAAGGTGCAGGTTATTGATGTCAGAGGTGATGTGATTTGTAGCTCCACTGTCCAAGTACCAATCAGGTGCTCAACAGTTTGAGAAGTAGCCATAAGAGCGGTGTTCTGTCTTGAATCCCTAGAATTTGGAGGCACAAAGTCCTGTTCAAACCTGTGCCAGCAGGCCACCACAGTGTGACCACTTTTTCCACACAACTGACAAACAGGTCTGTTGGCATTGTTAGAATTTCTACCTCCTCTACCACCACCTCGATTTCTGCCTCCCCTTCCTTTATTACCAGTGTTTTGAGAGGCAGTTTGAGGTCTAGAATTAGGTCATTGTCCTGGTAATCTTAGTCTTGATCCAAAATTAACAGCAACATTAGTACTAGAGCCTGACATCATGCCACCAGTAGAGACAAGATTGAACCTAGACAGAAGTCTTTCATGGGTTATAAGTTGAGATTGGACCTCCTGCTATATTAAGGAACCAACCCTAGCTGTGAGATTCACTATAACAGCTTCATATTCCCTTTCTAAACCCCCTAAGGTAGCCAGAATCGATTCAGATTTAGAGATATGATATCCAGCAGCAGCCAAGTTATCAGCATAGGATTTCATTTGTGCCAGGTAGTCATGCATGGATTTAGATCCCTTTACAGCTCTTTTGAGTGCACTATTATATTCCAGCATTCTTGATTCGGACTGACTGTTGAAAAGAGCTTCCAAAGCAAGCCATATGTCCCTGCCAAGTTACAACCAACAATTCCATAAGAGCAGATTAAGTCATAGATCCCATCAACCAACCCATCAACAACTCGTATGTGATATTCCATTCCTCTTGGGTTTGAGGCCTTTGAAAAGGGGATCCAGACAGACCAATATGTGGAGAGAGGAATCTATTTGAGTACTCATCTCCCAAAACATGACCTTCTAACCTATGACCTCGAATGATTGGCAACACTGTGGATTTCCATAAGAGATAGTTATTTCTATCAAGTTTAACATTGCAAACATGAGTCAAATTGTTGGTGAAGGGCAGATTCGGGGCTGCTGGAACACCCATGAGCCAAGAGATGTCAACGGCGGCATATTTGGGTACATCGAACCAAGAACACCTGAAATCGGTTCTTTCTTCCAAAATTTAACCCAGAATAGAAGGGAAAGCTGCTATTAGAGGTTGCTCCAGCTGATACAAACGGAGAAGACAACATTCCTATGGTGGGGATGGTTGGATTCACTGTCACACTCGGAATCGAGGTGATAATTGAAGTATTAACTCCAGAAGGCGGAGCTCCTCCGGCAGCGGTGACACCAGACATCGAAACTCCTCCGGTGACGTTAACTCCACCGGTAGCTGTTGCAGCGGAGTCAGCGGTGCTCATCGTGAACCTTGCTCCGATGTGCACATAATTTAGTAGTTCTTCTTAGATAATCTCAAGCAAGCATATTTCTTCCACATTCGTACATACATGATTTCATCTCCATATTTTCTACACACACACACACAATGGACCACTCCTCGAGATCTACACACTAGATTCTCTGGTGGTTACAAACTGCCACATGGCCAGCACACAATTCCCCAACACACCACAAGTATAATAACGTAAATACCCTTACAACATTATTTTATTTTAACTACCGAGGCGTAAGGAAACGTCTATGGGGACGATACGCTGCAGAAATACGCAATCCATGGAAGAAAACTAGAGTTTGGTTAGGTACTTTTGATATAGCCTATGATGCACGGATACTTCATCCTGCAAGCGTATCCCGTATCCGATACGTATCGGATACCGATACTCGACGGATACTCCAGATACTCCATTGGATACGTCTTTGGGGCGAATTGTAATTTTTAAAAGTTGGATACTTTATCGGATACACGTATCTTGACTACAAATACGCGAAAAACATAATACTTAAAGAATGATTTTGAGGATTTCGAACCTTAATATATAAACCCCCCCCCCTCCCACACACACACACACACACACACACACACACACACACACACACATATATATATATAAACATTTTATTTTTATTATTTACAGTTTAGTCCTTATATTTTTATAATTTACAAATACACCCGTATCCGTAAATTATATTTTTATAAAATCATGTATCTGCGTATCTCGTATCCGCGTATTCCATTCTCGTATCCGCGTATCCGAATCCGTGCATCTAGGATACATCTGAAGAAGCAGCTATGGCTTATGACGGTGCTGCTAGATCACTTAGAGGTGATTATAAAGCTAAAACTAATTTCCCTCCGCCGCCGTCCGTCCATCGTTGCTGGTGGTGGGTTTGGTTTGTCTTTGTCTTTGTCTTTGGGTTTAGACTCTGACTTGTCGTTTGATAACCGGTGGAGCTGCCCATATAGGAGGATGAGAGATTTTCCGGGGGTTGAGATGAGTAGTGGTGGTGGTAGTAGAGTTAAGGCGGAGGAAAATGGTGGTCCGGTGGCAAAGTATTTTGGGGTTGTGAGAAGTGGGTTGCCTATTGATTTGAATGAGCCGCCACCTATGTGGTTGTGAGCGTGGTGGAGCAACAACGGCAGATGGATGAAAGGTCGACTATTTCGAGACTATTTCGAAACACGAAGATTTCCGGCATAAAAATGCAAATGTCATAATAAAATGACACAATAAATAACGACATCATGCGTGGAAAATCATTTGAGTTGTTATATTTTTTATGTCCGTATTATTTATTAAATACATTGTTACCTTTTCCACAAATCTTAATTTGTTCATGCTGCAAATTCTATTTGGTACACCACAACCAATAGAAATCATGGGTTTTATAATGGACCCTTACATGTAGAAAAAAAAACCACCAATGATTTTCTTTAAAATTAATGACATGATGGTTCAAAACTTACACTTAGACTATCCTAAAATTAGTCTACATTTTCCTATTCACTATTACGCTTTGTTGTGATGTTTGTCATGTATCGTTATGTTTTCCTATTCATTATTATTTTTGATATATCGTTGTGCAACTAACATGAAAATTCAAAATATAACTGTCTAATTACCATATCTTTCATAAGTTTAATCTTATGGAGTATTCCTCAATAAATAAATAAAATCTTATACAGTAACATATTAAACACACGCGATATATAATTAACATCTTAAACTTCAACACATGAATGTAGTCATATTAATGTTAAATGCGACCTTTGCAATAAATTTTAGTTGTGGAAAGGTTCTTTCATCTATGTGTGTATGCATTATTGAGTAAAGCACAAAATTATTTTATATAGTACACATTATATTATACTGTATGGAGATGTAACATTAAAGAGGTACATGATATCTTAGTCATGTTATGGTCCACTATGACTATTATGGTCTAGCAATTTCCGGCAGTCGGGATTGTGATGATCATGTAGTTATCTGACGTTAGTCCGATTGTAATCTTTCGATATTTTTACTTAATGTATATTTTTCTTTCGATTCGGAAAAATAAAATAAAAAATAAGTGGAGGAACGTCCGTGTGGCTCTGTGCATGACGTCTAAATACAAGCCGGGCACTACTATATTAATATGTCGTCCCCCTGATTTCACATATAAAACACTCAAAACGCGATGTCATTTTATTAGTTTCTCCTGATCACAGACTCTACTCACAGAAAATGATCTCATCTCGTATGGAAGTAGGACTATAAGATCTACCAACTCAAAAAAGCAACGCACTCTTTTACCAGGGCCGAAGACCGATCAGCTCCGCAACTACGAAAATTTCATGATTATTTCATAAGAGTCGTAAATTTTATATTAGTCCATGATCAAATTGTCTCTCATAGACCAATTGTAACATAAAATTTGTGGTATACCAAGCATATTTAAGTACAACATCAGTATATCATCAGTACATCATAGGGAACTTTCCTTTCTTTTTTACTACATATATTTCCGTACAATTTCAGGACTACACGTGGCATAACTTTTCCTCCACACTTAAAACGCACCTCCCGCCGCCCAACCGTTTCCCGGCACAGAACTGGAAATATTTCTGGGAAATTAAAAAACTGAAAATACAAATATTAATCTGCATTTAAAAAAACGGCGGTGCCGTTTTATCGCCGGTGAAAGAATAACGGTTTTCCGGTCACAACGAACTGAAACAATATGATTCATATATCAGTTAATTGTGATCAGATTCCCTTCGGCGAAGAAAAAACAGAAACTATCTTAAAAGTAAAATATAACCTCAAAATCAGCCATTGTTAAGCAGTCATCTATGGCTGACAACAGTCTCCGACGAAGGCAGGACGTTGAGATGAAGACCTAAATTAAGTTCCAGATTAATGAATTTAGCTTCCGATTTGACGACGACGTCGCCGACGTGAATATACGATGAATCCGTCGACTCACTATTATCACCGACGCCGAGGAAATCAATGCAAACCGGAGCTTTCATCTGGTTATAGTTGTAGCTTTGTTTTACTAATCCTTCCTGTTTAACACTGTCAAAACAGAACATCTTGGATTGAGTCACACGCGCCGCCGCCGGCTGTTTAGCTACCGTAACCCGAAACTGGTGGTTTTTGTTCTGGTGGTGCTGATAGGGAAATCTAGAAGAAGAATCGAGACAAAGATCTAAACACGCCGGCGATGTATCCACCGCCATAACCACCGGCGACAAAGCTTCACGACTAGACGATTCAACAGTACTGCTTTGACTGGGACTCCGATTATTATTATTATTATTATTATTATCAATCAAATTCTTCCTACCGATAAACTTCAACGTATGCGCCTTCTCCTCCCTCGGCAACAACGGAAAATTCGTCTTCGCTTTCGCGCCGCGGTACTCTAAGGCGGCGATATCATACGCCTTCGCCGCATCCTCCGCCGTATCGTACGTTCCAAGCCACACACGACATTTCTTCAACGGATCTCTTATCTCCGCCGCGTACCTTCCCCAAGGCCTTTTCCTTACACCTCGAAAATGCACATCATTCTGCTCGCCACCTCCTCCTCCGCCGCCTCCGGTGACTGCTCTTCCTTGCACCGCCGTGTTGTCTCTAAGTACCATTATATATATCTGAAATAAAGGTGGACTGTTTTTTTCTGTTTTTTTTTTTTTTGGAAAATATATATATACTAGTCATAACCCGTGCATTGCACGGGGATGACAATATGATTACCTTCAGATAAAGTCAAAAACATACCACGTAATATGTCCAAAAGTTATTCTGATGCCAATAATTGTGGTTATATTACTGCTTTTAACATTGCACGGGAGAACGTATATTTCAATAGAAGATTTTTTTGAAGGATGAAAGAAGATTTTATTGGCATATTTGTTATGCAAGAATTGAATTGAATAGAATATGCAGGATTGGAATTAAACAAATTATATAAAAGATGACACATTAAGTGATTGATAGAGCAATGTAGTGAATTAATGTTGGCTTGAATAAGGTATGATATGATTCATAAGGTATGATATAGGCGAAGGGGTGGGTAGTCATATGTCATACCCCATTGCACCCTACCTCTCTACCCATCCTGCCCTACCCACCACCTTATCCTACCCTACCCGATATCACCATATCTTACCTTCGACATCCTTCCTACATTACCCATTACCTACTCTACTCCACTTTCATCCACCCTAACCCTACCATACTCATCATACCACCCTACCTTCCCACCACCCCATCCTTCTCTATCCTACCCAACCCACCACCCCACCGTACCTTACCACCGCTTAACCGTACCCTGTCCACAATTCCACTTTACCTTATCTTACTCACCATACAACCATAACTTACCTTACTCACTACCCCAACCTATCCTGCCCTACTGATCAACCCTTCCTAACCCTCCCAAACCTCCCCAACCCTACCTTACCCACCACTTCACCCTACCCTACCCTACCCTACCCACCATCCTACCCTGCCCTACCCACCGCTATCATACCCTACCCACCACCCCTATCCTACCCTACCCAATATCACTATATCTTACCCTCGACATCCTACCTACCTTACCCATTACCTACTCTACTCCACTTTCATCCACCCCAACCCTACCCCACCCTACATTCCCTATCATACCAACATATCTTCACCCCACCCCACCCCACCCCACCGTACCCTACCCAACCCCACCCTATCCACCCCCACCCTATCCACCATTCCACTCTACCCTATCTTATCCACTACACCACCATACAATACCTTACCTACTACTCTAACCTATCACACCCTACTCAATCCTCTCCAACCCTACCTTACCCACCACCCAACCCTACCTTAATCTTAGAATATTTTGCATTTATTGGTTTATTTAAATTTATCAGCTTTTTAAATATTATAACTTAATGTGATATTTCGAATTAAGAACCATAAATTTAAGAATATTTCATAATAATTGGGATCACTAATTTATAGTGATGTATTTAATGTGAGAATATTTTTCATTAATTTATACGGGATGTATGTAATGTCTACATATTTCGTATTAAATGGCATGTTTGACTTTAGATATTTTTCAAAATGTAATTTATTGTTAGAATATTTTTCATTAATAGGTAAAATTGAATGTATCTTTTTTTAAATAATACAATGTAATGGGGTGACGAATTTGTAATGGATGACATAATCTAAGAATATCCCGTATAAATCTACATCTTTGATATTAGTTATTTTTCAAAATGTAATATAATTTCAGAATATTCTGAGAACGCTAATTTTAAAGTGATGATTTTTTTTATCATATTTAAATGTAGTTATTTTCAAAAAATTAATTTAATATAAGAATATTTAGAATCAAAGGGCATTTAATTTGTCGGGGATGACATTAAATTAAGGATGTTCGTATTAATTAGCAAATTCGAATATAATTATTTTAATTTAATGAATGAATATTTGACATTAATTGGGGTAGCTAATTTATCGAATGTATTTAATGTCCGCATATTTTGCATTAAATGACATATTTAAGTTTAGATATTTTTAAAATTTTAATTTAATGTTAGAATATTTTACATTAATTGGTAAAATTGAATGTATCATTTTCTAAATTTTATAATTTAATGAAAAAATATTTCGCACTAAATGACATATTTGAGTATAGATTTGTTTTTAAATGTTATATAATGGTAGAATATTTTGCATTAATTGGTAAAATTGAATTCATCATTTTTTAAATATTATACTTTAATGAAAAAATATTTCGCATTAATATCCATAAATTTAAGAATATTTGACATTATTTTGGGATGACTAATTTATAAGGGTTGTATTTAATTTATAATTGAGTTTATATATTTATCAAAATGTAATTTAATCTTAGAATATTTTGCATTTAATGGTTTATTTAATTTTATCAGTTTTTAAATATTATAACTTAATGTGATATTTCGAATTAAGAACCATAAATTTAAGAATATTTCATAATAATTGGGATCACTAATTTATAGTAATGTATTTAATGTGAGAAAATTTTTCATTAATTTATACGGGATGTATGTAATGTCTACATATTTCGTATTAAATGGCATGGGTAAACCAATGTGATCATGACATTGTAGGTGGGACGGATGAGACTTCCCTCTGTTGGTTTGGGACTTTAGATATTTTTCAAAATGTAATTTATTGTTAGAATATTTTGCATTAATATGTAAAATTGAATGTATCTTTTTTTAAATAATACAATGTAATGGGGTGGCGAATATGTAATGGATGACCTAATCTAAGAATATCCCGTATAAATTTACATCTTTGATATTAGTTATTTTTCAAAATGTAATATAATTTCAGAATATTCTGAGAATTATTTAGTTAGAGGATTATTTTTCTTAGGCATACTATTTTTTCAAAAAGTAATGTAATGTAAAAATATATTACTTCGACCGACATTGTTATTTAATGTAGAAATATTTTCCATTAAATGACACAATTGAAGTTAGTTATTGTTGAAAATTTAATTGAATGGAAGAATATTTAGTTATTGACGATTCATTCAATCACTGATTTCATTGATTTTGATTATTTTCATTTTTTTATTTTAAATTTAGTTTTTTATATTTATTTGATCAATAATCAATCAAGGATTTTGATGAGGATCTTGTTGATTTTTTATTTTTTACTTATTAAATTAATGATGATTAATTAATCACTATTCAATCATTGATTTTGCTGATTTTGATTATTTACGTATTTTTATTTTTAATAACAATATCATTTTTCTATATTTATTTAATCAATAACCAATCAAGGATTTGATGAGGCTTTTGTTGATTTTTTATATATTTTTTTATTTCATTTTTTTTTAACTTAACTCATGGATTTTCTAATCAATCAAGGATTTTGATGATAATCTTGTTGATTTTTTATTTTTTTAATTTTACTTAATAAATTAATGATGATTAATTAATCATTATTCAATCTATGATTTTTCTAATTTTGATTATTTATGTTTTTTTTATTTTAAATTTCATTTTTCTATATTTATTTAATTAATAATCAATCAATAATTTTGATGAGGATCTTATTGATTAGGTACACATTATTTTTATTTCGTTTTTATTTTTACTTTAATCAATTATTTGTTTTATATTATCATTTTTATATATTTAATTTTTATTTTCTATTTAAAAAATTAAAGAAGATTAATTAATCAATTTTCAGTCATTGATTTTGATGATTTTGATTATTCACGCTTTTTTATTTTTAATTTCATTTATATATATATATATAATAAATTATAAATCAATGATTTTGATTATTTATGTTTTCTTAATTTAAATTTCGGTTTTCAATATTTATTCAATTAATAATCAATCAATAAATTTGATGAGGTTCTTGTTGATTTTTTATATATTATTTTTATGTCGCTTTTTTATTTTTACTTAAATCATGTATTTTTTTATATATCATTCTTATGTTTTTAATTTTGCTTTAAAATATTTTGATAAATTAATGAAGATTAATTAATCAATATTCACTTAATGATTTTGTTGCTTTCATGCTTTTTTATTTTTAATTTCGTTTTTTTATGTATGGATTTTGATTATTTATTTTTTAATTTTAATTTTTTTTCCAAATTTATTTAATTTATAATCAATCAATAAATTTGATGGGGATCTTGTTGATTTTTTATTTATTATTTTTATGTCGTCTTTTTATTTTTACTTAAATCAAGTATTTTTTTTTATATTATCATTCTTATGTTTTTAATTTTGCTTTTTGTTTTAATAAATTAATGAGATTAATTAATCAATAATCAGTCATTGATTTTGTTGCTCTTGATTATTCATGATTTTTTATTAACTATATTAAATTAAAAAATTAAAAAAATTTACAATATATCCATGATGTTTTTTATATTGTTAATTTTATCTTTCTAATATTTACATAATAATGATTATTTAGTCAGTAATTATAAAAGGATTTTTAGTTAGTTTTTATATTTTTACTTAACTCAAGGTTTTTTATTTATATTTTCTTTTATTAATAATGATTATTTAATCAATAATCAATCTGTGTTCCTAAAAAAATAATCAATCAAGGATTTTATTTAGTTTTTATATTTTTACTTAAATCAAGAATTCTTGTTCTATATTTTCATTTTTTATTTTTTATTTAATTTCGTTTATGTATTATTAATATAAAAACTAACTAAAATCCTTTTAAAATTATTGACTAAATAATCATTATTATGTAAATAAAAATAGAAAGATAAAACTAAAAATATAAAAAAGAAACAATACCATTTTCTGGATGAAAGGAAAAAAGAAGAAGAACATACCGAGTGTATGTAGGTATTAGGCTGATAATGATCAATTTAATTATGCACAGTCTTCCATGTAGTGACCAAAATGAATCCCTGTAAACGATTAGTAAGAAAAATAAAAAAAGAATGATAATCAAGAGTGATAATAATCCAAAAGTAAAAAAAATATAAATTGAAATACAAATTAAAATTCTACTACGTACTATTGTGTCAAAAAGAGAATGCAAAGAATAGTACCTGAGAAAGTGAAATCAAGTTTGCCGTCCACAACCTACAAAAGTTGGGAAAAAAAATACGTGAAAACTTAGAAATAATGGGTATAGATTTGATAGGCATGGAGATTACCTCTTCAAAATCATTATCGTCAACCATCATGCAACCGAAGGAAGAGAAGTAATTTTACCTTTAATCCATTGCCATCCAAAAAACAATTTACCCGAAAGTAAATTAAGAAATGAGAATCTTGAAACATACCTGGATTGAAATCGTTCGGTGAGGTGAATGAATTAGAAGTCGTCGAAGTTTTTTGTTTTCTTACCGGGTATTAATAATGCGCTAGGTTATTTTTTTAAAGGAACACGTTTTTTTTTAAAAATAAAAATGGGGAATTATATAAATAAAAATGGGAAACGTTTTTTTTAAAAAAAATAAAAATGGGGAATTATATAAATAAAAATGGGGAAATCGACCTGCCATATTGCAAATATATCTAGTCAATAACCCAACTTAAAAGGAATATTTTTTAAGTAAATGCGGGATTATTTTTGATTTTCATTAAATGCGGCTGGTTTTTTAATTTATTAATATTATTTGTTTTATTAGTTATTTTTAGTAAAACTTAAAAGGAATATTTTTTAAGTAAATGCAGGATTATTTTTGATTTTCATTAAATGTATATATATATATTGGTTTTTTTAATTTATTAATATTATTTGTTTTATTAGTTATTTTTAGTAAATGCAGCATTATTTATGTTTTTAGCTTTATAATTTTTTTTTACCGGGTTTGGGTCGGGTAATTGAGGGGAAATGGGCTAAATCCACTCGTGTATATATTATATTTCATGTAATCGTCAAACAAAATATTTTTAAGCATGATATAAAGATCGTGTAGGCAACAAGTCGTGTCCTTATATCTTGAAAATAGTCATATCGCAGTGTACAAACGATATGTTTTTATGAAATGATTTATTTTAAGAAATTTATAAGATTTCATGTAAACGTCAACACAATTTTTTTGGTATGATACAAAGATCGTGTCGGCAACAAGTCGTGGCCTTATATTTTGAAAATAGCCATACCTTTGCTACATATATTCGCACATTAAAAGGTGATACAATTGAGTCCTCCAAAATGGAACACTTTAACTCAAATCCTTATTCTCATAAAAACAAAAAAACAAAAAATCTGGACTGGGTCATGAGCAGTAAAAAATAAAATAAAATAAAATAAAAATTGAACTGGGCCATGAATAGTTAAAAAAAAAAGACCAATGAAAAAAAAAAACAAGTATCACTAAGGAGCAAACATTGTCTTCTTATTAATATAAATGGATATTATATATATATATATATATATATATATATATATATATATATATATATATATATATATATATATATATATATATATATATATATATATGATTAAACCATAAACAAAAGGGTCTTCACTCCTTATGTCTTACAATATTGATGAAGAACCGGGGGTTGTTGTTATATCAAAAAACTGAAATAAGTCTCTTTTTGCTTGACTCGAACCTTTATATTCCAATTTAAAGTCCAGCTGCAATATATGTATGCTCGAGTTAAGTGTATAGGATTGAGCGATTTTCTGAGTTGAGTGTCGATCGGTTCGTGAATGGTTCGGATCGTTTACACCCCTTATCATAACATGTTTACATGTCATTGTCAATGGTGTGAGACTTATTGATTGATATAAGACCATCATTATCAACAGTTTAGATTGTGTTATGGTGATTAGTTGTAACTGTTATGTATCTATATATATAATGAAGTGTTTTTGGTCCCGAGTTTTGCTTGGATTGAACAAGGATGTAGACTTTGTTGTGATTGGTAGGATTGATTGTTGTGATTTCATGATTTGTTGATTAGTGTTCAGAATACAATGGCGGCAAGCTGTCATTTTCGCGTTAAGTGACGAAGTTAGATTTGTCTCATGTAAATTAATCAAGCTAAGTTCATATTAGCTCGAGAGAGAAGATTAACAATAAGGGCCGAGTATCTTGATAGATGAATATCTCACTTACATAGTACACGGTGCCGTATTTGATACGAAGAATCCAAGGATTTGATTTGGCAACATTGCAATGCATATCATGGGATAAATTTTGAGATTTACATACATGTGTCTGTGGTTATAGCAAAGTGACAAAGATCTTGCAATCATTCATTTGCACTATTTATCATTGGTACAGTGAAACACCTCTCCATGCTATTAGAGATTGAGGGTATCCATGCCATGTTTTGAAGCGAGCAATGCCACAATCAGCTTGGTACTCCTTCTCATCCGTTCGGAATGCTCAAAGTGCTGGATATACAGAAACTCGAATCTGGATCCGATCCATAATTGGATCATCAGATCTGATTCACAGTACCGATCGAGACACTCGATCATGCACAGCGGAAGCTACGAATTAAATTCGTTTATGATTTTACCACGATATGATTCGCATGATTAATTAATAACTACAAGAAAGTTAGTAGACTTACCCAACCGGAGAAACGGAGAGGAAGAAATAGTCGACCAAGGGAGAAGCCGTAGTCTTCCGGATTGTATCTCCTAGCGACGACTGGTGGACGTCGATCATCGCCGTAGAACCTCCTTGAATATGCACAAGAAAAACCCTAGGTTTTTCTTCTCTTAATGACAAAGGCAAGAAACTAAATTTTCTTCCTTTTTAATTGTAAAGTGGCGCCAATCTTGAATGTGAATTGTGTTAGGAGTAACTCTCTTTATACAGGAAAATAACTAGTCAAGAGAGAATTATCCTTTTCACACAACAATTACCTATTCCCATAAGGAAAAGATATTTTCCAAAAGATAAGAGATAATCCTAAAAAATCAATCTCTTATTTTTCCATTAATTATCCAATAAATAGATAATTAATTAATTACACATGTGACATAATCTAGAAAAATTTCTTTTCCTAATTTATCCACAAATGTGGCGCCAATAATGTCATTAACTTTAATATAAAATGTCTTTTCTATTTTACATATTATTTATCAAATAAATAATATTGCATATTCATTAAACAGACCAACTATTTAACTTATTCTCGAGGTTCCATAAAACGAGAAAACACTCGCGTGTTAGGAGCCAACCCGGGGACCATGGACCTATAACCCAGTAGCCACAATAAATTAAATAAAATATTCATCGAACAAAATATTTCTACTTAACTTATTAATTCCGAAATTACGCCACCATAAATCCGAAACTGAACTCTATCGATTATAGATATAACTTATTCTCAAAACGTCGAGTCGAGTCGATAAGTGTCCATTGATATAATCATTACATATAAACTAACCCTCCATAGACTATATGTAATGAAGTAGGATTATTTCCGTAAACCTTCTTCAATACATCTTATCCATATTTACCATTAACCCACTAGTGATCAATTAGTTCATAACCAATACGAACTCCACGGATCGATCAGTTTCTAGGATCAACAAATAAGGGGATTGTCTTTCTACTTCCTGTAGGAAGGAATGGATTCCATATTTGTGAGACACACACTTCTCACTCATTCCAGAATAGTGCCAACGTGATGTTGGAAAGGTGTCCTAAACCCAATCGGGTTGGACCGGATCCGACCGGGTCGGGTCATTTACAGTCTATTTAGTTCATGTAATAACTTTATTATGATTAATAAAAGCACTTATGTTATTATATATTGTTTATCTTCATGTTATTTGTTGTACATATATAGTAACGTCCCTAGTATCAATCTGTGATAGAGAAACCAAGATAGTGATTATGGTTGATGAGATCTCTAATCACTATAACAAGATTGGTACTTAAATGTCTCTAGTCTTACATATTATCAATTGGGACATTGATTGTATAATCAGACTAGCACGTATTGGATGTCCTCTATCTTTTAGAAGATAGAGATAGATCTCGTCTATCGAAGTGTAGTGACACTTGGATTATACGTGGACATTGTTGGAATAGTGTCCTAAACCCAATCGGGTTGGACCGGATCCGACCGGGTCGGATCATTTCTACTATTTCTTTATGTTTATACATATATTAAATGGCTTTTCTGTTGTCATATATATGTTCTTTTTAAAGAACCAATTGTGAATTGTTATATGATAACGTCCTTAGTATTAAACTGTGGTAGAGAAACCATGATAGGCGATCATGGTTGATGAGATCTCTAATCACTTTGATAAGTTTGATACTTAAATGTCTCTAGGCTGATGTACTATTAAACAGGACATTGATAGTATAAACAGACTAGCACGTATTAGATGTCTTCTGTCTTTAAGGGCAGGGATAGATCTCGTCTATCGAAGTGTAGAGACAATGTCTTCTGTCTTTAAGGACAATGTATAATCCGTCGCAAAAATTTTATAAACCGTCGCAAAAATTGTTAAATCCGTCACAAAAATTGTATAATCCGTCGCAAATATTTTTTTATTAAATATTTTTTTTATTTTTAGATCCTTACATATCCGTCGCAAATACACTTTTCCGTCGCAAATACAACTTTGCGACGGAATATTTCCGTCGCAAAAGTTAAAATTAATCATAAAATTATGGCTGTTTTGCAGCAGCCGGCCAAACCACCGCCGCAAAACAGCCATAATTTTCCCCGGTAGCATTACAATTGCTACCGGCTATCAACAACAACAATATAAAAGGGGATACGATACCAAAATAAATAAAACGATATGTCAATGGGGATATGTCAAAGGGGATATGTCAAAGGGGATAAAACGATATGTCAAAGGGGATACGATAAGCCAAAATAAATAAAAATGTATAAAGCAATATGTCACCCAGTCAGACCCGGTGTACTACCTAAACCCATGTCACTTCCTCCAGGTCCGTGATCAGATCGGTCATCTCTATGCTGCCTCGTACCCGGGTTGCATCCCTCCGGAGGTATGCTGCCTAACCGTTGGGTAATCCACTCCTCCATCTGCGCTAGTCTGTCTTCCTGACGCTTTCTGTCTCTCTCTAGCTCCTCCAACCTCGCCAGTGTTTCTGCATTAATCTGTATTTCTCTCGCCATCTCCTGGGTAAGACGGGTGAGTATGCCCGGAGAGTATGTCTCAGCGGATGAGTGTCGAGCGAAGAAGAGCCCGTCGTAGTACATGGAGGCGGTGACCCCATGCCAAAAACTCTCCCCTTCTTGTCGTAACCACCAGCGGCTTCGTAATAAAGACGCGACTCGTCGACAGGGGTGTGAGGCTGCGTCTCCTGGGCTTTCGCCTTCTTCGAGGTGAAGACGTCCTGTAAAGTATGATATAAATTTGTTAGTAACAATAATTACATGATATATATATATATATATATATAATGTATATATAATATTTAGAATACATATCGTACCAAGATTTTCTCAAACTTCCTCGAGACGAAGTTGCCCGACTTCTTCTTCTTCGAACTAGTCACCATATCTCCGACTGATAGGGGCACTTCTCTATTGTCCTCCATGGCCCGAGCGAAATCGATAACGCCGCGTCTGCCCATAGCATGTGTCCCAGGGATCTTCCCTTCCTCACCGGATCCAGAAGCTCGGTTTATCTTCTTTTTCGCAGATGTTTCCTTGAATGCCTATTCCGACATAAGATAAACAAGTTAGTACATACATATATATATAAAACACAATCATGGCTTTTCAAACCACGTAGAATGTATTGATCATGATCTACGCACCTACTCAGGTCTGAAGCATAACCGTCAGGGAATTTCAACTTGGTGACCCATTCACACAACACTTTTCTTTTCTGCTTGTCAAGAACAAGTGTACAATCGGGGCGCTTTCTGCAAAGCTCTTTCAAATCTTTAGCAGATTTTGGACCACAAGCCAGTTTTGCCTTTAACGTCCATAACCGTGTCAATCAGTTTTTCAAAGAAGTTTTTCTCAATATGCATCACATCCAGGCAATGTCGAAGCAGCAATGTTTTCCAATACGGAAGATCCCAAAAAATGCTTCTTTTCCACCAACCATTCTTGGAGTTTTTAAACCGTTTCAAGTCTGAATCTGAGCCATCAATGATGCTTGGTAGGTGTTGTACAAATTCCCATACCTCCTCACCACTCAATCTACGTGGTGGAGTCGCGTGTTCATACTGTTTGGACTTCAAAAAACCTTTATCAGTGCGAAAAATATGGTCTTCGGAAGAAAAGCGCCGATGACAATCAAACCAAGTGCATTTACCACTATGTTTGAGCCGTAACGACTTGTTTCCATCACCACAATAGGGACAAGCTTTCACACCGGCCGTAGTCCACCCGGATAACATGCCATACGCAGGAAAATCATTGATAGTCCACATTAGTGCGGCCCTCATATGAAAATTTCGTTTTGTGGATACATCGTAAGTAAACAACCCCGTTTCCCACAAATTTGCTTCAACTCCTTAATCAATGGTTGCAAATAAACATCGAGGTTTCCTTTCGGATTTTTCGGCCCCGGTACAAGCACTGATAAGAATATAAACTGTCTTTTCATGCACAACCAGGGCGGAAGATTGTATGGTGTAACCATGACTGGCCAGGAAGAGTAGTTCTTCCCAAAATTACCAAAAGGTGCAAAACCGTCTGTGCAAAGTCCTAACCGCACATTTCTAGGCTCTTTAGCAAACTCAGGGTGCATTTGGTCAAAATGCTTCCAAGCTTCGGCGTCACTTGGGTGGGCCATTATACCGCTTGTCCCGGGGTTTTCCGCGTGCCACCTCATTTCCTTGCCTATATGTTTCGTGGCGTACAACCTTTGGAGTCTAGGTCCAATCGGGAAATAAGTCATCACTTTGTTAGGCACACGTTGACCTCTTGCGTTCGTTTTCGGTTTATATCGATCATGGTCACACTTCCGACACTTGTCCAGATTCGCGTCCTCCTCCCAAAATAACATACACCCCGCGGGACACACGTGTATTTTCTCGTGGGGTAGCTCTAATGCCTTTAACAACTTTTTGGTTTGATAGAAGTTCGAGGTCATTAAGTTATTCTTCGGAAGAATATCTCCTATCAAACCGGTAACCCCGTCAACGCATTTGTGAGAGAGGTTGTGATCACATTTCAAAGTGAGCAACCTAGAAGCCGCTTGCGTACGGAGACACTACTTCCATCACATACGGAGTTCCTCTGCGTTTTTCAAAGCATTTCAAAAAACGATGCAACTTCGGGGTTTGGTGTCTCATTGTTCTCCTCTTGGTTAAGAAATTCTTCTCTTACGTGATCAATCCTATCACGTAATGCGTCATTAACCATGTCCCGATAAGGGTTCACATTCCGTTCTTGCTGAACGTTGATCGGAATGGGAAACTCTTCACCATGACACACCCAATCATAGTAGTTTGCGCAAAACCCATATTTAGTTAAATGTAATCTCACGTCATGTTCGATCGAAAATTTAGTGTTCTTACACTTACTACATGGACACTTCATCATTCCATTATTTGCCCGAAACGAATCTAACTGCTTTGCATGTTTTATGAATTCCTCCACACCATTCACAAATACCAGGTTAAATTTCTTGTTAGCATCCAACCTCTCGTACATCCAACTACGTTCGATTCTCTTCATTTTCAATCCTACACATCATATCATACAAAATATGAGACTAACAATAGTCTTTGAAGGTTGTCTCAACACTTTTGCAAACTCAGGTTTTACTCAACTTACTATGAAACTAACAACACTATAACCTAAATTTTCGATTCATGGTCAAAGGTTCGACGTCAAAATAATTCGAGGCTTTGCCGGATAACAAAGTACCCCCAGAGTACCATTTTCCAAACGGGTAGGAACAAGCACCCTTTGAGGACCTTATGTATGTTATGCTTATCATGTAAGCACATACTTATCATCTTTTCAATCCAAATTCAACAAACCAATTCAACCAACATCCGGTTTCTAAACTAAGCATTTTCAACCAACATCCGGCTTTGCACATACTTAAGCATTCAACAAACCAATTCAACAAACCAATTCAACCAATTCAACCAACATCCGGCTTTGCACATACTTAAGCATTTTCCTAACTTATCTAACTAATACACATAAGTAAGCATTTTCTAACTTATAATTACTACACATATATATCTATAAATCTATACTACATATGATACACTATATAAAAAAATATTAAAAAAAAAACATTAAAAAAAACGAAAAAAAAAAACGAAAAAATATATTACATACTACAATATACAAAAATTACATACTACAATATATATATACAATATAAATTGAAAAAAATATATATATAAAAAAAATAAAACCGTACATATATATATATATATATATATATATATATATATATATATATATATATATATATATATATATATATATATATATATACGCGGCGGGGGGGGGGGAGGGGGGAATCGGGTCGGGGGAGAGGGGGTGGGAGGGGGAGGGAAGAGCATACCCGTGGGTGGTCGCGGCGGTGGTGGGAGGAGGTGGTGCCGGAAGAGCTTCAGCAGGGGGGGGGGGGGCGGCGGGTGAGAAGGGGGGGAACGAAGAAGAGAAATGAGGAAGAAAAGGGATGCTGCGACTGATATCCGCCGTTTTGCGACGGAATTTAATGTCCGTCGCAAAATAACCCTAATTCCGTCGCAAACATCAAAATTCAGAATAATAAAATAATTTTATAAAATTTTATTAAATATTCCGTCGCAATTTAATAAACATTCCGTCGCAAAATTGCCCGCCAAGTGGAAAAATTGGTCCCGCCAAATGTCCCGTCGCAAACAATAAAACATCCGTCGCAAACGTAAATTTGCGACGGAAATAAAGTCAGTCGCAAAAATTCCGTCGCAAAACTGGTCAAGATTTTTTCTTTTGAAGTCTCGTTGCCCCCTGGGCTCGTTGTATCGCGATCGGTCAATGACCTCATCCAGCTTCCCCTCTTGGATACGGGCTTCGATGTCTTTCTTCAGGTCGAAACAATCTTCTGTCGAATGGCCCGTATCCTCGTGGAATTCACAATACTTTGTCGATCTTCGTTTTTCTCGAGGTTTTTTGATCGGAGGTGGCCTCTTGGCTAGGTTCTTGGAGACCATGATTGATAAAACCTCCGTACGGGACCGGTTGGGGAGTAAAATCTTTATCCTTTTTACCCCACTTTTTCTCCGACCGGCCCGAAGCGGGAGCCTCGATGTGATCCCACACCGATGCTTTTCTTTCTACATCTTGCTGTCGAGACTGGTTCTTATTTGCTCCTCGACCATCTTTCCTCGAGTTGTCCATCCACTCGGCTTGGGTGTGCCTACGCACTGCCTCTTCGCCTTGACAAAATCGATGGACGACATTCACACATTCATCCATGTTTCGTGGTAGGTTTCTGCTTAACTTCTCATATAGCTTTGTGTTGCGCAGTCCCCCCACAAATGAAGTGATCAGGACTCGATCCTGTGGGTCCTTGACCTGCATGGCCTCTAGGTTGAACCTCTTCAGATAGTCCAATACCGACTCGTCTCTATGCTGCCTCACATTTGTGAGGTGCGTCACGCTCAACTGAAACTTTTTGTTGACGATGAAGGCGTCTCTGAATTTTCGAGCGAGCACGGTGAAGCTGGAGATGGACCCGGGTTTCAACTTGGTAAACCACTCTCTTGCCCGACCTACGAGTAGAGTCTCGAATGCCCGGCATCGCATCTCGTCTGGTGCACAATCTAGCCTCATCTGGGATAGGTACCTGTGAAGATGGTCCTCCGGGTCGGTGGTGCCATCATACGGGTCTATCTTAGGAATCTTAAACCCCTTGGGTTTAGGATAATCTTCAATCTCCTTGGTGAAAGGAGACTTCAACCACAACGAACCCCGGGTCTTCCCTAGGATAATGTCCGGCTCTCCCCGCCTAACGCTATCTTTCGACACGTATGTCCTTTCTCGTGGATTTCTCGCTTCCTCCTTTCGACGAACTTGAGGAAGCGCCGATCTCTTCTAACCGCACCGGCTTAGGCTTATTGACGGCGTTATTCGGATCGCCTTCCCCCGGTGCCTTGTTGTTGAAGTTTCTGTCGTGTAAATGCTTCCGCCATTATTCTTCTCAGAGCGTTATGATCTGTCGCCGCCAACTGATCCACCATAGCTTGATGCTCTGGGGCCAGGCCCTGAGTTTGCTTTGGTAGATTTTCTTGATTCTCTTGGACGGTCTCTAAGGCTGGATCTTTATCGCCCTGAGTCTCCACGCCTGCCTGCTCACTTATCTGCGGGTGCGGCGGATCCACGTTTTTGGAGGTGGTTTTTCTGGCGGTTTTTTCCTTGGGAGGCATGATGATCTTGACGTATTCAACAAAACAAGGCCCTCCTTCTAGCGCCAATGACGATGACAAATTGTGTCACCTTAAAGATCCGGGTTTTACCTTATGTTATTGATGAATACTCAAGAACCTTAATGCCAAGAACAAAAAAGGGGTTTTGTATGTTTGCGGCTGAGTCTAAGTGGGATTCTTAGAGTGCCTACGTATCCTGTTATTACTCCAGGAATCAAGCCATACGTAGTTCCTGGAACGTTGTATTTATAAGGACAATGCATGACCTAACCCTAATATGAGTCGGTTTGTAGCTATTGTCTTATCTACCCTCAATTGGGCTTTACCCCTTGCCCAAGTTATCCTGCGGATATTGGGCCAACGTAGCTGGTGTGGACTCTGTTCTCGATATCGATCTACCCGACCTGGGGTGATCGACTCCTGGAACTCACGTCCTGCACTGCCCGTAAGTCGATAGTCGTGACCTCGAGTTCATAACCATACTTCAGGCTCGAGGATCGACATGTATGTCATGGCTCCCAAGCCAGTAGTCCGACATGTATGCCTTATCCGGCTCATATGCCTTAGTAAATATTTAACCCAAGATGTCCACTCGATGGTGATATATCGAGGTGCGTACCCCGGTATCGTCATAAGCCCCCCATACCTGAGAGAGGCGACTTCCGTTATCCGAGGTCAGATCTGCCAATTTGAAATCATCTTCGAGTTGGACTAAATCTTGGGCGGGAAATGGTGTAACCGCTTCGTATGCCACCTGTCTCCCCAGCCAATCGTGGCCGTTCATTATGACGTCAGAGCGCACTAACGTTTCGTCTTCTGCCATAAATGATGTCACCCTTGATTTTCGCGATTCATGGGGGAGTTATAACTACTTGTAACCCCCCTAATCACGTCTTTTCACTGTCATTCGGCATCAACAAAGCATAAAATGGGAAGAAGAACCAGACGGTGAAATCATTTCTGCCTATCCAATTTCTCCATTTTCTCTTCAGAAAATACAAGTAAGCGTTCTTTCTGCCATCCTCTTTCTCTGTGTTCTTACCGTTCTTGCTTGAATCTATCCATGTCTAGTAGTGCTACAATTTCTGATAGGGTAGAGGAGTCTCATTCCGGCGATCAAACACCCATATCTGGCCCTTCCGATCAAACCCTTCCCTCAAATCCTAGGGAGCCCTTAGGTATTATCAGGGAGCCTAAGAAATTGTCCACCAGAATGGACGGAAAAGGGCCTAAGGGGTGCACTTCCTGTCTCACCACGGACGATCTCAACCAACTGCGGCAGAGATATGGGCTATCTAGCCCTCAACTGGTGGCTCAGCTCCCTTCCGGCCACCACCAATTTGCCGATGAGCCCCCAGAAGGGTTCTGTACGGTCTATGAGGCCCAACTATCGATGGGGCTCAGGTTCCCCCTATGTCCGGCGGTCCAGGCTGTTCTTCGCCATTATGAGATCGGTGTGTCTCAACTGGGCCCAAATGCCATCCGGACTCTGATGGGCTTTCTGATTGCCTGCCGAGTCGCGGGTATCGGATTTACTGTCCCTCTGTTCCGATGGTGGCACAAGATTGCTGCGATGCCAGATTCGGGGTGGTACACATTTCAGAAGCGCGCCAATCGTCATGAGTTCGTGTCTAAAGGACCTTCATCTCATGGCAATTGGAAGCCTAGGTTCTTCTTTCTCCGACATGGGTCGGATAATCCCTATGTCGGTTTATGGAGGTCGAGAGAAGGAAGGGATGACAAACTGGGTCGGGAAGCCGCACCTAACGAAGCTCTTTCCCTCGAGAGATTCACATTCGAGGTGGTTACACAAGACCTGAGTCTCATTTACGGCCTTGCCCGCCTCGAGGAGGCGGGACCCTCGCCCTGTATAGGCCTTCATGCCGTCGATCAAGAGAACCGTAGGAAGCTTTATTATTTTGTTTGCAAAGTCTTACTGCTTTTTGAAGTTGTATCTTTATTGTTTACGATACTGACTCCTTTTTCATTTGTGCAGTGGGAAGATTCTCGAAGGTCGCTGTCCCGAAAGCTTCTGCTGTGGCTGCTGCTGTCAATGCCTCTAGGTCGAGGGTCGTTCCCCCGGCGTCCGAGGAAAGACCTGCTCATGTTGTTAACCCGACTGAGGGTGTCGAGACAACTACCCTTGTCGCACAACCGACTCCGCCTTCTACCTCGGGGGGACTCACCCATGAACACCGGTCGATACGCGAAGCAGATGACATTATCGACTTTACTGTCGGAGAGGGTGAAGAAACTTCTGGTGGTTCTTCCACCTCTCTCGACCTTGCCGCCACGAGTAGGATGTCGGCCGAAGATGTCGAGAAGCTGGACGACCAGGTCCTGGCCTCTTCCCTCCGAGAGCTGGGTCGTGTGGTAAACACTAACTCTTGTCGATTTCATGTCTTCTGTTTTGCCCCTCCCGAAGCTTATGCCTTAACTTTTCCTTTTTGGCAGGACTACTTTATGAGTCGAGAGGCTTCTCGACGTATGAGCACGCCGTCCGAGACCGAGGAAGAGGCGAAGACACGGATTCGGAGGTTGAACGACGAGGATTGCTATCGAGTCAGCTAGTGTCACCGGTCTGGAATCGCAGCTGAATGTTTTCAAGAAAGAAGCTGCTGCTGAGATAGAGAAGGTAAAGGAGGAGCGAGAGGCCGTCATTGCCGAGCTGAGGAGGGATCTGGCTGCGGCCGAAGGACGAGAGGCTACTCTGAAAGAGACTCTCGAGCAGGAATTGGCGCGAGGAGCGGCTATTACAGAAGAGAGAGATCAGTTGAAGGCCGAACTGGATCAAGCCCCTAGCCAGCTGGAGGAAGCAAGGACTGCCGCGGTACTCGAGTATCGGAAGTCTGACGAATTGGGCAGGGATCTCGATGTAATCATGCAGACGGCCATACTTGGAGGATTCACCAAGGCGGTGGACCAAGTGAAGAAGGCCTATCCTGACGTCGAGATCGACCAGCTCGAAGAACCTGGCTGCTATGACCCTGACTCGGAGGCGCTGTATGACCTGTACTTCGAGGAATTTCAACAGGGTATATCCCTTGCTCAGAAGTATGGTGGTCCCACAGTAAGCCCGACTCCTAATAATACGACTTCCGCTGCTATTGCTCCTACGCCGACCCCTGAAGATGCTATTCCGACTCCCGATGCTTCTATTTAGTTACCTTGTTTCTTTCAAACTTTGGTGTCTTGAACTTTAACTTGCAATTATTTGTAAATTTTATCAACTTTGAGTAGACTTGGGTGAATATTTACTTTATCAGGGTTGGTCATTTCGACCTGGCCCTAATTTGTTTTGAAATTTCTGCCCTTTTATCTCTTTTTGTTGTTATTTACTCTTTCATTTGTTACTGTCTTTGGCTTTCTTGCTTGTCGAGCCTTTGGCTCTGTTTGCTTCTGCCTTATCGATGTAATATTGCTCCCCCAAGTGTTTTATCAACTTTTGTTCATAATGCACTTGGGTTCTATATGGCTTTTAGGTCGATCTAGTTGCCTTGGCTTTTTAGCCTTATAGGCTTGCTAGATCTTCGAGTTAGTCCGACATTGCGAACTGTCCTTGTCCCGGTCTAATTGCCCCTTGGGCTGGTTAGACTTCCGACTTGGACGTTTGGCCCGACCCTGCGAACCGTCCTTTGTCTGCCTTATTCGACCCTTAAGTACGTTAGGCTTTCGACTTGGACATTTGACCCGACCTTGCGAGTCTTCTTGGTGCCTTCTGCATTGTATGCTTTTGGCGTTGTCGGGAGTTCCGACTTTCGGATTGCTCCATACTTTGTCGAGTGTAACTTCGTGTCCTTTTGGACTTAGAATATTACAAAAATGACTTAATAGAACTGTAGAAAAAGAAATCATCATTTATTATAACGAAGATAGAACTGTCTCATGGACTGATTACAAATCTTAAAAAACGAGTAGAAACAAACTGATCAACTGAGGCTTAAACGTAAAATTTCCTCAAATTATTCGCGTGCCATTGTCGAGGGACTGTGGTTCCGTCTGCTCGACCTAGTTGATATGAACCTTTAGGGTGGACTTTTAGAATCTGATACGGGCCTTCCCAGTTCGGGGAGAGTGTCCCGATCTCCTTTTGTCGACTTGCTTCATTCTTCCTCAAGACTAGATCTCCGACCTTGAAATATCTGTATTTCACTCTGGCATTGTAATATTGAGAGATCTTCTGCTTGTACCTTGCCATTCTGGCCGAGGCCATTTCTCTCCGCTCCTCGAGATTATCCTTCTCCTGTCGGATGTCGGGGTCGTTCGTCTCAACATTATACGCTAAAACTCGAGGGGAAGGGACGCCGATCTCCGCAGGGATAACTGCTTCGCACCCATAGGTTAGGGAGAAGGGTGTTTCACCCGTTGATGAGTTTGGGCGTCCCGTATGACCACGGGATGCTCGGGAGTTGTAACGCCCAGTCTCGCCCTTCGGCCTCTAACCATTTTTTTCAATCCGAGTTTAATCTGTCGATTTGTCTGTTCGACTTGACCATTTGCTTGAGGATGAGCCACCGAAGTGAAGTGTTGGTCGATGTGATACTCGGCTAACCACTCTCTGACTCTCCGGTCTTCGAATTGAGTGCCGTTGTCCGAGATTAAAGCCTTCGGAATACCATACCTGCATAAAATATCGACCCATAGGAATTTCTTGATTGTAGCTGCTTTGATGTCGGGTAAAGCCTTGGCTTCCACCCACTTGGTGAAATAATCTACTCGCTACAACTACAAACTTATTGTTCCCCGTGGCTCGAGGTAGGGGTCCCACAATATCGACTCCCCATATGTCGAAAGGCCATGCTGACGAGATAACATTCATTTCTTGTGCCTGTTGATGCGAGACATTATCGTGTATTTGACAAGAATTGCATCTCTGCACCAAATTATTCGCATCTCGTTGCATTGACGGCCAGAAGTATCCCGCGAGCTTGCATTTCCGAGCTAACATCCTAGCCCCACAGTGATTTCCACAAGCTCCTCTATGGATTTCTTCGAGAAGGTACTCTCCCTCTGTCTCAGATACGCATCTCAACCATGGACTTGTGAACGACTTCCGATAAAGTATGTCGTTAAAGAATGCATATCGAGCCGACTGCAGTCGAACCTTTCTTGACTGTACTTTATCATTGGGTAATATTCCGTCCTTTAAGTAAAGGACAATCGGATCCATCCATGTGGCCTGCTGAGATATCGGCTGGGCCTCTATCTCTTCGTAGCTTCTTTCTGTTAGCAACTCTACTAATACCTTTTTACTAGAGACGAAATTCGATGCTAGCTTGGACAAGGCATCGGCCCTCTTGTTCTGAGTTCGAGGTACCTGTTCAAATTGAATCGTGTTAAATTTCGGCTTGAGGCCTTGAACTACTGCCAAATACTTCTTCATAGTATCTTCCTTAGCCTCGTATTCCCCTTTGATATGATTAACGACTAATTGCGAGTCACTATAAACGTTGAGATTTTCGACCCCGCCTTCGAGCGAGCTTCGTACCGCAATAAGTGCTTCATACTCTGCCTCATTATTAGTTGCCTTAAAATCGAACCGGAGAGCGTACGGGAACTCCTCCCCCTTCGGGCTGACTAATAGGAGGCCTGCGCCTGATCCCTCTTTGCTCGAGGCTCCATCAGCATAGAGCATCCATCGTTCTTCCTGACTCTGCTTTTCTTGCTCGAGTTGCACTGATATACCCTCGGCTAAGAAGTCTGCTAAAGCTTGAGCCTTGATCGTGGTGCGCGGCACGAACTTGATATCGTATTGAGCCATCTCGATTACCCATTTCGCGAGTCGACCAGATGTGTCGGGCTTCGCCAGAATTTGCTTGAGTGGTTGGTCTGTAACTACCACTATAGGATGGGCTTGAAAGTATGGCCTAAGTTTTCTCGACGCGTGTACCAACGATAATGCGAGTTTCTCAGCTGGTGAGTATCGGGTTTCGGGGCCATGCAGAGCTTTACTTACAAAATATATAGGCACCTGGCCCTTTTCCCCCTCTCGGACCAAAACCGAACTCACTGCTTCCTCGCAGACCGATAGATAAACCAACAACCTTTCCCCCTCTCGAGGAGAAGTGAGAGTGGGTAGTTCTGACATATATGTTTTTAATTCTTCGAAGGCTGCCTGACATTCGCTGTCCCAATGGAAAGGACTGGGCTTTCGAAGAATCTTGAAGAATGATAGTGCGCGCTGGGCTGACCGAGATAAGAATCTATTCAGTGCCGCCATCCGACCTGTGAGTCTCTTAACCTCTTTCATATTTCGAGGTGCAGGCATGTTCTTTAGCGTGTCGATCTTGTCAGGGTTGGCTCGGATCCCGTCTCTCGACACCATGTACCCTAGAAATTTGCCTGTTCTCACTCCGAAGGTGCACTTTTTTGGATTAAGTTTCATGTCAGTATCTCTTAGCACCTCAAATACTTCCCTGGCGTCTACCAAAAATTGCTTCATCGATCGGCTTTTGATGAGTAGATCGTCCACATAGACTTCCATAATCTTACCAATCTGTTTCGCAAAAATTCTATTGACTGCCCTTTGGTATGTAGCTCCAGCATTCTTTAGTCCGAATGGCATGGTAACATAACAAAAGGTGCCAAACTCTGTAATGAACGCGGTCTTCTCCGCATCCCGAGGGTCCATAAGAATCTGATGGTACCCCTTGTATGCATCGAGGAACGCGAATACCTCAAAACCGATGGTCGAATCAACTAACCTGTCGATATTAGGCAGCGGATAGGAATCTTTGGGGCATGCCTTATTCAAATCCGTGAAATCTACGCACATGCGCCAGCTGCCATCTGGTTTCTTCACCAACACTGGATTAGCGAGCCATTCCGGGTAAAATACTTCTTTCACTATATTTGCCGACAGTAGCTTCCCGACTTCGGACTCGATAGCTTCCAATCGATCTTGCGCGAAGTTTCGCTTCTTCTGTTTGACTGGATTTCTGGCCTGGTCAACTTCGAGTTTATGGATGGCGATGTCCGTCGGTAAACCTGGCATGTCGGATGCCTTCCATGCGAAAACGTCCTTGAACTCTTTCAGCAAGTCGATCAATAACTGCTTTTCCTGAGTCGGGATCCAGACTCCGACTTGGACACTCTGATCAACTTCATCTTCCCACAAGCTGATAGTTTCGATCGCCTCACTCGAGGCCCAACATTTCTCTTCCTCTTCTTCCGGAATAAGCTCCTCGACGAGGACTTATTGTACCGCCATCTGACCGTTCATCACTATCGAATTACAGCTTCTGGCGATCTCAATATCCCCTTTTACTTCGTGGGAACCATTCCTTGTTGGGAATTTCATACTGTTATGGAACGTCGAAATTATAGCTCGTAACTCGAAAAGGGCTGGTCTACCCAAAATGACATTATATGCGGAGGGAGCTTTCACGACCACGTAGTTTAGCTCTAGCGTCCTCCCTCTTTCTCCATCACCTACTGTCGTGAGTAGCTTTATGGAACCCATGGGATGGACTGCCTGTCCTGTGAAACCGAAGAGTGGAGAGGCTATGGGCACTAAATCTTTTTCTTTGAGCTTCATACCTTGGAATGCCGAGTAGTATAAGATATTCACTGCGCTACCATTATCGACGCATACCCTCGATACTCTGGCGCGACTTATAACCGCTTCAATCACTAACCCCTCACTATGACTTGTCGACTTAGGGACGTCGTCTCTGGGGCCATACCCGACTTCCGTGGTCAATCTTGACTGCTTACGTGGTCTCGAGCTGTCGTCTGGTTCTCGACTGGCTTGCTCCTTCTCACTCTCCCCTGGCCCAAATATCATATTCACGTAATTATTTGGGCGATTATCATCATAGCGGTCCTGACCATAGTAGTCCCTATCCTGATCAGGAGATCGGTCTCGTCTAGGGGATCGATCTCTTCTTCTCTGATTCTCTCGACTCCGACCTCTATCCTGGTCAGGATTTTTTCTTTTGAAGTCTCGTTGCCCCCTGGGCTCGTTGTATCGCGATCGGTCAATGACCTCATCCAGCTTCCCCTCTTGGATACGGGCTTCGATGTCTTTCTTCAGGTCGAAACAATCTTCTGTCGAATGGCCTGTATCCTCGTGGAATTCACAATACTTTGTCGATCTTCGTTTTTCTCGAGGTTTTTTGATCGGAGGTGGCCTCTTGGCTAGGTTCTTGGAGACCATGATTGATAAAACCTCCGTACGGGACCGGTTGAGGGGAGTAAAATCTTTATCCTTTTTACCCCACTTTCTCTCTGACCGGCCCGAAGCGGGAGCCTCGATGTGATCCCACACCGATGCTTTTCTTTCTACATCTTGCTGTCGAGACTGGTTCTTATTTGCTCCTCGACCATCTTTCCTCGAGTTGTCCATCCACTCGGCTTGGGTGTGCCTACGCACTGCCTCTTCGCCTTGACAAAATCGATGGACGACATTCACACATTCATCCATGTTTCGTGGTAGGTTTTCGCTTAACTTCTCATATAGCTTTGTGTTGCGCGGTCCCCCACAAATGAAGTGATCGGGACTCGATCCCGTGGGTCCTTGACCCGCATGGCCTCTAGGTTGAACCTCTTCGATAGTCCAATACCGACTCGTCTCTATCGCCTCACATTTGTGAGGTGCGTCACGCTCAACCGAAACTTTTTGTTGACGATGAAGGCGTCTCTGAATTTTCGAGCGAGCACGGTGAAGCTGGAGATGGACCCGGGTTTCAACTTGGTAAACCACTCTCTTGCTCGACCTACGAGTAGAGTCTCGAATGCCCGGCATCGCATCTCGTCTGGTGCACAATCTAGCCTCATCTGGGATAGGTACCTGTGAAGATGGTCCTCCGGGTCGGTGGTGCCATCATACGGGTCTATCTTAGGAATCTTAAACCCCTTGGGTTTAGGATAATCTTCAATCTCCTTGGTGAAAGGAGACTTCAACCACAACGAACCCTGGGTCTTCCCTAGGATAATGTCCAGCTCCTGCCTAACGCTATCTTCATCGACACGTATGTCCTTCTGCTGGATTTCTCGCTTCCTCCTTTCGACAGAACTTGAGGAAGCGCTGATCTCTTCTAACTGCACTGGCTTAGGCTTATTGACGGCGTTATTCAGATCGCCTTCCCCCTGGTGCTGCTGTTGTTGAAGTTTCTGTCGTGTAAATGCTTCCGCCATTATTCTTCTCAGAGCGTTATGATCTGTCGCCGCCAACTGATCCACCATAGCTTGATGCTCTGGGGCCAGGCCCTGAGTTTGCTTTGGTAGATTTTCTTGATTCTCTTGGACGGTCTCTAAGGCTGGATCTTTATCGCCCTGAGTCTCCACGCCTGCCTGCTCACTTATCTGCGGGTGCGGCGGATCCACGTTTTTGGAGGTGGTTTTTCTGGCGGTTTTTTCCTTGGGAGGCATGATGATCTTGACGTATTCAACAAAAGAAGGCCCTCCTTCTAGCGCCAATGACGATGACAAATTGTGTCACCTTAAAGATCCGGGTTTTACCTTATGTTATTGATGAATACTCAAGAACCTTAATGCCAAGAACAAAGAAGGGGTTTTGTATGTTTGCGGCTGAGTCTAAGTGGGATTCTTAGAGTGCCTACGTATCCTGTTATTACTCCAGGAATCAAGCCATACGTAGTTCCTGGAACGTTGTATTTATAAGGACAATGCATGACCTAACCCTAATATGAGTCGGTTTGTAGCTATTGTCTTATCTACCCTCAATTGGGCTTTACCCCTTGCCCAACTTATCCTGCGGATATTGGGCCAACGTAGCTGGTGTGGACTCTGTTCTCGATATCGATCTACCCGACCTGGGGTGATCGACTCCTGGAACTCACGTCCTGCACTGCCCGTAAGTCGATAGTCGTGACCTCGAGTTCTTCAGGCTCGAGGATCGACATGTATGTCATGGCTCCCAAGCCAGTAGTCCGACTTGTATGCCTTATCCGGCTCATATGCCTTAGTAAATATTTAACCCAAGTTGTCCACTCGATGGTGATATATCGAGGTGCGTACCCCGGTATCGTCATATAGTTTCCACGGGTATAGCTCGATCGTTAAAGAGTTTGAGTCTTATAGGGACATTCAATTTTGTCTGTAGTGTGAGAGTTTGAATCCATATGCATGTATCAACATCTTTCAACAACAACAAAAAAACGTACACTGAAGTATTGAGGCACATCCATCATTTTACTTGAATAATGATAATGTCACAACATTGTTCCACAACATTTGTATTTTGGCAATGGATCCCATTTAATAATGTGATTTGAATTATTTTTTTTAAATATTAACAATAAAAATACAAATATTGTGGAACAATATTATAAATAATGTTGTGGCATTATCATTGTTCATTTAACTTCCTCCACTGATATTGAGTTTGGAGCCACCTTTTACACACATATATGTATATATACATGGAGAGAGAGAGAAATATTAGTTTCACGCATAACAACAGACACAACATATATCACAACATAATATGATTGTAGAATCTCTGATGATATGACATTATTTTTTTTTTACGAAAACGATAGCACAAATATAAACATACGCACATATGCCTTCATTGGGACTCGAACTCAGGACCTCCAGGTCCTAAGGCCTCGGCAATGACCAATGTGTCAATGCCTCATCAAGGATATGACATTAATTTAAACGTGAGTTTTACTGTCACGTCATTAGTAACATCACGGACACATCAAGTAGTGGCATTTGTAGTGTCAAACTAAGTTGTAACAGTAAATATCTTTCACACACTTATATATACATACAAAAGGAATTAAGCAACAGAGAATTTAATTAATTGAATTGTTTTTGTCTGTCAAGTTACATCCTTACATCAACCATATGGTTATAACAAACTACACACATAACAAGAGAATCTAATATAAGATATTATCCAATCTAGTAGAGCCAATCATATAGAGCTAGCTGTCCTCTCTTATATTATTCTTTCACAGCCCTTCTCAAACGAACATGTGGAGCTGTCACATTGAGTTTGTGCCTGAATGTTTCAAATGGTACAATAGGCAATACTTTTGTCAGGCAGTCTGCAATTTGATCTTTAGTTTGTACATAGCACACGACAAGTTCCTTGTTTAAAACCATGTTCCTAATAAAGTGAACATCAACTTCTATGTGCTTAGTCCTTGCATGATACATTGGATTTTGAGCCAAGGAATTTGCTCCAGTGTTATCACACCACAGTACAGGAAGTGCTGGCAGATTGAAGTTCATCTCATTTAGTAGCTGCTTTATCCACTTCACTTCTGCTGCAAGGTTTACCATGGATCTGTATTCAGACTCATAGCTAGATCTTGACACCACGGTTTGCTTTTTGGAGCTTCATGATATAAGAGAATCCCCTAGATACACACGGTATCCACCTGTTGATTTTCTATCTATTGGACACACAGCCGAATTAGCATAAGAAAAACCATGTATTTCAAGTGTTTTTGAAGGTCTGAACAACAGTCCCATTCTTAATTAGTGTTCCCTGAATGTACCTCAGTAACCTTTTCAAACCCTGCCAGTGTGTGGTGTAAGGATCTTGCATGAACTGGCTCAGAGTATTCACAGCAAATGATATGTCTGGCCTTATTAGAGTGAGATATTGCAAGGCTCTTATAATACTTCTGTACACAGTAGGATCTGTTAGAGGCTCACCTTCCCGTGGGAGTAATTGTTTTCCAGGTACCATTGGTGTTGGACAGGGGTTCAAGTGGTCCATCTTCAACCTTTTAAGTAACTGAGATGCATAATAAGACTGAGTTAGATGCAGTCCATCTGAATTTCTAGTCACCTACATTCCCAAGAAGTGTGACACTGGCCCTAAGTATTTTAAGGAAAACTTGGAATCCAAAAGTCAGATGAATTTTGGAATCAGTCCATGTGAATTTCCTGTCAACAGTATGTCATCAACATATATAAGTGCAAACAAGATCTGTTTGTCAAGTCTGAGCATAAACAGAAATATATCACACATGGACTGAGGGAACCCCCAGCCAAGCAACTGGGTTTTAAGGGCTTCAAACCATGCCCTTGGAGCCTGCTTCAATCCATATATTGCCTTATTCAATTTGCAAACATAACCTGGCCTTCTTGGATCTTCAAAACCTTCTGGCTGATCCATATAAACTGGCTCCTACAGTGGACCATTTAGAAATGCATTGTTGATGTCTTTCTGATTAATTGGCCAATGCATTGACACTGCAATAGACAGGACAATTCTGATAGTTGCAAGCTTAGCTACTGGACTGAATGTCTCAGTAAAATCAATCCCATAATTTTGAAGATACCCCTTGGCAACCAGTCTTGCCTTATGCTTCAAAATACTCCCAACTAGATTTAGCTTCAGCTTGAATACTGATTTGCACCCAACAGTGTTGGTCCCTTGAAAAGGCTTTGGTTAAGTTTAGAGGGGGGGTGAATAAACTTAACACTTAAAACTTTTGGAGTTAACAAATTCTGCAACTTCAGCAGTCTGTTGATACTTCAGTAGTCTGCTGATACCTCAGTAGCCTGCTGATAAACAGTAGTCTACTGACAGTTGAGTTTGCTGAATTTGTGCAACGGAATTATAACAAAATTAAGCCTTAATACTTGTTTTTAAATATGATACTAAGTATTGGATACTCAGTAGTGCAAGTGTGTGATTTCAGTTGCTAGATTCAGTAGGTTGATGTGTAAAATAAACTAAGTGCAGAATGTAAATGCTGAAAGTAAGTAGGCAGATTTTATAGTGGTTCCAGGTGGTGTAATCCTGTCAGTCCACTCTTCTCTTGTGATGTTGGAGGAAATTCACTAGAGATCTTTGATGTAGCTTTTACAAAGATTCCTAAGGTTGCTTGTCCTTCACCAATAACTATGGCTTCACAAACTAAAACTGGGAACAGGTAGGATTGCTACTCCTGAGTCTTCCACTGGTCCTTGAAGGGTAGGATCGCCTCTTCACCAGCTCCACCACAAACAACAGTCTTTCACACAACTGTGCTTCACTGTCTTCAGCAGGTTCTTTATACAATAAAGATTGAATCAAATAAATGATTCAGTTGCAGCAGCTTGATTAGGATGATATAATCAGCAGCTTGCAGGCTTCAAGTGTGTATACTTGATGTAGCTTGAATGCAGAATACACTTGAAGAATTTCTCTGGATCAGTAGCTTTAAGTTCAGTAAGTTCAGCAGGGTGTTTTTCAGCTCAGTAATATCTCTTCAAAGTCTATTCGTTTTCATCATCTTGTTTCTGAGTTGAAAGGCCTCTATTTATAGGCAAGAATGCATGTGACTTGTATTTGAAATTCAAATGTAACCGTTCCTTGTTTTTGTCCCATCTGATTTGCATTCTGTCACTATTCATAGGACTGACACTGTCAGAATTCCTTTTTGACAGTGCAGTCTGTCCACCCTTTGACTTATAACCATTGGATAAAGATCTGAATCATCCCAACGTTCTTTTAATCTCAGCCTTTGATTTCTTTGATAAGTCGGAGGTAGTTGGCTGTCCTTATCCATGTAATCTTCCAATATAATCTTGAATTAACCGAGGTATATTATCAGCAGGTTCATCAGTCTGCTGAGATACCTATCAGTCTGCTGAACTGCAATTTGCTGTGTATAAAATACAATGCAGCTGACTTCTTTTATCTAACTTTTATTTGTGAAGTTAGATTACACCTTTTTAATAATAACCAAGTTCCAATCATCATTCAACTTGTGGAACTTAGACCTTCTACACAAGGCATATGTAATCGGTTTAGGTCATCACGGACTTTCCTAAATTTCGATTCCATATCCTTGACTTAAATTACTAAGTTTGATCCCTTAGCCTTCGTCAGCGAGTTTGAACCCTCGCCTTCAGTCTTCAGCAGGTTCCAGACTAGTCTACTGACCTATCTACCCTACTGATATGAAACAGTCTGCTGATATAAATCAGCAGCCCTTTACATTGCTTGTTTGATCAAACCTATTCATAAATCAAACTCTAATAAACATATACATTTGATCTAGACATCTTTTTGCCTTTGCACTATAACAGCTAGTCTGGCACTCATCATCAAAACATAGAAATAAGTCCAACAAACAGTATTCTGATTTGAACTAGGCATCACTAGATCCCATTTTCCATTGTGAATTAGTTCTTTGTACTCATCAACCATTGCCTGTCTCTATTTGTCATCCATCAAAGCATCTGATGCATTGGTTGGTTCAGTAGGAAAGGTGTGAACCTTACTGATTGATGCACTGTAGGTCTTAGGCTAAAATATGCCACTTTTTGACCTAGTTTGCATGTGGTGAGTTTTGACACTATTTTGAGTGAAAGTGGTGGTAGGCACAGTTTCTGTGTTAGTAGTGACTTCAGTATCTGGTGAGACATTGATGGATGCTGTTTCATCAGTGTTGATAACATGGGATGAACTAGACATGAAGGGTGCAGGTGATCTGGTGTGTGATGGTGTAGGTGATCTAGCATGTGATACTGTAGTGTGACTGGATATAGGAGATGCAACTTCATGAGAAAAAGAGGAGAGTTACCATATTGTTGATTTGCACTTGACCTTTCCTCAGAGTTACAACTCAAGTTTGGCTCTGGTCCTAGATCTGGCTCAATCACAGTAGTTGTTGGTTCAGTGTGCCCCTCTGAGTGAGACAGACCAAAGGGAAGAGGATTAGTTACGAGGTCAGGAGTGCAAAGAATCTGTTTTGAGGGCCCTTGAATAAAGCCATCAGAGAAAGGAAACTTGGTTTCATCAAACTTAACATTGTTGGAGATGTATATTCTGCCTGATCTATCCAGACATTTATACCCTTTATGATGAGGACTAAGGCCTAAGTTGACACACTGAGCAGTATGGTATTGGAATTTAGTAGTATGACAAGGTCTTAAATAGGGATAGACAACACAACCAAAAACTTTGAAGACAGTATAGTCTGGTTTCTTGCTAAATAGACACTCATGAGGGGATTTATGACTCGGAACTGGAGTTGGAAGGCAATTAATAAACAGAGGCTTGGAAACTATGCCACCAAAAGCTAAGTGGCATTGAGGCTTGAGCCAACATGGTCAATCCTAATTCTGTAATGTGTCCGTGCTTCCTTTCTGCTCTTCCATTTTGAGCATGATCATGAGTACAATGATGTCTAAAAACTATACCATGTTGCTTTAGAAAAGGTTCAAAAACTCTATACTCACCCCCAATCAGATTGAACACACTTGATTTTGGAGTTAAATTGTGTTTCTACCAGATTTTTAAAGTGAGTGAACACAGAAATTGCTTCAGATTTAGGTTTTAAAGGAAAAATCCAGGTAAACCTAGTATGATCATCTATGAAATGAATGTAGTACATATGTCCTTCAGTGGACTTAACTAGAGCAGGGCCCCAGATGTCAGTGTGAACTAAATCAAACAAAGAAGTAGCATGAGAAGCAGAATTCAAATGGGGTAAGGAATGGGATTTACCAAATTGGCAAGCATCACAAAACATCAATTTTCCATTGATAACAGCATTACAATCATTCGGAATTTGACTCAGAACTCTACTGGATGGGTGACCTAACCTCCTATGCCACACATTAGGATCCTTATTAGGGTCTAGGACATCTAGAGACCTGACACTTCTAGATCTAGCTGACACATGACTAAGGAAAGCATCAGATTGTTGGCACTAGATTGGCTTGAATTGAAGGGAGATCTCTTCCGTCTCACTGTCCAGAGGCACTATCTGATAGAGACCATCCTTGAGTTGACCCCTGAGCATTGGCCTCCTTGTTACCTTGTCCTTAACAAAACAAACATCATTAGTAAATTCAGTGAACACATCATTATCAGACATTAACTTTGAAAGACTAAGTAAATTCCTGGTAATTTTAGGAACATGAAGGACAAAATTCAGGAATAATGGTCTAATATGAGTGTGAAGGATAGTGTGACATGTGTGCTCAATATGTAGGTGTTCACCATTTCATACAGTAAGTGTATCACTGCCATGATAGACAACACTTTGACTAAGATTACCCAAATCAAATGTCACATGATTGGTGGCTCCACTGTCTAGATACCAAGTATGATCTGAAACTGTGTTAGGTGTTGCCATATAAGCTAATGGTTGATTTGGTCTTGGTGCATTGTGATCTGGAGGTTGGAAATCCTTCTCAAACCTATGCCGGTAAATTGCCACAGTATGCCCATTCTTGCCACAGAGCTGGCATTGCACCTTGGCGGAATTCCCTGATTGTCTGCCTCCACTTCTTCCTTCTCCTCAATTTCTGTCACTGCACCATGTCACTGTATGGATTTACACTAACATACTGTTTTTATCCACAGCACAAGAGAACAGTACAGATCTACATTAAACAGCATGCATCAGATATTCAAAAGTATAAGGGCTCATATCAAACCAAAGCATCGTGAATTGATGGACAAAACTCCGTTCAAACATATATTCAAGGCATTTGAAGATGAAAAGGTCATTTTGGAGAAAAAGAAGAACGACATACTAGATGAGCTTATAAATACATACAACATATCAGAGCAAGCATTCAAGATTGGAAAGCATTATCACATGCCAACTAGGAGTGATGTCAAGCTAATTTTTGCCATAGAAGATGACAAAAAAGAAGTTAGAGACATGAGCAAGCACTCAGCAGAAGAAACTTCATTGAAAACAAGGTTGTTCTTTGATGTTGGAAGAATAAAAGTAAGTGCTCTGAAAGAAACAATAAAAGAGACGGTGAAGAGAAGTGACAAAACATCAATTGAAGACATAGTCAAGCTATTATCCCTTCTATTACTTGGTACGGTCTTCTTTGCCACCTCAGGCCAAAACATTGCTTGGTCGTATCTATACTTTGTGGACAAGCTCAAAAGATTACGCGCATCCGATTGGTCCTCTCATATATTAAAAGAACTGCAAGATGGACTGAATCGACAATGGTCACATCCAAGATACGTCAATGGATGCACTGTCTTCCTCATTGTAAGAACTCTATTTCATTATAGTTGCAACTTGAATTATATTGAAAAATGCATACTATTACAATACTATATTATATTGTTACAGTACTGGTTCTGTGAGCACACAGATGATAGAAGATGTTTTCAAACAGCAAAAAAAGCAGAAAAAAGAAGAGGGAAGAAGATTATATCAAGCAGAGGAATTCCAAGGATAACAAAATGGAATTTGAAAGACCTGCAAGGCACTCTAACAAAGAGCAAGCTACGAAAAATGGCAGAAAATGAGGTAACTAATAAAAAGTAGATTCATAATGCAGGTGATAGTTCATACTAAACTGATTACAGTTCTATGTCAATGCATTACAATACCATGTCAATGCATTACAATCCTATGTCACTGCAATCCTATGTCATGCAACTCTAATGCTAAACTAATTTAAACTTTTCCAATCCAATATCAAACAGTTCAATGCAGTAGAATTGACTCCAACAATGAATGAGCTACTCATGATACGAAGTCTAGCACCAAATCTTTTTTATATTATTAGTCATTTAGTCTAATGTATCATGTCAAAAAAACTAGCATAAAATGTATGAAACACTCCAACCAAATATTCACTGAAAATGTAAAATATGAAACAATAGGGTTAGAATCAGACCAAAAGAGTTTTTATCTTTTCTGAAATCCGTGATTATGAAAATAACATATTGATCAGCGGACTAATTATATATAAGGTTAATTCCTTAAAAGTATAGTAATTTTGTTATATTTATTAGCCTCATATGGACATAAAGGAATCTGTTGGACTTATAAGGACATAATATATCTACATGTACCAAAATATCCCTAATCTAATAAAATAAGCTAAACCCACGGCATTAATGTTCTTACCGTTCTTCCTCGCTGAAAAACTGGAAGAAAAAAAAAACTGCCCAAAATCACTGATAAAAACTGCCCAAAGTCTCCTTCAATTCGCCTTCAAGATCAATTAAGAGGATTAACAGCCGGAATTCAAAATCAGGCTTCAAAATCAAACCGCACAACCCCGTTTCTTCAGAAAGGAAGAACAACTGAAGAAAAAATCTGAAAAAAGCAGTGGAGAATCGAGGAACATGGTGAGACAGAAGCAGGTGGTTAGAAAAGAGCAGAAAAAAGCACGAAGTAGTAGAACAAAAGAAGCACCAAAGAAATCCTAGTAAGAAATCATTTACCGTAATTACAATGAGAAATTTTTACTAAACTGAATGTATTTTGTTTAATTTCAAATTAGGTCACTTCTAGTTCAGAAATTAGTGAAATTGTAGTGAAACTTCTTTGAAAAAGTGTTCTAGATCATATATATGTATTTCTGAAGAACATAAAGTAACTGCATGTTGTATAGAATAAATATTTAAATGAAATTGATATGGTAATAGCATATGTCACTGCAAAAACTGTACCATTTTTACTTAAAATTGCAGAAGTTGGTGAAGTCAATGTACAAGGTGTTCTAGATGACTAAAAACCATCTACATCCCTATCCCTATCCCTACTATACTAAAAGTGTGAGTGTGTTTCCCCCAAAAAGTGTTTTCCCTTGTTTCTCCCTAATTTAATCAATTAATTTGGAATATAAAAATATAAAACATAAATTAATAAATTAATCATCAAAATCCATGATTTAATGTAAATAAAATTACTTGATTTAAGTAAAAGTTTAAAAAACGAAATAAAAAAATATAAAAAATCAACAAGATACACATCAAAACTCTTGATTGATTATTAGTTAAATAAATATAGAAAAACGAAATTTAAAATAAAAAACGTAAATCCCTATCCCTATCCCTACTATACTAAAAGTGTGAGGGTGTTTCCCAAAAAAGTGTTTCTCCCTGTTTCTCCCTAATTTAATCAATTAATTTGGAATATAAAAATATAAAAAAAAAAATAAATTAATCATCAAAATCCCTGATTTATAATTTATTGAATTAATATATAAAAACGAAATAAAAAATAAAAAAACGTGAATAATCAAAATCAGTAATTGAATATTGATTAATTATTAATCACCATTAATTTATTAAAATAGAAAATTAAAATTATAAATATAAAAATTATAATTTAAATAAAATTACTTGATTTAATTAATAATTTAAGAAACGAAATAAAAAAATATATAAAAAATCTACAAGATCTACATAAAATAGTTTATGATTATTAGTTAAATAAATATAGAAAAATTAAATTTAAAATAAAAAATGTAAATAATAAAAATCCGCAAAATCATTGATTGAATAATGATTAATTAATCATCATTAATTTATTAAGTAAAAATAAAAAACGAAATAAAAAAATATAGAAAAAAATCAACAAGATCCTTGTCAAAATCCTTGATTGATTAAAAAACCTTGATTTAAGTAAAAATAAAAAACGAAATAAAAAATCAACAAGATCCTCATCAAAATCCTTGATCGGTTATTGAATAAATAAATATAGAAAAACAAAATTTCGTAAATAAAACGATATCAGCAAAATCATTAATTGAATAATGATTAATTAATCATCATTAATTTATTAAGTAAAAAATAAAAATAAAAAACAAAAAAAATAGATTAAAAAAATCAACAAGATCCTCATCAAAATCATTGATTGATTACCCATCAAATAAATATAGACAAACTAAATTTAAAATAAAAAAACTGTAAATAATCAAAATCAGTAAAATCATTGATTTAATAATATTTAATTAATCATCAATAATTTATTATAATAGATAAACGAAATTAAATTAAAAATAAAAAATGAAAATATAAAACAAAAATCCTTGATTTAAGTAAAAATATAAAATTTAAATAAAATCTCTGATTGATTGTTTTTTGAGGAACCTTGATTGATTATTGGTTCAATAATCACTATTAAGTAAATGAAATATAAAACAAAAATCCTTGGTTTGGGAGTACGATATCCAGCAGTATAAGAAGGATACTATGATGCCAACTGTATATCAGATACGAAAGATTCGAAGTCCACCCGTGGATACTTATTCACGATTGGTGGTTTTGTTGTGTCATTGAAGTCTGCAAGACAAACGTGCGTAGCTCATTCCATAATGGAAGCTGAGTTTATAGCCTTGGATAAGGCTGGAGAAGAAGCTGAATGACTTGGAATTTCCTTGAGGGAATTCCGTATTGGCCTAAGTCAGTGGCGGCTATTAGCATGCATTGCGATAGTCATTCGATTATAGGAGGGCACATATATCTCATACTCACCGGCAAAAAATGAAGGATACCCGTTTCATTTTATAAGAAAGCAATATCATATACGTTTTTCCTTTGCAATGACCATCAATAACGCACAAGAGCAAACAAAACCATTTGTAAGGGTTTATTTGCCTCGACCAGTGTACTCTAATAGACAACTATATGTTGCACTTTCACGGGAACCTTCAATATCAACAACTAAGGTGTTGATCAAACCCAAAGATTAACTAGACAACACCCACAAATGTACAAAAAATATAGTATATAAACAAGTTCTATAGTATTATTCCTTCTTGATGAAGAATGAAAGCACACAAAGTTTTTATACATATTAATGACCCATTTATGATATGGAAGAGGATTACACATGAAAAATGAGAGAACACATTATCGACAACTGTATCATTAAGTATTGGGTTTCAAAGTATAATTTGTATTCCTATAAATTGCTATTGTTTTATATTATATAAATATTCGACTTCTTACACTTTTATGTTTATCTTGAAATCCACAATAGTATCTGATGATATTTGAACTCTTCAATGATGAAATTGGATCATTATGCGGGTAATCAGGCTTTGTAAGGATAATCCGATTCTTTGAGTGATGGAATTTGTGATGAATTAAAGATGAGACAATGTGATTGACTGCCTACATACCCAGAGGATTGATATCAATGTATTAATAGAGCTCTGAATTTGTGAGGACTAAATCTTTTTATATGATCCCCCTTCCGGAGAAGATGCCTTGGAGCACATGATTAAGGACATGACTGAAATAATGGGACGGTTTACAGTTTGTGCCATAATGTAGTGGGAATCATGGAGGCATTATTGTAGCAGTTATAGTCTGCTAAATGACCTGACCGGTCATCTCAGAAACCCAAAGTCAGCGATGATGATCTGCCCTGAGCTGAGAGTTTAGGACCGAAGTGATACTGCACCATATCGCTAGAACAAGAGTTGGAAACACATCATATCGATTGAGAAATCCTCATCAAAGTTATCTAGAGTATAAGACCCTAAATTAGGCTGAACTTCTGTGACCCATATGGTAAGAGGATCTAATGTAGCCCATTAGGTGCCACGTGTGTGAAGTCGGGTCACACCCACATCAAAAGCCCTATATAATAAGCTAGAACGGAGGTCATAGGTTATGTCTGAGTGGAGATGATGTGGCACTTTATAAGAAGCGTGAACCCAAAGGTCTCTGACATCAATACATTTTTCACTTGTCTTTTGAAATTCAAATCTCCATCACAATGTAATTCACTTCTTCTATTGAAGCTGAAATCCTCCACGAAATCTCAACGGCTTCTATTGAATATTAAGGTACCTCAATTCCAGAAATTTTGGGTCCATATGAAAGTACTCAACCCGCTCAAAAGAAAGGTACAAACTCATCTAAGGTTGTGGTAGTATTTACTGGTGTGGAGGATATTCGATCCTCCTTTAACGTCGATGCTTCCATTGAGGAGATTTGACGGACTTATGATATCGACCTGAAAATATTCAGTACTCGCCTCACGTCGTCTGATGAGACAGCCAATAAAACTCCCGAAGGTTTTATGACCATTTACAAAGAACAATTGCTGGGAGGTCTCCGATTGCCTTTGAATCCAGCACTTATACATGTCCGGAAATTTGTCCGGCCCAAAGGTTTTTTCAGTATCCATTTTTTATGCTTCCGTTTGTTTATATTATGTTGTAACAATAGACGTGTTTAGAAAGTTATGTTGTTTAGATTCTGTTTGTATTGATGTCTATTCCATAATTGAATTTACAATTGTAACAACAAACTCATACAAGGTTATCATTGTAAACTATACAATTATTTTATGAGTTAAACACGACTCAGCCATGACATCGCGAGGTTGCCAGTCCGATATTGATCGTTACACCCCGGCTACTATGTACGAACCCCTGACAGTAACCTACTTATTTGTTTGTGGACAAACGATATCCGGTCAGACCTTTTATTAGATCTACGGGCTGGCCGTTCACATGAGCATAGGGAATCTATACTCGAGCGTTCAACTGGGCCCTTGACAGGATAGGTGAAGAATCACTCTGGATCTAATTTATTGGCCTACAACTTCACCGAGCTGACTAGCATCGTACCGTTATATTATGTTATTAAATTTTATATAAGTATATCAATTTAACCAAAGACAACACGTGCAACGCACGTGCATTTTGCTAGTACATATAAAAAGAGGTGGTAGTCACTGCATTTTCATTTACATAAGTTTTGAAATGAAATCAGTACTGAATATCAAGTCACTGTATAATTGTTATGATGTTATTAAACTGGTCAACGGCATAATTGTTATAATTGTTATAATTGTTATGTGTTGTTGTGTATAATTGTTATAATTGTTATATCAAGTCACTGTATAATTGTTATAATTGTTATGTGTTGTTGTGTATATAAAGTCTGTGAAGTTCAAATAACTTTGTAACTGATATATTGTTTTAAAGTAATCAGCAGGATATCAGTATAATGTATGTGTTGTTTGGTTTCTAAGGTCTCTGAAACTGTAGTAGAAAATATATTACCATGTCACCGCACCATGTCACCGCATGGATTTACACTAACATACCGTTTTTATCCACAGCACAAGAGAACAGTACAGATCTACATTAAACAGCATGCATCAGATATTCAAAAGTATAAGGGCTCATATCAAACCAAAGCATCGTGAATTGATGGACAAAACTCCGTTTAAACATATATTCAAGGCATTTGAAGATGAAAAGGTCATTTTGGAGAAAAATAAGAACGACATACTAGATGAGCTTATAAATACATACAACAGATCAGAGCAAGCATTCAAGATTGGAAAGCATTATCACATGCCAAATAAGAGTGATGTCAAGCTAATTTTTGCCATAGAAGATGACAAAAAAGAAGTTAGAGACATGAGCAAGCACTCAACAGAAGAAACTTCATTGAAAACAAAGTTGTTCTTTGATGTTGGAAGAATAAAAGTAAGTGCTCTGAAAGAAACAATAAAAGAGACGGTGAAGAGTGTTAGGAAATCTACGCGGGAACGCAGCGGAATTCAAAAATTTATTTCCCATCGACCCAAGATCGACTTCGTTTAAGCAATAAACAAACAGGTAGTAGACGGTAGTTACCTTGGTTTATCTAAAAGATCGACGGTTTGACCGTCTAAGGAGAGTAGATCTGCATAGAGCCGCCCAAGTGTTCGGCCTCTACCGCTAGTCCACACGAACAGCCCGCCGGAATCCCATCATGGATTGCTATTGGAAAACTCCGGTTGCTAGACCGGCCTTTTTCCCCTCTCTCCAACTCTCTATAGGATGCTCTATATTTTACACAAGAACTATGAGCTCTTGCAATTGTGATGTAAAAAGAGCTTGACACCCACCTCTTATTTATAGTGTAGGTGGCGCCATCTTCTAGAGTGGAGGAGAAGAAAACATTTTCCCAATAAAATAAGGAAAATATAATTGATTGATTTATCTCATTTATTATAATATCTCATATTAAATAAATCTAGGATATTGTCAATATCTTATATTGAATATTCCAAGATATTGTCAATATCTAATATTGACTATCTTTATTTTATTACCATAAATCAATTTACACATGTGTATATATCACATATATATTACACAAATAAATCTATTAATATCATATATATATACGCATACTTGCATGCATGCAAATCCAATTTGCATTTATGCACACACGCATGTATGGATAAAATATCTATATTATTTTATTTTATTAATATCTAATATTAATAATAGGTAATATCATTAATTAAATTGCACAATCCAAGTGTATCTTATACACTTCAATGTGGCGCCCCTTTGACCAACAAATTGGCTACCGGAATATTCTTTAATTAATATAATATTATTAATATCTTGTATTTAATTTATTCATAATAAATAAATACCACCATATTAATTTATCACTATAACCTTTATAGTCTCGAGATAAACTTTCCTTATTTGGTTATCATCTATAACCACATTTTAATCCGGCTAGATGTTCTTATGTGTGTGACCCGATAGGCTTCCGAATATGTTGGCCGTAGACACAAAGTGCAAATTACGAAAATGCCCTTCATGCCTAACGATCACGGGATAGCGTCTAGCAACACACCGTGACCCCCAATCATCGGAAGAGTCAAATGCAATGACTACTACCTTTCATGTGAAACAGTTACCGTGTAACTTACAATCCTATCGCTGTAATAATATCCATACGGTCGTACGTCGAGTGTCAAACATTAACGACCGTATCTTATAACGGATAACATGCTCTCTCGAAGTAACTCGTTTACTCCCACTTTGCAAAGATTCACGAGAGTAAGACATTCCTTATAAGAATGCCATTTCGGATATTCGATCCCAATCATAGGATACGCGATTCCCGGACGACCAATCATGTATACTCCGCATGCTTGAAGATCATACCCAAATCACTACCGCATGATCGCCCCGTGGTTGGGAAACCTCAATAGTGTCAAAGCATGACAATCCACACCGTGATGCCATGAAGACTCCGGTCAAAAGGATAATTACACAACCGTCACATAGTGTGACACTTATCCGTGTAAGTGGGTCGTCCCTAACGTACGCATTCTCTAATACACGTCCACGTACGGTCCAAGTGTCTCTACACTTCGATAGACGAGATCTATCCCCGCCCTTAAAGACGAGAAGACATCTAATACGTGCTAGCTCTGTTCATACTATCAATGCCCTGTTTAATAGTACATCGGCTAGAGACATTTAAGTATCAAACTTGTTAAAGTGATTAGAGATCTCATCAACCATAATCTCCTATCATGGTTTCTCTATCACAGTTTAATAATAAGGACGTTATCATATAACAATTCATAATTGGTTCTTTAAAAGAACATATATATGACAACAGAAAAGCCATTTTAATATATGTATAAACATAAAGAAATAGTAGAAATGATCCGACCCGGTCGGATCCGGTCCAACCCGATTGGGTTTAGGACACTATTCCAACAATCTCCCACTTGGCCTAAAACAAATCACTCGCACACACAAGACCAAGTTGAAACACAAGAATCTCATGCAATACTCGCAACTAGCCCTAGCCTTAAACGGATCTCTATCCATGGGGACTCAGACTATCTTCATATCATGTTCCAAATTGACCAAGTCAAAGGAACCGCCTCAACACACACACGGATCTCTGACGAGACCCTGGTCCTTGCTTCAAGCAATAAATCCACTTACTATATCAGCTATATAGAAAAGGTGGAAGAACCGTACAAGGTTCAAGAATGAACCTTCTAGATCCATGTACTGCTCCCGCTGCGCCTCTAAGGCACTACTGTGTTTTGGCTAAGTTGTAGAGTTTACAAGTGACCCATAGGCTAGAACATTTCCAGCTCACTATATCACTTAAACAAAGTGACTGCAAACCCATACTGTAGCTCCCACTCGCCTTCATAAGACTCAGGATATACGTCTGTATAACTATATTCATCTAATTCCAAGTTTCGATTAACTAGGAAACCATCCTTAACTTGTTTAAGGATATTCTCGACATTCACCAGATTTACTTTCATACTTGCTCATGACTATTCATGGACTATGAACATCTGGCATTTCCTTTATGATGGTTTCTATCGTAGTAGCGAAGGAAACCTTCCATAAGCATCATCTTTCACCTTATCTTTAGGACCAACGTCCTAACATAGATAGATCTTGAGAACACCGGCTAGCAGTATCTCCTTATGCGATCTATGCTAAACTCTTTTAGCATCACATCTATATGGGTAAACTATAATCTAACAGCAGTTAAATCTATCACTATAGATTCTTATTTCTAAAAATAAGAACTGCCAATCCAAGTGCTTCGTAAAGACCTTGAACTACCAAACATTAATTGACTGTGACATGGGGTGATAATTCTCGAGAGAGATATCCAATACCTTACTCAAAAATCATGACACACTCCCACTATCCATCTTGCACATTGGGCATATCCTTCTTTTGACTAAATCAAACTCTTTGATTATCTAACAAAGAAATCGTCTAGAGAAACTTGTTTGAGTCCATAAATGGATCTCGTGGGCTTACATATCATGTTATCGTCTATGAACATCGAGTTGTTAGCCCAACGTCTTCAACACTATCATATAGCCATGATACGAAGTTATAACAAGTATTATCTGAATAGAACTGGGCTCAGCCTTACAGGGACATTCCCTCTTGGTAAGAGAGACTAGGTTCACAACCTGGTTGTCACTGATGGAATCTAATTCAGATATTATGGCTCCTAGCCATATCTCTCAATCTTGCCTTTCAAACATTCTTTCATAAGTCGTGAGATATTCATTCTTCAAGATGAACATACCGGCAGCCTTTTCAGGCTTGAGGTTATCCACAAACTTGCAGAACTTTTGTGTGCACTGAGCAGTGTTCTACACCTCATCGCTATGTGGCGTCTGCTCATGTTCCTATGGTTGAATGTATCTTTGTGGTTCCCAAACTCTTTTGAGATCTGATTCACTCCCACTGTTTCTTTTGGAAGAAACACTTCCTCTAGAGGACAGCATGTTTGGAGACAAACGTTTTGCTCCGCGGACAGGTAAATAATATCTAGCATACTTGCTAAGATATTCCACAAAGTTGCATATGTCGTACCAGGCTCCAAGCCTTTCTGACTTTGCCTATGACAACTTCAAATCATCGGTTAAGATAGATTTGACATTATCCTCTTCCACATCTAATATGGAATTTTATTCAACCTTTATTCTTCGGAACTAGGTTAAGTATAAGGGCACTATCCCGAAACGGGTAAGAGATACATTGCATGGCTTGCGTCACACCTTTATCATATAAAGTGTTGTTTCCATTTTGTGAACACAATCTAATTGCGTATCCCAAAGATGGTATCCATCAAGAGAAGAATCTTATTCCTTTTCAGACGACTTCTGAAACACCCTTCAGGTATTAATTACTTCAATCCAATTGAAGATTAATTCCTAAGTAGCTCGTCAATCTCATATTCGTACTAGCTCGAACTTTTCGGGCTTTCCGAATTATGCACTTTACCGAGTACACTTGACTATTTCTAAAAATAGTCCAAGAGAGAGACAAACAATTGTTTATGGTATAAATTTAAGCCAACAAACATCAATATGTTTAGGCTTTAGTCAATCTTCTAGGTTTCATAACCTTTTCTTGAAAGGGTATTTTAGTCCCTTTTGGATAAGATACGTATAACCCACATGATTCATAATCATATGGTTCAGCATCATCAGAATGACGTTTGATTACACGCTTCCCTTCCATAGAGACTGTGCCTAGAGTAACCATAAATCAAAGATAATAACCATACAAATATTTAGTTGAGATCCCATCCCATATATCATCTATATAGTGACATCAATCTAGTATGTTAGATTTAGTGACCTTCCAACTTTATCGGAATAACATTTATTCTTTACAATTGAATATGACTACTAAATCCTAACAAATAACTGAAAGCATGTTCTTCATAAGAACCGGAACATAATAACATTTATTTAGTTCCCTTATCGGTTTACTAGATCCGAATATGGTAAGTGTTACAACATTTGTTTAACCTTCCATATATCCGTATTTAATCTTTCTAATTTAATCACACTCGTAAGATATCATATATCTAAGAGTTGACTTGAACTTAGATAGATTTATCTCAACTCACTTGCCTAGAATAGAAACTTCAATAAGTTCTCTATTTAAGCACATGCCCTAAATTTCCCTTTTTAATCCTTTAAGCACTTGAAAAATGTTTCTTATTGTAGTCTTCATAAGACTTAAGAAAGATCACAAGAGCCATGTCTTTAACTTCCTTTCATAAAGAAAATCTAAAGTTTATTAAATAGTTTATTTAACCTTTTGAATCGTATTCAAAACATTGACTATTTAATTAACCTTTAAGCAATGATAGAATTAAGTCGATACTTAAATCTTACAATTTTGAAAACGACCTTTCCAAAATTCGACGTGGTCACTCTTATCCAACGTTTGAATTAATTGTCATCGTATGACTGAATGATCATCTTGGATCGTATCCAATTTATGACTAATTCATTGAAACTTATTTCAAATGATTTAATCATATCATGAGCTTCCGCTTTCATTAATAATTAAAGTCTCGGAGCACTGCATCAATTATGTAATCTCCTTGTCTCTAACTACTATAATGGGATTGCTCATGCCATTGCTTATTTTAAAAGGATTAAAATTACTTAACCATATTTGAGAACGTTTCTCAAAATTAACAGTCATAATTTGGTTTTACTAATCGAGAATTAAACATGAATATAAAGTCTGCTAAAACTACAACATAAAAATGAAAATAAAAGAGTGTTGTTGTTTATACACGCAAAATCAAACATGGTCTTTTGGTTTATGATTTTGCTCCCACTAGTCAACTACTTCCAATTGACTTTCAAGAATTATTAATTTCTTTAGTGGACAAGATCCCACTAAACTACCGCGACCCCCGCTTTGGCTGGTGGGCCGAAAATAGTCTAATAGGTAGACAACATCCCTTTGTCAATCGTATCCTATACGACTCTTGTTGTTTGACTAGTCAACTCTTTGACAAATTTTCATCTTATGAAATAGTCAAACCCTTGCCTCTAAAATCCAGACGACCCCGCTTTGGCTGGTGGCCGAGAGAATTCTTAGTCAAGTCATAACCCCAATATTCGTGAGATCTCATACGATCATATCTCGATAATGACGATATACCCGAGGTAGGTCAACCCCCTGCTTTGGCTGATGAGTTGGATCCGAACAAGGGCTCTTCACCGTCATTATAATATGGGGAGGCAATTTCAACTTGATTCTTTTGAGGTGGAAGTATTTATGTAAATTAATTCACTTAATTAATTTAATTATGGTCTCATCATAAATATGTCTATCTCTATAAACATACATCCTACACATTTATCTAGATCGTGCCTAGTCATGCATCTATCGTATCATATAAAATAAATACAAGCACAAAATAAATAAATGCGTAAAGTAACCGGTATGATCATGGACTTTTCCTAGGTGCGGTTTCGAATACAACCGACGAAACCGCGGGTCACAATCTAAAGGTATTTGCAACCGCCAATAGGATCTTTAATGCTCCATTCTCCAATGGGATCTTTATTTTCGTCTTTCTTTGGTCTCCATCTTCTCGCTCCATTCTTGTTACATTTAATTCTATCGAATAAAATAAATACACCCGCCGCACACGGGGGGGGAGCTAACGGGAATGGGATGAATGCAGAAAATAAACTAGGTCACGTTCTTCATAACGGCCTAAGACAATTTTTAAACCAACAGAAAATTAAATCATTCACATCTATCCTATCGGTCGAGTCCATGATCAATCGGGGTCCATATAATCATATTATATCTACTATATCTAATCCATACAATAAAATCTTATGAAAAAGATAAAATTAAAATTTAACTACTTGCGTCTTAATTAATCAATTAACATTTAATCTATTAAATAATTTTATCCAATCAATTAACTAATTAACATTTAATTAATTAAATGATTTTAATCGAAATAAAATTAAAGATTAATTTTAAACCGATTTTAATTTTAATTTTAATTAATTAGAACTATTCCAAAATAAATCAAAATTAAAATTATTTCTCTTTTGTTTCTTTCCTTTTGATTCGTAATCAAAAGGGATGCATTTGGTTTCCTAAACTAAATTTGGCTTATGACTCGCCTCTTTCCAAAATCAAAATTTTGGAAGTGGCCTAGGCCTAGGCCTTTTACAAATCAAATATTTGGAAATGGTCTAGGCCTATTCCAAATCAAATATTTGGAAATGCCAAATAATTTTGGTTTAGGCCTGGCCACTTTCCAAAATCAAAATTTTGGAAGTGGCTGCAAACTAGCGCTTTTCCCAAATCAAATATTTGGAAAGGGCCTGGCCTATTCTAAACAAATTTTGGAAAGGCCATTATTATTTTAATGCCATGTGGCATCCCAATGGCCAAACTATTTGAACCACGTTGGTTAGCCACGACACAACTAAACAAATGAGATTTTAATCACAACTATGAACAATATTGAAACACAAAATACACAAAACAAAATTTAGGGATCCACCAAAAAGATGCACCAGCCGACGTCGACCGCCCCAAGGGGGAGCCGCCGCCGATCGGCGCAATTTCCGGTGGGGTGCCGCCGCCGATCGGCCGAGCACCCCAAAAGCCGCCCCTTTTTTTTTTTTTTTCGTGCATCGATTTGCGAATCAAAAAATCTTTCATCTTTTAATTAACTGATTTAAACGATAAAATTAACTACGCAAAATAACATGCTTATTGCTTAAGCTCGAAGCTCTCTCTGATACCACTGTTAAGAAATCTACGCGGGAACGCAGCGGAATTCAAAAATTTATTTCCCATCGACCCAAGATCGACTTCGTTTAAGCAATAAACAAACAGGTAGTAGACGGTAGTTACCTTGGTTGATCTAAAAGATCGACGCTTTGACCGTCTAAGGAGAGTAGATGCGCAGAGCGGCCCAAGTGTTCGGCCTCTACCGCTAGTCCACACGAACAGCCCGCCGGAATCCCATCATGGATTGCTATTGGAAAACTCCGGTTGCTAGACCGGCCTTTTTCCCCTCTCTCCAACTCTCTATAGGATGCTCTATATTTTACACAAGAACTATGAGCTCTTGCAATTGTGATGTACAAAAGAGCTTGACACCCACCTCTTATTTATAGTGTAGGTGGCGCCATCTTCTAGAGTGGAGGAGAAGAAAACCTTTTCCCAATAAAATAAGAAAAATATAATTGATTGATTTATCTCATTTATTATAATATCTCATATTAAATAAATCTAGGATATTGTCAATATCTTATATTGAATATTCCAAGATATTGTCAATATCTAATATTGACTATCTTTATTTTATTACCATAAATCAATTTACACATGTGTATATATCACATATATATTACACAAATAAATCTATTAATATCATATATATATACACGCATACTTGCATGCATGCAAATCCAATTTGCATTTATGCACACACGCATGTATGGATAAAATATCTATATTATTTTATTTTATTAATATCTAATATTAATAATAGGTAATATCATTAATTAAATTGCACAATCCAAATGTATCTTATACACTTCAATGTGGCGCCCCTTTGACCAACAAATTGGCTTCCGGAATATTCTTTAATTAATATAATATTATTAATATCTTGTATTTAATTTATTCATAATAAATAAATATCACCATATTAATTTATCACTATAACCTTTATAGTCTCGAGATAAACTTTCCTTATTTGGTTATCATCTATAACCACATTTTAATCCGGCTAGATGTTCTTATGTGTGTGACCCGATAGGCTTCCGAATATGTTGGCCGTAGACACAAAGTGCAAATTACGAAAATGCCTTTCATGCCTAACGATCACGGGATAGCGTCACAGCAACACACCGTGACCCCCAATCATCGGAAGAGTCAAATGCAATGACTACTACCTTTCATGTGAAACGATTACCGTGTAACTTACAATCCTATCGCCGTAATAATATCCATACGGTCGTACGTCGAGTGTCAAACATTAACGACCGTATCTTATAACTGGATATCATGCTCTCTCGAAGTAACTCGTTTACTCCCACTTTGCAAAGATTCACGAGAGTAAGACATTCCTTATAAGAAGGCCATTTCGGATATTCGATCCCAATCATAGGATACGCGATTCCCGGACGACCAATCATGTATACTCCGCATGCTTCGTATCATACCCAATCACTACCGCATGATCGCCCCGTGGTTGGGAAACCTCAATAGTGTCAAAGCATGACAATCCACACCGTGATGCCATGAAGACTCCGGTCAAAAGGATAATTACACAACCGTCACATAGTGTGACACTTATCCGTGTAAGTGGGTCGATCCCTAACGTACGCATTCTCTAATACACGTCCACGTACGGTCAAGTGTCTCTACACTTCGATAGACGAGATCTATCCCTGCCCTTAAAGACAGAAGACATCTAATACGTGCTAGCCTGTTCATACTATCAATGCCATGTTTAATAGTACATCGGCCTAGAGACATTTAAGTATCAAACTTGTTAAAGTGATTAGAGATCTCATCAACCATAATCGCCTATCATGGTTTCTCTATCACAATTTAATACTAAGGACGTTATCATATAACAATTCATAATTGCTTTAAAAGAACATATATATGACAACAGAAAAGCCATTTTAATATATGTATAAACATAAAGAAATAGTAGAAATGATCCGACCCGGTCGGATCCGGTCCAACCCGATTGGGTTTAGGACACTATTCCAACAAAGAGAAGTGACAAAACATCAATTGAAGACACAGTCAAGCTACTATGCCTTCTATTACTTGGTACGGTCTTCTTTGCCACCTCAGGCCAAACATTGCTTGGTCGTACCTATACTTTGTGGACAAGCTCAAAAGATTACGCGCATACAATTGGTCCTCTTATATATTAAAAGAACTGCAAGATGGACTGAATCGACAATGGTCACATCCACGATACGTCAATGGATGCACTGTCTTCCTCATTGTAAGAACTCTATTTCATTATAGTTGCAACTTGAATTATATTGAAAAATGCATACTATTACAATACTATATTATATTGTTACAGTACTGGTTCTGTGAGCACACAGATGATAGAAGATGTTTTCAAACAGCAAAAAAAGCAGAAAAAAGAAGAGGGGAAGAAGATTATATCAAGCAGAGGAATTCCAAGGATAACAAAATGGAATTTGAAAGACCTGCAAGGCACTCTAACAAAGAGCAAGCTACGAAAAATGGCAGAAAATAAGGTAACTAATAAAAAGTAGATTCATAATGCAGGTGATAGTTCATACTAAACTGATTACACTTCTATGTCAATGCATTACAATACCATGTCAATGCATTACAATCCTATGTCACTGCATTCCTATGTCATGCAACTCTAATGCTAAACTAATTTAAACTTTTCCAATCCAATATCAAACAGTTCAATGCAGTAGAATTGACTCCAACAATGAATGAGCTACTCATGATACGAAGTCTAGCACCAAATATTGAAGAATCCGAAGAAGAATATGATTCTGAAGTAGAATCTACAGGAGAATCAGAAGAAGAATCTAAAGGAGAATTAGAAGAAGAATCTGAAGCAGAAGCAGAAGAAGAATCTGAAGGAGAAGAATAAGAATCTGGAACAGGATCTGAAGGAGAATCTGAAGAAGAATGTGAAGCAGAGTCTGAAAATGAAGAGGCATATTCTGAAAATGAGGATATGGAAGATCAATACCACAACATGGAAGATGAAGGACAATCGGAAGACAATGAAGAATAGATTGGAGAGGAAGATGCAGGGGTTGAAAAGAGCAAGGAAGATAGTGAAAGCAATATGCAACCAGAACCAGAAAATGAAGCGGTTCGAAAACAACAGCCTCATCAAACTCAAAAGGAACACAGACCGAAATTAGGACCTCTTCCATCATTCGAACTACTGACACCATCACCACCACATGGTCCTGATAATACAACAGAAGAGGTGCAAAAAATGACTGCAATAAAATACATATTATTATAAATACATAAAATTCGAATTGACATTATCTAGAACACATGTAGGAAAAAGACAATGGGATAGAGAAACTGGAAGACCAAAACACCACACTTTCAAAAGCATTGCAAGATGCCAACAAAAACATTCAACAACTCAAAGAAGAACTGGTAAGTATCTTGTTAATATTGCAATTCAGAGTACATTATGTTATGCAAATACATACCCTGATGTCACTGCACCAAATCACTGCATCACATAAGATCACTGATGATAGTTTCATTATCCAAAGTCATTAATTAACAAGAATATATTGCAGGAAAAAGGCAAACTTCTGAAGCTAGCTTACAAATGATGACTAAAAGAGTGAAAGAACTAGAAGCTGAAAATGCAACCCTCAAATCCAGTCTGAAAGATTTGAAGGAAAAAGAAGCTAATATCCAAACAAAGATTGAAAAAATAGAGGAAGAAAGTAAACAACTCAGTAATGAATTAGAGGAGAGAGTTATGGAAAAAGCAGAACTGACAGTGGAGAATAAGGAGTTGAATAAGAAGCTTGAAAATGCCATGGCCACCATTGAACTGCAACGAAATAAGGAAAGAAAGAAAAATTATTACATAGCAGAACTGATGGAATCTAACAAAAAAGAATCATACCAACATCAAAAGATTGCCGGTCTATTGCAAGAACTAAAGAAAAGAAAGAAATCAACTGAGGGCCTAAATGAAGAAGTCAAGAAACTCAAGAATAATATGTATGACAAGGACACAACAATTGGCACTTTGAAATATGAACTTATGGAGAAGAATCAAATAGATAATGAGCTGAGAGAAAAGATGAAAAGGCAAGAAACCGAAATTCAAGAGCTCAATAGCAAAATTCAACAATTGGAAGATGAATATGATTCTCTGGCAACTCATAAGGTATCCCAAAATCTGGAAGAAGGTAAACAAGCAGATGATAGTACTCGTTCATCAAGCCCTACCACTCATGCAGCTGAACAGAAAAAGGCAGGTACAGATCAAGCAACCAATGTGTTCTCAATCGAAAAGAGGGTGAAGCGTGAACCAAGAAAGAGGCAAATGCACAGAGACGAGGACTTTCACTACTCAGCACAGAAGAAGAAGAAGAGGATTCAGAAGTCGAACAAAAAGAAACCATACTTCATACCTGATGAAAATCCATGTGATGAAGTAGGGAAACTCATTGTGCACAAAGAAAAAGATTATTACGCTTGTGGACCACACATGCTTCCAGAAATATACGTTACAATTCAAGAACTAAATGCAAAGGAAGGCAAAGAGTAAGCATTCCTAACTAATCATCCACAATTATTTATTTATATTTTCAACACTAACAACAAAATAACAAATGCAGGACACTAGTCTGGTCAAACTCTCTCGGTGATTACCCATTTGTGAATGTGGACTCCATAATGTACATTTTGAATGACCTCCACGTAGAAGAAGCGGTAACTATTATTGTCACTGCATTGCATCATGTCACTGCATGTCACTGCATTGCATCATGTCACTGCATCATGTCACTGCACTTCCCAAAATCATTCAAAAGCATTCACTTCCAAGTACTGATAAAAATACATTCCATTGTTCCAAAATGCCTGAATTCATGAACTAACTTCATTGAATGCAATGTCAAACAGGTTCTTGAAAGAGTCATTGAATTGATAAATCGAGACAGCATACTGAAGGATTCAAACTACATATTTTCTACAAAGATAAATGTATACAAATAAACTTATTGCAATATGTGAAATTTAAATTCAAAATCTAATTGACATTGAATCTGAAGGTTGTTATTGAGAAGACTGGACGTTGCAAAACATTCACAAATAAAGCAATCATGAACATCGTACAAACAATCCTCAAAGGAAATAAGGTATTGCTACCGTTATGCTGTTCGGGAAAAGAGTCAAGACCATACCACTGGGTTCTCCTAACATACAAGTTATGAGATAATTCATGGAAACTGTATAATTCTGCACCTGTAAAACAAAACAAAGTCGACATATTCATCAAAGAGTGCGAAAGAACAGTAAGTTGTCAAAGAAAACAATGCATCTTAATGTAACTCTGTGTTCTAGTAAATATTACTAAAAAATTCTACATATACTTACAGGTGCAGATTTTCTTGAAAACCATTTAATCAACATCAGATGCAACAACCAACCAACAACAAAAATTAGCAGCAGAAGTCGGACAGATTCCAAACCTTCCGTTACAAGACAATCAAACGTAAGTCTGAATACCATTACATAAGAAACTAAACAAAAACAGAATGTATGAACTAACAACATTTTATAAACGTAATGCAGAAACTGTGCTTTGTACGTCGCATATTACATCTACAAAGTAGCACAAGATTGGGGGATTCCACCTGTTCTAGAAGATGAACAAGTACAGACGTGAAAAGGAAGGTTGTCAATTCATTAGTGCTTAACAAAATACACAAATGGGAATAAGAAAGATAATGTAAATTGACTTTTGAATGGAATGGTTATTTTGGTAGACTATAGTTGTTTGGCCTAATAGTCTGTTTTGAGACAATGAATGTGTTGTTATTATCTTGAATATATCTCTTTTTATCAAACATAGAGTGTTTTAATACTTCCATGCTTTATATGTATGATACAAAATTACATATCATCAATAATCAATTATTGATTATATGCTTTATTTAATGACTGAAAGTTGAATTTTTTTCTACATTCTGTTTTCAAAGTAACAATAGTTATTAATTTGGTTGAATTGAATATATTATAATCTGAATATGTAAACAAAACTGCATTGAAAACCCAAGTCCTGTTTGACCAAAATTTTGGAAATAAATGCATTGGAACATATCAACTCATATTGAAATGGATAATTAATCATTTTATTACAAACAAACAAAAAAGTAAATGGATAATTCTACCGAAACTACATGCAGTGACATCAGTGTCACTGTAGTGACACAGGTATTAGCAGGAAATATATAGCTGAAAATACAATTATAAACAATAAATACAGCAAAAAATTGAAATAAATATATATTGGAATACATGAAATCTTATTCAAATCAATAATAATAATAATAATATTCCATTACAGCAAAGAAAAAAAAAACATAAACAGAAAAATGCAGTGACACAGAGGTCACTGCAATAGAATACGGAACAAATCCAAAAAACCAGCACAAGTACTCAAACAGACTTTGAACGAGAACATGTCTTCTTATTATGGTGTCCAACTCTCCACAACCGCCACATTTGATAGTACACTTTGATGACGACTCACCACGAGATCGAATACGCTTGATCTTTGGCCTACCAGGCTTCTTCTGCGGAACATGATGTGGCACAAGATTTTCGGGATTGTTATTCAAGAATGGACCAGGGATCGGATTTATACTAAACTTATAGGAAGCAGCAAATGACTGTGACAAAAAACATGGATCAACATAATCAGCCAACGGAAACCCCGCACTCCTAATCACAGCCAAAACATGAGGACAAGGATAGCCATTCCGTTGCCACTCATTACAAGAACATCTGTGAAAATTCCGATCAACACTTGCAGAAGGATTTGAAAAAACTTCATATTTATAATAACTGGAAGTAGAAACACTAAAAGCCCTTCCTACATCCATCAACTTATACAAAATAGCATCAACTTTCGGACAGATTGACGAAGAGAAAGTTGCATCAATAGCACGCCTTTCTGAAAATCTTTCCATTAGCTTAATACGGATGCCATCAACCATATTTAAGACAGGGAGGTGCCTCTCCCGACAGATCCATGAATTGAACGACTCTGCTAAAGTGGAAGCAACATGACCATATCGACAACCTTCAAAGTAAGCGTTAGCCCAATTCTCCGGACGTAAATTCTCAAAGAATTTCGGTGCACGTTTTCCACCTTCAAGTAAAAACATTTCCATATGCTTCTGGTACTCTTCAACAGTTGAAGCATAAGCACATTCATAAAGCAAATGAACCAATCTATCATGCAAAGCCTTATTGCCGAATTTACCACTAAAATGATTCTTCAAATTCATCTGCAAATGGTATATACAGTAGAAATGAAATGCATCTGGAAACACCTCCTTTATAGCTTCAATTACACCAGGATTTCTATCTGTAATAAACATCATTCGACGAATAAGGATACGTAAATTCCTCAAGTGTGACAAGAACCACGTCCAATTAGTAGTATCCTCAGAAGTGACAACACCAATACATAAAGGATATATTCCTACAAAAAAACACAATGAATACACTAAAATATACCAGTGACTAAAAGCAAGTCCAAATGCATATAAAATCAAAGTTATATACATTTAATATAAACTCAATGCACTGAAAATACAATGTCACTGCATAATGTTCAATGTCACTGCACTGAAAATTGCATGTCACTGCATAAAATGGACATATAATTGCACACAATCAAGATACATACCATTATCACCATCATTTCCAGTAGCACCCAACAGATGACCATGTTGATCAAACTTCAAATGAGCCCCATCAAGAATAACAACAGTCGACAATGTGCAAAGCCACGAACACAAGCATCAAACGCAATAAACAGACGTTGGAAACAGCATGTAACAGGATGAAACTCTAAATGGACAACAGATTCAGGGTTTGTCTCACTTAAGATCCGAACATAAACTGGTAAACTGTTGAAAGACTGTTTAACATCACCGTATAAAGAATCCCTAGCCTTTTTAACCGCACGCCAAGCAAGCTTATAATTCAGTAGACGACCATATTCAGTAACTGATGAACGTCGCAAATCCGTTGCAGAATAACTAGGATCATAACGGACCTTCTTAAGGACTTGCTTGCCAATAAGATCAGAAGTCATACAACAATCCCGGCCAAAATCTCTTGAAGATGTACCACAAGTATGAACATTGCAGAGCTGCTTTACAACAAAATGTCATGTGGATGTTTCTACCGAACCACGAACATTTCATCCACATTTCGATGAATCCTTCAAAGCACAAACATCATTAATCCTATCATTGGAATTCTTGGTATAAACATACTTAAAACCAGTTTCCACAGACAGTTTTTGCAACACCTCCCTAAAAGCAATTACACCACCATTGAACCGTTGACCCTGCTTGACAAGTATTTTATCCCAACCGGAAGTCAAACGACTAATTTCAGGCATAGATACCGAAGATGAATACATAGAAACTTCAGACTCCACATTATCCTCAAGTGCAAGAACACTACCACCATTATACGAAGATGAAGAACCAACAACAGCACTCCCCACAACTTCCATATTCACACGACTACTATTGCATGATTTAGCAACTGAAATCATTGAATGAACATCATCCTCAGAGCATATTAACCACTTAGGGTTATCAGGCAACAAGTAGTACAAACTAATGCACACATCCTTCAAATCAGACCACCGATGCGAAAGTTTATCATGAATAAACTTGAGAGTAATATCACATGTAACGGAAACAACGCATGTTTCCTCTTTATACCCACACATAAGCAGCAACACACTCATGACTTAATACTGTGGGAGAAAGAAGACATGTCAGTACAGCATTAAACCATGTCACTGCATCCCTGAACTATGTCACTGCATAAACCTTTCAGCTAAATCATCAATCAAACACAGAAAATAGTTTGTTCACTACAGAAATTAGTCAAAATCAGATGCATAAACCAACACAAATCATAAACCAGCATCAGAAAAGCATACACTACAAATATGTTCCCATACTACCAATAACAATATCAAAATCAACAGCACAAGCAAATATAGTTCTAAACCATGTCATTGCATCAGTGAACTATGTCATTGTATAAACCTTTCAGCTAAATCACCAATCAACCACAGAAAGTAGTCAAAATCAGATCCATAAACCAACAAAATTCAGAAATCAACAAAAACACTGCAAATATGCAGAGATAGATGTTTTATCCAAAGAAATATGCAACAATAAAAACACTAGAAAAAAAACTGAAGTACAAATGAAACCTGGTAATAGCAATGAAGGATTCAACAATGGCGGATTCAACAATTGAAAATTCAGCAATGACAGAAATGACTTCGATTTAGTTAATGCAAGTCCAATCCACAGATTCATCTTCAAACTAAACCAATTGCAGAAATGAACAAGGCCGGATTCATCAACGAAAATTTCAACAATGAAACTCTATGATGACGCACACAATTTCGCGATGCAGTGACCAGAAAAATTTTAGACAAACATCTTAATATTCATAGCTATTAAATGCAAAGATCAAAGATCTTCTTTTTCCAAAAGCGTGAATGTTTTTTTTTTAAACCAGAAAGCGTGAATCTTTGTGTGTTATTAATGAAGACCTCTGGTGATTTAATTAGTATTAATTAAGGGTAGAATGGGAATAATGAAAAAGTGTGTCCTATATGTTCAATGATTCCTTTTTGTCCTATATGTTCAATAAATTCGTTTTGTGTAATTTTGGGTCTTTAGCCCTTATATATATATATATATATATATATATATATATATATATATAATGATTAATAATATAAAAGTCTATTATGATACGTATTAGGACGTGGCTACCCATGTATTGCACACGGTGTTTAAGCTAATAATATGACAATAAAGATAATAAATGGAGGGACGGTCATGACTCTTTGTTGTAGTAGTACTATTTTTTGTATTAATTAAATATTAACTCCCATTAATTAGATTAAATGTTTGAGAGATTGTCCTTCAATAGAATAAGTATATATTGTGTGATTTAAGTCAAAGTCCATTTCAGTTTATTTAGAATTATTAAATGAGGTTGTTTGAAAGATTGAATAACATGCAAATTTAATAATTTAAAATCTAATATTATTATATTACTGATTCAAATTAGAGCAAGAAACAATTAAGAAAATTTGTTTTAGGGTTTGTCTTCAGAGTTTGGCGATTTAATTTTATTAAATACTTTCAACAATTGCGTTTTCGTAAAAGCTATATCACATTTATTCGGTTAATAAGAACGTACGGTAAAAGCTGAAGCAACAGGATCCAGAGGTCGTCGGTTCAAATTGTGTGTTGTGTAGAAAATAAAATAAAAAAATCATTTTATGTGATAATATTTGTATTGCGTTTATGTACAAAGAAAGAACCACAAGTTTATGTTTAATATTAATATGCATGTACGTGTGTGTATATATATATGTGTGTGTAACGCATCAAACCCGTGTCTGACAGCGTTAATTGAGCCGTAAATGATCCGGTTAACTACTTAAAAACCGATGTCCTTGCTTGGATTATAAAAGAGCCGACTCAAGTTGACAAGACTTGTAACGCCCCCAAACTAGAGGTGTTCACGGATACGGTTTATCTGAAAACCGAACCGATCCGAGGTCATTCGGTTCGGTTAATACTTGTTTTCGGTTCGATTTCGGTTAATGATGTAGAGAAACCGAAAATTTTGGTTCGGTTACGATTAATGCTATAACTTATCCATAACCGAACCGAATTAAAAACCGAACAATTAACCGAACCAAACAAAAAACCGTAACCGAACCGTTTATATCCAACTTGTATAATTGGCTTTCATAAACAAAATATTATATTTTTTTCTGAAAAATTGCTTGTAACCGAACCGTTATCCGAACCGTTTATAACCGAATAGGAAAATCGCATAAAAAAACGAACTGTTTATGACAGAATAGAATTGTTAAATTTTATTTCAGTTTTCGGTTAACCGAACCATATATTTCGATTCGGTTCCCTAAAGCAAACGGTTCGGTTTCGGTTTCGGTTTCGGATATTTACTAACCGAAATTTTCGGTTCGGTTTCGGTTACGGCCATTAACCGTATCGAATTGAACCGTGAACACCCCTCAAACTCGGGTCTGTCAGCGCTAATTGAGCAATAAATGATCTGGTTAACTGCTTATAAAGGATAATCTAAGTTGACAAGGCCTGATAACGCCCACAAACTCGTGTCTGACCGTGCTAACTGAACCATAAATGATTCGGTTAACTATTTAAAAGCTAATGACTGCTTAAACTGCCGTACTCGTTTGGACTAAAATAACTGACCTAAATTGACAATACGATTATGTCTCACATTCGTAAAGACGAGAATTCAACTATTTCAACTATATGGTATATATATTAAAAGTATTGATATAAACTTATTAGGGCGAATATTTCAAAGATTTTCCACAACAATGATTGTAAATCCCAGCTGCCGGAAAAGAGGGTTGCAAATTATAATGTATTGTTAGTGGAAGAATAATTTAATTGTTATGATAGCGCCGTTTTATTACTTTATAGCTAGTGGAAGACATATTTTAAATTTTTAATTCATTTGCTGAAAATTTCAAATCTCGTGAGTTGCATGGATTCTTATTATTTGGCAAGAAAACAAATACTCCCTCCCTTTTTTAACTGTCGCAAAGAGAAATTTTACACAGATAAAATAGTGATTAATATATCTAAAGTTGATGGTAAAATAACTAAGTTATCATTTCATTTTTTTAATATATGCACACTGTTAAATAGGGGTGTTAGTACGTAGATACTCTTATCAATTTAACATTTTATGTAGGGCTATATCAACGTAGTTTTCCCATGGGTTGAGTTAGGTTGGTTGTCTGGGTCAGTTGATCATGTTGAGAGGTTTGATTCAACCTTGAATGTCCGTGATTGGACAAGCCAATTTAAGGCAATATAGAGACAACTAGCCGGTCATGCATGGCCTCCAGACATACATGACTGGATGAAATACCCTATCTCTAACGTATATGTCTAGACTTACCATTATACATACTATTTTGTGCTCGGTGTATAGCCGATTGACTATCACCGTGTATGCTAATAGGAGCAATCGGTTTTGTCCAACAAGGAATGTCCTCTAGGAAATTTCGAAGCCACTGCTTGCTTCTTCCCTGCGGCTTTGTCCGGTGCTATAAACTTCCATTGTGGAACGAGATATGCATGTCCGCTTTGTGGACTTCGGGATACCGCGGCACCACCAATCATAAAGATATATCCGATATCCTTCTAATACCGCTGGATAAAGCTTGTCCCATATCCTTCATATCAAAATTGCGTGTTGATAGGTGTTTGTTTGATGTAGACGCATTTGCAGTTTGATCAAACTTTAGATGCCATTGTTTGGGTGCACTGTTCGATCCATACAAAGGATGAAATACTCCACATGTTTAGTGGCCCCCGTGTCCACAAACCATTGTCTCGGATTACCCTGATGTTGCACTCTGTCACCATTGCGCGAGAGATTGTCATCATCCTCGGTTTCAGCCATATGAGCCTTATGGTTGTAAGGCTTCTTTGATCGGCGATCCGCGGCACGGTGCCCTTGTTTGCCACGGTTGTGACACTTGCCATTAAACTTGAATGGCGCGGCTTATCCCCCTGTCGGCTTCCTTGAAGATTCCCCTGTCTTCTTAACCGATTTCTCGGAGCTTCTTCCTTTTCGATTTCGACCTCGGCGACGTTAGCCTTCGCTTGTCCAACCGACTCGAACGTCTCTTTTCGGATGCTCTATTGTCCTCTTCAATACGGAGGCGAACAATCGGATCATCCATCGTTACTCGCTTCCTCTTATGCATCGATAGCTCTTGTACTCCTTCCAAGAGTCGGGAAGCTTCTCAATGACACGGGCCACTTGAAAATTCTCGTTGATTTTCGGATCTTCGTTATCATCTCGGATATCGAATTTGCAACTCCTCCACTTTGTTTCACAATAGGTTTAGTATCGTTCATTTCAAACTTTAAAAACCTACTGACAAGAAACTTCTTGGCACCAGCATCCTCTGTTGTGTACTTTTTCTCTAAAGCTTTCCACAACGATTGATTTGATTCATACGTACGGTATACACCATACAACATATTATCCAAACCATTAAGAATGTAATTTTTACATAAAAAATCACTATTCTTCCGAGTTTTCGACTACAAGAAAATTTTGTCTTTTCGAGCGATCTCGGGTGGCACCACCGGGGGATCTTCAGTTAGCATTCTCGCTAATCCAAGTGTTGTTAAGTAAAACAACATCTTCTGTTGCCAACGTTTGAAGTTCGATCCGTTGAACTTCTCTGGCCTCTCGTGGTTAGCACCAGTCACAGTAGTTGTCTGTGTCATACTTCCCGAAGTGTGGGAAGACTGTCCTCCGTTTGGCGCACCAGCCGGAGTAGGAGTGATTTGATCATCAGATGCCATTTCGTTCAAGACGACAGAAAATAAACTTTTATCGAAAAGGATAAGCGATAATACAACACGTAGGTTTTTCAACGGGTGGTACGCGGTTTAGTTGAATACTCTTCAACTTCCACTTCCAACAAAAGTTCTTTCAAACACCCGACTTCAAGCGCTTACGTAGTTTTCGGAATTATCAAAACATTGTATATATTCTATACAAGAATATAATCAAATTAAGCTTGCAAAGTCGTCGAATAAAATGATTATAAAATCATTTTTATTCACTTTAATTCAATTCCACTATTTTCTCCAACAATATCAACGTAGTTTTCCCATGGGTTGAGTTAGGTTGGTTGTCCGGGTCGAGTTGATCATGTTGAGAGGTTTGATTCAACCTTGAATGTCCGTGATCGGACAAGACATGCACGTCATGCATGGCCTGGATGAAATACCCCAACTCCACTCATTAGTTAAGTTGATAATTCACTTAACTATTGATCATCCAATGGATCTAATGTCTAAGTTGATTAACTTTTTAATTATCAAATGCATAGATTAAATCTTTCTATTCTCACTCTTTATTTTTTATACTAAATTCATGACATGTGATGTATTTTTACACTGTTTTGAAAGAAATTTTTAGACGGTGTATTCGCATGACGCAGATACGTCTAATTTTTATTAGTATTTTACCATGCAGTGTGAACTATCTACACTGCAAAACACCTGCATTTTACATCTAAAATAAATGTAACCATACAAAATTTTCTTCCGAGTTCATAATTGACGTGAATCTCTCTCTATTCTTTTTCTGGGAATACTTTAGTTATATTTTAGAGGAACCGGCCACGTAATTAATTAATTAATTATTTCTTTTTTTTTTTTTTTTTTTTTTTTTTGTTTGCTGCCAACTTCTTTTTTTTTTTTAGGAAGCTGCCAACTTCTTGAAAGTGCCTTTCAAAAAACTTCTTGAAAGTGATATTTGAAAATAAAATAATTAAATCAAAATATTAGGCTGCCGCCGCTGTAAAGTCAAAAAAAAAAAAAAATTTATACATAAGACGTGTCGAATACGATAAAAAGGAATACGTAATTTACAGCATAATATTATTGACTTATTTGGGCTGTTGGAAAAGCGGCAGACGCGGTGTGTTTTTTTTTTCTATTATTAATTTTGAATACGATGGTTCGATTTCAATCACGTCCCGAATAAAATTTCTCTTACCTTTCCCCTAAATAAAATAAATAATTATTGGAACCTTTTTGAATACGATGGTTAAGATTTTTCATATAGATAGTGTTTTAAGATTTTTCAGTCAAGTAGTGTTAAGATTTTTCATATATTGGATATGGACATTCGATCGTTTTCGATGATTCGAGTCGAGTAAGATTTTTCAGGTATTTAGTATCGACATTTGAGCTCTGAAAAGATCGAATTAGAAGTGTAAACGATTTGAGTCGAGTCGAGTAGTGTTGATTTTTCGGATATTTAATATGAATATTTGATCTCTGAAAAGTCGAATTAAAAGTGCAAACGATTTGAGTCGAGTAAATCAAGCATTTACTTATTCAGTCGAAGAGGTCGTTGTCACAATTAAGTCAAGGAGGAATATAATGTACACTAATAGATGAAGAAGTTTCATAGATTCCGAGTTGTCACTTACAATATGCTTCCAATTTACAGCTAAACATTTTACAAAACCTATGAAATATATTCACAATTAATTAATTGTGTGATTAATGAAATGGTCAAATGGTCTTTGTAGTTGTTTTCTTAGACAAAAACCAGGCAAAAAGAAAGTACTTCATCTGTTCTATAATATATGTATTTTTAGCTTTTTGACATTTTCTCATAATATATGACCTTCTTAATCTTAATTCAATTTTAAATGCATTGTTTTTATTTTCACATTAAACAATACAATATTATAGGTCACTCCTTAAAAACAATACAATTTTTTATCTTGAAATTTTAAAAAGCAATTTATTTATTAATTTTCTTAAACCGTGTGTAAATCCCAAAAACCCCTATATTGCGGGAAGAAATGAGTACTTGAGTTGATTTTGACATCATCGCGTTTTGCAGGGTATGAACGACATTAATCTCGATGATATGGTCTCGAGAAAACCTTTGAAACTCGAATCTTGGTAGTTTTGGATTATCGGTGCAACAGTCGGTCTCACCGCCACAACTGTGATAGGAGCGCATCATAGACGGCCATGTGTTCGTTCGTGACGATGCTGAAAAATGTCGGGTATAAAATTAAGTAACCATGCAGGCCTTTGAAAGATGACCCAACGAGATTTTTGAGTGGGTCTGCAAAATACATAAAGCGTGAGAGGTCCGTGAGATTACATTCGGGGGACGCTTACTAGTGATGGAGAAATTCTTATAGACCGTAAGCGTGGAGTATAAAGTAGATGGGAGTATAAAGTAGACTGAAAGGAGAGGTACCAGCCCGGGAGCGAAACAGATGGCCCGTAGTTGGCACAAGCAAACCGACATAGCACGATCATATTTGGTTTGGATTCTGAAACGGGCTGATGCCAACCGAAGATCGGTGGAGTATCGTGTTGGAGGATGGCCCGTAGTTTGCACGAGCTGTCTGAAATAGCATGATCATACTTGGTTTGGATTCAGAAACAAGCCGATGCCAACTGAAGATCAGTGGAGTATCGGGTTGAAGACAAGCCGATGCCAACTGAAGCTACTCCCTTAACAATTGTTGGCCAGAGCATAATGGACTTCTACGCAAACGTATTGAGTTGTATATATTATATATATACAACGAACATTTCTAAATAAGGAGAATGACCCCTTTATATAGTATTTTATCGTAGGATAGTGTTTACTGCACATTAGAGTAGTTGAGTACCCATTATGAACCAATAGCTCCCGGAATAACACCTATGATTTTAGGCTGATATCATGGCATGATTATAGTTCATAGTGTAATGACCATTTAACAAGATGTAACGGTTCTTGTGACCGAAGATGACCAGCACCACGCTAGATATCCTACAGCATGTCGGCTATAAGGGACCGAGAACAACCAGCACCACGACATCTATAAGATATATTGGGACAACCTGCACTTTATTGAAGATGATTGTGCTGATAGCTGTCCGGTATCGAGCTGAGGTTGCCTTCATTACTCTATATAACACCTAATGAGAGAATAAAGATCACGAATGACACTGCCCCAAAAATGACACTACATCTCGACATGGTTTTCTTGAATGCGTTTCTTAAGAACATACAGAACAGAACATCAAAGTAGAAATACAAACACAACAAAAACTAACGAATGCGTTCCCTTGAATAACAAACAAGTTCAACAAAGAAGAGGTCAAAAAACAAACAACAAAATCAAAACTCTTATAATTCTTGCTATTAATTATGCTTCTTCTTAAAAGACAAGCTCATGGGGTTTCATCCCTCCTTTTAGTGAAAATCTGGCACCCAAATAAGCTTTTAGGTCAGAAACTCCTTCTATGGCTTTTACCAGTTGTGCATCCACAGCTTTTTGGTCATCCTTCTTATCTTGGGGAAGCACATTCTTCTCCTGAATATATGCATGCAAACAAAATGATCTTAGGGATTATGTTTACAAAACACAATCTCACAAAGATATGAACAGGAAGATGATACTTTAGAATACCTCTTTATCTGCCTCAAAGAACTCTCCCTCGGCCTTTTTTTTCTTCTTTTCAACTTGCTTAGCAAAGTACTTGTCATCAAATTTGTCCACAGAAACACCAGAAAGGTCAACTTTAGTTGAGGTTGCGATTACATAAGCCTGGTTGACCCTCCTCAATGGAACACCGTTAATCTTGAATGGTCCTGTAGCATCATCAATACACCATCATATTACACAAATGAGATGATGAACAGAGAAGAGAGAGACAACCAACGCTTCAAGAAACTCAAATAATTTAATTTTCTATACGCTACATAAAAAGATAGCTCCTTTAGCAATCCATGTGGAGTGGAGTGGAGTTCACCTAACACTGGGAGGATGGTAAAGATCAATAGAAAACATGCAAATTACTAGCAAATTGGAAAACATGCAAGGGGTGTTGAGAGGATTGTTCAACTAAAGATGGCTCAACAAAGCATCTGACCACAAAAACGTATGCACAAACACGTTACTAAGGATGGGACTGTGTAGTAAGTTTAAACATCAACAAAACAAAGTATCAGGCGTCCCATACAGAACGGGAGTGAAATCCCACCATACATAATTAAAAGCAGGCCATTGAGCACACACCTTGAAAAGATGCATTTACCTCTGTTTTAAAATGTATTTTAATTTTAAGTTTGAGAATTATTCAAGAGACATGTGAAGACCCTCTCAAGTCTCAATTTTGCCCAGGACAAGGTTTATGTAGCTTTCAAATAAGTGTATTATCCCTAGCAAACCCCCATTAGAACAAAAAACAGCCATTGTCAAGATTCTAGCCAAGCTTAGAAGTTGCAGCTCCATAAACAAAATATCCATCAAAATCTGTTACTGATAGCTAGATGCAAGTCCTACTCCTAAATCATCGTTTTCTTCAACTATCACAACACTACATTAATCTTAAAGGGTAAAGAACCCCATGAAATGTTGCAATTTATTACCTTTAAAACAGAACAGAACAGATAGGACTAATAATAATAAAACCCAAAAGCATTTCGTAGCATACATACCAGTCACAAGGAGCAACCCAGATGTAAGTTGCTTCAAGAAAACAACTCTTTTCCCCTTAAATCGTCCAGCAAGAATTATCAATACAGTCCCAGGAGTAATGCTCGACCTGTTAAATACCAATAAAACCATGACAAGAAACGCAATAGCTCTTATGAATTGAATTGAATCATATTGGGGAAAGAAAAACGGGACCTGAGCTTGGTGGGTCGAGCCTTGCGTTTGTTAACAAGAGGTTTTTTCACATCATCAGCTGGATAGAATTTCGGTGGCTTCTCAGAAGTCATAGGTTCTTCAACTGGGCTCTTTTCATGGCGGGGGAAAACGCCGCCGTGTTTAGCCTTGATAGCCCAAAGACCTCTCTTGTGGTACATCTTGGAGCGTGAGAACTTCCCAATCCCACTTATGAGATCTGGGTTTCTGCTGACTTTCACCTTCTTCGCCGCCATTTTACCGTTCGCCGTCGCCGTCGCCGTCGTCTTTGGAAGCGCAAATGGGTATGAGGTAATGCACGACGAGTGAAAGCCCCTGTTAACCCTATGGATGTAATTAAAAAAACCCTAATCCAGTTGTGGGCTTTCAGACCTTTTATGGGCTTGAAATGTGTGGGCTTGTGAAAAAAAAAATATTGAATAATGGGTTTGGAGATTTGAAATGGTTAAACCTCATTCGGTTATGAATGAATGAAGATGTTAATAAGGTAACATCGTGGTTCGGAGTTATGGGCTTGCTATTATACTAAATAACTGAAATAAGTCTCTATTTACATAAGCAAAACCAATTGGTCTCATCAAGTGCTCTGATAAGATGCGGCCTCATATATCGGAGGTCTTAGCAAAGAAAGTTATTGGGTGCACCCGCCGCATGCGGAGTTCAGCCATGTGGCGTGAACCGTCTATTTTTGAACTGGATTCAAATTGTGTGCAAGGACGGAGCCAGGATTTTAAATCGGGGTGGGCTAATGGACTATATCGAGTTCGTCGGGTGGGCTGGATTAAGAATATTTTATGGATTCCGTCTATATTTTTTTGAAGCGCCCCCTCAATTTATACACACTTCCGTCCTTGATTGTGTGGTTCATATTTGTTTAACTGTCATTTCACCATAAGTGTAGACAATCACCCAAGAACTTCCCCTTAGAGCAACCGTAATGGTTGTTCTCTTTTGTTCTCTCTGTTTAGACGGAAAAATGACAAATGGCATCTTCAGATTGGATTAAAAAATATAGAGAGAATTCACGGAAGAAATTGTTGATAAGATGCTCTAGTGGTTTTTTTTTAGAAGATGAGTACAAACCCTGCAACTATGGTTTTTTTTTAGAATAGCCTTGAAGATATTTTTTTGTCAAAGAGATCTTCTCTCAAAAGGTTATCTCAGATAGAGAATATGTTAGACAACCTCCATAAAAAGTTGTCTATTTAATGACCATTATTTTGTTATTAAACAAAATTAAGACTCTATTCTGACAGAAGATTAAAAGAATTTCTCTAAAACCATTTCATTAGGGCTGCTCTTAGCAAAGTCCCCGTTCTCAGTTACTTCTTTCTCCTCCATCCAAAGTTCCATCTTCAAAGCCACCATGCATCCTTTTCGGCTCGCCTCTGAACATGAAATCTTATTCAACTTCATTTCCCTTTTGCACACCATTATTTAACACTATCACGGTTCGATTCAACCGAAAGTCTTTAGAGTACTTGAGTACTCTCACTTTGTGTACTCTTGTGTTTTATCCAATGAAGCTTACCATAACGGTTAAGCTAAGATGCCAGGACCATGAGGTTCCGGTTTCGAGATTCACCGTTTACATGTGGGTATATGCATAGGCGGATCTACAATTTGTTAAAGGGGGTCCGCGGACCCCGTTAAATATAAGAAACTCTACATTTTATGTGTAGAAAAATATTTCGGACATCGTGAAAAATAAAATTTACTCTGAAAAAAAAAGTTACGGACCCTGCTGAATAATATTTCTGGATCCGCCACTTGGTATATGTCCACTATACGTGGTAATGTTGTTTTAGTGAAAAAGAGAGAGTTTATAGAGAGCCATATCAATAACGTCATTGATTGCTATTCAAAAAGAGGAATGGAATGAGTGTGGTATCAATATATTCATTAATTGTAGATTTTCATTGCAAAGTGTAAATGAGTCAGAAATAATTGTGCAAGTGTCTCAAGTTGTTTGAAACGTAAATGTTTTGATTTTAAAATAATTAACTTCATTTTCATCTTGTAGGATATAAATTTAGTTTCCCAATACTTTCATCAACAAAAAATCTGATTTTTGTAACTATATTAGTTATTTGAAATGATAATGCAATAAATAAAAGGGAACTATTTAATACACTCCATAAATCTTCAAATATAAGTCATTATTATATAGTTTTCACATGGTTTAAAAAAATAACTGGTGTCATAATAAAACTATTCCTACATTGTCTAATAGATCAGTTGACTCTCAAAATGATTTACCCAGGTGATCAATTTATTATGTTTTAACATTAAACCTTCTTAATATTTTTCTCAGTTAGTTTTCATACATGGGATATAACATATTGAAAGATAGTGAAACATTCCTAATATACATGATTTAATACAATGAATTCGGTAAATTAAGTTAACCAATTTGACCCAAATAAAAATGATGAAGTTAAATAATTATTAAATCTATTAAAACCCTTTTTTTTTTTTTGAGTGGTAAAATTCAATTATTTTCGTTTAATCTAAATTCCGGGACATTGAAAAAAAACATTTAGTGTAAACTCAAAGTACCCTCATTGTTCTGTTTATTTAAATCGAGAATTATGCCTCAATAAACCATTTTGTAAAAAAAATTATGTACATAATTTTTCTTAGAGAAGTCAGTAAATAGCGTATATTTCCTGTTATCCAACTTGTTTGATATAGGACCAAGTCTTCGTTACATATTTAATTTCACCATATCATATAAAGTCATAATTTTTATAATAAAAGAAAATAAAGTCATGTAGAGACAAAGAAAAAGGTACTCGGTTTCAAAGAAGAAAAAAAAGGTACTCCACAATAAAGGGGGAGAGGGGGGGGGGGGGGGGGAGTCATATGTGGGACCACCGCCACTTATGAAATTAAGAGTTCACACTATCTCAATAATAAATAAAATAAAAATACACAAAAAAATCTAACACCTATATGATTATGAAAGTCTAAGTCAACAACTTTACACAAGCAAAACATTTTTGCTTAAATCCTTGAGTTACAAGTCACATGAGATGAATTATTATACTATTAAGTCAAACATCACATGACAATATATTGGCAATTTAGGTTAATTTTATTTTTCCTAGTATTTATGTTGGGAAAAATTATTACTCATAATAAGAATATACAAATATTAATCTCCAAGACAAGTTGAATGCATTTTTTTTAAGAGATGTTTCGCACAACAATTTCATTTGGGAATCACACGAAAATCTCTATCATGATACAATATAGATGTTTGATTAGACACTCGTCTGATCGAATTAGAGGACACTGAAAAATATTATGAAAATGCTTTTCAGCAATGTAATGATTTCGTTTGCAGTCTGGTGTATTTTATAGGCCAATGTAACCCAACCACGAAGTGAGGTACTCCTACATGAAAGGGTAAATGTCATCTACGTACATTCGTAGATCCGTTTGAACAGTACATCACTTCACAAATGCATGAATTTGATTGCATCACTTCACATGTGCATGCATTCGAATTTCACAAATGCATCAATTTGACTTTCACATGTGCATCCGTTCAGTTGGAGAAGTTCAGCTGGAGACTTTCATAACGTTGAATCCTGTTTTGTTACGGCAATTTGAATGCTAACAATTACAAAATATTTAACTTGCAAAAAATATCTAACACTTTCATGTGTATAGAGTGTAGTAAATTGTAATATGAATCTTACTTACCTACAAAAAAATGAATCTTACTAGTATTTATAAAGTTTATAATTTATTTATTTTAGAACTAAAATGTTATATCCTAAACAATTGAAACAACATTCTTATTCCATTAATTATGTTGAAATCGACGGATCCTAGTTATAATCGATTGTGCAAAATCTACCTATCTAATATGAAGAGAAGGGTGAAGGAGAGTGTGACACTTGTTTTTTTTTTATTGGCTCCTTTTTTTTATTTACTGTACATGAATTACTGTTCATATCCCAGCCCATTCCTTTTTACTGTTCATCATCAGCCCAGCCCAGATTTTCCTTTTATTATTGTTTTTTTATTGGTTGATTTTTTTTATTAAAATTGTTTCATTTTGAAGGACCCAATTGTATCACCTTTAATGTGTGAATATATGTAGTAAAAGTACGACTATTTTCAAAATATAAGGGCACGACTTGTTGCCGACACGATTTTTGTATCATGCCAAAAAAATTGTGTTGACGTTTACATGAAATATTATAAATTTCTTAAAATAGATTCATTTCATAAAAAAACATATCGTTTGTACACGGCGATATGTAGGGCTGTAAATGAACGTCAGTATTCGATTCGATTCGCTGTATTCGGCTCGAAAAAAGCTCGATTCGAGTTCGATTCGAACCTTCGAACGTCGAGCCGAACGTTAGGTATTTGATATTCGTCTATCGAGCCGAACCGTATCGAACACGTTCGGCTCGAACTATTGTATATTTAAAAAAAAAATATATATATATATAAGGTTCGAACATGTTCGAACCGTTCGAACATGTTCGAACATGTCGAACATGTTCGAACTTTCGAACCCGAGCCGAACCTTGCTAACTAAGGTTCGACCGGTTCGAGCCGAGCCGAACCTTAGGTTCGAACCTTTCGAGCCGAACTCGAACCCTGCACATGTTCGGTAGGGTTCGGCTCGTTTACAGCCCTAGCGATATGACTATTTTCAAGATATAAAGCCACGACATGTTGTCTACACGATCTTTATATCATGCTTAAAAATATTGGGTTTGACGATTACATGAAATATTAAAATTCTTGAAATGAATTTTTTTTTTTGTAAAAAAACATATTGTTTTTCTACCTATCTTAGAAGAAGGTGTTTAACCCCTTCCTTCCATGTGTCCTAAATAAGTGTGGTGACACTTGTTTTTTTCCCCATTTTTACTGTTCATTCGGCCCAACATTTCGGTCCAATGTTGGTTACATGACAACAAAGACACAAAACACAAAAATTTAATGATGACATAGCAACTAATAACTATGTGATGACATGGAATAATAATAACGTAACATTTAAAGGACTCGATTGAATTTTTTGAAAATTGTGTTGGTAGAAGTAATTTTGTCATTATTTTTGTGCTGTGTGGAGTAAGAAAATAATAAAAATATTCTTGTGGTGCTAAAAGTAATAAATTGTAGTGCCGGAGTAAAAGGGTGCCGGTAGTAAAAACTATGGTGCCGATAGAATCTCCCTTTTTTTTATTGGAGATGTAAATATTTTGTTGGTAAATAAGTTTTTAATATTGGAAATGTAATTTTTTATTGGAGATGTAAATGAAAATTTAATTATGGCTCTGTTTTTTTTACTGTTCATTCGGCCCAATATTTCAGCCCAATGTCGGTTAAATGACAACAAAGACACAAAACACAAAAATGTAATGATGACATAGCAACTAATAATTATATGATAACGTGGAACAATAATAACGTACTAACATTTAAAGGACTCGATTGAATTTTCTGAAAATTATGTTGGTAGAAGTAATTTTGTCATTTTTTTTGTGGTGTGTGGAGTAAGGAAATAATAAAATAATTCTTGTGGTGCTAAAAGTAATAAATTGTGGTGCCGGAGTAAAAGGGTGCCGGTAGTAAAAATTGGGGTGCCGATAGAATCTCCTCTTTTTTTTATTGGAGATGTAAATTTTGTGTTGGTAAATGAGTTTTTAGTATTGAAAATGTAATTTTTTATTGGAGATGTAAATGAAAATTTAATTAGCTTATGCAGCCCAATTCCGGTTTCCCTCCTTGCGTATATAGTAAGATGTTATAAAACCCTACCTAACTACATTTCACATTGCAACCACCGTTGACGTCGTCGATAAGGGGATAGAGAACAAAAAATTGCGTCGTCGCCGTCGTTCACTATTTTATTGCGAACAATCAACACGTCTCCACCCTTAATCCATGAAATCAACACGTCTTTTTTATGAATCCGTAGCAACCAAAAAAAATTGAAAGATGGATAACAAATCAAAATTATGAAGCACACACCCCTGAGAGTATAAACAATTATAGTGAATAAGAAACAATCAATACATCACTCCAAAAGAGAAACTCTTACGAAATTAAGAACCAACAATAAAATACAAAAAAGAAGAGAAAAATAGAAACTAATTAATTTATTAATTAATTACAATGAAAGTCACCTGAAAAGAGATGTGATTATCGGCAAGGTCCAAATGATCTTCATCTTTGTTTTTATCACATAACTTTTCACCGCTTTGGGAAGGAGGAGGTGGAAGATGATTAGGGGTAGAAGGTGAGGAGAAGGCGGATGAGATGGTAGTTGAATGTGGGGAAAAACCGGATGAAGCGGCAATGAGATAGAAGAACAGGGTTTCAGAAAATTCGGCTAAGAAATGAGTAATCGAATCAAGTTTAAGGGATTTTGATAAATAAAAAAAAAACCTCGGGTCAAAGGGTGTTAAGAGGGTTGGGCCAGACTTTTTTGAAACATGGCCTCACAAAAAAAATGGCAGATTAGATTTTTATTTCATTCAGTCCAGCGGCCAATAAAAAGTGTAAAGAATAATTAAATTAATTAATTAGATTATTAACCAAACAAATTGGTAAAATAACTAATTAAAAATCTAATTAATTATTTAAATTCCTGCCAAAATGATATTGATAAAATGAATATATTGTATTTATAATTTTTATTATAATGATAAAGCGTCTATGCCGTTTTTTTGTTCTTCGCGATACTCCTTTTCAATTTCAAAAACAGATAGTTGCATAAGATGACAGTAAAAAACATCACAAAAATATAGCCAAAAAAACCAACACAAAACCGCAAAACGCAGAAACTATGTTGTAAGCAACTTTTAAACTTTATCAAACTAAGACCGTATATGCATGTGTTATATTCTAAAATCTGTGAGAAAAATGAAAAAAAAAATTGGTGAAGTTATATCCAAAATGTATTACCCAAACCAAGTTTTATGTCATATATTTTAATATTTACTTTCAAGCAATGTTTCTATACCGAGGGCCTCATCAAAGCCTTGCGTTGCAAGGCCCAAGCCTCACTGGTGGTATTTAGACAATTGTTGTCTCCGTATCACTAAAAAAGGGAAATGGGCTATATTGAAAGGACTTTGGATCTCCTCCGGTGTTCCCTAAGTGCAGTGAAAAAAGATAGTTATGTCGTGTTTTTGGGTGGTAGAGTCATATATTTGGATTATACCATCGAAATATATGACGGTACTATAAAAAACTCTCCTTTAGCAAAATTTTCAATAATTTTCGGTGATTTAAAAAAAAGAAAGAGAACTGTCCGAAAATATGATGGTGCAGTCGTTTTATTCATTGCACTATAGGGATCACTTAAGAATGTATACCAGAGAGATTGAGAGAATTCGGACTCGAATGAAAATACAACTGCCAGTACCATGACAAAATATTTTCAACATCTGATATAACCCATTTTTACATTATTAATCATGTTCCATATATATTGATTGCCATGAGTACTATAATGATCAACAATGACAAAATACCCCTGACGGCTCGGCCACGTGTCATCCTATAAATAGCGAAGTAACAAACAAGGAGAGAGAAGGAAAACATTTAGGGGCTGGCAGCCCTAGCTAATACTCAATTATAAAGACCTGTATCCTCATGAGGGAGGCCAATTTAGTCTGCCGAGCATGTATCACAGCCCACCGCAGGTCGGTCATGGACACGTTAAGGTCGGAGCAGCACAGCTGGGACTACTGCGCCATGTGAAGCTCTCTACATGTTGGATAGAGCAGAGCATGTCCTTATCTTTCATGAGCACTAAATGTGATGGGTATGGAAAGAATCCCCGATAATCACAACTCTGATTCTGTCATTTAAAAAGACGTGATTATCTCCTAGAATCACGGAGATTAACCTAGACCTATCCATAATCGGTTACAAACAAGAGTCCTTGAAGGGCACGACACAATTATAACCTTGAGCAAAAATATTCCCTATATATACAATTTTTAGAACTACGACAGACTTGATTCCTGAAGACTCCAGGATACGTAGGCAGCTTCAGAATGAGAGTTCTCAGGCTCAGTCTAAATTACATAACCCCCCCCCCCCCCCCCCCCCCCCCCCCGTTTTACAGTTTATTTACGTTTCTTGAATCTTGATCATTGTCTCTAGAATTTTTTGGTCCGGATTAATCCTTAACGGTATCCAGCATCGTTTACCCCATAATATTGTTGTCACAATTTTGATATGATACTAAATTTTCTCAATCCAACAGATGGAAGTGATGAAAGTCAGACGTCTTTAATAACATCTTACAAACTAGTATTAAGGCATCACACCAGATAATGATCGATATTCCGGTCATTGAATGTTATATTCGACATTTGAGAAATTAAGCTCTACACATAAAAAAGAATTTTTCAAAAATCACATATCACTTAACGCCCTGAAAATAAGTTTGACGTGATGTCGATGAAAACCTCTATAAAACTAAAGTTTGGTTTCTAAAATGAGGAAAAAAAAAAAGGAAACGTGTTCCGTAGTCCACCATTGGAAATGAGAAATGGGAAATAGGAAAGAGAAATGTGTACACAGGAAACTCAAAGCTTGATTTTTTTTTTATTGCAATTCTACCACCTTTAAAAAAAATTGACACAATAAAATATACAGTAATGACACGTTTGGATTACGGTAATGGAATGGAATAGAAAGCTTTTTTCATTTCATTCCACCAATTTGGCGTGTTTGGCAACGGGAGAATGAAATATGTTTTCAATCCAACGGAATGAAAATTGATGATTTTCATTCCATCCAAAATCCAATGGAATGGTCGGAATGGAATGAAAAAAATAAATAATGCAATAAGAAAGGATTACATTCCACCGTCTACCAAACGCAGTAATGGAATGATATCATTCCATTCCATTGCATTCCATTCCAACAGATTCATTCCATTCCATTACATTCCATCAATCCAAACGAGCGTCATCGACTATAATTTATATTATATTTATTGATTTGAATCCTAAACTGATCAACGGTTTAAAAACCCGTTATGTCAATTTTGTTATGATAGCCGTATTTCCTTGAATTTTCCATAAATAATACTATTGTCATGACATTCAGATACAACGAATGACATAATATGTTTTTAGACTATTAATTAATTATGATGAGACGACATCATTGTGAAAAAGCCATTTTCGATATGTCAGAATAGTTGTGACATCCCTACTGTGATATATATATATATATATATATATATATATATATATATATATATATATATATATATATATATATATATATATTTTGGGGGCAAATGTCCAAAATAACACATATTAGAATTATTAAGGCAAATAAGACACTTATAAGGACACAAAATTAATATATAGACCAAACTACCCTAATTTTGTTTTGCTTATGTTTTTTTAATGGTTTTTTTTTTCTTTTTCCTTTTTTTTTATGGGCGTGTGTTTTGTTTTTTGTTTTTTTTTTCCTAGTTACCATCTCGATGCATTGACCACCGGCGATGCAGTGACACCCCCGATGCAGAGACGCCGATGAAGTGACATCGCGATGCATTGACCACCCCAGATCTATTGACCATCTCGATGCAGTGGCCACCTCCGATGCAGAGACACCGTGATGTAGTGACCAACCCCGATGCAGAGACCCCGCGATGCAGTGACCACCCCCGATGCAGTGACCACCCTCGATGTAGAGACATCACGATACAGAGACACCGCGATGCAGAGACATCGCGATGTTATAACATTTAACGATGCAGAGACACCGCGATGAACTGACACCGCATTGCAGAGACACCGCGATGAAGTGACACCGCAATGCGAGACACCACGATGCAGAGACACCGTAATGAAACGACACCGCGATGAAGTGACACCGTGATGCAGTGACCACCCCCGATGCAGAGACACCGCAATGAAGTGACACCACGATTCAGCGACACCACGATGAAGTGACACCGCGATGCAGTGACCACCCTCGATGCAGAGACAACGCGATGCAGAGACACCGTAATGAAGAGACACCGCGAAATCTCTTTAGCGTTCAAAAAAAATCACGTTCATAAAAGAAAAAGAAAAAAAACACGGCCAGAAAAAAAAAATCACATCCAAAATTAAAATAAGAAAAAAGAAAAAAATGATAATTTTGTCTACTTAATCATTTTGTGTCTTTTTAAACAAATAAGATTTTTTAGTGTTCTAAATGTCCATTAAATACTCAAACTAGTCCTTATAAACAAATATTCATTTTTTTTCTTTTTCACGAGAATACTTCGTCAACTGCACCTCGTTTTATTTCTACTTTTCTCCAAGTCTACAATAATAACTACTCCTCCTTCTATTCAAATCCGTTGAAAAAAAAACCGAACACTTTGAACTCAAAAAAAAAAAAGAATCCAAAATTAATAGTAATAATCTCCAACGCCAAGCCAAATCCATGGCTGCTACTAGCCAAATGGACTCGCAGACGGCAGCAGAGAAGGCGGTTGAAGTGATCGGAACTGGCTACGATTTGACGGCCGATATCCGGTTATCCGCATGCAAAACGGGTATAAACGGGTCGAGATTAATTGAGCTGGATTTGAGCTCAACTAAGGATTTGGTTTTGCCTGGTGGATTGATTGTTCATGGCGTTTCGAATTCGATTAAGTGTGATAAAGGTGAAAACACTAGGTTTCGGTCCGATGTTCTATCTTTTAATCAGGTAATTTAGCTTCTCCTTCTTCGTTTATGTACAATTTTGAAGTTTAGATATCTTGTTTATGATTTAAAATTTTGCTAAGATGTTCATTTGAGAAGATTTTCGAATTGTGGTATACACAGTGAAAAAACTTGAGGGAGTAGTTATTAGGAGCTCACAAAACAACCGGAAAACACTCGCATTTTCGTGTGTATTTAGTAACGAACTCCGGACAGTTGCGTTTTTATGTTTATATGCAGTGATAATGCCGTAGAACACTCGAGTTTTGGAAATAAAAAACGTGTTTTCTTTTGTAGAGAGTACTTATTATGGAGCTCCCAAAACAACTGAAAGACAGTTCATGTTTTCGTGTGTATTTATTTAGTACAAACTCTGGAAAACCCTTGTGTTTTTATGTCTATGTAGCGACAACACCGGAAAACAATCGTGTTTTCTTAGTTGTTTTTGGAAGAGTCTGCATTAGGTACTCTTTGCACTCGTGTTTTCTTGTGTATTTAGTTACATTGCTCGAAGGCACTCACCTTTTTATGTGAGAGTACTTATTATGGTGCTCCCAAAACAATTCGAAATAGTCGTTTTTTTTTCCGTGTGTATTTGCTAAGAACACCGGAAAACACTCGCGTTTTTGTAATTATGCAGTAATAACACCGTAGAGATTACTTATTATGGAGCTTCCTAAACAACCGGAAAACACTCGCGTTTTCGTATGTAATTAGTAACAACACTGGAAAGCACTCGCATTTTTATGTCTATATGTATTAATAACACCATGGAGAGTTCTTATTATGGAGCTTCTTAAACAAATGGAACACACTTGCGTGTTCATGTGTATTTAGTAACAAACAAACACTGGAAAACGCTTGCGTTTTCATTCTATGTAGTAATAACATTGTAAAACAATCGTGTTTTCTAGTTGTTTTTGGAAGAGTCCGTATTAAGTATCTCCACGGTCACGTTTTCATGCGTATTTAGTAACAATGCTCGAAAGCACTCGTGTTTTTTATGTCTATGCAGTAATAACACCCCGTGGGGTGTACTTATTGTGGAGCTCCATAAACAACTGGAAAAAAATTCTGCTTTTTTGTGTGTATTTAGTAACAAACACGGGAAAGCACTCACGTTTGTATGTCTATGCATTAATAACACCTTGGAGACTGGAGAGTACTTATTATAGAGCTCCCTAAACAACTGGAAAACACTCGCGTTTTCATGTGTATTTAGTAACAAACACCGGAAAACACTTGCATTTTCATTCTATATGTAGTAATAACACTCTAAAACAATCGTGTTTTCAAGTTGTTTTTGGAAGAGTCCGTATTAAGTACTCTCTGCACTCTCGTTTTCTTTTTTATTTAGTAACAACGGTCGAAAGCACTCGCGTTTTATGTCTATGCAGTAATAACACTGAGGGGAGTACTTATTATGGAGCTCCCTAAACAAGTGGAAAATCACTTGCGTTTTCACGTCTATTTAGTAACAAACACTGGAATACACTTTCGCTTTCATTCTATGTAGTAATTACACTGTAAAACAATAGCGTTTTCTAGTTGTTTTTGGAAGAGTCCGTATTAAGTACTCTCCACACTCACGTTTTCATTTGTATTTAGTTGCGTTTTTATGTCTATGTAGTAATAACACTATAAAGCACTCGTGTTTTCTAGTTGTTTTTTGGAAGAGTCTGTATTAAGCACTCTTTGCACTTGCGTTTTCATGTGTATTTAGTATCAAACACGGGAAAGCACTCGCGTTTTTAAGTCTATGTATGCAGTAATAACACCGCGGAGAGTATTTATTATGGAGCTCCTTAAACAACTGGAAAAAACTCGCGTTTTCTTACGTATTTAGCGACAAACTCTTGAAAACGGGAAATTTTTAGGTGGTGACTCCATTTGAGGTGACTTGCGTAGAATGATCCGGACCACACAGTTTAAATCCAGTTTAAAAACAGACGGTCCATATGATGCCACACGTGTCTCCACACCATGTGGAGACACCACCTAAAAACCTCCCCTGGAAAACACTCGAGTTTTCCGGTTGTTTTTTGAAGAGTCCGTATTAAGTATTCTCTGCGGTAGAATTTCCCATATGTTCAATATTTTTCTCAATATTACATCGGCACATTGTTGTTCACAATCAACTACTTTCACTAGTCAATTGTTGTCACAAACAACCAGTGAAAAGTCGATTCTCAGCTCAATTCTTTAGAAACTGACTGAAAATTTCGATTTTACATAGGGACCCATTTTCAAGATTTTGCTCAATATAACATGACCACATTGATATTTACCTAACATTTTTCTTGCCTTCTGTTTGTTTCCAGATGTCGGAGCATTTTAATCAAGCATTATGTTTATCTGGGAAAATACCATCAGGGCTGTTTAATTCGATGTTCGGGTTCAAAGGTTGTTGGCAAAAGGATGCTGCTGGTACTAAAACCCTAGCATATGATGGCTGTTTCATTACATTATATAACATCGAGTTAGCGAAATCTCAGATAACTTTGTCTGAACAAGTGAAACAAGATGTTCCTCCAACATGGGATCCTGCTGCTCTTGCTGAGTAAGCCCTTAATGTTATGATAAATTGCTTCGGAACTTCCGGTGTTCGACATTGCTAAATTGGGATAAAGATACCTTTTTCGGTCTATTTTTTGCCACGTGTCAAATATCTGTTGATTGTAGCTTTTCGTACCTTCTATGCTCGTTGATGGACATGTGGCATCTTGGACCAAAAATGTAAAAAAAAAAAAAAAGTGCATAGATAAGGGTTGAATTCAAATATGAAACATTGGGATGAAAGTGAATTTCGCAAAACAAAAGGGACCAAAAGAGTATTTATCCTTTGCTAAACACATTCCAAATTCTTTCAGCGTTTTTAGTGGCAAGTGTAATGCACGGATACTTCTGTCTACTCTGTCTGGTAGCGTGTCTCGTATCCGACACAGATACGGTCTGGATACTCAGGATACAAGCCTAAGTGCGAATTTGTTATTTCCCTAAATTGGATACGGGATTCGGATATGTTATGAAGAAACATATTGAAAATTGAGGAAAAACTGCCACTAAATTGACCAAAAACTACAAACAAAAATAAAATTAAAAAAAAAAAAAAAAAAAAATTGAAAAATGAAGAGGGCCGCTTGACATTGTTTTGTTTTGTGTCTTTAATATATATTATATCGTCCTTATAGTTTTATTATGCATAGTTTGATCCTTATACTTTTAATATTTATGTATATGCCCCCTCCGTACATGTATCTTATATTGTTTAAAATCTCACACTTGCACGTCCCGTATCCGTGCAACCTAGAATGACACCACACCAAATCTATAGGTGTGGCACCACAGTGACAATCGACTTTTTCACGGGGTCGATTCTTGAGCCGAGATACAACTTTACGCTGATCGATTGTGACAATTCACAATCGACCGGATGAAAGCCGATTCTTAGCTCTAAAATAGACTTTTTACCAGTTGATTGTTTCAGATGTGGTGGTGCGGTAAAAACACAACACTGTGGTAGCCTTTGATTTTTTACTACAATGCTTGTTTTTTCAGGTTCATTGATAAATATGGAACTCATATTGTACTTGGAGTAAAGATGGGGGGTAAAGATGTAATTCATATTAAGCAGCTTCAAAAATCTAATCTTCAAGTAATTGAAGTCCAGAAACTTATGAAGAAACTAGCTGATGAAAGATTTACAGAAGACATTAATGGTGGTGAGATTTCAACCTCGAAAAAATCATCCGTAGTGCCAAAGGTAAACAACGTACACGATTTCACGAATTTTGCACTTCTAGCCCTTTTGTTTCATCTTGGTACTTTACCCTACGATGCACGGATACCTCTGTTTGGTAACGTGTCTCGTACCTGACACATATCGAACATTCGCACCAGATACTCAAGATACACACATGGGCAAATTTGTAATTTTCAAAAGTTGATATGCGATTTGAATATGCATATCCATAAATCGGATACATGAAATGAAGAAGCATGCCCTAAATAGAGTAAAAACGCCACATCATGAATGAATAGTTGTCCTAAGAGATGAAAAACTACCAAAAATGAAGAAAACCACTAATAAATGCTTCATTTTATTTGTTTTAATGTTTATTATTTGGCCCGCATAGTTTTGTTATATTTATTTTGGTCCCTCTATCTTTAATATTTACGTACATGCCCTTCGCACCCGGATCCTGCCTTTCAGGATGAGCTATCTGTACTCTGGGAATCATACTCACAATTTGCAAATTCAATAAGACCGTCCATTGCTTCGCATACTAAAAACGAGGTATTTTCCCTATCGATTTTCCAATATTATCGCACTTTATTGTTCTCATTTCATCGGGAAAATCAATAGAAAACTTAATATTAAGCCATTTTTTTTCTCCTTTCTGTAACAGGATTTGTTAAGCATTCATGTATGCAGAGGAGGTTTAAACAAAGGACAAAGTCATGCACAATGGCTTACAACAGTACCTCAATATCCAAATGTAATATCAATGTCCCTTGTGCCAATCGCTTCGCTTCTAAGCGGCGTTAAGGGTAGCGGTTTCTTAAGCCACGCGATAAATCTTTACCTACGATGTAAGTACACCGACGTATATGATATTAAAGTACTAAGAAAGTTAGGTGTCATTAATTTTGATTAAAAAGAGAAAATTTTCATTGGATCCGCAAATTATTGTTTATATATGATATTAAAGTTTTCTCTTGTTAGATTTATTCGGTATTAAGGTCTGCCCCTAATGTTTTTTCTTTTTTTTGGGTCCGCTACCGCACGTTTAGTCCCTTTTGTTTCATGATTTTTACACTTTTATCCCCAATGTTTCAACTTGGCACTTTTGCCTCCCATCTATGTTTTTTCTTTTAGTCCAAACTGCCACGTGTCGAAAAGCTAAACGTTGACATGATCCAGGCAATGAAAACTTGACACGTGGCAAAAGTGGATTGAAAAGGTTGAAAAAAATGCATGGATGAGGGGTAAAAGTGTCAAGATGAAAGACGGGATAGAAACACGGAAATTTTGAAACAAAAAGGACCAAAAGTGTATTTTCCCATTACTAAATGGTTTAACTTCAGTTCTATTCATTGTCTCTTAGTGTCAATATGTACTAATGATTTTATTCTTTTCAGACAAACCACCCATAGAGGAACTGCAACAATTTTTAGAGTTTCAGTTACCTCGTCAGTGGGCCCCGGCGTACGGTGATCTTCCTCTTGCTGCTCGTCGCAATAAGCAAGCACGTCCGTCGCTTCAGTTCTCATTTATGGGTCCTAAGCTTTTTGTGAACACAATAAAGGTATGTTGTATATACAAAAGTACCCCTAACTAGACCTATTGCATATAGTACACTCCTCGCAGAGAACCCGGGGTTTGAACCTGAAACCTCCAGGATAGGCCTCATTTACTTTGCCACATAGGCAAGCCTCATTGGCAAATGGTATTTCGGGTATATTGTATTACAAAAGTACCCTAACTAGATCTATTGCATATAGTCTACTCCTCGCATACAACAGAGGTCTGAACTTGAAACCTCCGGGACATGCTTCTTTACCACACGGGCAAGCCTCGTCGGCAAACCATAGTTAATTCAAGAAGACGGTCTTTCGGATTTATGTGTTCGGGCATATTGTATAAAAAAGTATCCCCAATTGCATATAGTCAACTCCTCACAGAGCAGGGATTTGAACATGAAACCTCTAGGGCAGACCTTGACTTCTTTACCACATGGGCAAGCCTCATCCGCAAACCCTAGTTAGTTCAAGAAGATGGTATTCGGGTATACTGTATTACAAAAGTACCCTAACTAGACCTATTGCATTCAATTGACTCCTAATACGGAGCGGGGTTTGAACCTGGAACCTCCAGGATAGCCCTCGGTTTCTTTACCACACGGGCAAGCCTCATATACACCCTAGTTATTAAAAAAGATGAAAATTTTCTTATGGGTTTTTAAAACTGTGCAGGTTGATTCGGGAAGTCGTCCGGTTACCGGGGTCCGCTTACACTTAGAAGGCAAAAGGAGTGACCATTTAGCCATACACTTACAGCATCTATCTAGTCTTCCTCAAACCTTTGTCCTAACAGATGACACTAGCTATGAACCAATAGAAGAGCCTCAAGAAAAAGGCTATTATGAACCAGTCAAATGGAGTTCATTCTCACATGTATGTACGGCTCCGGTCGAATACCACGGTTCGCGTCTCGACGACTCGTCTTCTATCGTTACGAAAGCCTGGTTCGAAGTCCGGAACCTCGGAGTCAAGAAGGTCCTCTTCCTTCGGCTCGGTTTCTCGATGGTGGCGTCCGCGATGATACGGAGGTCGGAATGGGACGGTCCGTCCGTCGTATCTCGAAAATCGGGATTAGTTTCGATGTTAATAAGTACAACATTTAGTGCTGGACTTAATACACAACCTGAAAAGCAAGTAAAAGTTGAATTGAATTCCGCGGTTTATCCTGATGGACCTCCATTGCCCGCAAAAGCCCCGAAAATGACGCATTTCGTGGATACTAAAGAAATGGTTCGGGGACCCGAGGACCCGCCCGGGTACTGGACGGTCAGTGGTGCAAAACTGTGTGTTGAAGATGGTAGGATTAGTGTCAAAGTGAAATATTCTCTTTTGACGATCTTGTCCGAGGAAGAATCGTTCTTGACATAAACGTCAACGGTTTCAGATGATGGTTGCGACTTTGGTCATGACACAAACGTTATATGTGACACGTGTAAGCATATTTGTACATTTGCATGTCTTGTCGGAAGTTTCAGATGATGGTTGTGACCGAGACTGCGACGGAAATGTCATTAAACGGTTTCTGATGATGGTTGTGACAGAGACTGTGACACATAGGTCGTTGATCAACGGTTTCAGATGATGGTCGTGACCGAAAGTGTGACACACAGATTTTATAAATGTAGCATATTTGTACATTTATTTGTACATTTATTATAAGGCTTTTGGTGTTCCATATATGTGAAAATTATAAATATGTTTAATGTTAAGTAATTTTTTTTAGGTAAAACTTTGCATTGCGGGAAAAAGTATATAATATACGTTTATTATTATACCCCGAACATGTAAAATCACGTTTTATTTTTAATAATTTTATGTTTAAAAAATGGGTCGGGATAACAACAACAATATAAGAGCACCACTGTTGATTTCGACTGAATTTCAGACTGAATATTAAAAGTTTTTTGTACTCAATTTTAGTCAGAATGTCTTTCTGACCGGTATTGAGTATGAAAAACATTCAAAATTCTGACTAGAATAAAATCAGTATAATGATCGTATTCTGACTCAAATTGGGTCAGAATGGCTCCTGTGTGAATTGACCATAAATTGGACATAATAGTATATATTTTCCGGACTCATTTACGGTCAGAATGGCAGGCGTGTGGAAAATCCAAACGAAACCCACTCTCGGCTCTTGATAAGTGTAAAACGACATTTGTGTGAAAAGATAGTCTCTAGGGCGAAAGACCCAAATGTACACAAAAATGATTTATTGGACTTATAAGGACACAAATTAGATAGATAGACTCAAATACCCTTAATGAAAAAAATAATAATAAAAAAAGAAAGAAGAGGCGTTGTTTTTTTTTATATTTAACCGATGTATTGACCATCGCGATACATTGACCATCGCGATTCAATGACCATCGCGACGCATTGACCATCCCGATGCATTGACGACCTCGATGCAATGACCATCCTGATGCATTGACCACCGCGACGCCCGATGCGATGACCATCGCGATGCAGAGACACCGCGATGAAGTGACACCGCGATGTAGAGACACGGCGATGAAGCGACACCGTGATGCAGAGACACCGCAATGAAGTGACACTGCGATGCAGCGACCACCCCCGATGCAGAGACACTGTGATGCAGAGACGCCGCATTGTAGAGACACCTCGATGAAGTGATACAGCGACGTAGTGACCACCTGCGATGCAGAGACACCCCAATGAAGTGACACCACGATGCATTGACCACGCCAGATCCATTGATCACCTCGATACAGTGACCACCTCCGATGCAGAGACACCACGATGCAGTGACCAACCTAGATGCAGAGACACCGCGATGCTGTGAGCACCCCCGATGCAGAGACATCACGATATTATAACATTTGACGATGCAGAGACATCGCGAATAAAAGACTCCACGATGTAGAGACACCGCGATGAAGTGACACCGCATTGCAGAGACACCACGATGAAGTGACACCGCAATGCAGAGACACCGCATTGCAGAGACATCGCAATGTTATAACATTTGACGATGCATAGACACCGCAATGCAAAGACACCGCATTGCAGAGACACCACGATGAAATGACACCGCAATGACGTCTTATGGCATCGATTTATGCAGTGACGTCTTATTGTATCAATTTATGCAGTGACGTCTTAGTGTCGCGATTTATGCAGTGACATCGTGCAGTGACGTCTTATTATATCGATTTATGCAGTGACATCATGCAGTGATGTCAAGCAGTGACGTCTTATTATATCGATTTATGCAATGAAGAAAATCCAACGGAAATTTCATCAAATATTTACACAAAATTGCAGTAAGCCCTGCTACTGAAACCGTGTTTTTAGGCAAGCGGTATCGCCAGAAACGACAATTTTACCCTTTTCTCTCTCTCTTTTTTTTTTTCCTTCCTGCTTTCTTTCTTCTTTTCTCCGGTAACTAAATGTTCTTGCTTCTTCCGATGGCTATGCTGACTGTTCAATCATCAATATACACCAAGTCTTTGCTCAACTTCAAATCTCACGTTCAGCCCGGTATAATTCAACTCCTAGCCCAAATAACGACCCCAGTACATTGCACACCACATACCCAAAGAAAAACATATGCTAGTATTCAACATTTCCGGCAATACTTCGGCGAGCAATCCCATTCCATGGAGCTATTGTGACCACCGAACTTAAGCTCCACATCATTTGACAAAGCTCGGGAGGATATAAATGAAGCAGTTTTCCGGCTTCATCAAATGCCGGCCTTGAAACGGTGGAATTGATTGCGAAATTGATTGAGAAAGTAGTTGGAAGAAATTTGGTGAAGATGAATTCGAAGATTTTCTTCGACTTCAAATTCTTATACCCCAAACCGATCCCTATTCGGCCCTTTCTTGTTTGATCAATTAGAGTATATCTTTCATTTTTCTTTTCTGTTCTTTCTGGGATGCAGTAGCTTCAATGTTCAGATTGATCCATGTTTAAATTTTTAGCAGTGTGAAACTGTGAATTTGATGGTTGATATTGGAATTACTTTGAATATTGATGAAATTTTGTTATATTCAAGTGATTTTGACGTGAGAATCAAAGGAGTGTATTGAAGAAAGAGCAGAACAGTAGCTCTCAAAGGTTTTACAATATTCAGAAAATGAAAACTGAGCTGGTAATCTGTGCTAGCGACCAGATATACCCTTTAGTTAAACAAAGGACAAAACAGAAATTAGGGAAAATATTACAAAACGACAAAAAACAGAAAAAGGAAATAAATGGTAAAATGTCTAGCTGGTGATGTGGCATCTTATGTGTCCCTACATCAGTCCTTCCCCCCTTCTTCTCCAGTGTTCAACTCCCCATCTTGTGCTTGTACTTGCACCTGCCCATCATCTACTGGATAGTATGGAGTGAGATCTGCAACATTGAATGTTGAAGGGATTTTCCAAGTTTCCGGAATGCTTATAACATAGGCATTGTCATTGATTTTAGCCTTTACTGGGTATGGTCCCAATCTCCTAGGATGAAGTTTGTGATTTGCTCCCATGGGAAACCTTTCCTTCCTGACATAAATCATCACCAAATCCCCCGGTTCAAAAATCTTCTCCCTCTTCTTAGCATCAACTTCTCGCTTATAGGATTGGTTAGCATCTTCTAGGTGTTCACTTATCTCCTCATGCATCTTCTGGACACTCTCTTTGTGCCATAGCTCCGGTTCTGTTCTTCGTTGCTTTGTTCTTCTACATCCGTTGATTGGTGCCAAATCAGTGTCTAGAAAGTGAGCCATCTTTGAGAACCTATCTACTACCACACAAATGGAATCAAAGTGCCTAGGAGTCTTTGGCAGGCCTAGTACAAAATCCATAGAAAGGTCTTCCCAAATTGTTTGGGGTACTGGTAGGGGAGTGTAGAGCCCTGTGTTCTGTTTAGTTCCCTTGGCAGATTGACACACACCACAATGCTTTACATATTTGCAAACATCTCTTTTAAGTTGTGGCCAATAAAATCTCTCCTCCACAAGTGCCATGGTTTTGTCCCTACCACTATGCGCAGACATCCCCCCTTCATGGAGTTCTTGTACCAATAGTTCTCTGACTGAGGTTTTTGGAATGCAAAGTTGATTACCCTTGAACAAGTATCCATGTACTAGATGATAATCTTCTAGGAATTCCCTTTCTGTGCACTTCTTCCAGGTGTCATGGAAGTCTGGATCATCTTCATATTGCTCAGGAAAAGAGTTGAAGGTAATTAATTCAGTTTGGAGGGTTGTCAGTAAGGATTGCTTCCTGCTGAGTGCATCAGCCACAGTGTTGAGGGCACCTGCCTTGTGTTGAACCACAAAAGAGAATTTTTGAATATAAAGGAACCACCTGGCATGCATCCTGTTGATGTGCTTCTGTGTGTTTATAAATTGCAATGTCCTATGGTCAAAATTGAATATGAACTCCTTTTGTATCAAGTAGTGCTCCCATTGTTGCAAGGCTCTGACTATAGCATAGAACTCTTGCTCGTACGTAGTCCAATTAGATCTGGTAGGTGATAGCTTTTCACTAAAGTAGGCAATAGGTCTTCCTTCTTGGCTGAGTACTGCTCCGATTCCCAGGCTGGATGCATCAGTATCTACTTGGAAGAACTTGTCAAAGTCAGGGAGTACCAAAACCGGGGCAGTAGTGAGTCTGAGTTTGGTTTCTTCAAAGCTGGCTGTTTGTTCTTCACCCCACCTAAATTTTCCCTTCTTCAAGCAGTCTGTCAGTGGTGTTGTGATCATGCTGAATCCTTTAATGAATTTTCTGTAGAAGGATGCCAACCCTAGGAAACTCCTCAAATTGGTGATGTTAGTGGGAATTGGCCAATCCTTAATGGCTTCCACCTTTTTTGGATCTGTGTGTATGCCCTCTGCACTAATTATGAACCCTAGAAACAGCAATTCTTGCGCCCCAAAAATGCATTTCTTCTTATTCATATATAACCTGTTCTTTCTCAAAACTTCAAAAACTAACTTCAGGTGTTTAGGGTGTTCTTCCACAGTGGAGCTATAAACAAGAATATCATCAAAATATACGATGACAAACTTATTAAGAAAAGGTTTTAGTACCTCATGCATTAGTCTCATAAAGGTGCTAGGTGCATTGCACATGCCAAAAGGCATAACCATCCATTCATAGAGACCTTCTTGAGTCTTGAAACTTGTCTTCGACTCATCCCCTTGTCTTATCCTAATTTGATGGTACCCACTGGTCAGGTCAATCTTTGAGAAGATCTTGGCTTTGGTTAGATGATCAAATAGGTCATCCGTTCTTGGCATTGGGAATCTATACTTCACAGTTATCTTGTTAATAGCTCTGCTATCCGTGCACATCCTCCATTGACCTTCTTTCTTGGGTACTAGGAGTGCTGGAACAGCACAAGGGCTTGTACTGGGCCTGATGATTTGTTTGGCCAATAGTCCATCCACAATGTCTTGAAGGATTTTTTTGCTCCTTTGGACACAATCTGTTATGGGGGAGATTAGGAAGGGAGGATCCGGGCATGAAGTCAATATTGTGCTGAATATCTCTCATAGGAGGTAGGCCTACAGGTAGTTCAGAGGGGTATAAATCCTTGAATTCTTTCAATAGTTGGCTGATTTCTTCACTCACCATTCTGTCCTCTTGAGGATCTGGTATCTCTTTGAAATATAATCCAAATACCCTTGATTCTTCTCCCAACTCCGACCTAAATCTGTCTGCCAGACGTGATCATCAGTTGAGTTGTTGGTTTCTGTGGATTTTCTTTTGTCAGCTCTTTCTGTGGCATGGGAACTAACACTATCTTCTTTCCATGCCAGGATAGGGTGTAGGTGTTATCCCTGCCTTTATGGACAACATCTCTTTCAAATTGCCAGGGTCTTCCCAGTAGTAGGTGACAAGCATCCATTTCTACAATGTCACATGTAACTTCATCCACATATGATTTCCCAATTGAAAATCTGACTCTGCAAGTTTCATTAACTCTGCTTTCTGGTCCCTTCTTGATCCAACCCATCTTATAGGGGTGTGAATGTGGACTGGTGGTAAGTCCTAAAGCTTTAGCAGCCGTTTTGGAGAACAAATTTTCACTAGACCCACTGTCTATGATCACTTCACATACTTTAGAGTTGATTGTGCACCTAGTTCTGAATAGTGCATGCTTCTGTGTAGGGCTGGGTTCTGTGAGCAATAGTCTATCCACTATACAATTCAGTAGGACCCCTTAGTCCCTTTCAACTTCTTCACACTCCTCTTCTTGTTCTGAGGAATCCCCTATGTCTTCATTCTGTTTATCCAGATAGGTCACCTGTTTCCTCTGTGGACAGTCACTTGATTTATGTCCGGGTTGGTTGCACTTGTAACACTTTATAGGTGCAGGTTTGGCATAAGGGTTTGGGGGCCTTCCATCATGAGGTCTGTTGCCTTTGGATTTTGTAGCATCTGTCTCAATGGTTTTAGATTGAAGGGAGCTCAAAGGTGTTTGGGTGCTATTGAACAATCTTTTTGTAGATGTCTTGGCCCCTTGTCTCTGCAATTGTTTTTCCACTGTGTAAGCCATGTTTACAGCCTCGTTAAGACTCCATATCTGTGCCAGCTCCAACTTATCTCTAAATTCCTCCCGTAATCCGCCTATGTACTTGGCAACTTGGACCTCATCTCCTTCAGACGTATTTGTTCTAGATCCCAGTTTCATAAACTCATTTGTGTACTCCTTTACACTCCTATCTTCCTGCTTGCAATTGTAGAACTCCAGGATGGTCTGTTTCTGGTAATTTGTGGGAAGGAATCTACTCAAAAGAAGCTGCTTCATCTTGTTCCAATTGTTAATCTTACCCTTGCCCTTCAAAATTCTATTATTTTGCAGCTGTTTCCACCATGACCTAGCCCCGCCCTTGAGTTTATAAGAAACCAATTTGCATCTAATGTGTTCAGGTGGGTCCATACCTTCATAATAGTCTTCAATTGAGTCAATCCAGTCCAAGAAATCTTCTGGGTGCATGGTGCCATCAAATGTGTCGATTTCCATCTTCAATCGAAAAGGTTGATAGTTCATCTGGGTGTTAACCCTAGCTGTTGTTCTTCTCAGATCTATCTTCTCTGTGGCGCGTGGTGTCCATTCTGGAATGTCGGTGTCTATGTCCGTACTATCTTCTTCCTCGTCCGGTGGCCGGCCTAAACTGTCCCTCACCCCTTTGATTCTACTAGGTTCTTTGAAGAGGGTCTGTGTGTGTTGCTTCCTCCTGGTAAACTGCAGCTCGATTTCCTTCTGTCTCCCTCTTCCACCGGTGTGCGAGTGACGCCACGCTCCACCGATATCGGAGTGTTACTTTGATTTTGCCTGAACTCCTTGACGAACTTGTGCATTTCGGCGATGAAAGAATCCATCTTGGTCTCCAAATAATCAACCTTTTCCCGAAGGGACTTCAAATCTCGAACAACGTCGGAGATTTGGTTTGTTTCTGCACCGTGATTCGCCATCAGCGGAGCAAGGGAAAGAACCTTGTCTCTTGATACCAAATGACGTGAGAATCAAAGGAGTGTATTGAAGAAAGAGCAGAACAGTAGCTCTCAAAGGTTTTACAATATTCAGAAAATGAAAACTGAGCTAGTAATCTGTGCTAGCCACCAGATATACCCTTTAGGTAAACAAAGGACAAAACAGAAATTAGGGAAAATATTACAAAACGACAAAAAACAGAAAAAGGAAATAAATGGTAAAATGTCTAGCTGGTGATGTGGCATCTTATGTGTCCCTACATCAGATTTGGTTGAAGATGGTGATGTGGTTGAAGGCCGGCGCATATTTTTCGGTTTTTCGACCTTTGGATGAACAAGCCCATACCACTTGCCGTGTTTTTAGGTTATTTTATTAGATTAGGGGTACTTTGGTCCATGTAGATATATTATGTCCTTATAAGTCTAACAGATTCTTTTATGTCCTTATAGGAATAATAAATATAAAAAAATATACTTTTAAGGAATTAACCTAAAAAAATCGAATCTACAACTATTTGTCATTTTAAAATGTTAATACATGGTTTATTACTTTTATTATTATTATTATGCACCAAACGACTTTCCAAATGTGGATGGTGAGGATTCAAAGTCTATCCTTGACTCAAGAATCGGGTTTTTGAAGATTGTTCTGGTGTGGTGTAAAGATAGTGTGATGAATCGGTAGAATTGCGGTGATGCAAACAATGTCGTCCATCTACATATATCATGGAGAAATGCTACACATGCAACAATTATGACACATCGAATGCTAATACCTTCGTGACAATGTGACCACTCATGATGTCATAGTGAGACTCCTCTTTAAACTAGATGCTACATAATGCAAGATCCTACTGTCATATCGTGTTGTGACATCTATTATGAGCTGTGGCGCATTCATTCTGACACAAGAAATGTTATTTACCTAACGTGTTAGTAGAACCACTCATGCTGTGCCCAAGGAGTTCCCTCTTTAAACACAAGTCACAAACACGAAAGATCACGGTGTCATATCATGTTGTGGCAATTGCCGTGACGGTTTTATTATTCTTCTATAAAAGTACCATCTAGCTATTAAGAGAATTTACGGTTCAACCTTGTAACAATAGTTATACCAAATGAATTGAATGAAAGTTACTTAATCAACCCAATTCTCTCACACATAGGAGACATGCAAGGGCTATTTAGTAATAAAAAGAAAAATCCCACCTTATATTTGGTAAAGTTCACAAGGGTTGTAGCATAAAATTTCACTTTAATATAAGTATTACTATTAAACATTATATTGGACAAGCATGAAAGAAAGTTAAATTACAATAATGAAATACAAAAATCCATAAATTATTTTCTCTCCATGTTGTCATTCTCATTCATGTCTTCTTTTGTCCACCAAATAGTAACTAGGCTGGAAATCAAGGATCAATCCTGGCCATCCATTCTTCATCTTTTACCAGCTAACTCCTCCCAAGAAACTATATCCACAAGATAGAAATACATTAATTAATTAATTGAAATTTCGTTAATTGATGTAATATTATTAGGGTTATGATAAAGTGAAACTTAAAATACATAAATGTAAAAAGTATTAGAATTTTGAAATTCGAAGGATTAATACCATGAAAGCCAAAGATTCGTAATTAACACCAAAATTATATTAATACCATAGATTCGACTTTTGAAAATCGAACATGGACGTTGGATCTCTGAAAAGTCGAAGATGCAATTTCTAGAGGTTGACTTTCAAAATATGAAAAATTTCAAAGATCAAATATGAACTTTGAAACTATGAAAAATCGATCTAAAAACATGTGAGATTTAACTTTCTAGAATTAAATCTCATTGTGATGTCTCGAAAATAGATTTGATCGAGTTATGCAAAATAAGTTTGAGTGGTGCGACTAAAAACGCCCCTTCTTAACACTATATTGGAGGGAGGCCATGTCAAAAGATTATTTCTAAAAGTCGTGTAACTGCCAGAACGAGTAACACGATAAATCTAGCAAAACATAGAATTGACCCCAAAAATCCCAAATAAGAAATAAAGAAAAGATAATGGGGAAATTCAAAACAACCAGAAAATAATAATTAATTACCTGAGATAATGTAAAACAGGATGAGCAAAGAGAGCTCTGAACAAGAAGTTGATTCCATGTAGAAATACCACTACTCCTGTGCATCCAACTACTAATAACTCCATCATTTTTTACAATCTGTTTTACTAAATTTTAATTTTCTTTTTTCTCTAATTAAATTCTTTAGATTTTAATAATTGAAAAAAATTTATTCAATCCCAAATTGAGTGGAAAGAAGCCCTATTAATGGAAGTGGAGAGAGAAAGAGATGTAGAAGAAATGATAAGAGTAGTTGAAGAAGAGAGAATGATTGAGTCGTGGGGTTTTCTTTTTCTTCAGTGTTTGATTATATGATAGTGGGGGTGATAACAATATATATATATATATATATATATATATATATATATATATAATTGCATCACAGTTGAGTTATCGGGTTCCACACTTAATTTAAATTTCGGAATCGGATTTTACAATAATAAGATTAAAAAAAAGTATAAAAAAAAATTCGAAATATATATTACAATTGTTAATTGTATCTTGAGTTATCCACACTTAATTTAAAAAGTGTTCGAAAATTCTTCCAAAATCGAATTTTGTGTAGAAATTTGATTTTAAAAATGTTGAATTTCGTTGTGATTCGTAACGGTATACTGAGTGTGGTGTCGTCCTATATAGTGTGCAATATAATGCATGTATAGCTCTTATTGCTGGTAAAAAACCGACCATTTATAAACAGAACCTCATCTTAAAGGCAAGATGATCACTTCAATACACCGGTTCTTTTATCATTGAATTATTAATAGAAAAAATCGATATCTTATAAATTAACTATCCAATAAATACGATAAATCAAACGTTTTCCTAACGCATATCAAAATGAATATGGTTGATTCTTATTAAGGATTATTTCTCTACCTGTGACATAAAATTGATGTGAAAAATAATTTATGAATATTCAATGTGGTTATGACTATGCATTCAGAATAAATTGTTTTTATTTACTATTTTTATGATTATTTGGCTATTTAGAAAAATAAAATAATTTACACACTAAATTGAGAAAGGCTCGTCAGCCAAACTAGTTTTGGACCTTGAATTTCAGAGGACCGAGTCTGATGTCGATATGATGGTACAATATAATACAGATTTCATGTTAATACACTATTTTCATAGAATCGATTTTGTAAAACAAGAATCGATTCCAGATAGACACGGGCAAGGCACATATTGGCTACATATTCGATTTTCACTAGGTTGTTTCACTGTGATGCACATATAGTGTAGTATATTGGTAGAGTCTTGATACATGTAAAATGCCCCTTCAAATATTAAGACTCCGTTTGTTTTGTGTTGGAGTTTTTTTTGGGGTTGTTTTATATATATAAATAAATAATTGGTGAGAGAAATTAAAAAAAAAGTATAATGAATAAAATAATGATAAAAAATATACTAATAAAGTATATAAAGTGAAATGTTGAGAAATAATTTAATATTTTTTTTATTTGTAGTTGAAAAATGATTGGTAAAAGAATTGTAAGAAATGATTGATGAATTTATATAAAAATCTCAAAAAAAAAAAATATTATAACCAAAATAAACAGGAGCTAAAGTATGTAAAAGATGAAGAATAAAGATTTAAAAAAAAAGTGGAAATCCATATCCTCCCTATCTTGTGCCTACGTGGGTGGATAAGGACTTTTATTATACCATGGCGGTGGCCGTCCAAAAATGTATAGTCTATATATTGAAAAATTTAATAAAATAATAATGTCTAAAGTGACTCTACTTATAAATATATACACATCGTTGTGATGAATTTGATAAATATGTTTATAAACATGGGAAGTTATTGTGTAGTGAGAGAATTTGAGAAGTGAAGTGACGGGTGAAACGATCAAACCACACAGTTTAAATACATAATAAGAAGTGTGTAGTGTGTGATGTGTCACACGATGTCTCCACATCGTGGTGTCTCCATTTTATTCATATGTATTCATAGTGATAGAATTCAATCTAAACACGTTTAAAATTGTCACAGACTGGGCAATTAATATTGTTTCAACTCCATATTGAGAGAGTAAATGTTATGTCTACAATAAAAAGGGCTGCAACACTATGGTATAAGATGTGTCGTGTTTTTTTTTGTTGTGTCCGTTTTGTCTTTATAGATATCGAATATTTGACATGAACATTCGACCTCTGCAAAGTCGAATGCTGAGTTTACATTCAACTTTCTATTGGTCGGATGTCATTGTGGTGCAGGGGCGGATCAATGTAGTCTCGGGGGGTCATGTGACCCCACTGAGATCCGATGAATTTTTTTAATATTAGAACGATGTAGTTTTGTTAAAAAAATATAGTTTTACCGTTCGGTGACCCCACTGGAATTTTTTTTTTTGGATCCGCCCCTGTTGTGGTGTCACTACACAAATCTGTAAAATGTTGAGCTTACATTAAGTTTTCCGGAGGTCGAAAGTCATTATACACAAATGTTGAACTTACATTCAACTTTCCAGAGCTCGAATGTCATTGTGGTGCCACTACAAAAAAACTGCAAATGAACATTCGACTTTCCAGAGGTTGAATGTCATTGTAGCGCCGCCACTACAAAAATATAGAGTTTACATTCGACTGACTTTCCAGATGCCAGTTGTCGTTGTGGTGCATGCAAAATGTGCATTTACAGGTGACATCACACCTGAAATATGATACGAGTTGTCATTCATTTTCTCACACTTGAATTCGACTTTAAGAAAGTCAATCTTAGAATATACTTTTCTACCTTTTGGAAAGGTCGAATTTAGAACCGACCCTTAAAAAGTCAATATTTAATGAATCTAAAATGGAAAAAAACCCAATGTTAAAATATGTTAAAATTTTGATCTTTTATCTTTTCAGCTATAACACCAGCAAAATGGGAGTCTTTTACTTGCACCTAGATGATTCTATCGGTTCATCATACCTGACGTACATCACATTGAATCAACCTTTTTCAAAGTCAATTCTAAAGTTAAAAACCGACTTTTCAAAGGCCGGTTCTTACAATAAACCTAATGGAAATCAGTTTTTGGTCCCAAAACCGACTTTAAAAACTGATTCTAGTCTGGTATATATGTAGCGTGTTTTACGGTATATTCGGTGTGGCCTAAATAACAGCTACTAGCAAAATAGATGTATAAGCACAGTATCATCTACAAACACAGCCATATAGCACAATTGATATTACAAATGCCAATTCACTGATACACAAAAGTAAATGCATAAATCAGTGTTTTTTCCTACACAAAATCAAATTTAAAATACATAAATAAATGGATGAATACTAAAACCTCCATTTGCTTTCAACAGATTTTAGCTATCAATTTGATTGGTTAAAAATTCCAACAATCACAAAATGGAGCATTTAACATGCTAATTTTCCTTTGATTCTTAAAAAATAAAAATTAAACAACTGTTATTGGAAACAACAAATCTACTCTCGGGCCACCCTGCACGCCGGTATTCGACCTCTGAAAAGTCGAACGGCAAAACATTCAACTTTACAGAGATTGAATTAATGTCGGTTTTCGATCTCCATAAGGATCAACCTTGACAGAAGTGTGGTACAATGGTAAATTCATTGTGGTGTCAATAACAGCGCCCTAAAATTTTTGCAACCCGATTCCTTAGATATTTCTCTGGAACCGATGATTTTAACATTTTCGAAATATCTAAAGGATCGGAGAAAATTCACCGGACAAAGTCACTCGACTTATTTCACAGTAGGGGATCCGGACTCGTAACGCCTATATAATGCAGATTACATTGAGATACTGAAAAAAAAAAAACTGGAAATTATTGTTAATTCCCATTTTCAGATTATTTTTGAAATTGAAAAACACTTACTGTATCAATTAATTAGCTGATGGATAAAGTAGAGGCAAACAGATCTTGAACGAATACGGCGCGAATCGCGGCTTGTTTGATCCTTTTTTCCCTCTCTTCTGAACTTAAAGATAGATCAAAACTGCCAAAAAAAGAAAAATTTGCAGGAAAACATAATCAAGAAATATGAGTTTTAGCATTTTTATGCCAATGTTTCATCTTGACACTTTTAGCCCTCATCTATACATTTTATTATGTTTTTCAGTCAATTTTTACTACGTGTCTCGAGTTTGTATTGGTTAGAGCATATCCTACTTTCGATTCTGGTTGTTTGACAAGTGACACCTTAGAATGAAAAAATAAGAAAAACACACAGACGAGGGATAAAAGGTTTGGATAGAAATGCAAAAATCGTAAAACAAAAGGGACCAAAAACGCCATTATCACATTACTGTAAAAAAAGAAAGGAAAAAAACTCGAGTGTTACCTCGATTTCCACATCCGTTGCGATGCGGAACAATTCGATGAAGGTTCATCAATGGCGGATGCCAATGATTTCGAAATTTCTTCAGCTTCCATTGAAGGAAAATTGAGTGCAAGAGATGAAACCAATGAATCAGAGATTGAATTATTTGATGCATTATTATTATTACTAGTAGATCTATATGTAGTACTTCCTCTTTGAAGAACTTGTATATGAGCTTCTCTTAGATCCCTCCCCAGTAGAGACACTGCTTGACTACTCGGAACCGCGACTCGACGTAATCTATGACGTCGTTGCAAGTATTTCTAAGTTAAAGAAACTTTCAGATTCATGAAAAACCCATCTGCATCAGAATCTCTACTCGGATCTGTAAGATGCGTTGCATAAAATAAAGAATCTCTATTCAGATTATGTGAGATGTAGAGAAATTCTGATGCATTTCAGTCTAAAAATAGAGATTCTGCAAAATAGATAAGGTGCCTTTAGTGGCATCACACCGTTTTTAGTGTGGCGTCACGAAAAACAATCGACCGGTGGAAAGTTCGGTTGATTCTAGTGTTGAGAATCGATTTTCACCCGGTCGATTGCGAGAATCAACTACCGAAAAGTCGATTCTTGGCTCTAGAATCAACTGTGCTAGAGTCGATTGTACTGTGTTATGAATAACGGTGGATTTAGTGTGGTGCCACTGTGAAAGCATGATTTGAATGTAAGAGGATAACTTAAGCAAGTGTTTGTTCAGACAGCTACATCAGAATCTCTATTCGGATCGATAATATACAGAATCTCTAAATTGTACGCTTGTATTGTACATAATACAGAATCTTTATTCAAATTATACGTCGTAGAGATTCTGATTCATTCTAGAGTAAACTAAAATAATTTATTTGTTAAAAGAAAATAATGCAAGTTGTGTTAATGTGTGTGGCATAAAAAAAAAGAAAGATCTAAATGTAAAAAGGATATCTTGACCAAGTGTCCATGTTGAAGACTTATATGAGACAACATATCTCTTGCAACTTTAACAGAACAAATGGGACAAATCTGCATTGATAATATTGGTAAAATTGATATACAAAACATATTTATTAGTAACAATGGGTGTTCATCTAGTACATTTCCATAAAATTTTAAATGATACATATAGTATGAAATATGAAGAAAAACGAGAATGATTTTCAACAAGGACGGAGTCAAGATTTGAAACTCGGGTGGGTTAGTGAACTTTATTCGTATTGTTAGGTGGGCTAGATTAAGAGGACTTAGAAGGTTGAACTGGCTCAGAGCACTCGCATCAGATGCTCTTAACGAATTCTCTATTTAACAGTTTTAAACACACGTTTTTCTAGTTTACAGAATCTTTATCCAAGATGAAATACATTTGATTCTCTATTTTACATACGGCAATAAAAGAGAAAAAGAAAATTTTACATAATCCGCATTTTACAATAAAAAAAATAGAGTAGGTACTGCAATGTCATGTTTCATGTTGAAATCTCTAATATATAGAGTTTTTAAAAGATTTAGAGTATCTCATACACGTGCTCTTATGTAAGTTTTTGATGTAAACGTAAAAGGTTCTGTGCGAGCTTGCCCCGTAATACATTTCACTAGCTACATCCTTGATTTCCACTATTGCTTTGAGAGATGTTTCGTCCCACGTAAATGTCTTAGAATAGAAAGTATCGAAAATATCTCTCAGAATAGTTTGATACGAACAACGACATGTTAGATCAAACCAGATACTGGATCCCGTTTCGTTATGGCAACATTTATATAGGCATCAACTCGATTGCAATCGTTACTAAATTATGAAAATATATATATATATATATATATCTAACAATCATCCCGAAAACAAATGAAAGACCAGGCAATTAATCGAAGATTTGAGCAAAAATAAAAATAAAAATGAATGAATTAAAGAATCCAAGAAGAAAAAACTCACAGCAACTTTGGATTCAGAAGAATGTTCATCTTCAAGATGTAAGCAAAGAGATCCCAAATCAAAGTCTTCATAACAAAACGGGCATGGGAAATCGGGTCGGATCTCATCCTCCACCTCGAAATCATCTATGTTGTTCATCCTATCTAAACATTTTTTTTTTCAAATATATAAAGATCCAAACAAGACAAATTAAACATAAATATCAACCTCATACAGCTAAGAAAATGGAAACAAAAAAACAAAAACAAAAAAAAAACAAACCAAGCTGCTGGCTTTGATAGATGCCATGGTTATTCTGCAGCTGTTGTTGCTGGTGGTGCTGTAGATTGAACCGCCGCTTAGCGGCGGCGAGCCGGGAGGTCCAGAAATCAGAATCCATGAATTAAGAAGAAAATGGAAGGAGGAAAATAAAAATTAAAAAAAAATTAAAGGAAAATTGAGAAATGGATTTCAGCTCAGAGTTCAATCTGGGGTAGAAACAAATAAATTGATGGACTTATTTTACAAATTCTTTTGGAAAATATGCTTAAATTTCTGTACTTTTGTTTTTTCGTTGAATATTGTAAACAGGCAAATGACAAAAAAAAAAAAAAAATCCAGCTATTTTGTTTTGAGGTTCATTACTATAATTAGTTACATTTAACCGTTCTGTTTGGTTTGTGGGCCTTTCTTCTTTTTTTTTTTTTTTTTTTTTTTTAATTTATTTTTGAAACGAGCTTTGTTTTATTGAAGAGTAAAGTGGAACACCACCATCAAATTTACAAGGAATTCAAGTCCCAAGCCAAATGTAAATTTCTAACTCTAATTTCCATTTTAGAAAGCAAAACACTAATCGGTGGGTAATAAGTTATATTCATGATATATTTGATTCCTCCAATACCATAGACTGTAAACCATTTCGCGGAATCTGTGGGGCCAATCTCTGTTGCTGCCAGCTTTGACATTGTCGCAAATCCACTCCTTAGTCGGGGTAAGGGAAAAGAATTTGCTCCAGTTGTTTCTGGGAACTAAAGCTTTCCATATTGTTTGGGCTGTGCAACAGCGATCTCGCAGAGTATGGAGAGAAGTTTCCTCAGCGGTTTTGCAAATGCTGCAAATCGGTGTAGGAGAGATGTGTCTTCTACATAACAGTGATAAAGTCGGTAAGTCTTCCCCAGTTGCTTGCCAAAGATGAAAATTAAGCCTTGAGGCCTTTTAGTTTCCACAAGCTTTCCCAATCTTCATCTGCTTCTGGTAGGTGCGGCCTGTGAAGGAAATCATACCCTTCAGCAACAGTGTATTTCTTTCCAGTTCCTCCCTTCCAAATGATTTTGTTGTTCTCCACATCAAAACCATCTTTCAAAGCGCCGCCAGCAGAACAAATGCTCTTCCAGGTAGAGGAGCATGTGCTCTTCGGTTTAGCGAACGGGCTTCCGTATTTGTGGACAAGGATCTGAACCCATAGGGACTGATCATCAGGAAGGATTTGCCAGACAAGTTTTCCAAGCAAATCCAAATTCATTCTCTGCAGATTTTTGAAGCCCAGACCCTCATTATTCCTTGGCTGGCAAAGCTTATCCCAAGAAACATAGTGCATCTTCCTATGACCGTCATACTCCCCAGGAAGAAGCGTCACACGGTTTTCCATTTCTGAGATGGTGCCGATAGGGAGTTTAGCAGTCTGCATAGCATAAAAGGGGTGTGTGTCAAGTGAGCTTTATATAAGAACCATTTTGCCTGCCCTAGAAAGGTTTTTAATCTTCCAACTGGTTAGTTTCTTCCTCATCTTATCAAGGATGTAGGAATAGGTTCCCTTGGTAACTCTTGAGTGAATAAGAGGAACTCCCAAATAGAGTCCTAGCACCTCTGTATGCTGCATTGCCAGAGTGTGACTTAGAAATTCCCTTGTCTGGTGGTGAACATTTTTCGAGACTTGAAAATGGGATTTGCTTATACTTACTTTCTGTCCTGAAAGGTTACAAAACTGATCCAGTACATGTCTAATGGTGAGGGCTTGGGCCGTGGAGGCTTCCCCAAAAAGGACCAAATCATCTGCAAAAAAAATATGAGACAAGGGAGGAGTTTGTTTCCCAATCTTTACGGGTTTCCACTGGCCCTCCCTCACAGCTGTATCGATTTGTTGACTCAAGTTCTCCATACACAACACAAAGAGGTAAGGGGCGAGAGGATCTCCTTGTCTGAGGCCTCTTTCTAGGAGTATGGGGTCCGGTTTAGATCCATTCCAAAGGAGCACAAGTTGGGAAGAAGTTAGAGTAAACATAATCAGGCTGATAAGCTTCTGACTGAGCCCTATACCAGTCAGGATCTTCTGAAGATAGCTCCAGTCCACTCTGTCATAAGCTTTCTCGAGATCAATTTTGAGCATCATGTCACCTGACTTTCCCTTCTTGTTCTTCAGGTAATGGAGGGCTTCCTGGGCAACAAGAATACTCCCTGTACTACCTCTTCCCGGTTTTTGAGACCAACTTTCCAATAACAGCTTGGAATCTATTTGCAATGATCTTGGAGATAATCTTTACACAAACATTGGTCATGGCAATGGGCCTAAATTGAGCAACTGTTTCAGGGGGGGTGACTTTAGGGATCAGAGAGACTAGGGTTTGATTCAATCTTGGGTCAAACGTGCCTTCCTCAAAAGCTTTAAAGACAAAAGGTATAAGAGACTTACAGACAATGGGCCAAAGCACTTTTTGAAGAAAACATCCGGAATACCATCTGGTCCTGAAGCTTTATAGTCTCCCATTTCAAAAACCGCATCCTCAATCTCTTTTTCGCAAAGGGCTCTGTTAAGGTGTTGGATATCTGTAGAATCCAGGGCTGGTAATACGACCTCAGAAGCTACGGGCTGGTGCTCCCTTTCTGACGTATAAAGATTCTGATAAAAGGTTCTTACCATATTTTTAAGTTGGTCATGATCAGCAATCCAGGTTCCTTGACTATTCTTCAGGCAGTTGGTCCGTCTTCGATGTTGTTTACGAATGGTTGAGAGGTGGTAGAAGTGTGTGTTCCTTTCCCCCTCCACCATCCATTTAATTTGTGATCTCTGATGCCAGTAGGTCTCTTCCTGAATCAAAATCTCATACAATTCCTCATTCAACTCATAATGCAATCTGGCAAGAAAGTTAGACGGTGCCCTATCCAGGCTCCTCTCCACCCCTGCAATTCTGGACAAGCAGTTAGTCTTCCTCTGGAAAATGTGTCCGAACACATTTCGGTTCCAGTTGTTAGCTTCATCAGTAAACTGCTTGATTGTATTGAAAAGGACCGGGCCCTCTTTCCAAGCTGTTGTGACAAAGTCTTCAAAGTCCCTATGTTCAAACCAGGCCCGTTGGAAAAAGAAAGACTTGTCCCGCTTTGGTCTCTGATGTAGGAAATCTGTGTCAACGAGTAAAGGGTTGTGATCAGAATGCTGCCTTGGTAAGTGTCTGACCACGTTTGAGGGGAACTTTTCAAGCCATTGTGGGCTGCACCGTGTTTGGTCAAGTCTCTGGTGAATCTTTTTATTGTTACGTGTTGTCCCTATCCAAGTGAATCTCGGCCCCTGGAAAGGTACCTCCATTAAATCACTATTTTGGATCATATACCACATCTTAACTCTGTTCAGACCTCCCACTTCTTTACCACCCTGTTTGTCTCTCTGGTACACCACCTGATTAAAATCACCAATCAAGCACCAAGGATAATTAATCACATTTTTTAACCTGCAAAGGTACTCAAAAAAGTCGTTTCTTGCGCTTGGGATGGGGGACGCATAAACAAGAGTCAAGACCCAATCTATACTATCTTTTTGCATCACCGCTAGCGTAATGCTCTGATTCGTACAAGTTATGAGTTGTAGAGTTACTATCTCTATTTTCAAGAAGCACCACAGGCCTCCGGCATAGCCTCTTGCCTCCACAACACATAACCCAGTAAAACCAGTTCTGTTAAGTATATCATTTGCTCTGTCGCTTGAACACCGTGTTTCCATAAGAAATAGGATATCTGGGTGATTCTCAGAAAGAATACAGTTTAAGTGGCGGAGGAACTCACAAGAGGAAGCCCATCTGCAATTCCAAGCAATCAGCTTCATCAATTACAAAGAAGGAGCGGGTGGGAGGTGGCCCCATCCTCCCTTATCTCAAATAACGGATTCATAGAACTTGAATCTACCTCCATGGTCTTGCTTCCTCCCTTTCCAGCAAGATCGGGTGGGTGAAGTTTTATATGTACTCCATCATTATTCGTGGTAGGATGTTCATCTCTTTGAAGAGTTTTAGACTGATCCAGTTGGGGTGCTTGATTCTTTTGGTTTTTCGGTTCATTTGACAGGTTAGTGAGAGCCTGCCTGTACGTACTCTTGGCTTTAGAAGAGGCTGACCTCTTAATCTGCTGCCCCTGAATACTGAGATCCAAACTCTGCTCTTTCTTTTTACCAGCATCACTATTTGGTTGAGACCTCATGTCTCCCCTCCTACCTGTTCTGTGATTCAGTTTTGTCTTACCGGTTTCCTCCACATTAGATTTATTTTGAGCCAGCTGGGTACTTGTTGTAGTTTTTTGGACCTCTCGGACCATGGCCTGTCCCCTATGGGACTTAATTTGCTTTGACTTCTCTCGCAATTCTTGCACTTCTACCACAATAGGGGTTTCCAGTTGGGGTGGCTCCTCTTCTGTTTCATCTATAAGTGCACCAAATCTAGAGCCACTTACTTTTCAATACCCTTTTGAGGCCCAATTGCTTCCCGTATCCTCTCCTCTGTGGCACTTTGCTGCCCGTTCTTTGATGGATTCCAATTACGACGTCGAGTTGCTATCATCCAAGGGCCATAAGGATTCTCAGGGGTCGGCCCTTGGTGTGTCTGGGGTTGTCTCTATTCAGTAGGGCCATTAGGCTGAGCTTCCTTTTGGCTTATAAGACTTGGGAACTCTTCTTTGCTATGGCCAAATTTCCCGCATCCATAACAAATCTGTTGCAGTCCTTCATACTCAACTTTATATCTTCGACCATTAATGACAACGGAAGATCTCAGTCTCTTCTTCAAGTCTATCTCTACACATACACGGGCAAACCTCCCTTGTATATTCTATGCAGTATTCGGATCAATTCGTATAGCTTTTCCAATCATATTGCCCAATTTCATAAGTAAAGGTTCTCTGAAAATTTCAAGAGAAAGGCTTGTAAACCTTACCCATGCCGGCGTAGTTGCTATTTCCTCAGATTCTGGTTGAAAAAACGGTTTCCACTTACGAAATGCAATGTAATGACCCATTATTACCCATGGGCCATTTTCTAAAGCAATATGGTAATCTTCCTTCTTCGTGAAACGAACAACAAAAAATCCATGTTCTAAATCTGTGATTTCGATTCTCCCGGTGTGTTTCCATAGTTCTGAGAGTCTCTTGCACAGGTAGTTATAGGTGATGGATTTTCCCATGAGCTTGATGATTAATGCTCTTTTCCATTGCTTCCACAGATCGAAGCATTCTTCCAAGGGGATGATGAGCTGGTCTTCATCCGTCTCCGGACCCATGAAATTTTCAATTACGTCCTTGTACTCTTCTGATTGATCATCGTCCTCACCTTCTCCTATGTAGATATAGGGGTCCGAAATTCTGCCGGAGACCACTTCGACTCCACTCTGTGATTTCCAGGCTGACTGTAGCGGTTGCGGTTGACTCGATTTCGGCCGTTCTATACTTCTGGAGAGCAGATCGTCTTCTTGAGAGCTCCGATCAACACTCATCTGTTCCATCGGTGAATTTGGATGCGGCAGGCAAAAAGTCAATCTGGTTTTGGGTAAAGTACTAGAAAGGAAACTTGAACATTCCCTCCATTGCCGTAAATAAATCGGGCTGCTTTGGAGTACTCGACTCGGAATGAATTTGATTCAGATTAGTTTTTACCGAGTTTGAATTTGAGTCGAGTTATTTGAATAATTAACCAAGACGAGTATTAGACGAGTCGATCTCGATCTTTCATATTTTATAAAAATAAAATGAATTTTACAAAAGTAATCGAGTTTACAAGCCAAGTCGAGCCGTGTCGAGTACTTAGCGCATCGAGTTCAATCTTACATTTTCTTTATGGCTCGATCGAGGCAAAGACATACTTGTAGAAGCTTCATGTATGGACAATGCTCGTGAATAAAGTAAGAATAAAGTTTGTTGAATTGGCCATTGTTCGCATCTAGGCAAAGGGAGACTTACGGCTCGGATAATATAACGACCCGTTCTTGAAAAACAAGTATATTTCGAAAACAAATCGTTCGGCCATACTTTGAGATGAAATCTCAAAACACGAAGCCTTCCGAACATAATTGATTGATTGCATCATTTAATTACTAACACCCAAAAATAAAATAGTCATCAAAAATCATATTCTAATTACCTGTGCATTACAATATACACTTCAAAATAGTATCATTAAATACATAACCTCCAGAAATATGCAATAATCTTATCGCTTTCAGTGATGCTTAGCTATACATCCAAGTTCGTCATCATCTGCCATATACTATGCTTTATCTGAAAAAATATGAAATGAAAATGGTGAGCTCGAAAGCTCCATAAGGAAATTGACTATCAAAAAGAAACTAAAGATGCCACTGGGCAGACCATCTAAAGTTCCTAGTTAAATAATTCTAAAATAAAATTGAAAATAAAATACTAGAAAATAAATTTCATAAATAAAATACTAAAATGAAATGATAATACTAACTAAAATCTAATATACTAAAGTAATTCTGCTAATATTATAAATAGGGGGATTCTATTTGGACCCTCCTATTTACTACTTGCACCCACTTACTACTTGTACCACAAAAAATTACTACTTGCACCACATTATTTTTTATATAGGGAACATCGATCACACTTTGGTGTTCCTTGTGGAACACCAACGTCGATCACGGTGACGTTGGTGTTCCACAAGGAACACCAGTGTGACTGACGTTCCCTATATAAAAAAGTGTTAAATCTTAGAACGTCAGTCCATGACTTTTCACTGGTGTTCCTAGTGGCATACCAACGTTAGTGACACTGACGTTGGTGTGCCACAACGAACACCAGTGTGAGTGACGTTTTTTTCACCCGAAAAAATATTCATTAATGTGTTGCAAGTAGTAAATAGGGGGGGGTCCAAATAGAATCCCCCTATAAATAAGTCTATCTCCAAAATAAGGAGTTTGAACTAATGTTACGGTTCTCATGTAACAACTGAAATAACTGAACTAGATGCATACCGGATATCCATTATTCTTGCCCATGGACGAGGACTAACCGGCTCCGACCATAATCTCAAATCTACTACCCGTGAGTAGGGGCTAGTGTCGGGGACCCTCGAGGATTCACTGCGAACTGAAAATAAATAAATATGGTGACATGAACCGAAGCATTTTTCTGATTGTCTATTGCTGCATGTTCATCTTTTTATACTCTAAATGTTTAACTCTAAATGACTCATCATATTCTATAAAATATAATATTTCTATAATATCTTCATGATTCAAAACATTTACTAAATCTAGTAAAATAAACTTTCCTCAAAATACACACTTTCTTATAATTATAATGTTTATAAGTCATTTATTTTATTTATTACAATAAAATCTATATTTACTATTTTAATATAGGTATTCAAAATTCATATATCAAATTTGAATCATAAACTCATAATTCAAAATTCATTCCATATAACTATTTAATGCCTACAAATAAATCTAACATTTCACAACCCTTTAATAATTGAAATATATATTTCTTCGAAAATCATTATCATGATATTATTTTAAATATCATAACTTATAATCATTCTAACAATATATAATATAATTCGTATTGCTTATAAAATAACTTTTTTAAAGAAAAACATATTCATGGTAGGAAAATTATAAGCTTAGGAATAATCTATTAAAACAATTGCATTAGTGGTCTAAAATTTCTAGCATTATTTATATTTTATATCATAAATATCTATCATAAAGACCCAGTGTATAAAAATCATGAAATCTATATTCTAACTATAATATCAAAAAGTTTGCTGGAAAATAACGTTCTTACAAAACTAAAATTAAAATAGCAATTGATAGCATTTCCTTACATTTTTTTATTTATGTAATAATCATCATTTCCTTGCTCCAAGAAATTTCATGAATCACTCCTCCTAGCATGGCAAGAAAACCTTTGGGCTTGATAAGAAATTTTCTTCAAAAGGCCTTATCTATTGCTAGTATTTCCAAGTGTGAGAGAGTTGGAATATGATTTTGCTAGAGAATGAAAGATGAAATGGAGAAAGAGGAAGATAAAAGATGGTGGTTTAATGGTAGAGTAAATTAATGGGGACTAAAATTCTCAAGAAAACGTTTCTTTCAAAACAACAAGCTATCGTACGGTATTCCACGGTTTGGGATCAATAACCAATTATTTTAATTTCAATGATAATTATTCTATTAAATTACCTAAATAAATTTACTTTTAAGGTATGGGCTAAAAGTGATACGAGTCGTGACAGATAATCCCCAACATATCATATGATATGACTAACTAAAGTTTGTTCGTTGATGGTCTGGCTAGTGCTTGTATCAAGACAAAGGCATACTTGTAGAAGCTTCAGACGACATGGCCACCTAGACAGTGCTCGTATCAAGACAAAGGCAAAACTTACAAAATGTTTCTGGTATGGATAGCGCTTATAGCGAGACAAAGTTTGACTGAAGTTCAGTAAGGGTCTGGCCGTTGCTCGTAACAAGCAAAGTTTGACTCAAGTTTGGCAAAGATTTGGCCAATGCTTGTATCGGGGTAAAGACAAACTTATGGCTCGGCTAGTGCAAGTCTCGACCAGGGAACGGGAGAATTTCCACTGCCGCTGTCAGGCCGTAAGCGTGTTGGGAACGAGTTTCCCAAAAAACCGGCCCAGGCCGAGGCCATAAAATGAAGGGGGCGGCCTGCCAATTGTGTTTGGAAAAGCCAACTTAAAAAAGCAGACATGATGACTTAAGTCGTGACGGTCGTAATCGGATTGAAGCAAGTAATAATTCGTTATCGACGGTACCGTTATATATAGAATTTTCCCAAGTAATAATTCGTTATAGAATTCATTCCCCTCCTCTCCCCTTAAATTGCTTTGCTAGGGTTTTCAAGTAGCGGCACCTACCAAAATTCTCCACCATTTTCTCTCGAATCCCATTAATGGCGACCAGAGGAACATCCGCAGCTCAACAACCTTCCCGTGGCGGCGGTGGCGGAGGAGGTGGAGGAGCTAAGCCTGGGTTGAGAAAGCCGGTGTTCGTGAAAGTGGACGATTTGAAACCAGGGACTACTGGACACACACTGGTTGCCAAGGTTTTGGAAGCGAATACTGTTTTGGATAGGAAGATCCGAAATCCTGCTGTGGCTTCTTCGCGTGCTTTTTCACAGCAAAATCAGCCCACTCGTATCGCTGAGTGCCTTATCGGCGATGAGACTGGAACTGTTCTGTTCACTGCTCGTAACGACCAAGGTTTATACTTTCTCCTCATTTTCCATTTCTAGCTTAGAATGAAGCTGTATTTCCTGCATATTTAATTTTTTTTTCAATTTAATTTGAATTAGCTGTGAATTCTAGCTTGTTTTTCTGTATATATGTTTAGGTTAGGGGAATGCGAGGATGAATTGTTGATGGATGTTGATGAACGTTACATTAGCTTGTTCATGTAATTCACCCTTCGTAATCGAGTTGATTTTATCATTTTTAATTGCTTACAGATGAGAATGTTGGGGTTGAGCTGAAACAATGCCCATTTCTGTTTTTTCATAACCTAAATTAGGATATTAAACTCTTTATTTTCTCTTTTTTCTTGTAAATGTTACTTGTTTCTTTTTTTGGCCCCTAACGGGGTTCGAACACTAGTCTCCATGAGACATTATACTCTAGCTCACCACTAGACCGATGCGCCTTGTGCTTACTTGTTTCTTTCATTTGTTCTTAAATCATCTGGCTTTTGATTTTGTGACTCCATTTTACTTAAATTTCCATGGGAATCGTATTATATTCTTTTCACTATAATGTGATACGTAATGAAAGAGAAACTTTATGGTGCAACAGTCTACCATGTGTGATGCATTATGTCGGCTCATTTTTACGTTCATTCACGTTAAACATCCCTACCATGTGAAAGAATGTAGAATTGTTCTCAAGGGTCATTGAAAATGGAAAGGACTTGTCCTACGCATGACGTGTAAACTTGTGAGTGTGATTGAAATGGTTGAACTACATTATGAAATATCTCAGATTTATCTGCCAATCCAAGTCGTAGAATTAAAACACTTTTCACTTGAACGACATATCTTCACAGCTCTTCATTTTTCCATTTGAAGTCAACCTGGAAATTTCTTTGTTTTACGTCGTGTGAACAAAGTACCATATCCCAATGTCTTTTCAGGTCCAAAGCTTTTCACTACTGTTTTGTCTTTGGATTCTTCTCTGTGTTTAAGTCTTATCATCATTTCAAGTTATCTATTGTTTCAATGAGTTTGTAGTTTTAAGATATCATACCCTTTTGCTCCAGAGTCTTGAAATGACTTGTGCAAACGTAGCATCAGTTAGGTTTTTATGAGTTGGTAGTTTATGAAATCCTATCCTTTTGCTCAAAAAAGTCATGTACAAATGAACAGCGTGCTTTAATTAAAATTCAATGAGTGTATAGTGTAGATTTTCCCAATCTTTTACTCAAGAGTCATGAAGCTGATTAGTTGTTTCTATGGGCTCGAAATGTTGACGACATTTATGTTTAGGATTTTTCTTATCCTACAACTGTTTAAGTAAGTTATACCAAGTGGCAAGTATTATATCCACAAATTTTCACTCTCTGTCACATAGTAGAGGTGTGTATGGTGAAAGAGAGTAGACACATGTGGTCACAATGCATTACACTCGGTACAATGGTTGTATCATAATATCTCTCGATATTTGATTAATTTACGTGTTATTTCAGGAAGGATGGCATTACATGCCATAAAAGTAGCGTGTGAGACAATAATTCCATATGTCTAGTCACATGTAACTTGCGTTTTTCCTCGATACTGCTGTCTGCATATCGAGGAAACTTATTGAAGAACACTCCAATGTGAAATGGATACTCTCGTTACTGCTCTATCTGATTTCTCTTCTTATATATACATATACGCACACATAACGCAGGATGTTATTGGACTACACTCCGATGTGAAATGGATACACTCGTTACTGCTCTATCTGATTTCTTTTCTCATACATACGTATATGCTCACGTGTGTATAATACATACATGACATATACATATACATATGTTTTTTTTGTGGATGTTTTCATGTTTGTTGGTTCCTTTGGGGCTCTCTCAACCCTATATTATTTACGCCGTTGTCTGAGGCTTTGCACTTTACTTGCAGTTGACTTGATGAAACCAGGCAACACTGTAATCCTCCGCAACGCGAAGATCGACATGTTCAAGGGTTCAATGAGGCTTGCTGTCGATAAGTGGGGTCGAATCGAGGTCACCGAACCTGCAACGTTCCTCGTGAAGGAAGACAACAATCTGTCATTGGTGGAGTATGAGTTGGTGAATGTAGTTGAAGAAGAACAGTGAGAGAAGGTGTGTGTGGGGTGGGGTGGGGGGGGGGGAGGGGGGTAAAAAGTAAAAACCTTTTGTGGCTGTTGGATTTGGTATTTTGGTATAGATATATCTTTGCTGAAAAAGTTAGCAGATGATTATTGGTGTTTAATATTATAATTAACATGGGATTAGGGCAGTGTCTAATGTTGGTTTTGGTAATCAAGTATGTGGAAAACAATGTTGATGATGATGTTCATGGTTATTATGCTATTATCATTGGCCTTATATATTATGGCAGTTTGTAAAACATCTGGTTACTAATTATTCCAGTTTACCTACTTTTGTGTCCAATTTTGTTTTGATTCTAAATTAGGAATTGAATGTTTTAAAAAGGGCGGGCACCGTATTATTTTGGGCAAAATTTGATTTTACAGAGATCGAAATTGGATATTTGACTTGTGTAAAGTTGAATGTTAGGTTTCTAAAAGCTAAATGTAATTGTGATGTCCTAAAGGTAGATTTGATCTGGTGTGTCAATAATAAGCGTCTTTTTGAAGGGGCGCTGTTATTGACATAAAGGTAAATTCTATACAGTGTCAATCAAAACTGTCCCGAAAGTAGGTTTAATATGATACCACTAAAAACTCCAAATAGTTATTCTTACTTTTTGTTCCAAACAACAAATTTAGAGAAACTAAATCATCCAACAATTGACTATTACACATTCTACAACTGAAATCGAGGGACAGTCGATTCTATAGCTGATAATCCACTTTTTTTTTTTCCCCCTTTGATGTGGCACCACGTTAAAAACACCGTGATGCCGCTAAAGTCGCTTTTTTTCATGCAGTATTCTACTTCCCTTCCTTAGCTAGTTCTGGGCTCCACCTAGTAATTGTCCTTTCTTCTATAGTATAGCTCTCCAAATTCCCCAAAGATACACCTTTCTTACCATGTTTCTTAATGTTAAGAACAAGAAGAGTTTTTGCCACACTTCCACATAACCTAAGTGTACAATGTACATCAGACCAAACCCGTAACCGACCATTCGCATCATCATCATCATCATCTGACAACACAATCACAGCATATTCAGAATGCACCAAAGACGGATGATGTCGGTACGCCACAAAATCGACCCCATACTGCGATCCCGATCTCACAACCCAATTCTTGAATCTCAGATGACAATACCCTTTAAACAAATTCACAAAATTCTTCTGATTTGAATACATATGTATCAACAACTGTTCTTCATCGTTCTTCTCGATGATGTCGTTTTCTGCAATCTTGATGCACTTTAGAGTGTAAAAGAGATATAAAGCTTCTTCATTGCTTAGTTGAAACCATTGATTGTCTTTGTCGGATGTCGCGTATGGACAGCCTAAACATGTTCGGGTGAGAAGGTCGGTCTGGTGGGGATCGTTGATATCGAGAAGGATGCCGGTAGTTGTTAGTATTCCTCGAGTATTCGATTGGAGAAAGGAGGATTGAAGCTGTGCCATTGTTGCGGAAATCGGTTCGGAAAGAGCTTTCTTTTCTGCACCTTTTCCTTTCCATCTTGTTCCCATTTTAGTTTTCTGTGGAGAAAAAAAGAGAGAGAGGGAAAAGTTATAAATTTTATGACAACACTAAACAAATACTTAGGTTAGCTTTTCCGATTTTTCGTTCATAGATGGAAAAAAAACATAATCATAATCATCGAAAAACCGTTCTTGGTCCCTTATCTTCAAGTAATGAATATCATCTACTCTTAATTATCAGCAAGCCATTTACTTTGGTACATTTCTAAACCATTTTAGTGTACTGAACAATCTTTCCAGAAACTTTTGAAGAAAATAACTTTTCAATACACTCTACGGGTGATACAAGAAGCGGAACATTAACTCATAAACATCACAAAGAGATCCAATTTGTAAGATATGATACATGATTTCGTTATATACATTATTAGCCTACAGTGCTTAAGTATTTGCTACACGATCAAAACTCCGCTAGGGTGTCTGAGAGCAACTGCAGAACATTTGACTTATAAACAGCTAGAAGAGATCCACATTATGAATAAGATACAAGATTTTGTTATATGATGAAAAGTTCCCTACGGTGTCTGAGAGAAAGTGCCACCAAGACCAGCAGAAAGGAAAGAAAACGCTCAAAGATCAAGTGATCTTGCTCATTTAACATTATGTTGTTGTCTAAAAAGTTAACAACTTTCCAAATAGTTCACTCAAAGCCATGCAAATCTGTTAATATACAAACAAAAGCACACCTGAATGAGAGGATTATCAGGGATTTTCTTGCACTCCTAACTAGGAAACAAATACGCAAAATCACAAGAATGACGCAGTCTAGGTTGCATGATACGCAGCGATACGTGGGTGCTGGTTTTTCTGAAAAATACAGGATACAGGTACGGGGAGGGGTGGGGTCTGTAAATCTTCAGTTTTGGTAGGATTTCATCATTTTGGACGGCTTTTCATTCATTATCTGATGGTATTTACTCAACTTTCAACATGGTTCTTCATTTCACATATCCGAGTTATGAATATGCATATACAAATCACGTATCCAACTTTTGATGATTCCAAATTCGTCCCTAAGGTGTGTGTGTGTCTGTCTATCCTAAGTATCTGGTGCGCATCGGTGTCAAGTATCAGTTCATCATAGGATGCAATCACTCAGCAATCAATCAATGAGAGTCAACAATATTATCAAGATAATGATTTGAAAACCTAATTGAAAAGCTAAATTGGGGCTAAAAAAATGCTGAATTCGAACTTTATTTGAATAATGGGCTGAACAAAATTGCAACGGGGACAAGAAAGTAATCAAGAGCAATACTAACCTTTATTGATGCCTCAGATTGTTTATCAATTGAATGATTACCAGAAATCGCTAACTGAGAAATGGCTTCTGCAACCTTATCACACCCAATAATTGAATCATCCCCGTCTATATTTGTTGCCTGAAGCATCTTCCCAGTTACCCAACAATTGATTTCACAAAAAGTTCAATTTTTTTTTCCTATGCTGCTATTGACGTGGAAACAGAGACAGAGAAAGGTGGTGGCTTTGAGCTATTTTTGCAGCAATTTATTGAGCCGCCATTGTTGAGCTTCATTGTCGCCTTCCTCGTTGCTTTCTCCTTGATTGTAGTGGCTGATTTGTGCTAATTTTGAGATTTGATTGACGAAATGCTATGGAATTTCGCTGCAAGAGGCGGCAATTTCTGGCTCTTTCTGTGCTACGGTCTCGCCGTTCCTCTGCTTACTGCTTAGCCGAAAAAGTATCCACCGGCGGAAGTCAAATCCTGGTCGCTGCAAGCTCTCTCATTACAAGCCAACCCCTTACGAGCCATCATGAAAATTTCATTAGTTTTATGGTGGTCTTGCATCAAGTAATTAGACCAACATGTCATTAATTTGAGAATACGTCATTGATGGTTGATTTTTAAACATAGAAGACCATAAAAAATCTCCTAAATTTTATTGGTTTGGACCACTAAGTAGGATTTGGTCAAAGACCATTAGTAAAATTTGTGTGAAAATTTATTTATGTTTTTACGACTTAAATGACCTATATTATTTTGGAACTCATCCTACCGAACTGGCGGGTCGAGATATCTTATTTTAGAACTCACCCTACCGAACATGGTGAGTCGAGCTAGGACCGAGCTCGGCATCATATTTGAAGCTCAGTTTGAGCGCATCTTTTATAAGACCGCAGGTCGGCTCAACATTATATTTAGAGCTCGCTTCGAACGAATCATTTATAAGACCGACTTCAGTTCGGCATCATACCTGGAGCTTGCACCCGAGAAAATCTTATGTAAGTCGCTCGCCATCTAAGCACGGCACCAACAGACTACGCCAAATAAGCAAACGGTACATTAATTTAATTATTTTGTTTTCCATTACGCATGGTCTTATTGAGTTTGCAGGACAAACACACGATCAACAATACGCGGGAAGTCAGTACAAACTGGCCCAGCCGCTCAAATAAAGTCCGAGAAGTCAGACAAAGCTGGACCTACTCAGCAAAAATTTCATAAGTCAGCAGGACTGACGAACTGAGCTCCGCAGGTCGGACTCAGCAAAAATTTCATAAGTCAGCGGACTGACGAAGTGATCCGCAGGTTGGACTCAGAAAAAGTTTGCAAAGGACAAACTCAAATAGTCTGCAGGACAGACTCAACGAACTGATCCGCAGGTCGGACTCAGAAAAAGTTGGCAAATGACAAACTCAAATAGTCTGCAGGACAGACCCAACGAACTAAATGACAAACTCAAATAGTCTGCAGGACAGACCCAACGAACTGATCCGCAGGTCGGATTCAGAAAAAGTTTGCAGGACAAACTCAAATAGATTGCGGGACATACCCAATGAACTGATCCGCATGTCGGACTCAGCAAAAATTTGCGGGACAAACTCAAATAGTCTGAAGGACAGACGATCAGCGCTTAAGCGTACTCTACACTTTAAATACTTAGAAAGTTTGAAATAATCAAACTTTCCAAGTCTGCAGGACAGACGCACTATCCGACCTTTGCAGGTCGGACTCAATAAAAAATTATTATAAAAAGAGCCAAGTATGCCATCCAAATTCTGTTAGTTAATGCATGGCATACTAAGGGGCAAGATACATCCATAAAAAAGAACAAAAAATATAAAGTCTGAATAACAGACCCAAAAATATAAGATATAAAGTCCGCATAATGACTAAATCATAAAGTCTGAATAACAGACCCAAAGATATAAGGTCTGCATAACAGCCCTAAATTCTGAATAACAGACCTAAATCATAAAGTCTGAATAACAGACCCAGGAAGTTGGCAAATTACCAACCCGCCCAATCCGCATGTCGGACATACCGAACTGAGTACTACAGGTCAGGCTCGGAAAAGTTTGCAAAGGACGAACTCATTAAAGTTCGCAAGACGAACTAGCTGAGATCTGCAAAACGGACTCAGTCGATTTATCCGCAAAACGGACTCAGTCGATTTAAAATAAAGTTTGCAATGGACGAACTCATCAAAGTTCGCAGGACGAACTAGCTGAGCTCCGCAAAACGGACTTAGTCAAAATTATTAGGTTTTCAGAGCAGAACAAGTAAACTCCGCTTGAACTAAGCTCTGCAAATCAGACTCACCAAGTTTGCAACAGTCAAACTTCCTAAGTCAGCATAGCAGACATCGAATTGCAGAACCGTGTAGGTAAAAAATTTATACACGCTACTAAGTATGCCATCCAAAAAAATATAAGTTAATGCATGGCATACTGGGGGCAAGACACCCCACTGCGGATCAAAGTATTTAAGGTAAGTGCTGAAAATAAGATTAAGGCAAGAAAACTTGCAAAAAATTTCTTATATTAAAACATTGTATGAAAAAAAGCTTTTCTCTAAAGTTTACCAGACATACTCCAAAGTATGAGCTCCGCAGGTCGGACTAAGAAAACTTGAGCTCCGCAGGTCGGACTCACCAAAAATTTCATAAGTCAGCAGGACTGACGAAGTGAGCTCCGCAGGTCGGACCCGCAAAAATTTCATAAGTCAGCAGGACTGACGAACTGAGCTCCGCAGGTCGGACTCCGCAAAAAATTTATAAGTCAGCAGGACTGACGAACTAAGTACTGCAGGTCAGACTCAGAAATTTTTTGCAAAGGACAAACTTCATAAGTCTGTAGGGCAGACGATCAGAAGTGATATACGCTCAGAACTGAGATGCATTATAAACTCATAAAGTTTGTAATAATCAAAATTTCTAAGTCTGCAGGACAGACGATCAGAGACAACATTAAAGTACATCATTCAAAAAGCAAAGCTTGTAAATGGTGTACTTCAAGGGGCAAAGGACCCTAAGTTATGAAAAACAAAAAGTCATGCTTGAATGAAAAACAAAAGGCTAAAAGCCAAAAAACGAACTACAAATGCCTGAAGGGCATACATTGTCGAGATAAAAAACAATAAAAAAGTATGAGATCTCTAGCTCAGCCTCCGTAAAATTTTCTAGACCAAACTTCCTTAGTTCGTAGACGAACTCAAAACCAAGCTCCACAGGTCGGACTCATCATAAAATCAGTCTGCATGATGAACTCGAGTAATAATCCGCAGGTCGGATTCAAATTTCAGAGCCTTGCAGGCCAGGCTCAATAAGGTTGCGGGACAAAGTTAGTTCGCAGATGAACTCAAACCGAGATCCGCAAGTCAGACTCATCAGAATGCAAGTCCGCAAGACGGACAGAAATTCCGAGCACTGGATGTCAGGATCAATGTGTTTGCAGAGCTGAGCTACGCTGGTCGGACTCGTAAAAATACAACGAAGCGTAAACGAAATGCAAGGTCAAAAACCTAAGAAGCATCAAGGGCTGAGTTTTGCCCAGACTCTGTAGCAGGAGTAAGATTCTCCATAGAGGCATTGACCTGGGGCAGCTCGCCAGGAGCCGTTGAAGCAGCAGCGTTCTCAAAGACCGTTCCACTTCAAAAGATGTGGGCACGAATGATAGAGTCATAACTATAACTGCCACATGGCAGAGTAGGTCATTGTAAAAATTATACAAGTCTAGATGACAGGGGCCGACCAACACCTCTAACAGATCCGACCTCACAACGAGTGGTTCAGCCAGATCTTGAGGGGCTTATGATGATGCCCGACCCGTACTACGCCACGTGTCATCCTCTTAAGTCGTACAATAAATGATTAGTCTCTAAAAGTAAGGCGTTAAGGGCCAGGAGCCCCACAGACATAGCTAAGGGCATGTCCCTTACCCCAGATGAGAGATCGGCAGGAACTCCTCCTCCAGCCACCGCAGGTCGGTTAAGGCTTGGTGAAGAGGAGATGTCTAGATCGGCCATAGTGGTCTTGGGGGTTGAGCGCCGGACGCTCAGTACAACCCGGCTGTTATTCCACGTGTGGGATAACTGAACATAAACAGGGAAAGAGTCCTAGGTCATAATGACTATGATCTTGACATTAGATATATCCACAATTATCCCTAAATTATAGGGATTTATGCATGTTAATCCTTAGGGGAAATAATTAATAATAATAATAATAATACAATTCCTTGCAGGACAAGGAAAGGGATGAGACGTCCCCTATATAAACAACCCTAAGGAACTACGAAAGACTTGATTCCTGAAACATAACAGGATACGTAGGAAACTTGGGAAAATAACCCAAACTCAATCTAAAAATCACCAAAAAAATCCCTCGTTCAATTACCCCTAGATTAAACGGCCCGGATAACTATTAAACGAGTAGTTTGTTTCCCATAAATCTGCATCGGCTGGGTTTGATTTCATTTCTGGAAAGAAAATTGAGCAAAAGTTAGTTGACTATAACCAAGAAAGCCGAAATATTCCTCTCTTCCATGATCTCTGGCTCGCTTTGGACGGAAAAGTAATGGACACCCATTTACATAAGCATTTCATGTTTGATTTCACATGGCATTTGTTTAAAAAAAAAGGGTGTCTTTACTGAAAAGCTGAGGGTGCATTAGTTGGGTCGGGTCTTTTGTGCTTCTGTGTTGTGATTTTGCAACGGAGAATGTAGAAAGTCTGCTTAATTTTTCTGGGTTTTTGTTAGATCTTTGTTTTCTCTACTTGATTTTCAGCTTGATGACCATTTTATCTTTTCCCCTGTCTACCAAAAAACCAAAAAAATTTAGTCTTAGCAGTCTCGGTATTCTTGGTGTTTTAATTTCAATTTTGCTGCTGAATTTTTTGAATTTGAAATGTTTTTAGTGAAACAATAAAGCCCAGTAAAAGAACACTCTGCATTGGGAAAAGCAGAATTTAAAGAAACCTTTTCCAATTAGTAATGCAATTTTTTATGGGGCCGGCGGCTATTAAGCTGGTTGGCCTAAAGTTTTTGTTTATATAATTTTTTCGGAAAAAGCTCTTGTTCAAAATAGTCTCATCCAATTTTTTCTCTTAACTTACCCAAAATGCCATTGAACAAGTTTAAACATGTTATACGAGTTTGAACATGTTACACAAGCCCAATTCGAACTTATTCAAACCCAAATCGCCCCATTCGAACCCAAATCACACCCATTCGAACCCAAATCACACTCATTCAAACCCAAATCACCCATTCGAACCCAAATCACCCATCCAAATCACACCAATTTGAACCCACTCGAACCCCAAGCCCCTGAACATGCTTGAACTTGTTGCACGAGTTTGAACATGTTTGAGCATGTTACAAAAGCCCAAATCACAAACATTCTAACCCAAATCACACTCATTCAAACCCTCACCCATTCGAACCCAAATCACACAAATTTGAACCCACTCGAACCCCAAGCCCCTGAACATGCTTGAACTTGTTACACGAAAAACGAGTTTGAGGAAGAAGAAGAAGAAGAAGAAAGAAGGAATAGAAAAACGAGTTATGGGAGGAAGAAGAAGAAGGAAGAAGAAGAAAGAAGAAGAAGAAGAAAGAAAGAAAGAAGAAGAAGGAAGAAGGAAAAAAAAAACGAGTTTGAAATAGAGGCAGGGCCGGCCCTCGCTTTTTTTGGGCTTAAGACCAAGTTCCCGAATTGGGCCTTTTAGTTGAAGTTGTTTTTTTTTATTAAAAACATACTTGTTGTTTGATATTTTTTCATAAATAAATATTTTGGTTATCGTTTGCATACGAGTTGCCGTACGAATTAATGTTATCGCAACGAAACGGGGTTCGACTTGATGCATGCATTTTTGAACAAATATATACTTACCATTCCATGTAAGGGTTGAATGCTTTCATCCGGTGAACATTGACAACCCTACCCTTTCGTGCAAGGAGTACCTCCATTTTATTCATGGGATACTTGCAACCTATAAAAGGCATAAATATGCAGACGAAAATTCATAAGTTTGACAACATCATCAGAAAAAATGAGTGTCATCAGGTTTGATTCAAACAAGTCACTGTTTGAATCAAACACCTCTATTGTATCCTGAAAGAGATTTTCATTTGACCCCTTAGTGACAAATCGTGTGGGACAAAACATCTCTTAAAAGACAACGTTATTAACTTGCCTCTGAGTTTCTAATTCTTTGTCAAATTCTAAGTACTACTTTTTTCCAACACTTATCGCGTTTTTAACATCCGTAAATGCAAAAAAATTAATAAAACTTGTTTGATATCTATTTTTTTTGGGTCAAGTAAATTTTTTTATCGAGACCTTTATCAATTGGAGTAAAAAAAAATTAGGCCTTTATCAAAACAAAAAAAAAAACATATTATATTAGGTTGGATCGGATTGAATCTACACGAATTTTTTTTCTTTTAGCGAAACATGTACCGTTGGGCCTCCCGATACCGTTGGGCTTAAGACCCGGGTCTCGAGGCTTCTATGTAGGGCCGGCCCTGAATAGAGGAGAAAAAAAAAGAGTTTGAAGAGAAGAAGAAGAAGGAGAAGAAGAAGAAGAGAAGAAGAAAGAAATAATAAGAAAGATAAGAGGGGAAATGGTGTTTTATTCAAAATTGAATTTGGGGGAAGGAAGGAAATAATTTTGGGGAATTAAAAGGGGGCAAATTAGTCCTAACATTATTTTCGGATTTTTTTATTATTTTAAACAAGCAAATAGTGAAAGACTATTTTGACAAACAGAGTTAAAAATAAGACTATTGGGGCAATTCCCCCGTTTTTTATTCAAATGATAAAAAATTGGAGGTAGATGAGAAAATGAGGTTGCAATCTGATAGAATTAGTGGGAAAATGGGGTTGTGTTCTGGAAATATCTATTTGGGCTCAATGAGTTCTAGAAGATTCCATGATATGATAAAGAAAGATGAGAAAGATCAGAATGGTGCAGAAACTGGTTGTAGATGTTGGATAAGGTTTTTGGGCTGCATTCTCACAAGGCTAAGGTTGATGGTTCTATAAGTGACTCCAATTCACAAACCGGTATTTAACTATGTTCTTGTTACATTCTTGCTTGTCATTTTACCTTATCTTTGTTTTATTCGGGATTATTCACGTAAAGTGTCGAACTTTATCTGGTAGACCATGTTCAAATAGCCATTAAAGCCTCTTTCATCTTCAATCAAGTTGATGAAGAGTTCGTAAATATGGTTAAAAAGCTAATGATGTAATGAATTTAGCTAAGGCCCTTTGTGTTTTTGATGTGGCTTGTAAACATCCTTTGCATTTGGGTAGTGGAATCATAAGGGATTGTCATCATATAACTTATAAGACTTGATAAAAGAGATAAAATGCTCATTAATTCAATAGAACACAAAATCTGGTACATATTACCCTAATCTCTTACCCTAAGGCTAGGGCCCAATAACACAATAATAGGCCCATTACTTGGTAATCAAGTTACACAACTTTGGAGGGTAAAGGGGTAATAACAAATACAAGACTTATATTATTTATACTTTAACATCCCCCCTCAAGCGAAAGGTGGTGTCTACAACATTGAGCTTGTGTCTGAATTCTGCAAACTTGGAGTGAGACAGAGGTTTGGTGAAACAGTCAGCAGTTTGATCTGCAGAAGGAATGTAAGCAACTGTGAGAGACTTCCTTGCAACCAAATCTCTGATGTAGTGAACATCCAGCTCTATATGCTTTGTCCTTGAGTGAAAGAGGGGATTGTAGGCAAGAGCTTGTGCCCCAAGATTATCACACCATGTGACTGGAACAGCTTGAAGGGGCCATCTGATTTCAGTAAGGAGAGACCTGAGCCATTGTACTTCTGATCCTACATTAGCAAGGGCTCTATACTCACTTTTTGTACTAGAACGTGCAACAGCCTGTTGTTTTTTTGAACTCCAAGACACAAGGGAGTCACCCAGGTAAACACAGTAACCTGCTGTTGATCTTCTGTCAATGAGATTGCATGCCCAGTCAGCATCAGAGTAAGCAGTAATATGGTGGGCTGGAGCAGCCTTGAAATGTAGACCATGTTGCAATGTGCCTTTCACATATCTCAGAATCCTCTTGAGACATTGCCAGTGGACTTCTCTTGGTGCCTGCATAAATTGGCTCAAGACATTTACAGCAAAAGTTAAATCTGGCCTAGTAAGAGTGAGATATTGCAGGGCTCCCAAAATGCTTCTGTATAAGGAAGGGTTTGTCATAAGAGTGCTGTCCTCAGTGTACAATTTTGCTGTGGTGGTTAAGGGAGTAGGACAGGGTTTTAAGTTTCCCAGATTTAACCTGTCCAGAAGTTGGCTGCATACATACTTTGGTGAAGGAACAGACCTGAAGAATCTCTATAAGCTTGCAATCCCAGAAAGTGACTGATCTGTCCTAGATCCTTTAGAGCAAATTTGGAATGCAACAAGTCAGTGAATTTCTTGATAACCTTGTTGTCATTTCCAGTGATCAGAATGTCATCAACGTATATCAGGACATAGAGAGTCTTAGCCTGATGATGAAACACAAACAAGGAACTATCGCCTTGGGTTGTTTAAAATCCCCTTGCTCAAGTTGAGTCTTCAGTGCATCAAACCATGCCCTGGGGGCTTGCTTGAGCCCATATAGAGCTTTTTGTAAGCAGCACACATAATGTGGTTTGTCCACATCCTCATACCCTTCAGGCTGAGGCATAAACACCTGTTCTGTTAAATTTCCATTCAAGAATGCATTGTTTATATCAATTTGGTGTATAGGCCATTGTAATGAAACGACAACGGTGAGAATTACTCAATGGTAGGAGCTTTGGCAACGGGGTCGAAAGTCTCAAAATAGTCAAGACCATAGGTTTGACTAAACCCCTTGGCAACAAGTCTTGCCTTGTGTTTGGCAACACTACCATCAGTATTTAGTTTTACCTTGAACACCCACTTGTTCCCTACCAGTTTTTGACTTGGAGAAGGTGGAACTAACCTCCAGGTTTTGTTTTGACTGAGGGCCTTGAACTCCTCATCCATTGCCTTCTTCCATATTGGATCCTTGAGGGCATCAGATGCCTTTGTAGGTTCAGTAGGGTAAGGTAAGCATTTGCTATGTGCTACATAAGAAAAGATTTTCTTAGGCTTAAGGATACCATCCTTTGCTCTAGTGCGCATAGGATGCAAATTTTGAGGTGAAGTAGGAATGGAGGAAGAAGAGGAGTGAGAATTTTCAGTGGAGATAGGAGAATCAGGACCTGAACTAGGAACTGAAGTAGGATGTAGACTAGGTGGAGTGGAAGTATTGGTGTGACTTGAAGGAAGTGATGGAGAACTAGTAGGAGAAATAGGATTAGAGTGAGAAATACTAGGACTAGGGAAAGAAGTAGGTGTCATAGTTGAATCGGACACGGATAGTGGTTGGGAGATGAAGAAGATTCGGATTTATACGGGATGTAGGAACCACGGTAGATAGGAAGTAATGGGAAAAGTATGAACGAGCGGGGTGCTGTGGAAACAAACCACTTTCAATGAGGAAAATCGATTCATTGAACTTGACATCTCTAGAGACATAAAGCCTTTGTGTGTGAGGATCAAGACACGAGAAAACCTTTATGATTGGGACTCAAACCAAGATAGATACATTTGGTGGTGTGAAAGCGAAACTTTTGATTTTGAAATGGTCTTAGATAGGGAAAACGAGGCACATCCAAAAACTCTCAACTTTGAGGTAGTACGGTTGTCTCTTGAATAAAAGTTCAAAGGGAGTTTTCTGTCCTAGGAGAGGAGTTGGAAGGATATTTATCAGATGTGTAGCATACTGGAAGGCATGCCACCAGAATTTTAGTGGCAAGGAGGCCTGAGCTAGAAGGGTCAATCCCATTTCAGTGATGTGTCTATGCTTCCTTTCAACTCTACCATTTTGACTATGAGCATGAGGACAAGGGTGTCTAAAAACTATTCCAAGATCTTTAAGGTGAGGTTCAAAAGTCCTAAACTCCCCTCCCCAATCAGATTGAAGGCACTTAATTTTGGTGTTAAATTGGTTTTCAACTAGAGCCTTGAAGTGTGCAAAGGCTTGCCAAGCATCTGATTTGAGTTTTAGGGGGTAAGTCCACACATATCTGCGAAATCATCCGGGGAATTGAATGTAATACGGGAAACCATTTGAACTGCGGACGGTGGCCCCCGCGGATCGGCATGGATAAGATCTAAAACACTTTTACGCCTAGATGAGGAATTAGGGTAGGGTAAGGCATGCATTTTTCCCGTTTGGCAAGCATCACAAAACACAAAATCGAATGTAAAGTTTTATTGCATCTCTTTAGGACAAGACTCAAAACAACTTTGGATGAAGGGTGGCCAAGCCTTTCATGCCAGAGATTTACAGACTCTTTCTTAACTTGACAACTACTAGAAGAAGACCGACTCAAGGCGAAGAAGACCGGAGAGGAAGCGGGCGAAAAGGATCGATGGAGATGCTTGGATTGAGGAGAGCTTGAGGAAGTCTTGATTGAAGGGATAGAGAGCTGATAGAGGCCATTTCTAACTTTGCCTTCCAGAAGGACCCTCCCTGTGAATTTGTCCTTAACAAAACAAGAGCCAGAATGAAACTCAATATAACACAAGTTATCATGAGTGAGTTTAGAAACAGAAACAAGATTTTTAGTTATTTCAGGAACATGTAAGATGTGTTTGAGTTCAATTTGTGAGTGAGGTGTACTAAGGGTGGTATGGCCAGTATTAGCAATAGACAAACGCTTACCATTCCTATAGTAAGGGCATACGATCCTTCAAAGCGAAATTGATGTGCGGGTTGTTGAGGTCGGATGTCACATGGTGGTGGCTCCACCTGTCGCATACCATTTGGAATCACCCACGGTATCTGGTGAGGCCAAATAAGCTGCATTTCTTGGAGTTCCATCTTCACCAGAGGGGTTCACATTTGAATCAAATCTGTGCCAGCACTTTGCAGCAATGTGCCCTACTTTGCTGCAAATTTGACAGTAGGCTTGGGACCACTAGGGTTTGAGGAATTTGGTGATGGAGAGCTACCTGATCTGCCTCCCCTGCCTCTGCCTCTTCCAGAGCTTCTGCCTCTATTTTTGCTGTTGTCTTGATAACCTCCTCTGTTGTTCCCATAACCACCTCTTCCATTTCCTGAACCTCTATTTGTAGCAACATGTGCAGAGTGTCCAAACTCTGAACCAGCATTTGGATTAAAACGTGCAATTAGGTGCTCATGTGTAAGAAGTTGAGCCTGTACCTCTTGCCATGACAAGGAGCCTATACGAGAAGTAAGATTCACAATGACTGACTCATAATCCTTCCCAAGTCCACCTAGTGCAGCAAGAATGAGTTCTGATTTGGTTATAGGATAACCTGCTGCAGCAAGCCCATCCGAATAGGATTTCATTAGACCAAGGTAATCCATCATGGACTTGTTCCCCTTCTCAGTTCTGGTTAATGCAGTCTTCAATTGCAACATCTTAGCTTCAGACTGGCTGTTGAAGAGAGACTCAAGAGTATTCCAGATTTCCCGAGCAGAATTGCATCCAATCACTTCAGTGAGAGCTTGTTCAGTCATCTGGCTCATGAGCCAACCCATGAGCAAATTGTCTGTGGTAACCCAGACCTCAAAGGCTGGATTCTTGACAGGAGTAGCCATGGAGAAGGAACCTGTAGTGGTGGTTAGTACAAACTCGGGCGGCGGAGGAGAGGTGCCCGAGAATGTATCCATCCGGATGGTGACCTCGAATGATGGGGAGAACGGTTGATTTCCACAAGAGGAAATTATTCCGATCAAGTTTCACAGAGCAAGCTTGGGGAAGATGACCTCCAAACGGTGCTAGGTTAACACCTGTGTTTCCAGAATAAATCGGTAGAGTGGATCCTGGGCGAGGAAAAACTGGGGCATTTAGCATCGCTCCTGTGGTAAAGATCGAACTAGGAACAAACGGTTGTGAAGAGAAGCCGGTGACGAAGGGAATCGATGAGAACGAGGAGGCGAAATTTGAGAAGGCGGCGGTGGTAGAACCAACGGAGACAGGAGCAGAGATAGGGATTTGAGAGTTAGGAATGGGTGTTTCTGGTTGTGTGGTGCCGATGGAGATACCACCAGTGTTTGGAGAATCAGTGGAGGCCGGTGGTGTTCCGGCTCCGGTAGTGGCGGTGGCCATCAGGAAAGCTCGATACCAACTTGATAAAAGAGATAAAATGCTCATTAATTCAATAGAACACAAAATCTGGTACATATTACCCTAATCTCTTACCCTAAGGCTAGGGCCCAATAACACAATAATAGGCCCATTACTTGGTAATCAAGTTACACAACTTTGGAGGGTAAAGGGGTAATAACAAATACAAGACTTATATTATTTATACTTTAACAATAAGCATTTTTAGGACCGTTCAGGAAAAAAAAAAAAAAACTTATAAGCTTTTTTAGGCTGCTGTTCAGAGAAATTATAAATTCAGGTCTCTGTAGCACCTCTTATTTCATTTTAGGTTGTGTCAGATCTGACATTTTGTTTTAAGTCCCCCGTGCAATTGTGTAAAAAGAGTCCGTGCAAATTTGCACGGGCCGCTCGCGAAAAATCCCACGGTGCGTGTGATTTTTTTGGAGCAAAGTATATAAAAAAACATTAGTGAGGAGGATTCCACGGGCACGTGGGATTTTTTCACCGGGCCTGTGCAAATTTGCACGGGCTCTTTTTACACAATTGCACGGGAGACTTAAAATAAAATGTCAAATCTGACACAACCTAAAATGAAATAAAGGGTGCTACAGAGACCTGAATTTATAATTTCCCTGCTGCTGTTCAAATTCAAAAAGGAAAAAAAGTTCTTTTTGATAACATAGTTCTCTTTTTCTATTTTAGTCTAAAAGTATTACCTAGGATATAACTGCAAATTTAAGCAGAATCTTTGCTTAGATCAACTCTAGCTAGCTCAATCAAGATTCTGTAATTATGGAGGGGGTTCTCAACTTCTCATTCCTTGCCAACCTAGGAAAAGTTGAGGTTATGAAATAGCTCGACTGATAAGGATACTTAGTGCTCGTCCGAGGAGAGAAAATGGGAAATCCTTGTCCCGTTACATGAATCCAATTTTCAAGGGACTTGAATCTTCGTTCCCTTTGTAATAAACCTCAGGATGATCGAGTTTCAGGTATAGCTTGGGCTAAAAGTGGACAAGCTTTGCTAAATGTGGTTACTGATGAATGCAAGAAGCCTTATAGGTTTGTAATTGTGGCTTTAATTTTGCTGGAACTTCATTTTGTTGAATCTTCAGTGAGAAAATTAGCGAATATTTGTCTAACATTTCTTACTGCTTTTAGAGAAACTCCAGGAAAATGTTCATTTAAGCCTACCTTGGCTGACCCTATGACATTTTCGAAAGCCATGTAAAGATGTGGAAGTGGTGATCTTTCCTTTTGGCTGATATTTTTCCCTTAAACCTACGCTTCGGCTCAGCCATACCGACCGTTTCGGCCATAAGCCACGACCATGGAGATGGAAGTGGAAGACAAGAGCGGTGCAGGTAATCATTCTGTTCATTATTGATTCATGTAATTGATTTTCTTACCAATCTTAATTTAATTTGACTTGCGATGCACGAGGCCCATTTCAGGTAGTGAGCATATATCATTTGGATGATTGCTTTGTTGTAAGAGTAGATTGATAATCCTTTGTTGGCTGCAACTGCAAGATGATTGCTTCTCTTGTAAGAGTTTTGGTTGTGTATTAGATTTTGTCATATATTTTGTTGTTATCAAAGTCTGAATTTAAATACTTTATGTTTCACCTTTGTTGAATTTTCTGGTGCTTAATCTCAGGTTGGAGGTTGTTGCAGTTTCAGCGGGGACGGCCTGACAGTAAAGACATAGAAGGTGGTGGCGTTGTCGGTTGATGTTGAAGTTAGGGTTTCTTCATCATGTAAGTGGATGGATCGTTGGTTCTCTTCTAAATCAGTAATCTCATATTGTTCAACAAACTCATCACCAGCTCTTCTAAAAAACAGTAGTTTTAAATTTTTTTTTGCAAAGACCGGGCCTCGTGCATCGCACGGGAGCATGTACTAGTTGTTGGGTATATACGAGTCGACTGAAACCGAATAATGCACTAAATGAGTTTTTTTTATTTTTTTATTTTTATTTTTTTTTTTTAATTTTATTTTTTTTATTGATGAACACTAAATGAGTTAAACATGCATCTTAAATTTTCTTGAGCGCAAGTTTGAATATGAGTATGTTGAGCTTGACCTTGAGCTAAGATCGAAAGAAGTTTTAAGACCGTCGAACTCGAGCTTTGCATTGAGTTTAACGAGTCTAACAGGTTTTGATTTTTGATTTTTGAAAAGTAGTAGTTTATTAATCAAAGTCCGCCAAATAAGGGTTCAAAACTTCATCCGGAGGCAAGAAGCCCAAGATGTATGGATAGATACAGAGAAGCCATGTCTAGCTAAAAAATGCGTCGGGACATTTCCAATGCACCGAATAAACGAAAAGGAAACAACTTCAAACTAGGCAGAAGAGCCAGACAGTCTTGAACTACACAACCCTGACCTGTAAGATCAACTCCTGGCCGTCGAAGCCGCGAAACACACGTCAGACAATCACTTTCCACCACTATTCGCCGAATCCTTAGGTGCACCGCCTCTTCTAAGGCCAAGGAGATGGCTTTAAGCTCCATGTACTCCACCGGATCACCTGGGTCAAAATGATATGCAAAGGAGTGGAGTACAATGCCATTTGAGTCCTTGAAAACCACTCAAATACCCGTTGCAACCTCTGTAACTGATGCATCAACATTGCCCTTGACCACACCCGTCGGAGGCCTCACCCATTTGTCATATAGACGGGGAATCAACGCTTGGGTATGATAGCTCATCATGGCCGCTACATACACATCCGAGGCTGCCAAAGACCGTGTACATACCGCCGAGACGTAAACTGCCTGGTTATCAAAGACTGCTGAGCAGCGTGCCTTCCAGATTCCCCACATGAACCACACAAACCTAGCCGCGCCCTCAGCCCCCTGCTCCTCAAGCAGCCTCCTGAAAAACTCTTCAAAGGTAGCGGAGTGGAGGTGCCGTAAAATCCCGCTAAATGGCGACACCCTCCAAATTCGAGCTGCCATCTCACAATCAAAAATCACATGCCGCGAATACTATATATTATCACTCAAAATAACCTGAAGTGTCATTCATGGACAATTATTATGTGAGTTTTATTTTTTTTAATCTTTTTTATAAGACATTTTATTGATTACCGAACAATTTTTTTATGATAAATATTTGATAGCTGATCAGAAGATATATATATATATGATTTTGTGCACACTTTTGTATGGATTAAATAAAATTCACTACAGAAATATTAAATGTTAAATTCACCGATATTTTATATATGACAATGTATTGAAATATATTTCTTTATATGGAATAAAATGATCGTTTCCAAAAAAAAAAAAAAAAAAAAAAAAATTTCTTTATATGGAATATGGAATGTGTATACAGTACAATCAATTATTACATAGAAAAATCAAATAGTAAATATATAAAAATTGAACAACTAATAATCTCTATTGAAAATGAAATATGAACTTCTTCAAAAAAAAAAAAAAAAAGAAGAAGAAAGAAATACTATATGAAATTCGCAATTCCCTTATCATATATCAATGTCTTGAGTTGCTTTTATAACTTGGGTTAATCTTCTCCATCACATTTTGTATTAATGGAACACAATGGCCATGGAGAGTTCCTTTTCTTCCAATATTACCCCTGCCGGAAACCTCTGCCTCCACGGCTAGTCGTCGTGATGATAAACTCCTCCGTACGGCGGCGTCTGGAAAATGTAAAATCCCTCCATTGGCTGGTCTAAGTCCGATGAGCTGCCCGAGAGTAACACGTTGATCTTGAAAGAAAGATGCCGAGGACTAAGAAGATGAAAATCACGTAGATTAAGAAGATACATACTTATTTTTTTATAGTTAAAGGACTAAAACAACTTGTGGTTACAATCTTGGAGTTGGGATCCCCTGCCGTGCCCGCGTCTGCTGTGATGCTGATGTGAGCCCGAAACGACGTCGTTTCGGCAAAAACGACGCCGCATTGATTTTTTTTTTCCCGAAACCAAACAGCGTCGTTTGTACACAAAACGACGTCGTTTTAAAGATCACACAGAGGAACCACGTCAGGGCACGCACCCTTGAACCCTATGTAGATTCACGTGTCTCTGTCACTCTTTACAAGATAATAATGTAAAATTAGTTCTATAACACCACTATTGCCGTAAACTGTATTTTAAAGATTTCAAATTAAATAACACTATAGCAGAATATTATAATTATTATTGTAAATACGGATTCTTTAAATTTTAATTTACATCTACCGTATTAATAATAAATTATGGGTAAGATAAAGAAAAGAGTAATAAATTTTGTATTGACAATGCGTAATAACTTATATTACGGGACAAATATAAAAGTGAAATATGACTTATATTTTGAGACGGAGGTAGTATGACACAAAAAATAATATTTGGCCACATCTGCTATGATTTTTCTCATTGACATTGGGCTACTAATTCAGTTAAAGCCTGGAAAATTACATATACATACTATTGGATTAACTATTTATTTTTGAAAGGTTCAACTATTTTTCGGGCCCCTTAAATTTAAAGATTTGGAGGGGTTCTGGGCCGTGGCCTGGTCGGGACCCTCACAAGGACGCCCCTGAATACACGTACTCCAAGTGTATACATAAGTCGTATCCGTGTCACACATGTATCATATACATGACACAACATATCTGATCGAGTCGGATATGTATTAAACCGTTACTAGATAGAAGTATTCGTAGATCATAGTACATGTTTTACAAAATATATATATGTTATCTCCGTTTGTAAATTACTAAAATGACTTATATTTCTTGCTCCCGAGATATGTGCAACTTAGACTGTTCGTAGCTATCTGAAATAAGAGAATTACCTCAGAATCAAAATTTGAGGAGGAAGAAAACGACGAGAAACTCGAAGAAGAAGTTTCTTTGAAGTTATAAGATCGATCTGCCGCCACCGGCGGTGGCACAGAAGGTTGTGCTTCTTGAAGCCCCATGTTAATGTTTCCAAGTCCAAGAGGCCAGCCATTTGTTGTCTGCACAATATAATTAACCAAGAAAATATTTCACATTTGAAATGTAAAAATAATATAAATGATATGAAAAGTGATATATATATATATATATATATATATATATATATATATATATATATATATATATATATATATATATATATATACACACACACATACATTCATACCTCCATAACCATGTCTAAAATTAGAAAGACAAATTCTTGGAAGAAAAGTTGATAAACAGATGTGTTGAAGACAAAATAATCTATAAGCAAAGGTGTCTTTGGAAAGAGCAACACTAGTTGAGAGGTGAAGTTTCACATTTTAGAGTATAAATATGATGTAAATATATTGTTATTGACCAACTTTTTGATAATCATAATTTAGTAGAATTCCACTTTTAGCACTTTACTTAAATAATTACCACATCCGTCCAACAAAAAAATGTTCATTTTTTAGAAATAAATTATCATATAAAAAGTGTTATTTTAAAATACCGATGCATCATTTAATGTTTTCTTTCTTTCGAAAAAGGCAAGCGTAATCCGACATTTATCATGCACTCATTTCAGGTCTTAACACAAAGTAAACATTTATTATAAAATGAAGAGTAAATATATCACTACATATGTTTGGACGTATTTTTTATGGGACGAGGATAGCAAAACATTTGTGAAAGTAACAAAAGTGAATTTAATGATGTCTCGACCATAAATGTAATAATAAAATATAATAAAAATCTAAAATAGTGATCATTGACCAAATACCGATTAAGTTGATTGACTTTTATTTATTTATTCATTTTGAAAAGGTTGACGTTTATTAAAAACGAAACAAATGTCATCATCTTAATTAGTTGACATTTTCAAGTTTTATATTTTTTCAAAAATAAAGAAATAAAAAGGTTTTTGGTAATTTATTTGCCAAATAGTAGTATATATCTTTTTTCTTGTGGAAAAATAGTATATATCTTAGAGTAAACTTAGATAACTTACACGTAACCTTAGTCTTAACGTGTGCTTACCGGCAAAGAATTAATTAAAGGGAATGCTACTTCTAATCTGAATTAGTTGAGACTTCTTCAAACAAATTAGTTGCCTAGTCATTTTTTCTTATATTTAATTATGTTATCACGTGTCACATTGAACAAAAATTCTGAAAATCAAATCAAAGGACAAACCGGCTTGAACCTAGAAATTTCCTGAACATCGAACAGAAGATAAAATAACTGAATCAAAGCAAGATATCAAACTACGACGGTCCAGAATGATTCCAAGTGATATGCACATGAAAATTGATTTATCCAAATTGTTACACTTATATGGATAAACAAATGAAAATGTATTTAAGGAAATTACATTATTTCCATCTATAATGAGAATAAAACATTCTACATAATACACAAATGCTTCCAACGGATTTATCTTAGCCATGAATGATAACACTGGAGGGTCAAGATTTGATGGTTGAGAAGTTAAAGGTTAAGTCCTTTTACTTTATATGCCATAAGTTTGAAAAATTGAAAGAAAAAAAAAATTATACTCGCATCATAAACACAATTATTTAGTCGTAAGGGAAAAAAAAACCGAAACACTCCCGACTACAAGATGGTGTTTCGGTAGATGAATATGTATATACCGATAACGAAGATGAATATGATTCGGGCGATAATGAAGTGGTACATCCGACTAACTATAACGAAGTAGTATACCAACTATATAACGGGCGTTGGATTGGATAGGCAAGTTAATTATTATGAACAAGTTATGAATTTTTAGTAGGATCCATAAAATTTTCAAGGAGTCCTCATTTGCTAAGATGGTTGAAGCGAGTATTTATCGGATCTTTTGCATTTTGATTTTCTTAGATAAACTAAAATCCGTTTATATGATTCACTTTTGTTGGCTTTTATTGTTTTTGATTTTCTTAACAGCTAGAGATCTTCCTATCTAATATGTGACCGCTCCGAAAATTTTATGATTATAGTATGCGGTTGTTGTAATCTCTTATTACGCTTTTTGCGTCGACGGAAAATAGTCTTTTTTAAAGTCCCAAAAAGTCTTATGATTATAATATGCGGTTGGTGTAATGTCCCATGCAGGTAGATAAAGTAATAGAGTTAAAATAGTAGAATTCTCATTATAAAGGTGAGACATAAAAGTATTGTCAGCTTATATCAGCCATTTTAAACAAGTGGGACGACGGTCTAAGCAATCAACCAGATCTTTTATGGGTCATTTAGTGTTAGTGGACCAAGGTTTGGGTGTTACAGAATGTCTTTTATGGCTCATTTAACGCTATCAGACTCGGGGTTTATGGCTCAGTTAGCGTTACCAACATGGGTTTAGGGCGTTACATAATGTCTTTTATGGTTCACTTAACGCCATCAAACCCGATGTTTGAGTGTTAGAGAATGTTATTCTATTTATACAGATTAATTCCGGCCTATCGATGATGCCAAAATAAAACTTTGGTATTGCAAGACTTAATTTGGTAATGCCAACAAAATTTCCCGTTTTACACAATAATATTTGAATATCCCATTAAAATTTTGACCCATATCATTTCCTTTAGATGTTTCATTTCCCAAATAATGAACATCACTAATGTATCCCACTATTCAACATTGTATTGAATCGGTTTTTTTTTTTTTTTTTTTTTTTTTTGGTTAGCTTTTGGCTATGTTAATAATGTTCCTTTAAATAAAATAAAATAAAAAGCATAAAGCCGTTAAAATTTACTCAAATTGCCACGTAGTTTTTGAACCCTGAATTTTCGATAAAGGTTAAAGGTTGTAAATGACTGTTTTTTATCTAAAATGAGAAAAAAAGACAAGAAAAAAAGATAGTGGTCGAGAAGAATGACAAAACGCGTATTCTACGTATGTTCTACACGTATTCTGCTACAACCAAATGTAAGAAACGTAGTATCAGTACGTTTTATTCCTTCTCAACCATTTTTTTTTTCTTTTTCTTTTTTCTCATTTTGTATCTTTTTTTGTCCTTCTGGCCTGTCGCCCCTTTCGATAATGATATGTCTACCTTTCGTCAAAATAATATATACGGTTGAACAGATAGTTCAAATATAAAAATTAAAAACCAAACAAGACAGAAACATCCGATCCATTGATCGTGTATCTTTCAGGTAAAATAAAATGGTACTATAAACTTACGTGGTGATTTCGTTTTGGCGTAAAGAAAATGGTGTAAAAACATGGCAAAAAAATAGTGTAAACTTATCATTTTAGTGAATTTTTGTAAACATATAGGGAAAAAATTATTAATTAATAAAATGGTGTCAACTTATCATTTTAGTGAATATTTGTAAACATATAGGGAAAAAATTATTAATTAATTTTTCAACTTTCATTCATGGGGGGGAAGGAGCCAGAAGGACATAGAAGGTCAAAAATGAGGATTTAAGGACATCTCTCATTTTGGATGATTAAAAATGACAAAATAAAAATAAATGGACAGAAATACCCATGATTTTTTTTTTTTTTTTTTTTTGGCATAACTGCGCCAATAAATGCGGGAATCATTATTTGGATTTATTGCAGTCATTAATATATTTGACTAATTAAATCCACGATCTAAAATAAGGAAAAAAAGAAAAAAATTTACTAATTAAAAAGATGTAGTCACATCAAAAAAATGTAATTACACATAAAAGTGTACACTTTGCAAAAAAAAAAAAGTAGTAACTTATAAAGAAATATTAAACAATTAATAAAATATAGCTACAATAAAAATATATATAATTACACATTAAACATTTAGTAACACTAGAAAAAATGTAATAACATATACCAAAAAGTAGTTACAAACAATATACAAAGAAGTAGTCACTCGTAATTGTTACTGTATGTTGGAAATGATCATTCTTATTGCATTGTTACTTCATGTGTTAGTGTTACTTCACTCGTGATTTATACTATATGTTGTAAATTACCATTCTTATTGGATTTTTACTTCGCGTGTTACTGTTACTTTACTTGTAATTTTTACTATATGTTGGAAATTGTCATTCTTATTGCATTGTTATTTGTAATTTTTACTATATGTTTATCATTCTTTGTATTGTTACTTCAGGTGTTACTATATATTGTAACCGAAGCGTACTCATGATTGTGTAATTTTTGTTTTTTCGAAAATTGGATAAAAAATTTGGGAAAAGTCAATTTCCTATAATTATTCTTCCTTTAATTGTCATGATTTACTTTCCTTTATTTACTCCGCCTTCCATAATTATAAAATAAGGGTATTATCATAACTATAAATTAATTTTGTCCTTATTAATCATATCATGTGTGTACTTTTAGCCTGATTTATTAGTGAATGTGTCATTATCGACAAAAATATATTCATTATAACTTCCATTCCCAATATAATGGCTATTCCTAGCGTAATTATTGCATTTGGAGAAGCCGTGACAGCCACAAATTAAAGAAAATCATAAGATCATGTATGCAACGTATGAACTAAAATTGATACATATACTAAAAATATCTTTTAAAAAATATGATCAGAAAGATGTAAACTTATAAAATCTTTTTTTAACAGCAAAAGTAGATAGCAAATTCATAAATAAAATAAAATAAAATAAAAAAATCATGTAACAATGTGGACAAAAGTTTAATATACAATTTATTCATCTCTCGATTAACATATAATTTCTGATCTGAAAATTAACACCATTGATAAACAAAATCAATAATCCACATTATTCATGACCATTAAAACATCAATTAAATCCCTCATCAAATTTAAAATCCTCAAATTGCGCCTTGTTCTTCTTGTTGTACCCATCAAATTGAGTATTTTCTTGATTATTGCCATAAAATCCTCCATTTCTCCTATAATCTTTGAACTCAAATCTTGCATTTTTTCCATAAGAATCATCACCATTTTTCTCCGAATTAATGTCATTATAATATTTTCCATTCTCCATGAACCTTGTATCACTCATTCCTTGCTTCACGAGGGCCTTTACGTCATCGTAATTAATGACGTCGTTGTTGTTGATATTGCGGTCATAAATCGTTTTTCCACCGTAATTATTGCTTCTAAAACCTGACAAATTCACAAAAAATTATTAAAATAATTAGTTCACACATGTATAATACATTTTTTGGGCAGAGGCCAGAAAGACAAGATAAGATACAAAATGGTTGAGAAGGACAAAATGTAGTAACACATGTACAAAAATGTAATAACAAATGTAGTAACTGTCCTTCTCAACCAATGTACATTAAAAATGCCATTCATAACCTTCAACCTATAAGTACATTTTTTTTAACATTCGACCCTTGTAAGTAAGAAATTCGTGAATAAAAGTAATGAATTTGTGATCATATGTATTAAACTTAACGGTTTACAGTAAAATCTCTCATATAATTATCTAAATACAACATACACATTACATATTTCATATATTGCATGATAAGAAATGATAATATGAACTAAGTTGGGAGAATTAATGAACCCTAAAAGAAAGATATATACCTTTGGCAGAATTTCCATTATTACCCTCAGAATCGGTCGCATAGGATTTAGTATTAAACATGGCCAAATCAACATTATCACCGTTGTCGTATGGGAGATAAGCGCGGTAGATGTCGGGGGTGCCGGTGGTAATTTTGTCATGAACACCGTTGACTAGGGTTTTATCAAGTGAATCAACTTTGACTGCAACGTTGTTGTAGGGGAGATCAGAACGGTCAATGTCGGGGACGATAGTGGTTTTGTCATGATCACCAACGTTGACTTTGTTACTGAGTGAAGCATACTTTTGACTTTTGTCATTTTCATTCTTGGGGAAAAACTCTGGGCCGTTTTGTTCTGCCTCCTCGTAAAGCGGGCCTAACTCTTGTTTTTCGATTTCTTTAGCTTCTTCTTCTAGAGTTTTTGTATGTTCTTTGCTATTAATCCTTGGGATTTTGCTAAAGAATTTGTGTTCTCTAGCATTGATATTCTTTGAATATAAAAGGGTTAGAAGAAAGAAGAGGAAAAATAGTTTTGTAGAGAAAGCCATGAGAAGGGGGAAAAAAAAAAGGTAATAATAATAATATGTAAAATGTAGGTTTGTGAATTTTATGTTGGTGCTTATTATATATATATATAGTGAAAAAGTAATAATAAATTGACGGATATTTCTCAGTAAATTGCGTGATTTAATTATTAATGAGTGATATTCACTTTACTTATTTGTATCGATTTGATTAATAAGAAATGATAAGTGCAATTTTACGTTACACTAAAATTATTGGGATTTTTTTTTTTTTTGGTTTAATTGAAGAAATAAAGATGTTTCAATGGACATGAAAAGGTTTTTTTTATATATATATATATATATATATATATATATATATATATATATATATATATATATATATATATATATATATATATATATATATATATATATACATAAAACCTCTATAAATTAATAATCTCTCTAAAATAATATTTTTCTCCGGTCTCGACTTGGGCCAGTTCAAAAAATGACCAATTTCGATAAGATAATAAGATAATAATTTTTAGAAAATCACTGTATAGATATACAGTCACAATAATATCATAAATTAATAATTCTCCATAATCACAAAAATATATATGTTATAATTTTGTAAAATATGATTCTATTGTTGTCTGTTTTTTCTTAAAGTCTAAATCTGTTTGAAGCTCATCTCTAATCTTCCTTATTGCATCCAAAAGTTCGGGTGTGGTGCTTTCGAGCTGCATCAAAAAGTTGTTAAGTGTCTTTGATGCGTTGAGTGCTTCTTTACGTGTACTAATTTTTGTTGTAAAAATACAATGAATCAAATTAATGTATGTACACTGAATCTTGTATGTACAGTACATTGAAATTGTAACTAATATACATTGAATTAAGTATAATAAATAAATTAGTACAGTTCATTCTATTTAAATTTATATAATTAAAATTTAATTTTGTTTGATATCAAAAACTCTCTATAAATTAATAATTATTAATTTATCGATAAATTAATACATCTCTAAATTAATAAAATCTTCCGGTCCCAACTATATTAATTTATATTTATATATATATATATATATATATATATATATATATATATATATATATATATATATATATATATATATATTTGTCCGAAGGACAAAATTATCAAAAAATCGGGATAGAAGGACACCGTAATTTAATCGGGATAAAAATAACAAGTATGAAGAACAAATATGAAGTAACAAATATGGAATAAAGTAAATATGAAGTAATAATTGTGAAAACACAAAGTAACATTAACACGCGTGAAGAATAATTTTAAAGAATAATTGTGATTTTTGTCCTTTATAATCACGAAAATATTACTTTTGTCCTTCCGGACCCATTTATTAATTTTTTTGTTCTTGTGGCCCCTTCCCCCTATATATATGTGTGTGTGTGTGTGAGGGTGCATGCGTGTGTGTCAAACATAAAACATAATCACAATTCCACTTTACTATAAGATTAATCATTTGCAATTCAATAAACAAGCAAACATATACATATTCTTTAGTATTACAAAGTATTTTAAAAAAATGTATATAGAAATTTGACTACCACACAATACTTGTGTAATAACGAGAGACACAACATACTTTTACAACATTAATCATAATTCGAGACTTATTAATTATGATATAAATCTATTATAATTAATAGTATAAAAATATATTGTGTTACTTGTGACGTAAACGTTATTGTGGTAGAATCACTCAATGTATATATAACCTTAGAAGCTTTGAAATTAATATAAAGACACACAACCCCGACCATAGAATTCCGATATTGCCCTCGATGTTTCGAAAGACGAAATTGCCCTTCATTCTGCCAAGTCACACTAGGCAGCCAATGGGATTGGAGAAGTGAGCTGACGTGGATGCAAGTTGACTTTGAGTCCATTTTTCATGAACAAAGTCAACGACATTTTTTGTTCAACCTGGTGACCGGGAGCCAAGGAGAGCCGGTAACCAAGTAGCACTGCTGAAGCCACAGATTTCATTTGTAAGTAAGCCAAGTCCTTACCCAAACAAGTTCTCGGTCCACCATTAAAAGCCACGAATTTATAACCGTCTTTCGGGGGTTCGAACTGGTCTCCAATGGTTGAAAGCCACCTTTCCGGTTTAAACTCCATGCAGTCTTCTCCCCAGATTGTCTCCATCCTAGCCATTGAATATATCGAATAAGTCACCGTTGAACCGGCCGGAACTTTTGTTCCGTCCGGTAAAACGTCGTTGGAGATCACGTACTTGAAATCCTCCGGCACGGACGGATATAGCCTTAGGGTTTCAGCTAATGCGGCTTTGAGATAAACTAATCGATCCGCTTCATCGAACACCAACGGCTCTTCTAACCATTTCTGTTGATCGTCGCCACGTGTTTCTTGCAAAACACGTGTAAGCTCGTCGATGATTTTGTTTTCGACATGAGGATTATTCATTACCAACCAGAAAAACCAGCTGAGCGCGACAGATGAAGTGTCTCGCCCAGCTAGTACAAAGTTGAGAGAGATTCTCTTTAAAACTGAGGTAGGGAAGAGTTTACCATCTACGTCTCTTTTCTTCATGAATCGTGATACGAGATCATCAGATGGATTTTCCTTACGCGCATCTAGGGCTTCAGTCATGTAGTTTTCAACCACTTCAAGACAATCTTTCAAGATTCTTTCATTTCCAACGCCGAAGATTCTCTTGATTCGCCATAGAAAACCGGGATATAGAAGTCTTTGTAGAGTTGCTTCGGTGGCTGAATCGAAAGCTTTGGCAAACGGGTTTTCGGGTAAATCCGGAGACAGAGTTTCCGGATCTTTCCCGAATGTCAACCCGCAAATATTATCAAATGTTAACCGTAGTAACAAATCTTGCAAGTCCACTACAACATTATCCTTTGAAGCCTTGTGTAAAATAACCCACAATCTGGTTCGAATAGTCTGGTTCACCCACCGGTTCATCGCTTGACGAAGCGTCCTCGTCGTAAACTCTAAAGCCGCGGTTTTCCTTTGAATCAACCATGTCTCACCATCACTATTGAATATCCCTTGCCCTAAAAGATCATGAAATGCAACTTGCCACGTGGGCCCTTTCGGGTAATTATCAAACCGCGTTTTCAGAATATGTTCAATATTCTTCGGGTTACACGTAACCGTATAAAACCCTTGTTTATAAGCAAGAAACGGTATAGCAATAGTGCTCGTTTGGTACGTGGCGGCACCTCCAGTTGAGTGGAGGTTTCCGGTGATCCAATCGTGGATCCGCCTCCGGTTCAAGAACAAATAAGGAAGACTACCCACCAATGGCCAAACTTTTGGACCGGTGAGTTTTCTTGCTAGAATATAAAACCATAAAAGATAAGCAAAAATGGTGGAAACTATAAGCAAATATATCGAATGGGTATCCATTTTGATGAATTTTGGTGTATGAAACTATAAAATGATGGACTTATAAGTTTTCTTTCTTGCTATGTCACATTCAGAATGAGAGTTATATATATATATAGGTGATTAATATTATAATATATAGTGTAAATTATGTGACTGAAGTTAGTGAGTTGTTAGGAAATATAGGAAATGGACAAAGGCAAAGTCACAATGTAGGTGATTAAATTGGGAAATTTTATCAAAACGTCAATGTTACTCTTTTCACAAAAGTGACAATTTCATAATATATATGTATAAGACTGTACGTCACCATAAGTAATTAACATAATGTTGTGCAGTAGAGAACGTTTTTTTTTTTTTAATTTTTTTTTTTTTTACGGATATGAAAGAAACACACGCGCAAACACTTTTCGTCCTCACTGAACTCGAATCCGAAATTTCCTGATTAACAACCTCAGTGATTATCACTGGGCTAATGCAAGAACGTATCCGTTAACATGTCATCTTTTATAAAAGTTTGAATTGTTAATTAGGAATAAATGCGAGTGTGTGTATACATATACTATTATTTTTCATTTTTTCTCAAAATGTGTCCTCCTCATATAGTCATATGATCAAATTAATGTATATTATATACTTATTTTAGGACGAAATACATTGTATTATGACGTAAACTAACAGCTAAAATGACACTTATTTTAAGACAAAACGATTACATTACGGGAAACTTTTACATAGTAGCTCCATATGGTGTGACGTGACGGAATGAATGATCAGAACCACATAATTTGTATAATGGATACAAACTGTGTTGTTATGATCATTCATCCTGCCAGTTTAGTCCATATGAAGTTATTGGATAAAAACCTCCCGTACATTACGGAAAATACTTGTGTGGTAAGGAAATTTGAAGTGAAGTGACGGGTGAAACGATCTGAACCACACAGTTTAAATACAAAATAAAACAGTGTGGTCTGTACGATGTCATACGATATCTCCATACCGTGTGGAGACACCGTCCAAGTATTTCCCGTACATTACAGTATGACACAAAATAAGAAGTTTGATGGGATTTATGTCCTAGAACAATGGGCTACCAAATCTTCTTAAATCAATTTTTAATATAAAAAAAAAAAAATTGGACAACACATACACATACTTTTGCTTTTCTTTTTTTTTTGGAGTGGAGTTTTTGCTTTTCTTGAAGACACAAATTAACCCCTCTAATTACCCATAGTTTTGCATTTACTTATTATTTGGGATGGAAAAAAAAAACAGATGGGTTTTGTTGAGAACCGTTTACCCATGTTGAGAAATAGGGCTTTCACTCAATAAAAATGAAAACGTGTGGATAGTGGACACGACTTTGACTCTGGTAATGAGTTATTATTATATATGCATATAACACGAAATCGTTTGCATCAAGTAATATGTCACGTTTATTCTTAAGGAACTGTAAAATGCTATTACCATAACGGTTATGCCTTACGAGCGACGTAAGCGCATACAGTGCACATTTTACGTAACTGATTATGATACAAGAGCCACTGATCATGATGTATGTCTATCATAATCGGGTATTATTACTGACATAAGCACTCAGACACTCATGACGGATGACAATCTACTTTTTTATCATTGATCATGATCAATAGGGGTCCTAAATAATAATCAGTGGTGCAAAAGTAGGTTGTGTCACTCGTTGTGTCTGCGTGATTGTGACGTAGTATATAGCATTACCGATCATATATACTCAATGTGCAAAAGTTTGTTGTCGTTCGTTGTGGTATAACCGTTGTTGAAGTAACATCATCCGAAAGATAACTTGCATATGGTGTTAAGACATTGTGTTAGTGTTGTCTTGCATGCCAAGAAACAGTTATTCACTTGGACATTGTATTAAACAATTAAGAGAATCGTTTGATAATTAACATTATTTATACTTCCACACGCTCTATCAAGTTTGGCAAATAACAAGTTTGGGTCGATATGTCATTCAAAGGCATATGAGGGGCCCTAATAGGCCAAGAAAAAAGTTCAACACTTAAAACATTACAATATATAGGAATACAATGTTGATAAAGATGTTTCGACACGCTTCTTAAAATTCAGGCACAATATAATAGGAATACTATTGACAAAGAAGTTTCAACAGGCTTCTTAAAATTTAAGCCTAAAAAAAGTCTCAGTCAACATGACACACTCAAAGATATTTACGTAAATGGCCTTAATAAGCCAACAAAAAGAAACACTTGAAACAATATAATTAAATATTGTAAGCAATTCCCTTCAAGTATTGGCCTAAAAAACCATAATAGGCCAACAAAATGGCTCAACATACTAGTGATTTCGACTTAATGCAAATGAGTTGCAGCCTGCAATCTGAAGTAATGAAATACTTACAGGGTTAGCTCACCCTCTATAACCAAACCATACCAGTCATTCTGGCTTTATGCAGACGAGTTGCGGCCTGCATGCAATCCGAACTAGTGACACGCTTACTATGTTAACTCACCCTCGTGAGATCATGGCAAGCTTATAGGGTAAGCTCACCCTCTATGACCAACTATACTAGTGATTTCGGTTTCATGCAGTCGAGTTGCAGTTTGCAGTCCGAACTAATGTCAGCCTTACGAGGTTACCTCGCCCTTGTGAGGTCACGTCTCTTTGTCCTAGCCATTAAGGTTAGCTCACCCTCGTGAAATCGTAGCCCTAGCACGTGTGTTGCCCAAGGCATAAGGGGCATGACAATTTTACGTCATCCTCACCTTCCTCCAGCTTATCAACGACAATCTATTCAAGGTTTCAAACTCAACGATGACGGCTAAACTTTGCACTCGTAGCGGGACTTAACCCAAAACATAATTTTGTGCTAGTAGCTATCATACAAACACCCAAAAACACTTGATAGCATCATTACTTACTATGAAGTAATATACACAATAAAAGACAAGTACACTTATCTCTCTTGTCAAAAGAATATATAACATAAAAGAAACTATAACTAAAAGTGTATATATATTATATATATTTCCTAATTGGCTTTTGCTTATCAGAATGATGATCCCTTCTTCACAATCATTCATGATGGTGTTTACTCAAAATTATGTAAAACCCAAAAAAAAAAACCTCTTAATCACTATAATCACCAGATGATTCCGAGCTTTCGTCGTCGCTATTCGCCTCAACGACGTCGTTTCTATGAGCGCCATCATCATCATCACCACCATCATTCATCCTTTGGTACTCTTCACCATTCTGACCATCATCATCGTCGTCGTCGTCGTCACTATCATCATCGCCGCTCGATTCTTCCATCATACGATTGTCGGTTGTTGTAGTACGCGGCGGTGCAGCACTAAAACCTCTATCAACCCATCTCTCGTACTGTGGCGTCCTGGCAGCTTCTTCAGGGGCGTTGTAGTAATCGGAATAGCCGGTTTCTTCAAAGGCGTTGTTGTCGTCATCAGAGTAGCCGGTTTCTTCGGGGGCGTTGTTGTCATCATCAAAGTAACCGGCTTCTTCAGGGGCATTGTTGTCATCATCATAGTAGCCGGTTTCTTCAGGGGCATTATTGTCATCATCAGAATAGCCAGCATCATCGTCCATGCTATTATTACTGTTATTATCATCATCAGAACCATCTCTAATGTTTGAATCGACAATTTTATCCTCCTCTTCACTGCTTTTTCTTGTCAATCCTGTAACAATCCTAATGGTGGAACCGAAACGATCCCTCGTCGTCATCGTTGCTGAATCTTCGCCGATTCTCTTCCTCTTCCTAACCGTTCGTGGGCCCCGCCCGTGTTTATGAATGTATGTTCTTTCCCCTCCAGCCTCCTGCTGCTGCTGCTGCATTATTAGAGCTTGTTTCAACGTCCCGCCATGGATTAAACTCTGCTGCTTTCCGGAAGATTCCGGGACAGAAGCAGACGCATTGACTCCGCCTTTCGGGTACTTGACCCGTGGCCTACCACCACTTCCTTTCTCTGTTGTAATAACTCTCTTCTTCTTCTTGGAACTGCTAGGGGTATTGTTGGTATTATTCCTATAATCCCAACTTTCTTCTTTTGGCTGTTTCTCTTTCCTGAATTCTGTAGGTTCTCTTTTTGCAGTATCTGATGGATACTTAAATGAAAGATTCTGTGACCACCAAAAAAGTGTACAACCATAAATAAAAATTAAAATTAATAAATATGTATGTACATCTATGTGTGTGTGTGTGTCATATATATATATATATATATATATATATATATATATATATATGTGTGTGTGTGTGTGTGTGTGTGTGTGTGTGTTAAAAGGAGAAGAAAGATGTCCCTTTTGTTTCATGATTTTTACGATTCTCCCCCCAATATTTCATCTACTTTTACCCCTCATCTACAGAATTCTAGAACCAAAGGTCCAACATGCTCCGACCGATAAAAACTCGACACGTGGCAAAACTGGACTGAGAAGGTAAAAAGATGCACAGATAAGGGGTAAAAGTGTCGAAATGCATAGAAGATACAAATGCAAAAAATCGTAAAAAAAGACGTCTTTATCCCGTTTTTTAAAACAAGCTGTTTGGATTGTTTTAAACTCCTGCCCCCATATCTCAGATCCCATTTTTCACAAATATGGTCTGATATTATGTCATAGTGCGAATCGAACCCACGACCTTGGGAGGGAAATGACTCGTTTTTACCGGCTGAACCAAACTTTGTTAACAAAAAAAACAAAATTCAAGAAAAAAAAGGGCAAAGAGAACTCAACTATGAAATTTTCGGCTTTCTTGTCTTCGAAAAGCTCAGGTTTTTCAAGTGGGCTGTAAAATACCGAGCCATCAAGCTCGAAAAGCCTGAGAGCAACTGCAGCACTTGTTTGTGGTATCCAAGGAAGATGCTGTACAACCGAGTTAACGCGAATCGAATCATACAAAGCATTTCTTGATGAAGCACAATAGCTCAATAATTCCTCCGTTGTTTCGAAATCCGATGATAGATTATCGCGTTTTATCGCTCCCTCAAGTAGCGTCAAAGCCTGGAAAATAGAATTGATAATAAGAATTTATTATTTTGGAAGGTTTTTATCCATTATCTAACGATATGTACTCAATTTTCAATACCCGAGTTATGGATATGCATATACAAAACCCGTATCCAACTTTCGAAAATTACAAAATTCGCCCTTAGGTGTGCATCCTATAAGTATCCGGTGCATATTTGTGTCGAATACGAGACACGCTACCAGACAGGCATATCCATACACCATAGCGTCATATCTCCAAACTATGGCCAACTTTTGAAAATTACAAATCTGCACTTTTGTGTGTATCCCAAGTATCCAATGCGTATCTGTGTCGGATACGGGACACTCTACCAGCCAAAAGTATCCGTTATATATATATATATATATATATATATATATATATATATATATATATATATATATATATATGTTGTTGGTGCAAGTATATACAGATTTATGTATGTATTCAACTTATAGTGTAACAAACTTGGAGTTACCTGCAGGAGTTCCTCTGTACATGATGAGTTATGCAACTTAAGGGCCCACGTTTTCCGAGAATCCTCTGTCCATGAAGATTGAAGTGCATCGAGTGGAATAGAAGCCTGTCAAAAATTCAAGATATTGTCAGTACAAACCCGCTAAAAAAGAGTAAATACTTTTTGCCCCCTGTGGTTTGACATATGTTGTAGGGAGGACCCTCCTTGTGGTTTAATATATTGTGTACTTTTACCCCCCTTGTTGTTTCACAAGAAGACTCAAAGGGGTGGCACCACACCAAACCTACTTTCACGGCACCACAATGAGGTTCAACCTCTAGAAAGTCGGTAAATGTCGTGTGATGTCATTAAAGGCACCCATATTAAACCATAGGAAAGCCGCCACCCTGAATATAGAGCGTCTTTAGGAACTGGATTCATTTTTCTAACCTCTACGGAACATAAAATGGCTTTAATCATCCTCATCCTAAGCGGTTGATTAGAATTTTCTGAGAAGCTTTCGTTGTTCTTTGCCTTATTACTTGTCATGCAAGTAACACAATGGCCACCACCATCACTCACAAAAAGTTGAAGACAGTAATTGCAGATTTCCAACAGCGTACTACACCGTTTCTTTCCGCAAGCCACGGCACGTAAAACCGATGCGTTTAACGACTCTTTCAACATCCAAGCCTGAAGATCTTGATATCTCTTCAACATGTTTTCTCTTTCCTTTTCGTTTCTTCCATGCTCGATTTCGAATGACGAGGATTCTAATTTATCAGATGTACCGTTAGGGCTTTCGATACTTTCCTTCGGAGTGGCCATCAAAACTTCTTCTCCAAGTTTCCTCCCGGAATGCTTCGAGGTTGCGGTATCTGACTTATTGAGACGCACCCGTTCACGGAAGGACGCCTCGATCTTTTGCAACATTACATGCAAATGTGACTCCCGTATACCACGTGAATCCAACGATGTCGAAAGAGCATCAAACGCCTCTTCCGTATCAATAAGTTTCCATACACCATCCGGTGATTCCATGAAGATTCTGCCAGAACCTGGATCAATGCTAGAAGGTGAAGCAACACACATCCAATACCGGTTTCTCCTCCTATCTGAACCGAGAGGTAACGACCTATAAACATACATCTCTTCCGCCATATGACTAAAAAAAGCTTTCATCTGCATCCGTGATCTCTCGGCAGTGTACCCGTTTTGCTGATTAACGACGTTAGGCGCCGTTTGACTTATACTTTCAGGTGCTAAAGAACATTTTTCAGTAGCAGGCAAAGCATCGAACACGTTATGGGCGTTCTCTGTAGAAACTACTAACCCATCCGTCACACGGTTTTCCACGGCTCCCACACGATTTACGGCATTATTAGCTAAAGTTAATGGGCTCTGACTGCCCTCTGTAGCAACACCATAACCCGAATCATTAGGCTTAAAAGAAAACTCCTCTTTCAAGCGCCGCTTATCTAACTGTGCTTCTGCCCACATTTGCTTCTTAAGGGCATTCGCGGCATCAAGCCGTTCCTGTTAAGTTTAATTAATAACAAAATTGAGAAATAAAAATAAATAAAAAATAATAGTAATAATGGTAATAATAATAATAATAGAACGAAATAAATGTATGTAAAAAGACAAAGAACCCTAAACTATGACAATCGTAACACTCTGGTCCCTAAACTTTTTTTTTGTACTTGAACCGGCCCCCTACTCAATGTTTCAGAAACAAACCGCCCTTTAATCAATTTTTTGTAGGCATATTGGCCCCTAAACAATTCAAAATGGTCTTTATTGGCCTCTGTAGTACGAAAATACCTTTCTTTTTAATCACACCACCACATGTCTCTTGTTTCTAGGAGCTCAATATGTCTGTTGAAGGACCAATTTGTTACCACCAAAAAGTTTAGGGAGCAATATGTTACGATTACTAGGGTTTTAAGGACCTCCGGTGTATTTTGCACAAAGAAAAATAAATCAAAATCACGAACCTCTAGTATTACGCGGACAGAATTCCCTTCATTTGCAATACCAACCAATGCAACAAGAGCGTTGAGCCGTTCCTCAACAGACAAATCGGAATATTCTCCTTCTGTAAGCCCTTGAACCCACGGCTCACCGGATCTACTTTCATCGATTTCCGTTCCTTTGTCAGAACTACTAACATTTGAACCTTCACAAGAGAAAAAAAATAATGAATTTTCACATCCAAATGGCAGCCCAATGTATGTATATTTGAAAACAAGAATTAAATAAACACAAAAAAAGAGCACTTGCAGTAGACTATGATGCATGGATACTTCTGTCTGGTAGCATGTCTCGTAACCGATACGTATCTAACACAAATACGACACTTTTGGCCCCTTATTATTTGTATTTTTTTCACTTTCAATCCAAAATCCATCATTGAAGGTACAAAATGATCCGACCAATGAAAATTTGACACGTGGAGAAAAAATGGTATGAAAAAGTAATTAAAAAAATGCATAGATATGAAACATAGGGGATGAAATGAAAAAATCGTGAAACAAAGGGGACCAAAAGTGTCAATATCCCATTCAAAAAAAAAAATGGCGTTTGAGTCCGTAAAATAGTGAGATTAAATTCACCTTGTTCAATAAGGCTGTCAGCTTGTTTGTCTGTTCCGTTACCGACATAATTTCCATCAGCGTTCTGTTTAACATCAGTTGGAATACCCATATCATCGATATCCGGACCCTCGGCATCGGATTCAGAATCATCGTCTCGTTCTTCTTCCTCGGCATTTTGCCCGGGTAAAAAACCGTTAAGATACTTCTGTATCTTCTCTTTGGCTTCTGAAATTACGGTCTCTGTGTCAGCAGGATCTTTTCGATAGGCGGGCCGTACACAATACGTCGAGGGAGCTATTCTCTCGAAAAGTACCGGGTCCCTAGATAAGGCAACAGAAATGGAAGCTTCCGGAGTCTTGCTCGATCTCAGATCACGTAATCCGGATCTCTATACACAGCAAAGCACACAATCAAGAAAGGACAAGAAAAAAATCAAGGAAAAACTGTCTCTATAAACGATCTGAGCCGCTCATGAACAGCTCGAAGCTCACCTAGCGATTTTCTGGCACAAATATGATCGACTCTAGATGCTCACGATCTTTATCGAGCATCAATGTAATAATATATTAATTAAATATAAATATTCTTGTGTGTACATATATTAGCATTTAAAACATTTTTTCGAGCTGGAGTTCGAGCTTGAAAGGTGCTCGAAATTTGGCCAAGCATAATCGAGCCAAATTCGAGCATAATTAAAACATTATTTAACTGATCTTGAGCAAAAAAAAATATCCTGCTTGAACGAACTCGAGACAAGTTCAACTCGAAATACTTGATTCGGCTCGGATTGTTTATACCCCTAGTCTTTATTAGGTAAAGAAAAACTTGATGTTTACCTGAATCTTCTCCGCGAGGTCTAAAACGTTCAATCCTTTGCTTCCTTCAAGGGCAAGAACATGGTACGCAGCAAACTTTACGGTTCCCGGTGTTAATCGATGCCTAGATTTACGTTGAAGTGAAAACCCTTTTTCTTGCATAATAGCAACCGCGTTCTCAACTGCTGAACCGTTTCGAAGAGTGGAGACGACATCGATAGAGCCCTTAGTCTACAAAGATGAGGGGTAAAACCGTCAAGAATACAACTTTTTGATGCACGTAATACAACCTTTCAAGAAAAATAAAATGTGAAAACGGACCTCGTCGTTATCATTTAATCCCCCACGCTCCGTATTCTTCTTCTTCAAATGTGGCCCGAATCCAGCTGAAAGCGCGAACTGACGCAATATTTCAGGCCACGTAAGCGGGTTCAAGTGCTTCTGCCAACTCTTAATGTCAAAACCCCAAAGATAAGCCTGTAATGAAGAAATAGTGTTAATATGATTTCATCCGGTGGGTTACACTTTTGGTCCCCTATTTTTTTTTCTTTTTTTACAAAACAAGCCCCGAATTCGTTTTTGGCCCCATAACAACCCTTTTTGTAACACTTTTAGGACACTGCACAGTTGAGCCGACGACAGATCCACCAAGTGTACAATAAGAAAAGGGGCCAAAAATGTCATTATAAAAAAGATAAGGGCTAGTTCTAAGACAATAAGAAAATATAAGGGACCAAAATCATCTTATTTTAATTATGACCAATAGTGATGTCACGCGTGAGTCGTGACACATTTAGGAGGGTTAAACGTTAGACGTTATGATTCCAATAATAAGTGTCCTAAAAATATTACAAAAAAGTATAATTTGGGGACCAAAACATCAATATGATATATAAGGGCAAGTTTTTAGAAAATGAAGAAAAATGTAATTATCCCTGGGGTGTGTGTGTGTATATATATAGAGACATTATATATTAGGGTTACGGTTACATTACCCCTTCAACAATCTGAGGATGTCCACCTTCAAGGTTAACCGCGCTATACTGATTTGTTCCAGGGCCACCAACCGGTGTTCGTGCAACATCTTCGATATCTTTCACGATTATTTTCATAAGAGCAATGTGGATCTCACCAAGCAGCCTCGAGTCCTGGAATTAAAGAAAAATGCACGATCAAGTTAATCCCAAGTAAGACTCCAATATGAAGGGAAAAAAATACTATAAACACAAGAGACAAAGGGCCTTATTCGGAACTCACATAATCATGAAAAGCTTGAATAAATTCGTCAAGGGTAAACGGCCAAAGCCCGAGAATATCAGCAAAAGTAAGACAGAATCTCCAAACCTAAAAAGAAATCAAATTTAAACATTAAAAAGGGTAATTAAGTCACTATAAAATGAATAAAAAAATACAATAAAAATTATCCCTATCCTAAAACATCTGGAAAAAAAAACATTTTTCAAACAAGAAACGGTCATGATGACATACCAAAAGCAATTTTCCCACATTGTCCTCGGAATCAACCCAAGGTTGAACAGCGAAAGGCTTCTTCATTTTTACAGACTTTGGTGGGAATTCACATAGAGAATCTGAAGCAGATAAACAATATGTTCAGAAAGACAATATATAAACAATAAACCCATTCTCTACTGCACACGCATGATGAGAACTCGTGGGATAATTATCTTTCATTCATAAAAAATAAGACATTTTTGGTCCCCCTTTTGTTTCACGATTTTTGCACTTATGGCCCCAATGTTTCATCTTGGCACTCTTACCCCCTCGTCTATGCTTTTCACTTTTTTAATATTTTTAGTCCAAGGTGCCACATGTCCAACTAGCATTGAAGGTAGGACATACTCTAGCCAATATAAAACCGACACATGACGAAAATGGACTGAAAAAGTAAAAAATATTGCATAGACAAGGGGTAAAAGTGTCAACATAAAACATAGGAGATAGAAATGCAAAAATCGTAAAACAAAAGGGACCCGAAAAAGTGTCTTTATCCACTATTTATCAGAAAGCTAAACGAAAATCCGTCTCGGGAGGTTCCTACCTCGGAATGCCTCAAGACTTTGTAAAGTTTCGTAGTCAAGAGAAACAATTGAAGGCAATCCTTTGTTAGAAGCAGCCAATTCCATTAGTTCCAATCTCTCATCCTCTATCAACTCCATTGATTCTTTAGCAATTTTACGGGCCGCCGCTCGCTCCATAGCAAGTTTCTGCCTTTCGACTTCCCTCTCTCTTCGTAATTCTTCTTTCTGTCTTCTCCTTTCAGCCTAAACAATGAAAGAAAATTTATTAGAACTTAACGAATCAAACCATCGAACTAATATATGCAAGACATATGCTTCGAAATGTTACCCGTAAAAGTTCCTTCTGCATGAATTTTTCCCTTCGTTCCATTTCACGTTTCTCCTCACGTTGAAGTTTTTCCTCCTTTCGTTGTTGCTCCCTCATCATCCTTTGTTCTTCTTTCCGTCTCTCTCGGTCTTGTCGTTCCATTTCCTTCCTCATTTGTTCCTCCCTCTGAGATATACAAGATCAGTGTCAATTTCCCAAAAAAAGGTTCAGAAATGTAAGAAATTAAGGGGGAGGGGGGGGGGAGGGGGAGGGGGAGGGGAGAGGGGGGGCTAGAACCATAGGTTGTGTCTTCTTAAACCTTTTTGCTTAAAAGATCTTGCTTCTCGAGCTCTTTACGGATTCTCTTTTCATTAGCTTGAACTTCCTTTTCGATTCTAGCTTCATCATTCTGCAATTAAAAGACGCAGAATCCATTAAATCACGGCAAGAAGAAACAAACTCAGTACCGTAAACACCCTTTTACAGTACCTTGCGTTTTCTCTCAATATGCATTAGGTCCATATTATTTTTCTCGATCGCATTGTCTTCGGTGTTCGTATTCAACGCATCGTTAAGAGCGGGTGAAGATAGATGTCCTTGCCTTCCCGACTGAGCCGACAAAATTTTAGTACTTGGACTTGGATGCCGTCCTTCAACACCGTATTGACGTGGCAAAAGTCCATTTGCTTGCATGTGTGGCAAAACTTTGCCAGAAGGGCCCACAACGTCAGAACCGAAGAGGTAAGGAGCGGCGACCTGTCCGTATGCATCGGATCTAATCTTCGAATCAGAAGGTTCTTGGTGAACACCGATCGAAGCCTGCAGAATAAAGCAACAAAACAAAACTTCAAGAACTAACAGAGCACACAGTATGGGTTTCATTTTCCTGCAATTAACTACTAAACAACATAATTTCCATTAAGCAATAATTACACTTGTGGTCCCCTATTTTCTCAAAACTAGCCACTATCTTTCATACCGACATTTTTGGTCCCCTAACTATTCTTTTTTATTACACTTTTAGGAACCTTAAGAGGAGGAGCATAATGTCTGATGTTGTTTAACCCTACTGCATGTGCCACGTGTCAGATTACTGTTGGTTGAAAAATAATTAAAATACAACGCATTTGCTCCCTTTTATTTTCTTATTTCCTCACAAATATCCCCCTTCTTCATAATTACATTTTTGGACCCCTAACTGTATGTTAGCCAATGCCAGTACTTCCTCCGGATCATTCTGGGACGGATGATATTTGTGTTGAGGACTCGCAGGTCGTCTTGCATGTTCCGCCGTCGGCAGGGCTCTCTCAACAGAGTGAGTCGGCCAAAGACAGGTGGTTGGCCCCGGCACCGAATGGAACTGTATTACTAGCTTCGCGTAGTCCGCGGGATAGGGAGAAGAGATAGCTGAACCATCAGATCTTATTCTCTTTTATTCCAAGAGGATGACTTTCTCATCATCTACCTTTCAACGACCTGGGATTGTGGCTATCACTCTCACCCCCTTCGAATCATCTATGCTATTCGGACACGAACGACTAAAAGTCCCTACGTGTCACACTTATTGGACATTTAACGGATCCAATGTTGGGTCAAATGTTAAATGTCCTAAATGTGTAACAAAAAAGTATAGTTTAGGGGACCAAAAATGTCAAATGAAAGATGAGTGGCATTTTGAAATAATGAGGAAAAATATAGGACCAAAAGTGTAGTTTCTCCTTTCCATTAATGTAAGACATAAGAACAAAAAGACAAAAAAAACGGAGTTCATCACAACACGAACAGGTCTAGCTGGAAAAGGATACCACAAATTACAGTTTACACCCTTGCTTCTTGCCTAGGTTGCATGGGTACGGATACGCTGATGGGGGATTTCTGAAAAATAGAGTATACGGGTACGAAGGGGATATTTGTAAATATTAAATGTATAGGACCAAGTTGTACATAATATAACTATAAGGACCAAATTATAAATAATAAAAATAAAAAATAAAAATAAAACAACTTTTAGAAGTTTTTCTTCATCTCCGAATTTAAAACACAGTTCTTCATTTTTTTGGGATGTGCATATCCAAATTCCGTATCCAATTTTAAAAGAAAATTCGCCCCATGTGTATGTCCTAAGTATCCAGTATGTATCTGTGTTAGATACATATCGGATACACAACACACTACCAAACAGAAGTATCCGTGCAATATAGTCATCCAACAGGCATAAATAGGACAAAATGAAGACAAGTGAAAAGGAACATACCCTGCTTTGTTTATTGTCAAAATGTCCATACTGGTCATGAGGATGCCTGTAACGATCTTGATGCCGGGCTGCCATTGGTCGAAAAGAAATAGAACGAGTTAGAAATGAAAAAAGGGCTCAACATAATGTACCTTTGAAAGCCGATTTCTACATCAAAAGATACAAAAAAAGAAGAGTTTTTTCCATGTGACTTAAATGAGAGACAGGAACAACTAGATCAGACTCCATTGACACACTTCTCATGACAATTATAAACGATTCGGGTCAGCATGATCAGTGATCTCAGTTGTGTATATCAAACCGGATTACGTATCAACACATGCTACACTAAACTGATGAATCTGACGATTGGTTCACCCAGTCTTTCTCTTAAAAAAATAGTGACAACCCTTAAGTACAGCAAGCCTGTTAGATTATGTTATTCTCGGACTGCGAACTAAAAAATTCCTAAAAAGAGTAGACTTTAGGAATGAAGAAATGGTCAGTGATCACCACTGAAGTCCAACAAAGCTATACGATGAAGCAAGAAAATGTAAAAATGGAACATCAAAAACAGGGCGATGAAATATGTCAAATACCTATAGGCGTTCCAAAGGCACCAGGAGGCAACACATCAAACTCGACCCCTAGCATCGGTCCATCTTCTCTCAACGGCTCACCCAATTGTGCTTTTATACAAGCCACTATCCTACGCTCCATGGCAGCCCTTGGTGATTCATAATACCGCAGAGGAGCCCTTGGCGTAAAATCCTCATTATCAAACTGACTAGACCCTGATCCCGTTCCTGACCCTGACCCTGACCCAGACCCAGACCCAGACCCTGATCCAGACACATTCTCATTACTCGGTTCGGTTGCAACCACTTCCTTCTTAGGGAGGGGGGCCACCACCAAGTCCTTTTTCCCAGCTGAATTCGGGACATGCGGCTTCGGTGCAGTCAATCCGGCAGCCTCCTTCTTGTCTTTCAATCTCCTGTGACAAAACCACATCTGCAACTGCCTGTCAGACAAATCCAGCTTCACTGCTAACTCTGCTCGTGTTTCCTCCGACGGGTATGTCTCATCTGCACAAACCATCAAACACATGAAGCGCATTAAAAAAAAAACTTCAAATTTTACACAGTCCACAAATCTTTTATTCAACAAACTTCATATTCTGATGGATAATCACAGATATATATAACATGAACCTTGAAGAACAAATTTTTTTACTCAATCCAGCAAAAAAATACAAGAAATCATTCAAAAACTGGTAAAACACCATCAATATTTCCACTTTTCAACCATTGCTTAAACACTAATAGCTCAATCAGAACCATAAAACCATGAGACTAACATCAGATTCAAAACTTTCATGATTAAAAACCAAAAAATCCCAACGAAAAAAGCAAAAGAAACATACTTAAATATGTCTTCTCAAGCATCTCCAATTGAAAAGGAGTCTTCATCTGCCGCTTAGGCTTCTTAGGCCCTTCAGATGAGCTATGATTCATATTTTTTCCCCCTTCTCCTTCAGAACTAGCTTCCATAACCCTAGAAATCAACGCCTCCACCAAAAAAATACCCCCAAAATTCCCTTTTTCCGATAAATACCGAGATTATTCCACGAAAAACAACAATCTAGATGAGACCCAGATGTCGAATCGGAAAAAAATCAACAAAATTAAGCACAAACCTAGAAATTGAACAAAAAAGGATGGGACCCAGATGTCCAAATCCAAGAAGGAAAAAAGGGAATGAGAATAATAGCACAAGGCGAGAAAAACAAACACTGAAGGCGATTTAGAGCAGAAGAAATAGAAGATTAAAGGGGTAAAATTAAAAGGAAATCTAAAAGAAACGGAATAGTAATAAGAATAAGAGTTGAAATTTATATATTTGTTGATGAAGTCATTGCCCCGATTCTTTCTAAGGCTGTGTAGAACAAAATCATCAATCGTTGTTTTTAATTCGTTGTTCGTAAACATTTTTATTACTACTACTGCCACTTTTTTCTTAAATTTTTTTTTTTCGTTTTTCTTGGTGAAAAACAATACGGGGATAAGACGGTGAAGCTTTTAGGAAAAAAATTTCTGTTTCTTGAGTTTTTATTTGTTTATACAAAAGTTCTTTCTTTTTTTAATTTTAATTCTTTTTTATTTTGGGGTGTTTTTCAATTCGATGAGCACATGTGAGGTTGTAATAAATATGTTATGTGCATGTGTGTGTTCTTTATTTTTTTCTGGGCTTTATTTGTAATTATAGAAATTTGTGGGGTCTGTTTTGTAAAAAAATGGTATTTGGTATTGTAATAAGTTTTGATTCATTGCTTGGATTTAGCAAGTGGAACTACTCCCTCCGTCTCAAAATGTTTGGGACGTTTGACTTTTCAACGTTTTTTAAACGTTTAATTAATCCTTTGAATGTCATCAAATGATCTAATACTTTTTGCATTTATGTACTTTAAGTTTCACTTTATCATAACCCTAATAATATTACATCAATTAACGAAATTCCAAGGATTAATTAGACGTTTAAAAAGCGTTGAAAAGTCAAACGTCCCAAACATTTTGAGACGGAGGGAGTATATTATTAAATGACATACATAAATCTCAAAATGCATAACACAAAATAGTATTTTGAGTAAGATTAGGGAAGAAAGAGGAATAGATTTGTTTCATAAGGAGAGACAAATGGAAGATAGATAACACACACACACACACACACACACATATATATATCAAATGAATAAACATGTGATACAGATTTGAGCTTTATTTAGTAAGAAAATATTCATGATTTTATGATCTTCAAAACACTGATATTGATTATTTGTACAATGTTATTGTCCAGTGGAATGTGTGTTTTTGTGGGGAAATGATCTGATGGAGGTGTGTGTGGTATGTGTTTGTGTAGGACCCACAACTTTATATATATTATATTCATATAATATTGGATCTTGTTGATTTTGTTCAATTTTTTTTTTAGTTTGTGGGCTTTTTTGAAAAGGTAACGTCCTTACCTTTGACATGTCCAATAGTTTGTCAAAAACATCTTTTTAAAAAAATGGAAAAAAATTGTTAAAAAAACCCATTTTTCTTGTGTTTTTTATTTAATAATTTTAATGTAGAATGTTTATATTAAAGAGATTCCTGACTTGTGATCTGATTTTTGTGTATTTGTAGTTGATCGTTATCTTTATGCGCTTACTTCTAATATGTTTGATGACATTGGTGGTGTATGAGAATCATCACGGGGGAAGTATATTATCTGGACAGCTTTTGTAAGAATTGGAGGCCTTCTGCAGCGGTGTAGCCTTGAGCGACTTGCTGGTTAGTGAAAATAGGGTGGGGGAGTAAATGATTGCATCATAAGTGATTGGCCACGTATCCGAAAGCGGAATCAAGTTGTCATGGTTTATATGTGAAGTGAGTTTAACTTAGCCATTGCATAAATGAATGTATATCAGAGGAAATGCATTATGAATATGTAAATGTTGTCATATCAGTCAAGTTGTTCGATGATTCTGAATTGCAATAGGATCATTTAGTTATGCATATATTGTCGCAGAGTTATGGGAGCCATCTTTAGAACAGTGATTGTTATGACGTATTATATTTGTTTTAGAGACCTTGATGTACATTTGTTCATTGAGCTGTAGCAACATTAGAGGCATTGAGGTACAGTTGCTCATTGGACCGTAGCAACATTAGAGACATTGATTCCTTCCAAAGATGTGACGAGTGGATGCCAGTCACCTAATGATGAAAGTGCTTACAGTCCTAGCCTAACTGCACCTTGAGTCGTTAATTAGGCCTCTAGTGGACAACATAGAATACGTGAAGCCCTTGTCAAGGTGAGTTCTCCATGCTCCCATAAGCTAATGGGCTCTTGAGGCCTTAGTCAAATAATACAATATATCTACGACACTCTCAACAAAGCCAGGTAAAAACCTCATGTGTCAAGACATTAAATAATGACTTATATTAGACACGTATAATGTTTTGGTTGGATAATGACAACGTACAATAGAATTTTCCATTTCTATCGTATAAAGAAGAATCTTCCAATCTTCTTTTCTTTCCATTTCAAACAATCTTCACACCAAAGTTCTTACTACACAATTGTCAAAGTAGAATTGGTAGTGAGTTTTTTTGTCTAGTATATTGTAAAGGCTCTTTGTGTTATAAAGATGTTAAATATCACTTTTTTGTCTAGTTTATTTTCATAGTCTTCATTACCATTCATGTTGACCGACAAATTTGCCCTTGCTATGGCACATATAACAAAAAAGGCAATTGCAATTGACACCACAATGTATCTACTTGTTGAATAGGTGTCATAAACCCAATCGGGTCGGACCGGATCCGACCGGGTCGGGTCGTTTACAGTCTATTTAATTCATGTAATAAGTTCATTATGATTAATAAAAGCACTTTTGTTATTATATATTTTGTTTATCTTTATGAACCAATTATGTTATAATATATATATAGTAACGTCCTCGGTATTAAATTGTGATAGAGAAACAATGATAGTGATTGTGGTTGACGAGATATCTAATCGCTTTAATAAGTTTGATACTTAAATGTCTCTAGTCGTATATGCTGTCAAACAGGACATTGATAGTATGAATAGAGTAGCATGTATTGGATGTCTTCTATCTTATTGAAGATATGGATAGATCTTGTCTATCTAAGTGTAGAGACACCTGGACTATACGTGGACGTGTATTGGAGAATGCATACGTTAGACTGACCTACTTACATTAAGTGTGGCAGTGTGTGGCAGTTGTGTAATTATCCTGAGACCGGAGTCTTCATAACATCTCGGTGTGGATTGTCATGCTTTGACACTATTGAGGTTTCCCCTAACCATGGGGCGATCATGCGGTAGTGCTCGGGTATGATATTGAAGCATGCGTATGATACATGTTTGTTCGTCCGGAAACTGTGTATCCTATTAGTAGGAGTGAATATTCGAAATCGCCTTCTTATAAGGAATGTCTAGCTCTCATGAATCTTTGCAAAGTGAGAGTAAATGAGTTATTCCGAAAGAGCATGATATCCAGATTATAAGATACAATCGTTGATGTACTGACACTCGAGATACGATTGTATGAATATTGTAATAGCGATATGATTCTATTTACGCGGTAACTGTTTCACATGAAATGTAGTAGTCTTTAGTTTTTGACTCTTCCGATGATTGGGGGTCACGGTGTTTTTGCTATCCCGTGATCGTTAGGTATGAAGGGCATTTTTGAAATTTGCACTTTGTGTCTACGGCCAACATATTCGGAAGCCTATCGGGTCACACACATAAAAACATCTAGCCGGATTAAAATACGGTTATAGTAATAACCAAATAAGGAAAGTGTATATTGACTATAAAGTGTTACAGTGATTAAATTAATAGGGTGGTATTTATTTATTATGAATAAATTAAATACAAAATATTAATTATATTGATTAATTAAAGAATATACCGGATGCCAATTTTGGCATATGAGGCGCAGACTACAGTGTATAGGATACACTTGATTGATAAAGATATTCAATATTATATATTGATAATTTCTTGGATTTATTTAATATAAGATATTAAATTAAATGAGATATATCAATCAAAGTTTTCCTTATTTTACTAGTAAAGGCTTACTTTCTCATTAATCTACTAAAGAAGCATCTTCCAATCAGATTGGGAATCATCTGGGGCGCAGGTCACACTCTATTTAAGGGAGGCTTGGCTAGCTATTTTGTACATCACAATTAGAATAGTTCTAATAAATTGAGAGCTTCTTAGAGAGAGATATTGAGAGAGAGAGAAAGACCAGTCTAGCAACTGGATTTTTCTAGTAGCTATCCAAGGAGGATTCCGGCGAGGTGCTTGTGTGGATATCGATAGAGACCGGACACGTGGACGGCTTGCGCGCACAGCTACCCTTCTTTGACGGTCAAAGCGTCGATCTTATAGATCAACTGAGGTAATCACCGTCAACTACTTAACGTGTTTATTCTTTTAAACGGAGTCGATCTTAGGATCGGAAATCAAAATTTTAAATCATGCTGCGTAAACTAGTTGATTTCCTAACACTACTATTGAGGCACCAAACAAAGATTCAACCTCTAGAAAATCAAATGCATGCTCAACACTCAACATTCGACTTTATAGAGATTGAATTTTCATTTTCGATCTCTGTAAAATCGAATCTTATCCGAAGTGTGGTGTCACGGTAGATTCGGTCCGAGTGTCAATAACAATGCCCATAACAAATTTAAGAAGCTCACTGACAAATAAGTTCAACATTAACAAAAACAATGATATATACTTCCCCATGTGTTATATGGATGGCTTCCTCTCCAACCCTTTTATATATAGCATAGTTTGGTAATAATAAAGTAGTAGAAATTTAACATTGTTCAAAAAACAAAAAAAAAAAATTAAAGAAAATTGATTGGAGAAAATAGATGTCATCTGGGGAAGAATATTCTTATCTGCACAGCACCACAAGTGTGTTTCTCTTATGCTGGTTTCACCTTCTGTAATAACAAAAATATATATTTATTGCTCAAATAGCTTAGAACATTACTATCGCAACGAAATGTCATAACGAACAAATCATCTTAAAGCATTGCGGGACCGTTCTTTGCTGTGTTTTTGCTCTGCTTTGTGATGCTTGTTGTGACATTTCGGTGTGGCACTCAGAAAGGATAGTGACAATACATTGTTTTTTTTTTACTGTGACACCACACCAAAAACCATCAAACAGTGGAAACTCGTTTATCAACTCTAAAATTGACTTTCACCACCCGGTTTGATAACAGCAGTTGACTGGTGGTGGAAAGTTGGTTCTCAGTTTAAGATTCAACCATTAAAAAGTCGACTGTCACTGTGATGGTGCCACAACGGTAGAACTAATGTGGTGCCATTAAAGACGCCCTTTTAGTAAAAACGTCTAAAAGTGCTACAAATAGGTTGTCAGATCCTCCTCTATAATGAGGCCAGTGCTTTGATCTATCAAATATAAAAGCATGTGCGGCTAACACGTGGAGAGATCTCAACCGTTGGATCATTTTCGTACTCATGCAATAAGTATTTAGCGTTATACCAACTAGGCGGGGTGTGATGTATTCATAACTACACACTTTAACACATAGTAGAGGTGTACATGGATAATTTCAATACATCACACCCCTTCACTCTACTTGGTATATAACTTCAAACATATGTTGTGCACCATAACTCTTTTTCAACATCACATATGCAACAGACAAAAGGGAGACTCGAACGTGTCAAAAGGCAGACTTACGCGTTTCTCTTCTTCAATCTGGGCTTTAATGTAGGAGTAGGCAGCAACTCCAGCAATAGCAATGGAGGTTCCAATGGCAGTTTGTGTTGAAATCTTGTTGCCTGTAAGGATTAGTACAGTTAGATTACGGCATCGATTTTCCAATACAAAGGGATTAGATATACAAAGTCAGATATGTATGTATGTATGTATGTTTATTACCAAAGACCAAGATTGAGAAGCCTATCACAAACACACGCTTCAACACGTTCCCAACTGCGTGTGTAAGAGGTGCCACTCTCTCCAGTGTATTAGTAGCAACCTGATCATACAAAAGAGAACAAAATGCTTAATCTTGCAATAAAGAGCAGGATAAAAGAAAAGAGCTTGCATCAGTATAAATTTTCTATTTTATTCTGTTAGAAGTAGTAAATAATTAATAATTGTTTTGTAGTCATCGTTTGGGCTGCCGTGCTAGTATACGCCCAAGTAGTAAGTCGGCTAGGGGTATGTTTTCCGATGTGGTTTTGGTTTCTTATGTTTTGTTCCCTATATAAAGTAATGAAGTGTAGAGGGAGAGATCAATTCATTCGATCCCATCACTGCCGTGAAATGAATCTGAATCTCTACATTGCATGAATTGAAGGGATTATGACACTTTTCGACTCATATTTTCTCTCAAAACTAGCTCCTATCTTCCATAACGATACTTTTCATCCCTAACTATTCAATTTTGTCATACTTTTAGGACACCGGATCCAAACCCTTGATTGTAAAGTCTGATCCAACTGTCGGATCCATTCGGTGTCCTAAAAGTTGAGCAAAAAATGTATAGTTAGAGGTGAAATTTGTGTTCATGAAAAGTAATAGCTAGTTCTTAGACCAAGAAATTATAGTCCCTTCTAATTTTTTTTATTTTTCCACAACCATGAGTATGGTGACACGTGGCACATATGGTATGGTTATCAAATAAGTATGTCCGATAAGTGTGTAAAAAGGAAAATGTATAGTCAGAGGTGAAAATTGTCATTATGAAAGATATAGGCTAGTTTTGAAACAATAGAAAACGATAGAGGACCAAATTTTTTTAGAGATTATCTTTTACAAACTCTCACAAATGATTTTCTTTTACGGATTTGAATGGTCAAGATCTCTATTTTACTGACTTACCTTGTTTTAAAGACAATAATGCATATGCTTATGACCAAAACTTCCAATATGTATCCATCATTATTTGTAGTTATCTGACCTATAAAAGCATTAAAATAACAAAATTTTGTGATAAATTAGTACCTGATTGTAGAGATGGTAAAACATACCAACCCAGAAGAGATCTGAGAGAAACTTTGTTAACCCAACTTTAGCAATTGCATCACTAAAACCTTGCTTTACCAGGATAGGTCCTTCAAACTATGTGTGTGGAAAAAAAAAACATTAAAGTAAGTTCAAAGAACAAAGAATTAGTATGAAATATATGTGAAAAAAATTGAAATCAAAAAATTTACAGGGATCTAAAAGTAATATACTTACAATTATGGCAGGTGGAATACAGACAAGTAGGGCTATGATGGAGATGTATGCATACAGATTGGTACTATCCATATCAGTCTGCAAAACAAAGGTAATTAAGAAAGACATGAATAAACTATTAAAGGGCGCCTTCAGTGGCACCACAATAGTTTTACCGTGGCGGCATATAGTCACGGATCCTGAAATTTGTCCTAATGGAGGCACCGGTGCAAAATTGATGATCCACCAGGGGTACCAATGGTATGTTTACATTTTTTTATCAACAAAACTACATTGTTTCAATACAAAAAAAAATATTGGATCTCGAGGGGCACGTGCCCCTTCCCCCCTCGACTCATGTTGTGTGTCCCCCCCTGACGCCATACCAGAAACAATCAACATTTTCACGGTTGATTCTAGAGCTAAGAATCGGCTTTCACAATCTACCGGTGGAAAGTCGATTATCCGCTTGAAATCAACAGTGAAAAAGTTGATTGTCCCTGCACTGTCACAACGGTAGATTTGGTTTGGTGCAACTAAAGACGCCCAGTAACAAATCCGTCGTATCATGTAAGAAAATACTCTAAAGCACAATGTGAAAAGTAGTAAAGCAAAACAAAACCATTGCTTTCTTGGAGTAAATGCTCCTGTAAGTGAAGGAAATGTTGGAAATCATAGCACTGATGAAACCAGTCCAGTTGAAAGACAACTCGGTCAATGATGCCATTGATACACCTACATCAAGCATAAATTAGGTTGCACATTACCACAGGCAAAGGGTACTAAAAAATGGCACTCAAAAAGGCATAGTATCAAAACAAAAGATCACGAGTTTAACTCTCTCGGACTCCACTTAAACCCCGTTAATATTGTGTTGTTGGACTTCCATCTTGACCTTGTGTCATTTATATGCCCTTTCTTGACCCAGACTCTGTGTTATAAGTAGAGCTGTAAGTGAGTTGGGCTACTCGTGCTCGACTCGTAAAAGTATTTGACTCGACTCAATATTTTTTGAGTTAGAGCTCGAGTTGTGCTATCGAATAGTTAACCGAGCCGGTCTCGAGCTTCAGAATCTAGTAATTGAGTAGCACATGAGCTAATCAAATACTGATTTACATTTAAATATAAGTTGAATTAAGTTATGAAATGACATCAAGCTTGCAACATTTGATAGAAATGGCTCACGAGATGAGTTTAGTTATTTTGAGTAGTTAACAAGTCGCGTTCGATCTAGCCTTTAATGACTCGATTGAGTTCGAGACAAGTTTTTTACTCAAGCCGAGCACAACCCTGGTGATTATCGACTCAATTCGGCTCGACTGCATCCGTAGTTATAAGTCTACACTTGAGACAACATGTTGAAGTGCATTGTGTTTAAGTATGTAAATTACTTACCACCCTAACAGCTTACACTTTTGGAAGAGATGGTAATTTCGACAGATTTCAGTTTCTAAAAAAGAACAAGAACAGAAACACGCGGAGCTTACCGAGGACGACGGGAGCCAACGTCAGCCATAAGGTAATGGGAATCGACTGTCCAAGGATAAACTGAGATGCACCAGCATTAAAGAAAGGCTCAAGCGCTGAAAAACATTAGAGAAAACAATATAAATGCAAGGATAAAGAAATTCATTAAACGCAACGAAATCTGTAAGTAATTAGTCTCTATTCAGTTAGGTTTACCTTTGATTGTGTGAGTAAATGAAACAGCAACAGTTGCAAATGAAATGTTGCTTGTTACATGGCCTATTGCATGGCAAACAGCAACTGGGATGAGAAGCTTCAGAAGGTTTGCGTCCACTGGCTGCAAGAATAGTCCGATTGTTTCACACCGAGAATTTAACATATGCTACGAAGAGATACGGTAACAGAACATCGAAACCTATGCTATGAGGTGGTGGAAGTCAATTTGATAATATAATGAGTGAAACAATATTAAGTCTCTACTGTGGGACAAATAACATATTCAACAGGCCCCTACGTTAATCCGAATAAACATGGACTAGCTAGGCGTGGGCTTGACTCTAATACCATGATGAAAATACACGTCCAACAATAGGAGGAGGGATGTCATACTCAAAATCTAGGCTATAAGGTGCAAGAAGTCTATCTCTGAAGGGTGAAACAATAATAGGTTTCAGACAAATAACAAATAAAAAATGCAGTACCAAAAGCAGCATGTTAAAATTAATGTTCGACTCGTTTCATACCTCTTAAATCTAGCAAATATTTTTGTACAAAACAAAAAAACAAAAAAATCTAGCAAATAAAAAAAAAAAAGGTATCCTTTAATATGACAGCTCAATTCAGGCATATTTGAAGTGTAATCAAGCATGATAAATGCTGTATGTTGCTCACCTGCTAGTAAACTCTCTCAAAGAAGTTGGTAGAGACACCAACTTCTAAAAGGTATATTCCCCTTTCAAAAGTACCCCCAACCCACAAAACGAAATCGACAAAAAGTGCACAATATTAAAAAGATTCTAGAGAGTGAAAAATAAGAAGATTGACATTCTAACAAGCAAATCCCCATGTAATTAGAACCCAAATAAGAGATGATTAGCACTTACTGCTCTCTTGGTAGACCAACTGCCCAGCTCACTAAGCAGTAAACAACGCCAACAAACAGATGTATCACTGATACAAAACTGCTCAAATGTCCAAAAAGTCATCATCATTTTTTTATAAAATGAACAATAAAGTATAAACTATTAAGTCAACCAATAACAAAGAAGAAGAAAAAAAACAAGAGTGGACTTACTAAGGATAAGGAAAGTAATTGTAGATCTTCTTGTTCAATATATTGAATATCACATTCAGAAAGTACCTAAAAAGGAAAGGTCAAGTACGTCAAAAAAAAAAAATCAATATTAAAGCTAGCAGGAAGTGATTTAAATGACTCCATAATATGATCATGTATATAATTGTTAAACGAACAAAATTGTTCATGAATAAGCTCGTTAGTTTTCGTAATCGTTTGTTCGTTTAACGTAACGAGCCGAACTTGAACGAGATTGTGGACACGTTTCGAATTCATAAGGTCAATTGATTGATATTGATATGATTTACAATTAGAATTAACAATCCTCTCAAAAAATCAATAGATCTCACGTCAATCAGATCGATTTTTGTCACGTCATAACATATCAATCAATTGACCTTTTATATATCATATTGTATGATTTTGACAGACCCTATCATCCTTTAATAAAATTAGACGGCTGAAAAATTAGTTAATACTATAAATAAAAGTAGTATATAAAAAGACAAAGAAGAACATCGAGAAAAATGCCAAAGCTAGAAGAAGAAGAATCGGCGTGATAATAAAATAAAAAATAAATATAAATAAATAAAATAAAATAAAAATGCATACCACAAGAAGAAGAAGAATCCGGTGACGAGTGCGGGGTACTTCTCGATGAATCCAATAGGCGCCACTTTAGCATCACTGAACGCTTAAACCAAAGTCACAGAGAGAAAACAAAAATTCATTAAATAAAAACTAAATTAATTAAAAAATCCAAAATCAATTACAACGGACCTCACCCGGCGGAATCCGGAGAAGAAGAAGAAGCCGAGGCAAGGCAAGGCTTAAGTAGCACCGCCTTGCGATTTAGAGAAATTGCATTCACCGGCGATGAATCAAGTAAGATCGACGGACGGAGTTGCCTTCCCCAAACTAAGTTACATCCATCTCCAACAGCAGATCCTGTTTTCTTCATCGGTAGTAGCTTGAAGCTTGCGGAAACGGTGTTGAGTGTTCTGCATGATGATGAGTACTGCTGCAAGCTCCGAAGCTGAGGGAGGCCGCGAATGCCGGTGGCGCCGGAGAGCACACGAGACTCCATTAACGCTCTAGAGAGAGAAAGTGAGCAAGTAGAGTGACGGAAAATTGTGAAATGGAAAAAAAATGAAAAATTGGGAAGAGATAATTTGCGCGGGGAGAGAGGCCAGTACCGTTTGAGTGGTTATTGTCAGGTGTGTGACGAAAGAGCGGTTCTCATTAATTATCTTTTTATATATATTACTATTATTTTTATTTTTATTCATAATAATTTTGTTACATTATCAAAAAAATAATTTTGTTACAATAATTTATATAATATAACGTGACAACTGATATAATAGTATCTCTATACATACTATTTTAATAAACTTATGTTTTCGATATAGATATTCACCTAGTGCAAAAAAATATTGATATTCACCGTGTTGTGTTTAACGCAAGGTAGTAATCGGAGTCTAGGTAAAAAAAAAAAAAAATCCAGGACGATTGAAAGTTTAAAATATATTATATAACAATTGTTTCTAGAGTATATCAGTGAAATGAGCGTACATAAACACGTAACACGATCCGATTAGACTTTATGAACTAAATCCATGCTAGAATTTAGGTCTTTTTAGATTCAGAAAAACTACTCAGTGAAAAGAGTATCAGAACAAATTCAAAAATCGAATAGGACATTAGAAGTGTTTGACATTTTCTTACCAACAAAGCTATATAATTTTTTGAATCTCAATAGAGATACTAGCTCTTACTTATCTCTACTTAGGAGTTAGGTCCCGTCCTGGTTCTTACTGAACTTTTAGCTTCAGTAAAAAAAACTGACATAAATAACTATCGATATATGAATGTGAAACTTTTATGTTACAAATTTCGATAGAATTAGGCCGTGACTAGAGGTGTTAAACGAACCGAACGTTCGCGAACAAGGCTCGAACTCGGCTCGTTTAAGCTCGTTCGAGCTCGTTCATTTATGTTATCGAGCCGAGCTCGAACGGGTTCTCCCGCTCGTTTAGTAAACGAACGAACACGGAGCCTATTCGTGAACGCTCGTTAGTGTTCGTGAACATATATTATATATAATATAAATAATAAATATATAAATATATAAAACAAATATCAAATATCTATTGAACGAGCTATTGAACGAGCCGAGCTATTGAACGAGCCCCTAAAAAAATTTGCTATTGAACGAGCCGAGCTCGAGTTCGAGCTCTGTTCGCGCGAAGCGATCTCGAGCTCGAGCTCGAGCTCGAACATTTTCCTTTCTTATCGAGCCGAGCTCGAATAAGCACAGGCTCGTTTGTCTTAACGAGCCGAAGCGGCATCTTCGATTATAAACGAGCTTCGAACAACATCGTCTTTTCCGCCGGCCATTCGTTTACAAGCACTACCGTGACCTGATGGGCCTGTCCTGGAACAGCTTGGTTAAATATATATGGTGTAAGTAACATGTGTAACTATTTTTTTCATACATTTGCATTGTGTAAATGTGGGAATATTATAAATCAAGTAAGATGGAGAGGGGCCGCTGGAACTTATCTTATCCTCAAGTTGAGAGGATGGTATTGAAGAAAGTGTGTCCCATGCAATCCCCTCTGTCTTTTTTTTTTTTTTTTTTTTTTTTTTTGTTGAGAAATAATCCCCTCTGTTTTAAGTTTGCACAAATTTTCATAATATCCTTATCAACAGGATTGTCCTTTCATGTGAATGATAGGAAAATATCACATGTAAATTGAATCTAAAAATAAGTGAAAATATTATTGACTTAGATTCACTGATTTGACTACACTGTTCCGATCTTAAAATCCGAGTATTTTTAGAATTCTAAATGTGCCCATGGTCATTTTTTGAGCTAAGCTCGTTAAGCTAAACAAATAAACAGTTACGAACGCTAACGGACTGAGCATGAACTTGATCACGAATGACTCGTTCGTTTAACAACACTATCCATTATCATATTTTTTTTCTATACATAACATTGATATTGTTCTTATTATTGTTCATTTTGTTCATCTGATGAATGAATATCACGCCACATTGATTATATTCCAATGTGGAGGGCGTGATCGGCTTGAATTTATGTAGACCGAAACGTCTATTATTCATATTGTAGATAAGGTCTAACCAGCTCTAGCATTATCTTTAAATTGTTTTCGTGAAGAGGGTCTGATGCTGAATACTGTTCATGATTCACTTCACTGCTCTTGGAACTCGGGTTCTTAATAGTCACTTTGACGTTGCACTATATAGAATCCACAACCCGTCCCTCGAAAATGTAATTGTGTCGCATTTTAAAAGAATTATATAAAAATACAATTACACCATACAATTTACACAAATTACATTGCACCCTATTATACTTTAGATGATGAAACACAATTGCAACACAATCAAGTACCACTCCATAATCCTTTGACACCATCAATATAATTCCACACATGATAATCACTATAAAGTTAAATGATATAATCAATATTATATTATGTCACAACGTTATATGATTATACGTTTATAGATCATAGATGAATAATTATGATTTACATTTATGAGTATACTGACACGATATAGTGGTCATATCATCTTCCGTGATTAACTAGCTAGTTGTGAGAGGGAACCCAATACCATGACGTTTAGTCGGAAACGTAACGAACATCATACTACACAAAACCCCGAGCCCGACCGGCAACGCCGCGAGCACCTCCTCCGTCTGAGAATCCGGCGACGGATAAAAACAATCCACCACGTTCTGATCAAGCAAAGCCACCGCTGCGAAAACCGCGACCGACATAAACGCATGCATGAAATCAATAAACTTAATCTTATATCCAGATGCAACTTCTTTAGGTAGAGTCACTGATCCATCAATGATCCACAACCCGCGAAACGTCGCGAACCCATAACATATATTCCCGTTCTTGTCCTTATAACAATCCGTAAAACTCAGGATAAAACAGGAAAAACCCACGAAAGACACGAGAACCGAGGTCAAGAACCTTCCGGTGGGGTCGCATTTGCCCTGTGCGGTAAATATAGGGGCTAAAAGTTGAAAAGCTAAAACTGAACCAGTAGGTAACAATTTGGCTAAATGGGCTGTGGATTCAAATGTTTGAGAAATTGCTTTTTGTATAAGATTTTTTTCTATATCTGGTAATGATATAGTAGTATTTGAATAATTTTGCAAAAGAGGGCTTCTACTTTCTTCATCGTGATTTCTTGATCCCTCATTTTCAACCTTAATCTCCATATCTTTCATATATATGTATATATATATATATATATAAGCTAATAAATACAATTGATTAATTATTGTTTGTGTTTTTTAGGGGTATTTATAAGGGAATAAGAAGAGGTGATTGAGTAGAAGAGAAGGGCATTATAAAGAGTTAACTTGCAAGAAAGGTAAAGTGATGGAGTTTTTGCTTAAATTATGGAGTGGGAGTTATATATGTTTTGCATGTTTTCTGTTGGTGATGATATTATATATTAATTATAAGTTAATGTATAGCGAAATGTCTTAACTCACAAAATTATATCTAATTTTACCTTTATAATTTTTTTTTTCCCACGCATACTTATGCTAACTTAATTTTAATAGAATGTCATAAAATCTCATGCCCTAATTTTTTTTTCTTAAAGCTCTCTCGGGGTATCCGGCCCCACTAGTCCAACTAATCCGGAGTTCGGCCCGGGTCGTGCCTGAAGAGTATCATGCGCTAATTTTAGTTAGAATGTATAAAATGTGTTTTCTGACGGGTATTGGATCTTAGAAAAAAAAAACCAAAATATTACTCAAATTAAGTGAGAACAATCATCAACACTTTGTCTTATATTAGGTCAGAATAATTTGTTGTGTAAAGTCAATAACTCACTATTTATACATTCATAACTAATAAATAAATGCATATATATATTGTAAGTCTAAACTTGTCTCGTGACAAAAAAAAATGGTCTTGAGTTCAAATCTTTCGCTACAAAACAATATATATATATATATATATATATATTATATATATATATATATATATATATATATATATATATATAAAAGCCAAAGCGTTGTGAGAATATCATTTCTCTTAAAATTGTGTAGTATCTTTAATTTCATTAACTAAATGTTAAAGTACATATATTTTTGGAATTATTGTCTAAAAGTTAATTTCGTTACCACTTACTATTTGAACTAAGGTTTACCGACTTCTGAGATGACATTTTCTCCCCTTCTAAAAAAAAAGAGATGACATTTTCTTTAGAATTTAGATTGTATAATAATAAAATAAAAAAGAATTTAGTTGGAGGGAGTATTGTCGTGACTAAAACTTAAAGCATATATAAGTTGGCTATAAGAAGCAAGGGGGACGTGTTCATTATGCTGCTTTTGGTCTACTTTTATGTTGTTCAAGCTTCTAAACTCTCCTTTCTCTAGCATTTTTGTTTGTTACACTAGTAACTATTATGACGGGATATTCTGATACAATAAATGTTATAATATGGCGTGACAATGAAACATTTAGATATGATTGTGTCACAACAAGTAAGATCGATCGAATTATGACCCATTGTTTATGATGTCATTGTGCATATTATTAAAGGGTGTAATTTTACTGTAATGCCCGAAACTTGGATTTGACGGCGCTACTTGAGGAATGGAATAATGGATCCAGTAACTTCATAGGCTCGTCTCGCTTGGCCTAAAATGATTATACCCGAGTTACCAAATCCATTATGTCTCAACCTTATATCTTAATAATCTTTCTTTCAATTTTTCAAGGTGAGATATTACGGTTACCGTCACAATCACACATTAATTAGGTGAAATAAAGTAAAAATGTAGGATAGGATGCAATGGGGATGCTCCTCTAAGAAGATGTCCTATTGGTGTTAATTACCTAGATTACTCCTTATTGAAATGCCAAAGTTAACCTCATACCCTTAATAGTAATTCATAGTGTTACACAACAACAACAATAAAAATAATTTGAAATAAGAAGCAAAACACAATCTTACAAACCAACCTTTGTTTATTCAGTGATACTTCAGTCCAAATACTAAAGCCAAAACAAACTCTAAAACCTTCCTCATTGTCAACACACAGCCCTAAAACAAACTCTGAACCTAAACATTTCACACGCGAATGCACGCACACAAACACAAACAAGTAAAACAATGCACACACACACGCGCACAAAAACACCGAGTTAAAAGTAGCAAGAAAATCTTCCACCTGTTAACTGTATATCTCAATAATCGTAACAAAATTATTGCAATTTCTTAAGGATGAATTTCTCGTAGAGAGCCACGAGCATGTCCTTTTTGATAGGGTTCTTCAATTTCAGCACCTCACCACCAAAGTTTTGTTTAGTCAATTCTTGTTTCAGTCTTTGTACTGTAAACCTTGTATAATCTTCTGTGCTTGTTTGCTGGCTTATAGTGTCGTCTTCTTCTTCGCCTTTGTAAACCGAACCGCCGTCTTCAGTACTCATCATATTCGATGGACTTGTTGTACTCTTAGTCCTCTTGCTTGTACGGATCGTTTGCGGGTTATGCTCGTTCGTGGTGTTTGTGTTCATGTCCATATCGTGAAAAGAATCCATACCTGTTTCGTAATCGTCTGCTCTACGCGTTTCCCGTGTGATGCAGTTCGTAGTTTTCCGTCTAAAGCGGTTTCATTGAACTTGATTGCTGTTACTTGTCTTTGGGCTTCGTCGAGCTGTGTTTGCACAGATTGAAGCTGTTTGATAGATCATGTGCTTCTTTAACCGCTTTTGCACGTGCCTCACGCTCGTTCTCTAACAACTGTTCGAGGACGTGTAGGGTACTAGATCGTTGTTCGTTGTTCGACTGTAACAACGTCTCGATCTCCTTCTCTCTTTCTTCTACCCGTGATTCAAGCGCAACAACTTTCGATAAGGCGTCGTTCTGCGCGTTACGGGATTTTTGTAGCTCGGTATGAAGATCACGTGTCTGTCTCTCGAGCTTCTCCATGTCTCTCTTTGCTCGCTCCAGTTCTGTTTTTCCTTCCATCGCCATTCTCTGAAACTCGTTCTTCTCTCTTTGAGCTGTTGCTGCTTCGGCTCGTGCCACGTCAGCTACATCGGTTGCTCTTTTCGCCGTCTCTTCTGCGGATTTGCATCGTTGTTGAACCTCCGCGAATCTACTGAATTCAGATTCGTACCTTTGCTCCAAATGCAGTTTTTCTTGCTCCAAGATTCTTGCTTTGTTTTCAAATGATTGTGCAGATGCTTTGCTACTTTGTAATTTCTCACCTAGTTCTTTGATTTCACTTTTCAGACCATATATTTGACTATCATAGTTTCTGATCTTTGACTCAGCAGCCTATACAATAAAAACAACTCAAGCACATAAGGAGGGTAATCAAAATATATATATATATATATATATATATATATATATATATATATATATATATATATATATATGTGTGTGTGTGTGTGTGTGTGCGTGTGTGTGTGTGCATGTGTTGCACTTGCACGGGTACGGATGGGATAAGTGTAAATCTTAAGAGTATAATGATCAAACTGTATGTAACAAAAAATTGTAAGGATCAAACTATAATAAATAAATAAAAGATCATAAATTAGAGCAATTTTTACTGGCTTTTCTTCATTTTTGGTAGCTTTCCATTACTTTCATGGTGGTTTGTCTTCAATTTCTAACAAGGTTCTTCATAGTTATGGATGTGTATTTTCAGATCACATATCCAACTTTAAAACATAAATATCCGGTGTGTATATATGCCGTATAAGTATCGGACACTAGACAAGCTACCAAACCATCAAAAGTATCCGTGCATCATGTTAATCATATAGCATACATGAAGTGACTTACCTTCAGCTCCAAATTTAGAGTGGTCAACCGCTGCTCGGCTTGCTCAAGTCTCAAAGCCTTCGCCTTTAATTCCTCTTCCTGCAAAAAAAAAAAAAAAAAAAATATGTTCAAAAAGAAATTTACATCAACTTTCAAAAAGCAAAAGAAAAAGGGAAAAAGATTGTGATATAACTGTTGCAGGAAGGTTACACCAAGAAGATGCATCGCGTCTTATCAATTTCTACTCTCTTTCACAAAGTTAGGGTGTGTATGTGTATGTGTGTGTGTGAAATGTGAGTGAAAATGAATATGCATATAACAGTCGTATCATAAAATTTCCCGCATTGTTGCACCTTTTCAGCAAATGTGGCAGAAAATTCCTCCCTTAGAGCATCTTCTCTTTCTTGAGTTTGTTTGTTTGACCTCTCTTGCACAACAGCAGCTTTCTCAAGGGCGGTTTTCGCTTCTCTGACAGCAATATCATACTTCCGTTTCCATTCTTCCGCCTCTTCTTCTGCAGACTGCGCGTGTTCACGAGCAGCAGACAATCGTGCTTCAGCAGCCGCGATACGTGACTTATGAAGCGAAATTTCACTTGAAAACTGATCTTCCTCAGACTTTAGCTTAGTCAAAAGCTGTTCATACTTCCTTTTGAATTCCAAAGATTCATGTTTTGATGAATCTAAATTTCTTGATATACTCGAATACTTCTCCTCAAGTGAACTGCATTTACTCTGCAAATTACTTATACGGCTCATGTATTCCTCTGAAATCTTTTTCTTGTCGTTGATAGCGTCTTCATAACGCTTCAAGTATTCGGATTTCTGCTGCTCGGCAGCTTCCAATTGTTTATTACGCAAATTCATCATATCTTCGATTCCACGACACTTCAATGCAAGGGTGCTCCTCTCAGATCCAACTTGATCTATCTGCTTTTTTACAAGGTCATGAACTGGACCTTCCAAACTGCATAAATCACATGTAACCTTAATAGTATAATACTATATCTAAAAAGATGGCAACAGATTACATGTAATTGAGAAATTCTATATCGCAGTGTCCTCAAAGAAGAGATCCGCTTGTATCCAATTAAAACACGACACGTTTGATTTTTGTACTGTACTCGAAGCCACATGTCGTGCTTTGATTGGATACACAGGAGATTCAACAATAGAACTTCCCCATCTACATGAAAAAATTTATCTTACAACCGTTTCATGCTTTTTATCCATTCATTTCTACTCTCTTTCACATAATAGGGGTGTGTATGGTGAGAGAGTAAAAATGACTGGACATAATACATTACACTTGGTAAAATGGTTATATGATAAAGTTTCTCTTATCTACATACCTTTGACGCAAAAAGGCAGCCAGCTTTTTCCATTTCTCGGGACCATGACATTCGGACTCATATTTGGTTATAAGACCATCAAGAACCTGCGTAGATGTGAGACACATTACATTACTTTTATTATTGTTGTTGTTATTTTGACATGAATAACCTTAACTTATGTAAAGTCAAATTAATTACTGCACTGAGAAAAAGAAGAATAGTCGAAATGAGAGCTGCATAACGAGCAGAAAGATAAGTTTGATATTGGAGAATTACCTTAATGACATGATCAACTTTTGCATTAGGAGTGTTGCAAGCTGATCTCAGTTCCTTCTCCATATGGTTTATGGTATTTGTACACAGCAAATAAGCTTCACGGAAAGCGTCCCGTTTAATGTCCTATATCAAAATGCAGTAAAATTAATGGATCAAATGCATACAGGTTGAAGTGACAAGTATTTATGGAAGCAGATACAGAACAAAAGCCTCCGGAAAGGCAATGTATATAAAAAATGCATCTGATACAAGTCCTAATATTAGGATGAAAAAACCTGAAGAGACGGCATACCTCAAATGCCTTCTTTAAAAATGTCTGAAGCCTCTTCTCATACTTCTGTCTTGTTGAACCAGTACCTACGGCAATACTGTTGAATACAGCAAGTGATTTTTGAACTGCATCTTCATGTGCTTCCCGGAGGACAGACTGCAACAACAACAACATTGTCAAAGATAAGAAACCGACAGGAATCAATTGTCAGTGTGATGGATATAAGACTAACTTCCTCAGGAGCTTTGGGACGGTTGAATGAAGCCATGTAAAGTTCAGTAGCTTGATCATATGCTCTTTGGCATTCAGATTCTTCAACACTCTGCACCCAAATAAAACAGATATTAAAAAAAGAGGGGAAAAGCATATTTAAATAACATGAACAGCAGAAATTGGATTGAATATCTGCAGATAATGTAGAACCTAAGAAACAAAACCTCAAATTTAAATCCGATTAAAAAAATCATGATTTTAGGCTTTAACAAAATCGCCAGATTCTGAAATTACAGGGGGTACATTAATTTCTGATTATTTATTTTGCAAGGGATAGTAACATATGAAGGATACGTCCACAAGTGCACACAATAAAATAATAAACCAAAAATAGCAGAAAAAATAAATGGTTATCCTGGCTGAAGTGTAAGAACTCAAAGGAAAAAATAAAAGGGGGAAAAAAATGCCAAAAAAGCTGGTGTACCTGCCAGGAGGAGGTTATTGTTGGAACTGCACCATTGTTAAGAGCGTCTAGGAAGGACTGAGTAATACGTGCAAGAAGGGGTCCGGTCATTACAGTGCCTCCAACTTGCTTTGGCCTTGTTCTCTCAAACACGAACCTAGTCAAAGCATCAAGACCAGCCCTAAACTCAGGCCTTAGGTTCTCCAGCTGCTCATCAAAAAACCAATATAACAAAAAGAAAAGACACATAAGAATTTATAACTGTCTGAAAACATAGAAGAGAAATAATCAATTTTAAAGTAAAAACTGTACAGGAAGATGAAAACTTACAGGAATATGATCTAGATTCCGGAGATCTTTTTCGTTGCTCAAAGGCCGCACAAGAGTGAAACATTCCCGGTCTGGGAAAAGAGCTCGTATTGACTCACGAATCTAACAACAAATATTCACTGTCAGCACATGCTCACTGAACAAATGCAACAAACGAATCACTAGCCACAGATATTAACATGGTAGCCAGTAGGTGCAAGTGATAAATGAAGTTACATATTACTAGCAAAAATATATTACATAACTCTACAAAAAAAAGGGTAGAAATGAAAGACGGACAATTACAAAGAGAAGATACCAATTGGATGGGACCTAGGAGCTGGGATCTCCACACATGAAGATGGAGAAGCACTAATAGATCTTATCAATGACAAGGTACAATAGGCGACAAACATGGATGATTACCTCATTTTTGGCAGCAACAGCTTTACCACCACCTTGAACTGGACTCAAGGCTATCTCTAAGTAGTCACGAGGTGTTATTTTCCGATTATCCTCTATCAGATCCAAGTAGAAGTCCTGCAGATGATTCCGAAACAAAAAAGTCCATCTAAAAGTCTTGAGATTCTAGGCATTCTAACAAAGTGCATTTTGAATCAAAACATGCTCACAACTCAAATTGAGATTTTAGTTCTACATTACCCTGAGCAGCCAGACAAATATTGGAGCGAACTGTCCAAGTTCAGAAGCTGTATTCCTTCCCCCAGAAGCTCTGACGCGAATATGCTTAGTCATTTCAGTAACAAGAGAGAGCCGATCCAGAGCAGCTTCATCAATACCACCCATCTAATACAAAAGAATATTAATTTTTTGGTGTAAACAACCCAAGCTGTGCATATAGCAAGAATCCCCTCACAAAGAAAGTCTAACAAGAAATCACACGCACCTGGTTGTAAATAAACATGGTTGACAAGAGGACTGCCAAAGAGAATATTTGAGTGCTGTACGTCCCCTAACAAAAGAAAGAAAAATATTTGAGTGCCATGAGACCCTAATAAACAAAGTAGCAGATGCTGCAAAGAAGCTCGACTCCTCGTTTAAACAGATAAAAGATTGATGACGACCATTAAATTTGGGAAGTCATCATGATATTAAAGAAAGTATTATACAGAAAATTAAGAGTGTTAAGAAAAGGACTTTGAGCTAAAACAAGATGATCAAGACAAATTACCTACTCCTAAAACAAGTAAGGATATATAATGATCAAAAGATCGAGAATATTTGCAGCAGCAACGAGAACATCTTACCGTTTGATCATAAGCATCAATGCCCTCAGTGTCTAACAATAAAAGATTATATTCAGTCCCATCCAGAGCAGTTCTCTTAACAGGTGCACTCCAGAGCCAAATTCCTTTGGTACAGGGCTTTTGAGTTGACGCAACCTGAAACCCGCTACTCCTCCCAAGAAGCTGCAGTACATACAAATAACAAATAAAGAGCAGCCCATCATTCAAAAGGTTGGAAAGCTATGGACACATAAAATTTAACAAACAAACATTAATCACTGTACAGATGTATTGATGGCAGTAGAATGCATTTATAAGGGTCACGTACATCAATTCAATACAGCACAAAGAAAGAAAGAAAGAAGAACGTTAAGGCAAAAATCTGTCACAGAAAACCATATATAGAAAGAGGTTACATGAGTTGCTAAGAACATATGGACAGAAAACCAACAATCAGTTGCAACCACCAAATACAAGAGCAACATTCATTCTTTTCATGAAAATAAATTATGCATTCACCACCCACACCACCAACCCCAAACAAGGGAAAAAGAAAGAAATAAAGCAAATAGTATTGCACTGTGAAAAGGAGAGGAAACTCGGCACATGAGGCTGACATTCCATGGGCTAAATATCCACAAGTTAACAATCCGTTGACAAACTTCAAATCAATACCTAAAGTTTAGTCTATTTCTAATAGCTTTATAAACATTTTATTTACGTTGCTCACAACATACAAATAATCACAGTTACAACCCCTTCCTCCTCGCTAGGAGTGAGGACCTTGGCCTGAATTGAACAGTTGGACAAAAGTATAGCTTATAGTTATCCAAATCAGGGGTAAACTAACATTGACATGAAGTCAAACTGCACCAATTCCACCTAAATAAATAGTTTATGTTGGAATGACATTAACTGTAGATCAAGAAACTACAAATTCCCCTTTGCCCCTTACTAAAAGTTTACCTCGAGCCCTCGACAACAAATTTACTTGCTATACCACACTATAATTTCATAGATATAAAAAAGCATCAAAAGCCAGCACACTTTGTCTCATCACTTCAAAGGCCAGAAGCCCAGAAGAATTTTAAAATTTAAGCCATCGGTTATTAGTTGCAAAAACATTCGAAAAAATGTCAAGCAAAACTATTAACAAAAAGAGGGAAGCAACAAAAACAAAACATAAAATCAAACAAGTCAATCATATGAACTGTTTACATCATAAGTTCATCTTGCTATAAACCAAGGATAGGGTTATGGACTAATTAAGACACATGGAATCCCATATAGCATTGCATTCCATTTGTTACAGGAATTTAATAAATTAGAACGTGTTCCACAAAGAAGGCAGCATTGCATTATTATTTGTACTTCTTATCCACTTTAAACTCGGTTCTATATACTTGTTCATGTCAAATAGTATAGTTAGCCCTTAAATAAGTTGATAAACTTACAAAACATAAAGGTGGAAACTTTTTACTACCGTAGACTCATTTACACATTTTAACAGTTTCTGGTTTAGAACTTTAGCTAGAACCACAGTCTAGCACATTGCGCAATTAATACATCTGCCACGCCAAATACACACTTTAGAATGACCAAGATCAAAATGTTAGCTATCATCCTAGTCGAATTAAACTCTCCAACTGCACATCACAATCACGGTCAAGCCCTAATCAACATCCACAAACACATTTGTATCCCAGAGTAGCCCTAATTTCACAAATATAAATCAAATTCCTCTTAAACATAATATAAAGCTGTGACTAATTGTGCAGAAAAGGAAGTAATGCAAGGACGAACTACAAAACTAAGCACCGGACATGAAATTTTTTGAGAGATCAAACAAAGCTAACCTGATTAAGTATAAAGCTCTTGCCCTGGCGAGCACGACCGCATACAGCAACAACACCTATAGGTCCTTTAACAAGCTGCAGCATAGCAACAGCTTCAGAAGACATCTGGAATTTTCCATTAGCATCGCAAGTCACAAAGGGGATCGCCTTGCCAGCAGCAACGGATGCAGCAGCAGCAGCATTCGGCTCCGGTGAAGAAGAATAAGCAGAAAGCGGAGATGGTGGCTCCGACGAAGACGATGTCGACGCTTGTTGCGGCGAATCGCCGGCTGATCCTTTTCCGAAAAACCTCCTCATAGTATTAATCTACTGATTCGGAAGAACAATTAGGGTTACTTTTAGAGAGAAAGAGCGTAAAGTGATGAAGAAATAGTGGATTTACAGAAGAGCAAAGGGAAGGGAATTTGGGGTTTTGAATAGTGGGGAGGGAAAACGTGGGAAATGCGTGGAGGTGTAAAGTATAAAACGATGTCGTATCATATGCTAGATTTAGAGGTGTAAATGATCTGAGTCGAATCGAATCGAGTCAAGTCGGCATTTGGGCGTGTAGAGATGAGGGTATTTCAGATTTTACGAACATGATTCCAAACACGAACTTGACTTGACTACTGATCTCAAACTCGATCATGAGCACCTTTGAATTTTTTTTTGTTCTAATCAAATCATTAAACTTTGTCAAAACTCCAACACATGTGTTTGTTGGGACTAAGGTTGTAAATGAATCAGACTACTCGTAAGTAGCTCGTATTCGACTAGGAAAGGAGTTTGACTCGATTTGATTTTTTTTCAGTTCAGGCTCGAGTCGAGCTACTCGAATGATTAACCGAGCCAATCTTGAGCTTCAAAATACAGTAAATGATTAGCTCACGAGTTAATCGAATTATATTAAATAATTATTTAATTTTTTATATAAAGAATTAGTTACTAGTCGAGTCGAGTAATAGACGAGTTGGCTCATCTTCTTATATTTTATTAAAAAATAATAATGAATCCTAAAAGAATAATCGAGCTCACGAGTCGAGTCGAGTCGAGTTATATCGAGTATTTGACAAGTCGAGTTCAATTATGCCTTTTAATAGCTTGATCGAACTCGAACCGAGTTTTGAGCCTGAGTATTTTACTTGAGTCGAGCTCTAGCCCTGGAGGGTGTCTGCCATCAAGATCATATGACTAAGAGGCTCCATACACGTATATCAAATATATACAAATGTCAATTTCACGGTAATTTTGTATATCATTACATATATACAACCATGCTCAGCCGTAGACTTGATCTCCATCGCCCATGACACAGGAGATCGACCAAGCAACATGAACCATCCTGTCAAAGACCGCTGAGTAAGGGGCAGCTAGCCAGTCCGAGTCACACCAACCGGCTAAGCGCAAGCACTATTGGCAATAAGGAATATGCCTTGACCCGGACTCTTCTTCGAATATCGGACAACCTGGAGAGCCACTTCCCAATGATCTTCCCTAGGTTGCTCGGACAATATATGGGCTAAGCACGTAAGACCAGGTCAATTCACGGACAAGTAAATTAAACGGCCGATAAGGCGTCTATACTTTCGTGGATCCGCAAGAGGTTGGCCTTTAGCAAAGGGCCAAACTGTGATTATGTGCCATAGGAAACGTCACATGCTTTGCACCCCACAACCATGTTTCGGAAATAATTTCAAGTGCGTACTTTCTCTGGCAAAGAAAAAATCCGGTTGGATTACTTGCCACCTCAAGGCCTAGAAAACTTCAGTAATCCCAGGTCCTTCATATGAAAACACCGGCCAAGATAGGCCTTGAAGGTTGTGACTGCAGTTTTGTCATTTCTTGCAACAATCAGGTCGTCAACACAAACCAACACGTGAAGCCGAGTTTGTCCCTGGCACAAACTAAACAACAAATAATCCGAATAGGATTGTACAAATCCATAACTCTTCAAGGCAGTGGACAGTTTCGTGAACCAACACTAGGGAGCTTGTATCAAACCGTACAATGATTTCTTCAACATGCACACTAGGATGGAATTTGGATTATGAAAATGCAGGGGAACTTTCATGTAAATAGCCTCATTCAAATACCGTGCAGAAAATAATTATGCACGTCCATCTGATGTACCTCCCAATTTCCGACTGTTGCAACCGCAAGAAATACACGAACAATGACCATATTTGCTATAGGGGCAAGGGTCTCATTGTAGTCAATGCCTTCTATCTGATGATTGCCATAAATCACAAGTCATGCTTTGAGCCTCTCAACATCATATCAGTACTTAATTTCATATATCCATTGACTCCTGAGAGCTTTCTTCCCGGATGGAAAAGGCTCCAAGACCTAAGTTTCATTATATTCGAGAGCTCCAATCTTCTGACGCATCACATCTCGCCAACCCGCATCTTTCACTTTTTTTTTAAAAAAATCGGTCCATGTCCCGAAGTCACTGTTGCAAAAAATTGGTTGTGTTGTATAGGAAAGCGATCACAATTCACATAATATGTCATAAGATAGGGCGTATGTGGAGATGAAGCAACGAATGAGTTCTAAGATGGACTAATTTTCTATACAATGTGAGTAACAAAATCATGATATCGAGTCGAGAGGATTTTGACACGCTTACCACGGCCCAACTCATTATCAACTTGAACAACTGTACTTCTGCCCCATTTTCTACCCCAACATCTTGGGACGTTGCATGCGTGGGTACGACCCCACTAGCCCCCCATCGACACATACATCACACTCATCAGCCCCCTCATCTTCACTCAAGCCCCATCCCGGTCGTGAGCAACCATAGAGGTTATCCCCTCCCGACTCCCGAGGGTGAGTAGTGGCAAAAGGAAATTCTGTTTCAAATAAACAAACATCAAGGGACACAAAGTACTCAAGCATTTTTAGGTCGTACAACTTCCAACCCTTTTTCCCGGAAGGATATCCAACAAACACACACTTCCCACTCTTACTAAAAAACTTATCTCCTTTTTGTCGTTGATTGTGAGCATAGCACGAACTACCAAAATACTTGAATAGCGTCATAAGAAGGTAGTTTCCAAACAATATATCGTATGAGGTTTTGGACTTAAGTAAAACAAAGGGTGTCATGTTAATCAAATGACAGACAACCAACACACACTCCCCCAAAATCGAATCGGTAAGTTGCCCTGAAATCTCAAGGCCCTAGCCATGTTTAAGATGTGTTGATGTTTTTGTTCAACCCCTCCTTTTGTTTCTAAGTACCAACACAAGAAGTCTCAAAGATAATACCGTTAGTTCGAAAATAATCACGTAGACAATTAAATTCAGTTCCGTTGTCACTTCACACACGTTTAATTACTTGTCCTAATTAACGTTCAACCTTAGCAATAAAGTCAAGAAACATATATTCGACCTCCAATTTGATGCACAGCAAATAGATACACACACGTCTGGAAAATCATCTACTGTTGTTAAAAAATAGGTAGCCCCACAAGAAGAATGAGTCTTGTAAGGTTCCCACAAATCTAAATGAACGAGTTCAAAAATACTACTAACATTATTCAAACTATCGGGAAAACTAGACCGTGGCTGTTTTGCGCGAGGACACACATCACACGCTTTATTGCTCTTCCTACTTGACTGATTCACAACCGGAAGCATTTTCAGTATTTTTTCTGACGGATGTCCCATCCTTTGATGCCACAGCTCGAATGACGCCATTCACTGCCAAGACCTTCATTTGAGGAACACCACAGAAAAAATATAGTCAATCCAATCGCTCACCCGCTCCAATCACCGTCATTGTCGGTTGGTCTTGTGTACAACGGGGCCGGTCACCCCACCATTCAGGACATCCATGCAATTGGAAGCAAGTGGATTCCTCAAAAACTTTCCTACAACTATAAGTGCACAATTTATGACTATTGTCTAGGGAACGAGTCTTACCACGGATATCGGGTTGGACGGCAAATTCCATTATGTGGTTTCGTTCTTCTTTGGAGGAAGAAAATTCTCCCTCACGAAGCCGTTCAGCTTGAAAAACTTGCTGATAGGCTTTGTCAACCGACGACAATGGCTCTTGGCCAAGCAGGTGAGTCCGAATCGAACCATATGCTCCATCAAGACTGGGAAGAAAGTGATGTAGATATTCTTCTTCCCGCAATTGTTCTAACCGTGTGACGCTGACAAGTCGACACCTTCACATAAGTGTTCAACTCATCCCATATTTTTTTACAACCGGCCGAAGTAATTCTCCACCGATTCAGACTTTCCTTTCTTACACTCCCCTAGGGATGCATTCAATTGACAAACCCTCAATCCACTGACTATATAAAATCTGTTCTGTAGACTTTTCCTCAACAACTTGCATCATCATATTCATTATTCACCAAGCGTAGAACGCACAGACGGTTCAATCGTGTTGGTCAGCCACGACACCAACATCGAGTGAACATTCATCCAGTCATCAAGATTTTCCTCCGTCGTGGGTTTTGGAATCGTTCATTCCACAAACTCAAACTTCTGTTTCGCTTTGAGTGAGGTTCGAATCACACTAGCCCATTCGTCATAGTTCTCACCATGTAATTGAATTGGCGTGATGATGTTACCTGACCATCACTCGACCCTGGATGATATGCCTATTGAAATAGTGTCCTAAACCCAATCGGGTTGGACCGGATCCGACCGGGCGGATCATTTCTACTATTTCTTCATGTTTATACTTAAATGGCTTTTCTGTTGTCATATATTTATTCTTTTAAATAACCAATTATGAATTTTTATATGATAATGTCCTTAGTATTAAACTGTGATAGAGAAACCATGGTAGACGATTATGGTTGATGAGATCTCTAATCACTTTAACAAGTTCGATACTAAAATGTCTCTAGGCTTATGTACTATTAAACAGGGCATTGATAGTACAAACAGGCTAGCACGTATTAGATGTCTTCTATCTTGAAGGGCAGGGATCTCGTCTATCAAAGTGTAGAGACACTTGGACTGTACGTGGACGTGAATTAGAGAATGCGTACGTTAGGCGATCGACCCACTTACACTTTGTTAAGTGTCACACTATGTGACGGTTGTGTAATTATCCTTAGGACCGGAGTCTACATGGCATCACGGTGTGGATTGTCATGCTTTGACACTATTGAGGTTTCCCCTAGCCATAGGGCGATCATACGGTAGTGATTGGGTGTGATACTGAAGCATGCGGAGTATACATGTTTGGTCGTCCGGAAATCGCGTATCCTATTAGTAGGGGTGAATATCCGAAAGGGACTTCTTATAAGAAATGTTTTACTCTCGTGAATCTTTGCAAAGTGTAAGTAAATGAGTTACTTCGAGAGAGCATGATATCCAGATTATAAGATACGGTCGTTGATGTTTGACACTCGACAAACGACCGTATGGATATTATTACATCAATATGATTCTATTTACACGGTAACTGTTTCACATGGAAGGTAGTAGTAATTGCATTTGACTCTTCCGATGATTGGGGGTCACGGTGTGTTGCTAGACGCTATCCCGTGATCGTTAGGCATGAAGGGCATTTTTGTAATTTACACTTTGTGTCTACAGCCAACATATTCGGAAGCCTATCGGGTCACACACATATATAAGAACATCTAGCCGAATTAAAATGTGGTTATAGTTGATGACCAAGTAAGGAAGGAATTTATCTCACGACCAAGGTTTTATAGTGATAAATTAATATGGTGGTATTTATTTATTATGAATAAATTAAATACAAGATATTAATTATGTTGATTAATTAAATATGTATATTGATACATATAATTTCGAAATATATATATATATATATATATATATATATATATATATATATATATATATATATATATGATATACATGTATTTTGTGAATTAAATAATCATAGTATTATATTAATTAAAGAAAATCTCAATTCCCAGGGGAAGAGGCGCATTTACAAGTGTATAAAATACATTTGGTTTGTGCAATTTAATTAATAAGATTACCATAATATTAATATTAGATATTAATTGATTTTGGAAAAATAGATTTATGGTAATAAGATAAATATAGTCAATATAAGATATTGACAATATTTGGAAATATTTAATATAAAATATTGAATATTAATAAGATAAATCAATCAAAGGTATTTTCCTTATTTTATTAGAAAAATGTTTTCTTTCTCCTCAATCTACTAGGAAGCTAATCCCAATCAGACTGGGAAGTGCTAGGGGCACAGGTCACCCTATTTAAGGGAGGCTTGGCTAGCTCTTTTGTACAACACAATTCCAAATGCTAATAGCTCTTGTGAAAAATAGAGAGCTTCTTAGAGAGAGATTAGAGAGAGAAAAGTCCAGTCTAGCAACCGGATTTTTCTAGTAGCAATCCAATGGTGGATTCCGGCGAGCTGTTCGTGTGGATCACCGGTAGAGGCCGATCGTTTGGGCGGATCCGTGCACCACTACTCTCCTTAGACGGTCAAATCATCGATCTTTTAGATCAACCAAGGTAACCATCGTCTACTAGTAGTCATTGCATTTGATTCTTCCGATGATTGGGGGTCATGGTGTGTTTCTAGACGCTATCCCGTGATCGTTAGGCATGAAGGGCATTTTCGTAATTTGCACTTTGTGTCTACGGCCAACATATTCGGAAGCCTATCGGGTCACACACATATATAAAAACATCTAGCCGGATTAAAATGTGGTTATAGTTGACGACCAAATAAGGAAGGAATTTATCTCACGGCTATAAATGTTATAGTGGTAAATTAATATGGTGGTATTTATTTATTATGAATAAATTAAATACAAGATATTAATTATGTTGATTAATTAAATATGTATAATGATACATATAATTTTGAAATATATATATATTATATACATGTATTTTGGGAATTAATTAATCATAATATTATATTAATTAAAGAAAATCTTAATTCCCTTAGGAAGTGGCGCCATTTAGAAGTGTATATGATACATTTGGTTTGTGAAATTTAATTAATAAGATCACCAGAATATTAATATTAGATATTAATTGATTTTGGAAAAATAGATTTATGGTAATAAGATAAATATAGTCAATATAAGATATTGACAATATATTGGAAATATTTAATATAAGATATTGAATATTAATGAGATAAATCAATCAAAGGTATTTTCATTATTTTATTAGAAAAATGTTTTCTTTCTCCTCAATTACTAGGAAGCTAATCTCAATCAGATTGGGAAGTGCTAGGGGCGCAGGTCACCCTATTTAAGGGAGGCTTGACTAGCTCTTTTGTACAACACAATTCCAAGAGCTAATAGTTCTTGTGAAAAATAGAGAGATTCTTAGAGAGAGATTAGAGAGAAAATGCCGGTCTAGCAACCGGATTTTTCTAGTAGCAATCCAATGGTGGATTCCGGCGGTCTGTTCGTGTGGATCACCGGTAGAGGCCGAACGCTTGGGTGGCTCCGTGCACCACTACTCTCCTTAGACGGTCAAAGCGTCGATCTTTTAGATCAACCAAGGTAACCACCGTCTACTGGCTTATTTGTTTATTTGCTTAAACGAAGTCGATCCTGGTTAAAAAGGAAATAAAATTTTGAATTCCGCTGCGTTCCCGCGTAGATTTCCTAACAACGCCATGTCCACCTTCTTGCTGCCGTCGTGTGTGTTGCCCTATGTACTAGCCATGAAGTCTTGTTGGTTGTTCTGTTGTTAAACGCGTTTAACGTTTATGTTCTTCCTATTTTGTTTTTGTTTTTGTTTTATGTTTTTTTTAGGTTGGCTCTGATACCATTTCAATTTCACGGCAATTTTGTATATCATTCATTCACAGTATATCGTCACATACATACAACCATGCTCGGCCGTAGACTTGACCTCCAAGTCTCGTAATCACCCTAATTACTCGTAATCGCCCTAATTACGTCTATTCAAAATTAATACAAATATTCGCAATAAATGTATTCCTATTACAATATGATACGGTGATAACAAAAATAAAGGGTTGCTCTGTTGGAGTCCTCGAAGTGGTTGAAACGCTTCCAACCGTTGTTCATTCCGTATGGTATGAGATGTGGAGGAAAAGATAAACACTTCCAACCGTTGTATTTTTATCACTATTTAAAAATTTCATACACTGATATCTACCAATTTAAGCGCTAATTTTTTTAAATATTGACCCTTGACACGTTTATATACTTGGATATTTAAAGTTAATGCATTGGAAACATGTAATACGATGTGTCGTTCTGGACCTCTAACCCATTCACAAGAATCCTGCAACCGTCCTTGTTTACATGTGGAGAATATCTGACCGTAAATTTATTTTGATGTTCGTTTTGGTGTTAATATACCAAACTTCTACACCACAACCTGATTTACAACAACTTGATACAAGAGAGGATCCGGGGTCCATTATCGTATATACCCCTAAGAGTGACCACAGTGGTAGGATTTTAACTCCCCCTAAATCTGATATAGAGTGCTTGACCCATCCTCAAGTCCACAATGTCACCCAATCAAACCCCTTATCCCCAAATAAAACTAAGCTTCACCCTGTAAATAAAGTGTCTGTTAATATAAACACTACACCATTCCTCTCTCATTCCCCTCTGCAAAATCATTTCAGCACCCAAAAAATGTAATATGATATGCAAGTTGTTGTCCAATTTTTGTCATTTAAACAAGTATTAAAGAAAAAGTGTATTTGTAGTTAAATTAATTAGTTGAGATGTAAGAGGAAAAATAATTTTAAGGAATGATATATGAAGTATTATTGGAATTAATTGTTTTATAGGGTGTTGAAAAAGTAAATCTAGAACGAAAAATAAAATAAATGGGAAAAGTAAGAGTGTCCACCATTGTGGTTGCTCTAATAAATTAGTATAATTAGCATCAGCCCTGATGTTACACTTACACATAGGAGTGTCATGGATGATGTAAGAAACTATCTTTATTTCTGGACACTTTAGATGTGACCACAAAAAGGAATAAATAGGTGTAGCTACAAGGTCTTTGAAGGGGAAGTTATTGTGTGGTGTGACACTTTACACACCACACTCTTATTATGTATTTAAATTATGTGTTTCTGATCGTTTCATCCGTCACTTTATCTTCAATTCCCTCATCACATAATAACTTCCCCTTTGAAGGGACCAACTTGTAGTAAGATTTTATATTAATTAGTTGGATGCATTTAATCCAGTATGGTTCTATATTTTAAGGATATCCAGCTAGGAACACAATTGGAGAGGTGTGTAATTAACAAGTGAAATATTTGTGTGGAGAGGTGATTTTAAGGTGAAGTGACGGGTGAAACGATCAAAACCACATAGTTTAAATACAGAATAAAATTTTGTGGTTTATATTAAATCACAGGATGTCTCCACACGTATGGAGATACCACACAAGTATTTCCCAATAAATAAAGATAATGTTACTGTTGACACCACCCAAATATGCCGAATGATACAACATATTTTTATACCATTAATTAAGATACATAAAACATTATAATTAATAGTATAAAAACCATGTTATGTTATTTGTTTTGTCTGAGTAATTATGACAATTGCATTGCTCAATAAATAAGTGATGTTCCATTCTATTTCCAATAAGGTCCAACTAGATTTTGACTGAAAAGTGATTGTTATAATGTAATGTTACACTTAAATTAAATGTTTGTTGTAGTTGTAAGTTATATACAAAGTCGTCCCGGTGTAATTAGGAACGATCAGGAAAAAAAACGTGGCATTTGAATCTGTGTAAACTACGATGTTATATTTATTTTGGGGTATATTATGTGGGAGGAGTGTAAGAAATATTAAAAGATTTGATTAGATTTTTATTTTGAAAATAATTTGAATATGAATTTGAATATGCAAATATAGAAATAGAGCTAAAACACATTACTAACCGGTACAAATGATGTCCCTTAAATTGCGGATTATATATTACCTATATTTGTAAGTTAATGCATAATAATATATATTTCGTACGGATCATTTCAATTTTTAAATCTAGTAGTTTGACTCAAGTGATTGATGATTTGGAAGTGTCATAAGAGGATCATACGATCAAATCTCTTTAAATGTGTTATGTTAAAAAGCGATGGGTCACACATTCCTCATATAATGTCGAACAATGAGTGCCACAATATTTGTCCACAACAACATTTTATATCATTGATTATGATATGAGTCATAGTGATTCAAATGAATCATAAAAAAATTCAATGGAAGAAAATGTTGTTGTGGACAAATGTTATGAATAAATATTGTGGTATAATCATTATTCAATAATGTCATATGTTCTTATGTTATTTTTAGCGTTTGAATACTTCCAATCATATTTGTCAAAAGATGATGCTCCTATCATAACGGTTGTGCCACGAGAGATACGGATGAAGCCGTGGGGCTCGGGGGCTAAAGTCCACTCATGAAAAAAATTTCAACAACAAAAAAATTATATAATTTAACTCAACTCATCAAATCATCTTAGTCCGATCCGCCTTAATTATTATCCGAATATAGTCTACTAGCCTACCTGAGTTTCAATTCATGGTCTCGTTATTGACGAGTGACATAATATTTGTTTATTACAATATCATTGATTATAGTGGACCTATACCATCATAAAAAAAACTCGGTGTGACACGAATATTCTTATCGTAGTTTTTCCCTTTAGCAAATTACATATTTACATCACATGATGTATGGATGACACATAACATCACACATGTTAAATGCAACAAATATATAACACCAACACAAGAAAGGATCCAAATCCTATCTTCATCTAATTAATGGTCCAAAACACAAGACATTCATTCTATGAACACTCAAGACAAAGATGAATATCCACCCAGATCTTTATCAAATCAAGCATTTTAGTAATAAAAAAACTGATAAAAAAACTATTTATTATTATTATTATTATTATTAAACAAAGAAAATACATAGCAAAGTCAACGGTCAAAGCCATAAAGCCTTAGCTTCTCTAAGTATAGGCACCAATTCACCAGTAATATGTGTAGCCATAACTCTTTCTAGCCCACCAAACATCTTCCCACCTACAAACACCGCCGGTAACTGCACCACCTCCGCCCGCCCGCCACCGCCATCACCCTCTCCGATTTTCGTTAATTCATCGATCACGGACTCTTCGTTTTCAAGATCAACATTAAAAACGATCGGATTGACACCTACGCAAAGAAGGAGTTGCTTGACAACATGGCACATGCAGCATCCACGTCTTCCGACGACGATCACCGCATTCTCCGCCACCAGTTTCGTGACGGAATATGAGGAGGAGGTGGTGGTGGTGGTGCCGGAGGTGGCGGTGAGAGAATATTTAGTTGAATGGGGAATTGTTTTTTGCATGGTGTTTTTGTGTAAAAGAAGGAAAAAAAATGGGAGGAGAGAATAAGTGATGAATGAAGAGGGATTTTATCATTGTAGTTGGTTGGTATGAGTATGGGGTATAGAAAGTGGTTCAATTCACGAGTTGTAATGTTTGTTTAATCATTTTTATATAAAAATAATAATACAGTTTAAATACTTTGCTGATACAATAAATGTCATCATCGAATATATATATATATGTCACTAAGACTATTCATAACATGACAATGATATCAATTTCAGATAGATGTCATACAATGAGAGAAATCTCACTGTCACTACATATTATGACATTTGTTGTATCAGAATGACACAACAAATATCATAACACGATATGGTAGTGAGACAATGTCATATCACACATGAATAATGCTACTGTCACAACCACCAAGCAACAATCAGTGATACGACCTATTTTTACACCCTCAATCATGTTATAAGCACACATAATTAATGGTGCAAAAGAATATTGTGTCAGGTTGTTGTGACAGTATCTAAGAAAATCAGGATAGTCTATTACATTGTAATATTTATTATGTCATAATGATTATGACAATAACATTATTATTTCGGGGCAATATGTTAATGTATGGATATTTAAGTAATATAGAGATATTTATATAAAAATTAATAATAAAATGTGCATTACATCATCTGTGATGTATCCTCCTTATATTAGAAGAAATAGCTGATTTAATCAACTGCGTTGTTTGTATTTATTCCAAAAATGACTGTAGAGTTTGTGAGAGGTCAAGTTTGATTAAAGCATTGCAAATTGTTTTTATTTTTCTTGACGGCAGGAGTGATGTATTGCGATGGACCCACATGTCTCTCATACTTTAGTAAATGTTATACATGATCGTGAATAAAAAATTCGATATATTATATCAATTGTTATGATATATATAATTATTATAACTAAATCATCTATTCCTAGACGCTGTTTGTACGTCAGAAGAAGCAATCTATTTATTTTTTCCTTTTCAAGTTGTTTTTGTATGCGTAAAATCGTAATCACCATTTTATGGTTTGTTTGAACATTTTATGGTTTTTTAAAATGATCATCTTTGCATTTCGAAAAAACTTATTTAAGCATGTGAATGACAAAAACAATCAACACAACTAAATCATTTATCTTCCTATCATTTATCTGAATACATACTTTTAATGTAAATTGATAATCGTAATGAATGACGTCAAGTACTGATAGTCACTGTTTTTCAGGTCATTTTTTTTAATTAAAATTACAGACACTTATTGTACGTCAGGGGAACGTTATTATCTTTTAATGCTGTTACATTAAGTAAAAGGGGCAGAAAAGTTTGATCACCTTAAAACTATTGACGGTATAACTCATCCAACAATCAGATCAGTATGTGTTGCTCTTGGTCTTCTAGAGGATGACAACGAATGTGATTTGGCTCTAGCTGAAGCAAGAGTTTGGGCATCTTCGTGATATGATGTTGCGGAGCATGTTCTGCACGATGTTGATGTTCTCAGAAGTTACTGAACCTTTAAATTTATGGTTAAAACACCGGAGAAGTCTAACATAAGATATCCAATATAGACTTCGACGAGGCATACGAAATTCAACAATGAATGTTAGTGATGAAGAATTGCAAAACAATGGATTATTAGAGATAGAAAAGATATTGAAAACGAATGGTCACTCACTATGTGAATTTCCCTCCCATTTCAATGCCGTCACGTTATGCTGCCAGTGTTTCAAGAAATACACTTATTAGGGAAGAATTAGACTATGATCCTATTACAGAGACTGAATTGTTTGAGCGCTTGCATTCAGGATTAAACGAAGAACAATTCGCAAACATTTAATGAGATTGTTCATTCATTTTAACATAAATTAGGTGGGTTGTTCTTTGTTTGTGGGAGTGGTGGTACGGGTGAAACATATTTGTGGAGAACTTTGATCGCTAAGCTTAGATCTGAAGAAAAAGTTGTATTATCTGCCGCTTCTCCGGGCATTTCCGCATTACTCTTACCAGGAGGACGGACCACACATTCATGCTTCAAGATTCCTTTAAGAGTAGATGATTCCTCAACATGTCATATAAACCGTAACTCTGATTTGGCTGAACTAATTCATGAATCGTCTATGGTTATATGGGATGAAGCACCCATGATGCACCGATATGGTTTCAAAGCAGTGCATAAGACATTTTTGGATATCTTGAAACATTTACCTGGTTTTGACCAAAGCCGGCCTTTTAGTGGGAAATTGTTTGTTCTTGATGGTGACTTCAGACAGACATTGTCTGTTGTTCCTAAAGGAAGACGAGAAACCACTGTGTCGGCCACAATTACGCAATCTAATCTTTGGAGAGATTGCCGGGTGTTACGTCCGACGAGAAACATACATGTTTTTTTCTAATAATATATCAACAACAACACGGCAACAACTTCATGATTTCTCAATTTGGATTCAGTCAATTGGTGACGGAAATGTTTGGATCATATCATTGTCTAATATTGGTGAAACAAACTGGGTTCAAATACCGGATAAGTTTTTGATTAGGAATGGTGATAACACAATGCACGAGTTGATTGACATCACATACCCGATTCTTTCGGAACGTTACAACGATACAACTTACTTAAAAGATCGTGCAATACTTGCACCGAAAAATAGTGATGTCAGTAAATTAAATGAAATGATTTTGGCTTCCATTCTAGGAGTTGACCGCAAGTACATGAGTGCTAATACTATCTCTCCCAATGATCAGCATGACGTCGAACACAACATAAATCCACTAGAATACCTCAACTCTTTAGATTTTCCAGGAATACCAAGTCATTGTTTAGAGCTCAAAGAAGGAGCACTGTGATCCTATTGCAAAATCTGAACCAATTACAAGGTATGTGCAAAGGAACGCGACTTCTGTTAGGTGTAGTGCTCGAAAGACAATTTATGTAATTGTTTTTATTTAATAAATGACAGATTTTATTTCATCTTATTATTTGCTATGTGCTTATATTTACTACACTGCTGAAAACCCCAAGTCGTATCATATGTAGTCATATAACTTAGTGTGTGTCACACATGATGATTAAGTTTATGGTGAAACATTTGAACTATTAGTCCGTGGTAAATTTAATCAAAGTATGAGGTCTATTGATTAAACCACAATTAATGCGCCCATAACGCTTTATGGTGTTACCGTCTTATCCGGACCGTCGATATTGGTTATCTAAGTGGGGCATTTATATATGATGTAGTCATATAGGACTTGACCGATTTAATATGTATTTCTCATATAATTCCATGATTGAGAAATCTTATTGAATCACAAGATGATCATATATGAGTTAACCTTAATCCTGAAGTGATTACAGACTCCTGCATGTTTCAAGATAGGGTTTGATGTGTTCGTTAAGGATCGCTAAGAGGCGCGGTCCAAGTCACTTTCACGTTGGCACTATTTTGGAATGAGTGAGAAATGTGTGTCTCACATATATGGAATCCATTCCTTTATGCGGGAAGTAGAAAGACAATCCCCTTGTTTGTTAATCCTAGAAACTGATCGATCCACAGAGTTCGTATTGGTTATGAACTAATTGATCACTAGTGGGTTAATGGTAAATAAGGATAAGATGTTTTGAAGAAGGTTTACAGAAATAATCCCGTTTCATTACGGATAGTCTATGGAGGGTTAGTCAGCATGTAATGATTATATCAATGGACACTTATCGACTCGACGTTTTGAGAATAAATTATATCTATAATCGATAGATTTCAGTTTCGAATTTATGGTGGCGTAATTCCGGAATTAATAAGTTGAGTAGAAATATTCTGTTCGATGAATATTTTATTCAATTTATTGTAGCTACTGGCTATAGGTCCATGGTCCCCGGGTTAGCTCCTAACACACGAGTGTTTTCTCGTTTTGTGGAACCTTGAGAATAAATTAAATAGTTGGTCTATTTAATGAATATGCAATATTATTTATTTGGTAAATAATATGTAATAGAAAATAAATTTTCTATTAAATTTAATGGCAAATGTGGCGCCATATATGTTGAATAAATTAGGAAAAGAAAATTTTCTAGATTATGTCACATGTGTAATTAATTAATTAATTTTTAGATAATTAATGAAAAATAGATAAGAGATTGATTTTTTTGGGAATTATCTCTTATTTTATGGCAAATATCTTTTCCTTATGAGAATATGTAATTGTGGTGTGAAAATGATAACTTTCTCTTGACTAGTTATTTTCCGATATAAAGAGAGTTCCTCCCAACACAATAACACATGATTATTTGCGCCACACATACCAAAATAGAAGAGAAAAATTAGTTTCTTGTTTTAGTCATTAAGAGAAGAAAAACCTAGGGTTTTTCTTGGGCATATTCGAGGAGGTTCTACGGCGAAGATCGATGTCCACCAGTCGTCGCTAGGAGATACAATCTGAAAGACTGCGGCTTCTCCTCTTTGGTCGAATATTTCTTCCTCTCTGTTTAGGTAAATCTTCAACCTTCTCACAGTTATATTAATTATTTATGTGGATCATATCGTAGTAAAATCATATGCGAATTTATTCGTAGCTTCCGCTGTGCATGATCGAGCGTCTCGATCGGTGCTATGAATCAGATCTGACGATCCAATTATGGATCGGATCCGGATTCGGGTTTCTGTATATCCAGCAACTTCAAGTTACACGGCTGGGTGATAGGGTAATAGAAGCATAGATTTTAACAGGGTCAAGTGTGGATGATAAAGTTCTTATTCCTCGAATCACATTGACACCACAAGACACTCATTCACCGTTTCCCATAAAAAAAAAGACAGTTTCCATTAAGATTGGCCTTTTCTATGACAATCAATAAGAGTCAAGGCCAGACATTGAAAAACGTAGGTGTATACCTTCCGAACCCGGTGTTCTCACATGGCCAGCTATATGTGGCAATATCCCGTGTCACCGCACACTCAGGTCTAAAGCTTCTGGTAGTTAACAAAAATGGTGACCCATGGAATTACATGCAAAATATTGTTTATCGTGAAGTATTTGACTTATAGGGCGAAGTGCATTCGTGTATGATTGTTTTCCCTTTTGTATCATTTAATACATTAACATTGTAATAGAACGCAATATTCATTTTATTTACATGTCTTTTCATTAATGTATCATTGGTTTCTTTTGTTTTATGAATGTGGGATAAAACACAACTTTTATGCTTTTAGTTATTTTTATATCTATGTTCTATTGGATATTGTTCATTCAAACGCATTGATAAACTTATACATCTATCATGATTGACGATGTGTTTCTCACAACAAAATATGCATTTTGCACCTCTGGATTCACTACGCCCTGGGAGACATGATTGGGTCATTAAGGTTCGATTATTCAGGGTGATTAACCAATACCCTAGAGGATTGTACACATTGTGCACTGATAAAGATGTAAGGACATATTTCACGCCTTTTTAAACAATGAACTTACCATACTTGAAAAAATGGTCTAATACTTGATCCTTTTATAATTTTTTTGATGCATGGATTTATTAAAGACCGGACATGTATGAGTTACTTTTCTAAAGAACTAGATGAAGGAAATATATATGCTTTCTCCGGTGTAAGCGTTATCCCACGTAGATCGGGGTATCATATTGCAAAGGCAAAATATGAGCTACTTTTCACCAAGGACACGAGGATTCTAGACACGAATATTTGTGAAGCCATCCCTAAAATAAAGTACACGTTGAGGAGGCTTTCCACCATTCAATTTGAAACGCACGACAAATATCATTTAATTGGTATGCTGTTCACTAAACACTAATGGTTGTATGTCATGTTCACCGAAACTTATCTTAATTTTAATTTACAGATGTTGTTTGCTTAGTTGTCTCCATGTATCCCTGCGAATACCCTAAAAGCGCCGATCCAAAGCATGAAATTGTCATCGTGGATAAGACTTAAGTTTTAAATTACACACGTATGATGTTATCACTTTTTATTGCTTACTCAATTTTATTATTGTTCGTAACAATTTCCTATTACATATTCCACACCCTTCATAAAACCAGGATGATGTTCATGCGAATGACACTGTGGGGAGAGTTCGCATTTGGAGAGGGCAGTCGAATATGTGAAGGCAACGTCTTACTTGCATGTGGTTTGTCTGTGACTAACTATAAAGGTATGATTAATATATTGTAAATGTTAGCGCCAACTTACAAAATCATTAATGTTCATGATTGTTTGCATTATAGGAACAACTCTATGCACAACACAGTTTACCAAGTTTTATGCTGGTTATGACCTGTGATTATGCAATTCTGTGCTTACACGGTATAGTTAATCTAAATTCACGATTAATATAAAAATTAGTAATTCATATTATCTTTGTCTTCCGAATAATCATGTAATATAACATGATAGGTATGACAAAAATAATTGTGCTAAGCACCTGGTTGGATGGGTTAGACAGTCAGCACACAACCTTACCAACTGATGAGAGTCGAATTGGCTATCATTTACTATGTGATTATACCCCGTTTATACCTCGTTTTATAAGTTTACGGAGACATTTGTTTGTATTTTGATGTATTTTACACCTTGGTTATCATTTCGAGACATAGGACGAAAAGTCCGGAAATCTCATTATTTTTCGGTGTTTTAATATACTCTCGGTCACCCTAGTGTCCTGTAGGGATTACGTGTGGTATTTTGTTTAGGGTATATTTTACTATATTTTCGGGCTTAATCCCTAAACAATTCACCTTGTTTTTAAAGGAAATAAATGAGAAAAGCATGTTTTTAACCAATAAATTAATATAATGTTCATTGAGGGTTTATAATTTAATTAGGAGGAAATATTGGGATTAAATGTTATTTTGTTACACATTTTAGTATTATTATTATTCGTTGACTTGGTGTAACAATAATTTTGCAGAAAATAAAGAAATGCAAGGGGATATTATTTATTGAGAAGATTTATGTCATTCAATCAAGGATTTCAAAATAAAGGAGAAAATCGGATCAGCATTTGAAGGATAAATCAGATCAGAGCGAAAGAGTGGAGTGGGGAACACGTTTTACGAAGCTGAAATGTGAATGCATACAAAAAGAGGCTCGGTCGACCGAGCCGTCGGTCGACCGAGTGATGTATTATTTTTATATGATTAAATATCGGTTTTATCGACCGAGAAGCTTCGGAGGAACACGAGGTTATCAAGAAAGCGTTATCTGGAGAAGAGTCCTTCATGAAAGTTGTAGAGTTTCTCGAGATCTTAATTTTGGCATTTCGTTTGCAATTTTTGGAGGTCCGAACTCGAGATATGAATTTTAGAAGTTTAATAATTATATATAAAAATAAATATCTCCAACGCACATGCTTTGGAGTGATCAAGTTAGTGGGGATCATCATTAGTCCGGACCGAGCCGGCCTAATACCGGACCGGTCCGGCCTTGGAAGATTTTTCTATAAATAGAGGCCTCATTTCAACAGAGTCGGGGTACCAAATATATATAAACCATATCATATATATATTCTCCTCTCCTCTCTCTTTTTCTTTTCTTTTTTAGTAGTAGTTTGTAAATAAGGCCTTACGCCGTAATAATGTAGTTTTAGTATCGTTATAATGCTCGGGAAAATCTCGGAAGTCGGTTTTGCTAAAGAAGTTGTAATGTCCGGAAAATACGATTTCGAATCAAGCTGCCGTATTCGGGTAACTTTTCTTCGAGTATTTATGTTTGTTTTTATATTTTTCGTTGTTATAATGTTTTTAGGCTAAATATAATACTGGCCAAAACTATGTAATCGGTTTTATTTCGATCTTTTCGTTAAAGAAATGTTGTTAAGTTAAAATGACTAAAATTGAGTTAATTGAATCTTTTTCTATTTTGATCGTATTCGTATTGACATATTTAATAGATCTGAGGAATTCATAATCTAATTATGAATTGACGCCTCGTAGTCAGGATATGAAATAAAAGATAGAAAAACCGGAGGGTAAAATTGGCCGTGTGAACAACGTGATAACGGAATCCGATTTCTACCCGGGGGTAAATTGGTTTTGGGAGAAATGAATTTTATTATAATTTGTACTCGAGATCGTAATAATGTTAAATCATCGGTTTAATTGAAACTTAAACCGGAAAGTTAAATCGTCCGGCTTTGACAACCGGAGCCTTTAAAATAAAATTGACCGTTTGACGAACGGAATGACTCCTTTTTATCTAAAGGTAGATTTGTACTCGGGACCTTGTTCGATTAATTCGTTTACCGTAACGAGTTGTGGACCTTGGAGTCGATGCAATGGACATATGACAATTTCATACGCTCGTGTGAGGAGGAATTGTTTACCTCGGGGAGTGCACCGTTTCACTTACTCAATTGGACCTAAAATAAAAGGAGAGATCGAACACATTTCAATTAATCGAAAAGATCGTATAAACCAATTATATAAGTTTTGGCCGAGTTCTCTAAAAATCTGTTTAATATATTGGTATCTATATATTTATATCTATATATATACTTTACAATTTATGTACATCTATATATATTTATATATCTATATATATTATATTAGAATAACTTTTAAATTACGTATTTATTTTATGTTGATTAGAATAGTAGTGATCTGTGTTATAAAATTGCGATTTAGATCGAGTTAATAACAGCTCTTTGGTGTTTAACCACACGTAAAAGAAATTACCAAGTTCCCTGTGGATACGATACTCTGATTCACCATACTAGCACTACAATTTGACCCGGTACACTGCCGGTTAGGATCGTTTAAACCAGGAAACGTCTGTCAGATTTCTGGCACTGTTTTCAGGGTTAGGTTTAGGGTCTGTCACCGAGCCAAGACGTTCGGTCTACCGAGGCTGATTTGACGCGTTCTTTTTCTAGATCCTTCCCTATGTCGGCCACAAACTCCTATATAAGCAGCATCCATTCGAGCAGAAACAGACACACAGAAAAAAACAGAAAAACATTAGCAATAGAATAGCAATAAATTAGATTCATAGATAGTCTTTCTTTTATTTTTCTTTCAATTTCAATTCAGCAAATAAGGATGTTTTTGAAGAAGATGAGTGGCTAAAGGCCCGAGGCTAGAACCACCAATGTGAAGCCACCATCGCCGGAATAAACAAGGATTTTTGCATTTATTCGTTCTAGTAAGTTTCTTGTTCTTTCTTCATGTTTTGAATTGTTTATGTGCAATGTGTATGACTATACTTGTGTTGCATGCTGATTGAATTTAGACATACGATAGTTGATAAATTCATAGATTGCCGTGAAGGAGAGTGATAATATTTCTTCTAACAAACGAAAGTTGAGGGAGAATATTGTTAGATTAGGATTTTATATCCATATCTTTGTTCCGTAAATTCGTTAGTTGCATCGAGAGGTGGACTAGTTAACGGTGTTAAATCGAGAGAGGAAACGCTTTTTTTTAGTAGATAATAATCCAAGGCTTGCAAACGAATGTGCGTCTTTCTTGTTAATTTCGGTGGGGTGGTGGATCAACGGTGCTTCTAGTTGTTTAATTATAATTGTTACGGAAAGATTTGTTACGTGCTAGTTTTTATTTTCAATTTTCAAACTCTTTGTTTTATTGTTTTTAATCCAAGATCGTAGTCATCAACCTTACAAAAGAAATCGAAAGCAAAAACACTATTTTCGTACAAGTCCCTGCGGATACGACCCGGTTTCATCACTATAGCTGCGAACCTTCGCACTTGGGGTTGACATCGGTTTTATTTATTATATCACTGCTTTGCATAAAACCGCAAACAAGTTTTTGGCGCCGTTGCCGGGGACTTGGCACGGAAAGTTTTCGTTTTCAGTCTCTGTAATTTCTGGACGGTCGCTAATTCCGGTGCGTACTAATCTTTATAAATTAAAAAAAAAAGAATTTCAGTTCGGTCGACCGAACCTGACCTCTCGGTCGACCGAGAGTTATTTTATTTTTTATTTTCTCTGTTTCTGTTCTGTGATAGTCTTACAGTATTCTGTTCTATTTCATTTGCGTTTGTCGAGCCTGTTTCGAGTCTGTTTTAGTTTAGTTTTTAGTTTTTGAGTCTAATTAAAGGATTATACTTAATTTTAAAATAAAAAAAAATTAAATTTTGACCCGAACATTTGGTTCGGACGTGGTTTATGCAAACTCGAACTCACGGGGGACCACTTTTATATAACCCGGAGCTAGAGCGAACCATCGTTCGACCGAATAGACGTTTGGCTCGACTCGCCGGATCGACGGACGAGACAAACGATCCTGAAGAATACGTTGAGGAAGAAGCCCAAGTTGAGGAAATGGCAGATCAAAGGACATTGGCAGACTATGCCATGCCATCTACTGTGAAAGTAAATCCTGCAGTCGTGATTCCTGAAATCACGGTTGATAATTTCGAACTCAAAACTTCTTTAATCAACTTGGTGAGAGGTTCCACATTCCATGGCTTCTCCACTGAGGATCCACACGATCACATTCACTCATTTCTAGAATCGTGCGGGACTACTTTAATCAAAGGGGTCACTGAGGACGCCCTGAGGATGAAACTTTTTCCCTTCTCACTGAAGGGAGAAGCGAAAGAATGGTATAAATCTTTACCAGTCGACTCCATTACTTCGTGGGAGGAGTTGGAGAAAGAATTTCTGAGCCAGTACTTTCCACCTGCAAAGACGGCTCATCTTCTGAATCAGATATTCACTTTTGTGCAAACCGAGAGGGAATCGTTTTGCGATGCATGGAAACGATTTAAGTCTCTCTTGAGAAAGTGCCCCCACCATTTGGATAAACAAAGGTTGGTCAACACTTTCTAAAGTGGTTTGATTTGAATTGACTAAAGGAATGGTGAATAGTTTCTTTGGAGGTGCATTTACGAGAAAGACACCTGAAGAGGGATGGACGTTGTTTGAAGATATTGCAAAGTATAATTATGCCCCTACCTATAAAGGTGCATCCAGTCAGAAGAGCTCGACTCCAGGGAAGTATGAGGTAGATGAGACAACACTTCTAAAGGCTCAGTTAGCATCACTACAGAAGCAAGTGGCGGCAATGAATGTTCAAAGTCTTGTATGTGACAACTGCCATGGCCAAGGACATCGCAGTAATCAGTGCCAGCTTGACCCGATCTCTAAGGTCAAAGCTGTGCAAAACAATGTTGTTTGCCAAAATTGCGATACTATTGGGCACACATTCCATCAATGTCATCTATTGCTGCATTCAGAGGAGGTGAATGCATTCAGTTCTCAAAATTATCGACCTTTGGGTCAGAATCAGAACACTCAAGGGTTTAATTACTGGAGTGACCCTTCTAGGGTAGCAAATCCCCATCAGTTTCAGGCCCCTAGGCCTAATCTGAGCAATTTTCAATCCAACTCTCGACCGGCATGGAACAATAATCCACCGGTCAATCAAAATCAAAATTAGAATCAATCATTTCAGATCTTAGAACAAAAGTTGAGTGAGCAAGTCACGGCCAACACTCAGTTGGCAAATGCATTGAGTACTTTGACCAGTACAGTGAGGAATTTAGAGGTGCAAATAGGACAGATTTCGGGGCAGCAAGCAAATCGACCTCAAGGTCAGCTGCCGAGTTTTGCGAGAAGAACCCCGAGGGGTTAACGTGGTCCGAGAATGACCGAGAATACTTGCACCGATCCGGTGCACCATGGAACTATGGTCAAGATGAGTTGAATGTCGTAAATGCGAGGAGTGGGAAAGCGGTTGGCGGTCGGGCCAACCGGGGAAACGAATAGCCCCCCCCGCGAGCGAGAGAGGCGGGGAGGGGAAGATCTTTTTTCTCCTCGAAGGATGCTAGGACGTACGGTGAGCCAAGTGAAAAAGGAAATTCGAAAGAAATGTGAGAGTTGAGAATGCGATGATAAAGAGAATCTTTCTTTGAAAAGAAGTCGGATTCTAAGTTGAGTTCGGGAAGCATGTGAGGTGGAAAGATAGGGAAGACAAAGCAATCAATCATAAGACGGCAAAGAAGAACTTCACCGAGGAGGACTTTCTTTGATCTCCTTACCCACCTAGCAAGAACAAGTCATTAACGGTCGATAAGGAGTATAAGAAGGTTATCGATTTGCTCAAGAATACCGAGGCAAACATTCCATTAGTTGACCTTTTGGTAGGGATGCCAAAGTATACAAAGTTTATAAAGGACGCGGTGAGTTCGAAGAAGAAGCTTCAAGAGCTCGAGCACATAGTGTTGAATGAAGAATGCTCCGCAATCGGCCAGACTAAACTTCCTGTGAAGTGTCCTGACCCTGGTAAATTCACAATTTCGTGTACTATCGGGAACAGGGACTTCCACAATGTTTTATGCGATTCGGGAGCATCAGTCAATCTGATGTCTACTTCAATCTTCCAATCTCTTGGATTGGATCAATCTATTACTCTTAGACCTATTTCTCTTCAACTTGCAGATAGAAGTGTGAAGTATGCAAGGGGAATTGTAGAAGATGTGTTGGTCAAGGTTGAGAACTTCATATACCTAGCTGATTGGGTAATCATGGACATGACCAATGATGAGAAAACCCCCTTGATCCTTGGAAGACCTTTTCTTGCAACTACCCGTGCCTTACTAGATTTCTACAGTGGCGAGATAACCCTACATTTGGAGGATGAGAGTGTAAAGTTCAATGTGGGCAATGCAGTGAAGCACGCATCCAGTGACACTTGTTTAGCTATTGAGGACGATTTCATTGATGAGTATGATGAACAAGTGTTCATGGGTAGTTGGGATGAGGCAGAATTCAATAAACAATCTGCAACTTGGACTGATGAGGAGTGGAAGAAATTTTTAGAAGAGATTGAGAAGGAGGAAAAGGTAAGTTCTGATTACCAGGAGACGGTAAGAAAGAAAATGAGGAAGAGGGATGGTGACATGGCCAGATTTGCAAAAGGGGATGAAACCCCTGTCTGCTGGGAGGCCATGATGCTTCAGAGCCCTTATGATAAGCTTGGAGATCTGGAGCTTAATGGCGATAACGGTTGGCTTTAATGGCTTTGGTTATTAATTTTCACAAAATCAACTAATAACGGTTATTTATTCCTGGCGTTACAATTTTTGGCGCCGTTGCCGGGGAATCGGTACGGTTGTCTAGTTTTTATTAGTTTTTCTAAGATGTTCTGTTTTCTTGTTTTAATTTATTTTTTTATTTCTCGGTTTTAGGTAGATTAGAGTTTAGGATTTAGGGTTTTTCATAGTTTTTCTTTTTTAGTTATCTGTTAGTTTTCCCACCCGTTTTCCCTGGTGTTCTTCTGGTTCCTGTTCCCGTTTTCTGCAGTCAGACGAGCGTCCATTTTATCTGGACGCCCGTCCGGTTCTTCGGCCTTTAAGACGAGCGTCCGGATTTCCGGACGCCCGTCTAGTTCGATTTTCGGGAGGACGTTCGTCCGGTAAAGTGAACGCCCGTACGTATTCTGTTTCGGTGTCTTTTCTTGTATCTATCTTTTTGTCTCCATCTTTTCTTGTTCCTACATTGATTTGGGGACATCTAGGGTTGATTTATCGACTCCAAGTTTTCAACGATCAAATTTTTGGATAAAAGGGTTCGTTTTAGCACTTGATAGTATTTTGGCCATAACTTTCGGCTCGAGTGTCGGATTGGCGCGCGGGACCCCAATTCGGAAAGCTCGTTCCGACGCCGACGACGTGGCAGACGGCCGGAGGCCGTCCGACACCGTTTTCGAGGTCAAAATCCACTGTTTTCCCTTCCATTTTGGGCTCGAGAAGATTTCAACACGTTTTTCCCTTTTTAGTGTCTTCGTTTTTGTTTTAAATTTTTCGTAGTTTAGGTTTACGTTTGTGTTTCATACAATATTCCATCTAGGATTGAGGACATGGATGAGCAAAGTAAGATCGCCATGCTAAAACGGCGGATGACATCTCTTCAAATGTCGGCTTAATCCTACGAATCCGACCCCGTCTTTTCCACAGAACTCTCCTGTTCTGTTCTGTGGAAGATGTTGTCGACCTGGCCATGTGGTTGGCCAGTGTCAGTATATTTCCCCTGCTGGATATCAAGTCAATTCTTTCCATAATCAGGGAAATTTCAGTCCAGTCACATGTCAGAATTGTGACAACGTGGGACATACTGCTCGTTTCTGTCCTAATAGTGGACAGCATTCTTTCATTGGCCAGAACAATCAGACATTTGACAATCAGTTCTCTGGCCATAGCAATTTTCAAAATCAGGGTTTCAATCCAAATCAGAATTTTTATCAAAACCCGAACTTCAGTCATGATCAAGATATCAATTTTTCCGATCAAAATCAAAGTTGGTCTGACCAATCTTTTCCACAACACTTTCAGAATTATCCAGACCCCTCTCAATCTGACGATCTTGAAGCTAATTTTAAGGAGCAAAAGGATGCTATCCAACGCCTTTTTGGTAGGCTTGCGGATATTAGGCAAATGGCTCAAGACCAAGGCATTGACCTAACTCCCACACTCCGCTTATGGTGGAGAGGATACTTACACCAATGATGGTGCAAGTCATGAGAATCCATTCCAATATGACCACAACTATGCACCGGCATACAATGGTGGGAGCGATAACTATCCTTGTTCTCCATTTGGGTCAAGATCAAAGCCATTGGCAACAAGGGACGATTGATGAGCTAGAACACGATGTGGGTCGGCTTAAGTTACAAAGGTTAGAGACTTCCTTCCTCTCCCGGGGTGTGATGATGAAACGGTTGTCCTAGGAAAGATCCGACGTTAGAGATAGTTGAAGATGTTAATCACCCGGTGTTGGAGAATATAGAGGACAACTTGCTTTGAATTAGAGATAAATCACCCGGCGGAAGTCACATTAGAGGAGCCGTTGAAGCCACACGGTGTTGAAGTGGTTGTGGATAAGAGCATGAAGGATGAAGAAGAGGAAGAACACGAAGATTTAGACCTTTCCTCTCGTCTCAAGAATGTTATGCATCTAGATAAGTGCACTCCTAAGATTCCTTGGTATGCTTCCATCGTAAACTACCTTCATTCCCAATATCTTGATCCAAAATTGTCATATCAAGAGAAGAAGAAGTTCTTCTACGATATGAAATACTTTGTTTGGGATGAGCCTTACCTCTTCAAAATCGTAAAGATGGTTTGCTAAGGAGGTGTGTTCACGAATCGAGCAACGCGATATAATCGAGCAATGCCACGGTGGACCCACCGGTGGTCACTTTGGTCCTTGGAAAACCGTTGCTAAGATCTTCCAATCCGGTTTTTATTGGCCCACAATCTTTAAGGACACGAAGCTTTACGTAAAGCTTGCGATAGGTGTCAAAGAACCGGTACTCGACAAGGCGTTTTGACATGCCTTTGAAACCCATCCTAGAATGCGAAGTCTTTGATGTATGGGGCATCGATTTTATGGGTCCATTCCCATCTTCTTGTGGTAATAAATACATCTTAGTACGTGTAGACTACGTGTCTAAATGGGTGGAGGCCCAAGCCACTCCTCACAATGATCATAAAACGGTCATGAATTTTCTAAAGAAGAATATCTTTGTGAGGTTTGGATGTCCACGCGCCTTGATCGGTGATGAAGGGACGCATTTACGCAACCGACCCCTAGAGAAAGTTCTTGAAAAGTATGGTGTTCGTCACAAAGCGGCACACCATATCATCCGATGACTAGTGGTCGGGTTGAGCGAAGCAACCGAGTTTGAAGAAGATCTGGAGAAAACGGTGAACGATCATAGAAAGGAATGGAGTCTAAAGTTGGATGATGTACTATGGGCGTACAGAACTGCCTATAAGACCCCCATGGGTACATCACCCTATCAGATGGTTTATGGAAAATCATGCCACTTGCCAATCGAATTAGAGCATAGAGCGTATTGGGCCATTAAATTCTTAAACTTCGATACCCAATCTTGTGGGAAACATCGATTGCAACAGTTGCATGAGTTAGACGAGTTTAGACTCCAAGCCTACGAGAGTGCCAGGATCAGTAAGGACAGAATGAAACTCCTTCATGATGAAAAGATCAAGCATCGAGAATTTCAAGTCGGGGAGCAAGTTTTTTGTACAATTCCGGAGTTACATCTACGTTTCTGGAAAGTTGAGGACACGATGGTCCGGCCCCTTTGAGATTTTGCAAATCATTCCTGGAGGTGTTTTAGAGCTAAGAGGTTATGATGACCAGCCGTTCAGAGTGAATGGTCAGAGGTGCAAGCATTATATTGGTCAACCTAAAGAGAAACCTTTGACTGTTCATTTCCTCGATATCCTCGGGTGTGGTACCCCTGAAGTCAACCAGTTTGACGAGTTTTCGCCCGATTTGTTTTCTGAGGGTGACGGCAGTGGTCCAGTAGAGGAAGTTCGGTGGTAGTTGGGATATGGAAGAGCTTAAAAGGGAGGCACGGTTAAAGAGAAGGCGAAGAAGAAGAAGTCTACAATGGGGAAAATTAAACGTGCTTGGAAAGCTATCAAAGATTTGACCCCATGCGTTAGATGTTGTTTACTGCGGCCACACCACGCGATCGAGCTTACACGATGTAGTGGGTGGAAGAAAGGTTAAATGGCACGATCCAGTGAGCTTCAAGCGTGTCGAGCTAACGACATAAACCAAAAGCGCTACTAGGGGGCACACTAGATATACGTTTTTTTTATTTTCTTTTGTTCTTCTTTTGTGTGTCTTAGTTTAGTTTTGGTCTAGTTAGGGTATTGCGTGAATCTGCTCCGTATTTGTGGTTGACGGTTGGATGTTCGCACTTTTCCTTGGACGGTGATTTTTCCATCTAAACGATTATCTCTTGTGTTTCATATGATATAATTCCCCCCTTGTCCCCGAGATACTTTTCATGTTTGTCAAGTGTGCGGGATAGTCTTGATAGCGTTTGTGAGTTTCGGACGGTGTCGGTTTTCCGGTGGATGGTCCACAATCTGCGATATCCTCGAGCATTCCCGGGTGCCGCGCATCATTCCGAGTTGCTCCCTTTCGAACGACAATCGCTAAGTTCTTTCTTTCTTTTTATTTCTGCACAACATGAGGACATGTTGTAATTTAAGTGTGGGGGAGGGGAATAAGCTATGTATCTACCGTTTGCTTAATATATGATGTTTCTGTGCAAAATGGGCTTAATTTTTCAGAATTTTTCGACACTTTTGTTTTTGTTTTGTCCCAAGTAGGCAATACACGTTTTGTTCGGTTTGTTGTAGTCATTGATGCTGTATACCATATTTTTAGTAAGTTAGTTGTTTCACCAAGATTTATTTTTCACGAGCCATAGTGAATGATGAGCTAATTTATAAAGTTATACCCCGTTTTGGATTAGTAGTTTTTGATTATCTTATAAGTCATGTGCTTAGTGCTACGTATATATCGTGAGATTTATGATAGTTTGTATTTAGATCCAAAGTATGAGATCTTGTGAATATCTAGAAGTTTGAATGTGATAAGTAACACGTAGCTATTGTCAAAGTGAAAAAGTTGAATTAATATGAAATTATTTGTGTGTGTCGAAAGCTAGTCGATGATTTGGGTGCGGTAGGGTATACCACGTATGTCCTATACCACTATGATGGCTAAAAGCTCACGACGAGTTAGGAAAAGCTGCCTTATGATTGGAGTAAGGTAGGGTATTATCTTGAAATGTCCTATTACGCTATGAGGGCAATAGCTCATTCTAATGTGTGTTTAAAAAGTGAATGAATTCAATCAACTTAAGAATTGTTATGAAATGAATATAAGGCTTAGTTATCGTTAATCTTATCCCCAAGTATAAAGGCGATAGATATCTTGTAGGGATTATCCTACGAGTATTTCGAAAGGCCCTAGATATGTTCGATCATTCTTTTCAGGATATGTCACGTTTGTAGGGTGCACCTTATGAGTGTCATTTATTGCTATTCTACGAGGGGGTATTAGCTAGTTTTACTTTGAGTTCCTCAAGTTTGGATTTAGTGGAAGTTTGTTATGGCTATGCACACACTCACGTGGGTGAACATCTAATTTATTTGAATCTGTGGTATATGTGTTAAGATGTCTATACTTTTCTCGAGCCTTTACTTTGTTTTGTTTTGCTCGGGACGAGCAAAAGCTAAGTGTGGGGGAGTTGTTAAGGGTGATTTTGTACGTTTTATAACGATATATTTTACGATGATTTTCCCCGTATTTATATTATTTGCATAGGAATTGGCCTTTATATTGAAATATTAAGCGAGTGATGTTTTTAAGGGTCTAATTGCAAAAGTGATTAAATTATGTGTTTAATTGCTGGTTTTATGTTTATTCGTATGATGTTACCTTTTTCATGTTTCTATCATGTTGTTAGGTACGTTTTCATGATGAGTAAGGAGCTTAAACGATGATCACATGAAGATGAAAGAGTTGAAAGATGTTTAAGTGAAGAATCATTGAAGAAACCGGAACCAGGCACTTCATGGGGATCTTGTCCACACTTGTAGGCACTTTCAGGGAAAGTTGTCTTGATGAAAGTTGTAGAGGATTGAAATAGCTTTCCAACGCATGTTGAATCACCTCATTTGGAGCCCTAGAAGTGAAGTTATGAGCAAAATACTGGAGCTGAGTAGTGGACGGGCGTCCATAAAAGTGAGCGGCGTCCGAGAATCGTATTTTACATTCGAGAGTTCGGACGCGTGCGAACGAGCGTTCATTCTCCGTTCATAGAGGCTGGACGAGCGTCCAAGCTAGTGGACGGGCGTCCACGGCACCGACTCGGCGAAACCGACCTAAAAACCTATAAATAGGCGCGATTTCTCCAACCCTAATCACCATATTTCGACCACTGGCGGCCACAAGCCCCTTGGGGCGACTTTTGTTGTTTCTTTTCGGTCAAAAACATCTTTTTATTCCTTTTATTTTGTTGATCGATTTCGGATGATTAGAAGCTAAGGCTTCCTTGAACAAGCATGTGAAGCCAATCTCCGCAACGTTTTCAATTTCAATCTTTGGATGTTTGTGAGTATTTAAATTAAAGTTGTTTCTTTTCGATGTTTATTTGTTATGTTGCAATTGAAATCGAGAGATAAATTGCATGTTGATGTTTACTATATGATGAAAATCGATGTAAACCTAGATCACCATAGGAAAGATTAGACTTTTAACCTATATATAACGAGAGTTAATAGGTTGAATTTCTAGGTTGCTAGATTGAGAGATCTTACACCTTTGGTTTGAGAGCGTTAATCTTTAAGATCGAGAGATAAAAGATTGCAAAACGAATTATCTACGAGAGTAGAAGTTCATACCTTTGATAGGTGAACCACAACCTTTATTTAATCTTCACCAAACGATCTAGGGTAGAAGTTGAGAGTTGTGAGATAGGTGGATCATTGCTTGTTCTTCGTTAAATTAATTGAGTTGTTTCCTTAGTTTATAGATTACAATTAGTTTAGTTAGTTTGGTTCGCAACGATCTTTCCTGGCTTTGGATTGTTGATCCTCTGTCATTTGTTTTAATTAATTTTGGACGCCCTCATTTGTTTTGTTTTGCTCGGGGAGTCGGTAACGGTTGTCGGATTCTATTTAGGATAATTTTCTGAGTCAAAAGGGTCGTTTTTAGCACGCAGTAGTATTTTGGCCGTAACTTTCGGCTCGAGTGTCCGTTTGGAACGCGGGACCCCAATTCGGAAAGCTCGTTCCGACGCCGACGACGTGGTGAACCGCCGTAGGCCGTTCAGTGCGTTTTCGAGGTCAAAATCCACTGTTTTCCCCTCCATTTTGGCCCTAGAAGATTTCAACACGTTTTTTTTCCCCGTCTTAGTGTTTTTCTAGTTTTTTAGGTTTTCGTATACGAACGAGCGTTCGGTAACTTGAACGCCCGTCCACCTCAATTACGTTCTCACGAACGAACGTTCATTCAGCTGAACGAGCGTTCAGTTCTGAACGAACGTCCACTAACACTGGACGCCAGTTCAGTCTCTCAAATCATCACTTCTTTTCTATCTTCTCTTCTCCTCTCTTTTCTTTTCTCCCTCTAAACCATCTAATCTTTTCTAAACCTGTTCTAATCAACCCCAAAGGGTTGATTTATTCCTTCTCCTTTCTTCTGGTTTATGCAAACGAGAAGTAAGAAGGGACTTCTGATCTTTGATCCTGAGCCTGAACGATCTATCCTTAGAAGAAGGCTTCTCCACGATTTGGACAAAATGGCGGATCAAGACCCACCAATTCCAAATCCCGACCCCCAAGCTCGGTTAAATTTACTCCTTCAACAAATGCAAGCTGCGGCAACGGCGAGAATCAACAAAGCGGCATAAATCAACAACTTCAACAATTCCGCCAAAACCGGCTTAATCGGTTGAACCGGGACCCCTACACTCCATATCTTAATCAAGATTTTCTCGAGGGACATAGACCTATTCGTCCACGATATGGGGGAGTAAATTTCGACCTTAAAAATGGAGTGGTTGCACTTAGTCCAAAATAGCTCTTTCCATGGCCTTGCTCAAGAAGACCCGCACGACTTCTTGTCCACATTCGTACAAATGCGTGAAGCGAGGCCATTATCCCTGGTGTTGATTACGAGATCGTAAAGTTGAAGCTATTTCCTTTTGCTTTAAAAGGTGAAGCAAGCGAGATGGTTTAAGTCGTTAGCACATCATTCCCTCCATACATGGAATGATGTCAAAAGAGCCTTCGCTCTTAAGTGGGTTTCACCAGGCAAGATTATGGAGATGAAACGGGAAATAGCTACTTTCGAGCGGTTGGAGGATGAAAGCTGTTGGCAAAGCTTGGGAAAGATTGAATCTTTTGATGAGGAAATGCCCCAATCACGGATATGACGAGACATGAGTTGTTGGAAGCTGTTTTACGAGAGGTGTCTCTCAACCTAATAGAGACTATCTTGACTCCACGGCTCATGGATCCTTCTTAGGGGAGGTGATGAGGCGCTTCTGAGTAGCCGAGACAATTGCCAAGAACAACATGTGGTCGACTCCTAAGAAGACCAATATTGTTAAGAAAGAAGGTACGCAAGCAATCACGATACACGGTGTTGGTTGCTCGGATGGAATCGATAAGCAAGCGGTGGCCAATCTTCGGATGCGGCCTTCGAGGTGAATTATCTTGGAACACGAGCGAGGGGCGAGATGACGGAGGAGGTCAACTTAATGGATAATCAAAACCAACCCTTCCGAAACTTCAACCAAGAACCGAACTATTCAGGATTTCAAAGACAAAACTTCAATCAAGCCAAGTTACCACCTGGCCCTTCAAATTCAAATTCTTTCAACTCGAACTATCAAAGGCCAGTTCAGAACTCCCAAAGGCCTCAAGGTGGTTTGGAATCAAACTCGAACAATAATCATACCACCTCGTGTGTCCCTCAACACAAATTCGATGGTGGTAGACATGGTGAAGACTCGTCTACTAGTGTTAAAGCAATTGAGAGACAAGTTGGTCAAATGGCGGACCGGCAAGCAAGCGAGACCTCACGGTAAACTTCCAAGTTATACCGAGAGAAATCCGAAAGGCGATGTGAATGTTTGCCTTGCCATTACACCTCGGTGGGAGTATGGGCAAGAAGAGGAGTTGAATGAAGTAACTTTGAGAAGTGGTAAGAAAATTTGGACCCGGCAAGGTGTCGGGAAACGAGTAGCCCCTCACGACGCCATGAGTTCGGGAGGGGGAAATCGAAACCACATCTTTGAAGAAAGCAACGATGAGGAGCTTAGTGACAATTCTTCGGAGGACGAAAATAATTCGATGATGAGGAAAGGAAGGAGAGTCGGGGAGGAAATTTGTACCCACGACTAAGAAAAAGGAAGGAAAGTTTGTGAGATGGAAGGATAAGGAGGATGAGGCGATAAAGAATCGGGCCACGAAGAATGATAAAGCCCTTCCTTATCCACCAAAAAGGAAAGAGAAAGCCCTCACTAACGACAAGCGGTATCTTTGGAGTGAGGAGGATGCTTAGAGACACTCAAGTTAGTATGCCCTTAGTGAGGTATTGTACGAAATGCCTAAATGCTCTAAGTATCTTAAAGAATTTTGTGGGAGTAAGAGAAAACTTCGGGGGATGGGCGAAGAAGTGCTACGCGAAGATTGCGCGATGGTTTCACGAGAAAATTCTTTGTTAAGCGAGGTGACCCCTGGCGGACCTTCAATCTCTGTGAGATCGAAGGTCATTTATTCGAAAACGTCTTATGCGACTCAGGGGCCTCTATTAATGTGATGCCATTAAACGTATGCAAAAAGCTCGGGTTAGATAAAAGGATGCGGGAACGTCCGATTTCTCTTCGGATGGTAGATAAATCTAGCCGGACTGCGGCCGGTTGTGTAGCTAATGTGCTCCTTCAAGTTGAACATTTAGTCTTCCCTACCATTTGGGTTATTCTAGACTATCCACGATAAGGAGATGCTCTCAATTCTAGGCCGAACCTTTTTAGACACTTCTAACGCTCTCGTCGACACGCAAAGGACGGATTACTCTTAGAGTTGGTGACACATCTGTCACCTTCACACGAGGACACATCACGAAAGAGCCGTAATTGATGAAATATCGTTTGTCGAAGCTATCTATGAGGACGAAAAAGATGCCTACTTTGAAGAAGCGAGAGGAGTTGACGAGAGATAGGTGTTTTTGAAGTCTTGGACATTGAGGATCCGGCCGATTGCGGACCACCTTCTAATTCATTTCAAGCCGTAGGCATTGACGAGTCATCTTCACTCGCTCATCTTGGGCCTATTATTGAGTTAGAAGCATGGAGATGGCCGGCAACAAACGATGATTTCAAAGAAGCGAGTCGGGAAGACTTCATCCCTGGTGAAGAAGAAGCTCGATGGGTAGTTGGGACGAGGTAGAGTTTTGGAGAGAAGCTACTCATTGGGAAGTAGATGATTGGGAAGAGCTGGCAGAAGAGCTAAAAGACGAAGAGTTAAGGAAAATGATCGATCACAAGAAAAAGGAAGCAAGTGTTGATCGGAGGATTCCGATGGATGATTTGATCCAGTACCTTTCTGGGGTTGAGCCTCGGGAAGATGAGGTGTTCTCTTGTCAACCACTTCAAGCTCATAAAGAGAAAGGTGGCCCGTTAAAGTCTAGTATTGAGCAACCACTGCGATTTAGAGCTCAAACCGCTTCCAAAACACCTTAAGTATATCTTTCTTAAGGATGGAGATAAATTGCCTTTGATCATTTCTTCGAAACTCGACCAAGAGCAAGAAGCACGGTGATAGAAGTGCTTAAGAAAAACATCCTCGCGTTCGGTTGGCAAGTGGGTGATATCCGAGGGATCGGCCCGGACATATGCATGCATAAAATCCGAACGGAGGAAGGAGCTAAAAAGGTAAGACAACCTCGGCGAAGGGTGAATCCGCATATGCAAGAGGTTGTCAAGAAGGAAGTGATAAAGTGGCTTGACATGGGCATCATCTATGCAATCGCCGATAGCGAGTGGGTCGGCCCTACTCAAGTTGTGCCAAAGAAGGGTGGAATCACGGTCGAAAAGAATGAAAAAGGGGAGGAAGTTGCCTTACGTCTCGTGAGCGGCTACGAGTACGTATAGACTATCGTAGGCGGAATGAAGTCAACGCAAAAGATCACTTCCCCTTACCCTTCATTGACCAACTAATTGAAAGGCGAGTGGTCACAAGTATTATTGTTTTCTCGATGGATACTCGGTTACTTCCGGATAGCCATCGACCCCAATGACCAAGAGAAGACCACGTTTACGTGTCCATACAGTACTTTTGCTTTTCGTAGAATGCCATTCGGTCTATGCAATGCACCCGCGACTTTTCAACGGTGTATGTTGGCCATTTTCGATGGACTTGTTGAGAAATGCATGGAGGTCTTCATGGATGACTTCTCAGTCTACGGCGATAGTTTTGATGAAATTTTAGAAAACCTAGATATGGTACTCCAACGTTGCGTTGAGAAGAATGCGGTGCTTAAGCGGGAGAAATGCCATTTTCTAGTAGACGAAGGAATCGTTTTGGGACATAAGGTGTCCAATGCGGTATTCAAGTTGATAAGGCTAAGGTCGAAGCCATTGAACGGATGACGTACCCAAAAACGGTGAAAGAGGTACGAGGTTTTCTAGGACATGTTGGCTTCTACGGGCGTTTCATTAGAGACTTTTCTACGATTGCCAAGCCTTTATCAAATCTCTTGAAGGAAGATGTCGATTTCTTGTTCGATGCAAAGTGCAAAGAAGCTTTCAATTGTTTGAAAGATAAGCTTATCGGTGCCCCTATTTTAGTTGCACGATTTGGACCAAGCCTTTCGAGTTGATGTGCGATGCCTCTAATTACGCCGTAGGCGCAGTTTTGGGTCAAAGAGTTGATAAAAGGTTCGGGCCCATCTATTATGCGAGTCGTACCTTGAACCCGGCTCAATGCAATTATACTACGGCGAGAAGGAATTCTTAGCCGTCGTCTTTTCCATTGACAAGTTTAGAAGTTATCTTCTCGGGTCTCAAGTGATTGTATGGACGGATCATGCGACTTTACGCTACCTTATGGATAAAGCGAGATGCCAAACCAAGGTTACTTAGATGGATTTTAATTCTACAAGAGTTTGACCTTGTGATTAAAGATAAGAAAGGTAGTGAGAATATTGTGGTGATCATTTATCTCGCTTAGTAAATGAGGGTGCGAGAGAATCACAATGATATAGGCATTGATTTTCCGGACCGAGCAATTGATGAAGCTTGAAACGGTTAGGCCGTGGTATGCGACTACGTCAACTATTTAGCGAGTGGTCATTTAGAGGATATGACGTATCGGGGAGAAGAAAAAGTTCTTTTCGATCTTAAATATCTCGTATGGGAAGATCCTTATTTGTTCGAGTACGTAAAGATGGGTTGCTTCGAAGGTGTGTTCCGAGCATGATCGTGGGATATCCTAGAACAATGCCATAGCGGTCCTACCGGAGGTCACTATGGAACACCAAAGACGGTTGCAAAGATCCTTCAAATTTGGATTCTCGGCCGACTTTGTTTAAGGATGCGAAGCCTTTTGTAAAGGTTGTGATAGGTGCCGAGAAGGCGGGACGGCGAGTAGTAGGATGGAAATGCCACTTAAGCCCATTCTTGAATGTGAAGTTTTCGACGTATGGGGCATAGATTTTATGGGACCCTTTCCATCCTCATGTGGTAATAAATATATCCTCGTACGTGTCGACTATGTTTCCAAGTGGGTTGAAGCCATAGCCACTCAAACTAATGATCATAAAGTCGTGAAGAAATTCTTGCAAAAGAATATCTTTACTAGATTAATTTGTCCGAGAGCACTCATTAGTGATGAAGGTACTCACTTTTGCAATGCGCCGCTTGACAAGATCCTTGAGAAGTATGGTGTCAAACACAAAGTTGGTACACCATATCATCCTCAGACCAGTGGCCAAGTCGAGGTAAGCAACCAGAGCTTGAAAAGAATTTTGGAGAAGACCGTGAACAATAATAGATCTAATTGGAGTCTTAATTTGGATGACGCATTGTGGGCTTATCGTACGCATTCAAGACCCCGATGGGCACGTCACCCTTCCAAATGGTCTATGGCAAAGCTTGTCATTTACCCGTCGAACTTGAGCACGAGCTTTACGGGCAATTAAATTCTTAAATTTCGATAGCCGGCTACGTGGGGAGAAACGGTTGTTACAATTGAACGAGCTCGACGAATTCGGACTCCGTGCGTACGAGAATGCTAAGCTTAGCAAGGAAAGAACGAAGATGCTCCATGACGCTAAGATCAAGGACCGAGAATTCAAAGTTGGTGAAATGGCTTTACTCTATAATACCGGACTTCATTTGTTTCCGGTAAGCTAAAGTCTAGATGGTCGGTCCATTTGAGATTCTCGAGGTTAATCCAAGTGGAGTAATTACGTTGAACGGGTATGGTAATCAAGCTTTTAAAGTGAATGGCCATCGACTTAAGAAATATTTTGGGCAACCAAAGGAGAAGCCTGAAACTCTTTATTTCCAAAGAAGAGATGAGAGTACAGATGTCCTGATTTGTGAGGAGATTCCGTCTTATTTCTTTGAGTCAGATGATGATGACGTTCCTATATCCACCCGTAAGGTACCTTCTGTTGAGACTTCTGATCATACCACTATGCCTATGCCGATCATCCGCAAGAACAAGAAGAAGAGAGTCAGTGTAGTTTGGAGAGAAAAGTTTAATGATCTTATAGCACACTTGACTTGTTGTTGTGGTGAAAATCATTTCCGCCCCAAGTGCTCCGAGTCGATGCGAGGTGGCGGTAGTCAAACCAAAGTGGCCCGATCCGGGTTGATCTTTTGGAATGTGTCAAGCTATTGACATTAAAAGAGCGCTCACAGGAGGCAACCTAGTTTTCTGTGTTTGTTTCCTTTTCTTAGGTTGTTTTGTTTTATTGTTTTCGAAATATTACTTTAGTTGATTTTGTGTTGATGGTTATTCCTCTTACGTTCATTGTGAGTGTTTTGTGTTATGTGTTGCTCATATACCCCGTGTACCCCGAGATTATATGGTATGTCGAGTGTGGCAGATACTTTTGGGCAGGTTCACAAGCTTTTATGTCCGGTGTTGTCTATTCGAGTTGCGGCGGTATATTCATGCTCCGGCTGACCTCGCAACTTTCTTCCGACAACCCTTTGTTGAAACCGACTAAGTTTTCTTTTTCTTTTATTACGCACATTCTGAGGACATAATGTGATTTAAGTGTGGGGGGGTAAATTGGGTATGTTTTTATGCTATATCCTTTGAAATATGAGTAAAAAGTGAATGTTAAATTTTCCACTAAATTTAAAATTTTTTGTGAGTCTCGAGCATATAATTGGAACTAGATGCTTGCTAGTTGTAGTTTTCTAACGATGATAGTATGTGACTTAGTGAGATAATTATAGCATGTTTTACTTTTATGGAGATAGTTTCGTTTTTCACTCACGAAAGCCTTTGATTTTGAAGCATGACTTTTGAATTATATCCTTTCATTATTTTTAATGATTTATCTTAGGAAGGTCGGTATAGTTACACCGAGTTAGACCGTGTCTTGTGAATATCATAAAGTTTGAATGTGATAAGTGAGATGTAACTTATGACTTTGAAAAGTGAATAAAGTGAGTGAGCAATTATTAATAAATACGTTTGTCGGAAGGCTGGTTTATGATTGGAGTGAGGTAGGGCATTATCTCGAAATGTCCTATACCACTATGATGACCGAAGCTCACGACGATCGGGGAGAAGCTACCTTATGATTTGAGTAAGGTAGGGTGTTATCACGAAACATCCTATTCTACTATGATGGGTAAGAGCTCATTCTGATATGCGTTAAATTTGAAAATTTTGAAAAATGATGAGTTAAAATAAAGTGAAGTCTTTGTTATCATGGATCTTATACCCAGTAGAACCGCATGATATGCTGTAGGGATTATCCTACTGAGTGCGTGGGAAGGCTTTGAGTGGAGCTATTACTGTTTGTACCTAGGATAGTCATTGGAATTTTTGAGAGGATATTTCTTTGAAGGGCTTGTTAGATTGAGAATGGCTTGTCACACTTACACCGAGTCTATCTCTGTGTTGGTATCATTTGCTATAGTTGTTGTATCTTTTGTTACGTGAGTTGGAGATCTATGTGGATTATTTATAAAGTTGAGCTATAGTTTTGATTGTTTTGTCCGAGGACGTACAAAAAGTTAAGTGTGGGGGAGTTGTTAAGGCCATATTTATATGATTATTAAGGGTTTATTTCATCATTATTTTCCCCACATTTGCGTAATTTGCATGAGAATTAAGGGTTTAAGTGTAATTATTTAATAAAGATGATTTTAAGAGGGTTGTATGCAAAATTGATGATTTTAAGTGTTAATTTAATGGAATTATTATTATTTGGATCTTATTACAGTTTTGCGTTGTTTATTTATCATGTAGGAGTTAATTTTCGTGCATATAATGAGGATAAATGAAGCTCAAGTCGAATTATAAGAGATAGAGTTGGAATTGGCTTGAAGAAGAATGGATAACTATGAAGAAATCCGATCCTCGGCATATTGGACGGGCGTGCGCGTCCGGACGAGCGTCCGAGAAGTGGCGGCGTCCATGCGGCGTCCGAGAATCGTATTTTACATTCGAGAGAGTTCGGACGGAGGATGAACGAGCGTTTACTCGAGCGTCCGGGCATTACCGGACGGGCGTCCACGAGACCGGACGGGCGTTCAAGGCCGACTTAAACCCCTAACCGCCTCTTATTCCTATAAATAAAGCGGCATTATGAAGCCCCAACCCTAATTCATACAAAATAATTGAGATCGCAATTTTACACCACAAAGTTTGCGGCGAACCCTAATTCCTCGAGAGATGAACTTCTCCAACCCAACAATCATCTCCAACATGATTGTTGGCTAAAAGCCTTGCGGTGAGTCGACGGAGGAAGCCTATCAACAACACAAACCAACTAGAGAGTTCGATGCTTTATGTTAGTGAGTTTAATTTATAGTTTTTCATCACTTTGGATCTTTGTTTTGTATTGATCATGTTTTGTTGGAATTAACGATTTGATGAAACGATTTATCTATATCTATATGCTTGGATCTATGTATGAAAATATATTGGTTTAAGTTTTATTTCGTTCAAGTGATGCAATTAATTGTGTTTTAAGAGATTATGCATGATTAGTTGAGTAAGAGCTTGGAAACGATCTCGTGATTTCGTGTTGATTGCATGTTTAGTTTGTTTGAAAAGATAAACGAAACCCTAGAATTTGATTGAAGATATTTAATTGAATTCGTGAATAGATCACTACTAAAAACTATGTCTTTTTAATCACCATCTAGTTGGGATTGTTGGTTGATAGGTGGAATCTAGTCGCCTTGCTGTGTTTTCCCTTTATTGTTTCTTAATCGAATCATTAGTTAAGTTTTAGAACCCTAGTTTCTTGCTGGAACACCCCAAAAGCCAGGAAAACTAACCAAAGCCATTAATTTTTCGGTAATTAATAATAAGGGCTTTCAATTAATAAGGGCTTGGAGATCTGGAGTTTCCGAATTGGCTTTCGACTCCCGGCGTCCGTTACAATTTTCTTTTGTTTTAATGAGCCCTTACAATTTATAACCGAAACACCCCAAGTATAAGGATCGTAGTATAGGGTGTTAACGGGTCGTCCTAAGGGAGTGGAATGTTTATCGGATTCAAATATAAATCTATAGCAATTATGTCACAATTATCTATCTAAACTAAAGCTGAAACTAACTAAAACCTAAACCTAAGAATTAAAACTAAAACAAGAGTACAAACAAGCAAGAAAAATAAGAAAACAGAAAGCCAGACGAGCGTTCACTTTGGTGAACGAGCGTCTGAAAACGGAATCTAACGGACGGGCGTCTGCTATTGCGGACGAACGTCCGAATCTGGCGGACGAAAATATGCAGAAAATCAGCAAGAAACTAGGGTTCTAAAACTTAACTAATGATTCGATTAAGAAACAATAAAGGAAAACACAGCAAGGCGACTAGATTCCACCTATCAACCAACAATCCCAACTAGATGGTGATTAAAAAGACATAGTTTTTAGTAGTGATCTATTCACGAATTCAATTAAATATCTTCAATCAAATTCTAGGGTTTCGTTTATCTTTTCAAACAAACTAAACATGCAATCAACACGAAATCACGAGATCGTTTCCAAGCTCTTACTCAACTAATCATGCATAATCTCTTAAAACACAATTAATTGCATCACTTGAACGAAATAAAACTTAAACCAATATATTTTCATACATAGATCCAAGCATATAGATATAGATAAATCGTTTCATCAAATCGTTAATTCCAACAAAACATGATCAATACAAAACAGCATCCAAAGTGATGAAAAACTATAAATTAAACTCACTAACATAAAGCATCGAACTCTCTAGTTGGTTTGTGTTGTTGATAGGCTTCCTCCGTCGACTCACTGCAAGGCTTTTAGCCAACAATCATGTTGGAGATGATTGTTGGGTTGGAGAAGTTCATCTCTGAGGAATTAGGGTTCTGGCCGCAGCTTTGTGGTGTAAAATTGCGATCTCAATTATTTTGTATGAATTAGGGTTGGGGCTGCCGCTTTATTTATAGGAATAAGAGGCGGTTAGGGTTTAAGTCGGCCTTGAACGCCCGTACGGTCTCGTGGACGCCCGTCCGTAGAATGCCGGACGGCGAGTAAACGCTCGTTCATCCTCCGTCCGAACTCTCTCGAATGTAAAATACGATTCTCGGGACTCTCGCATGGACGCCGTTCACTTACGGACGCTCGTCCGGATCGGTAGACGCCCGTCCAATATGCGAGGATCGGATTTCTTCATAGTTATCCATTCTTCTTCAAGCCAATTCCAACTCTATCTCTTATAATTCGACTTGAGCTTCATTTATCCTCATTATATGCACGAAAATTAACTCCTACATGATAAATAAACAACGCAAAACTGTAATAAGATCCAAATAATAATAATTCCATTAAATTAACACTTAAAATCATCAATTTTGCATACAACCCTCTTAAAATCATCTTTATTAAATAATTACACTTAAACCCTTAATTCTCATGCAAATTACGCAAATGTGGGGAAAATAATGATGAAATAAACCCTTAATAATCATATAAATATGGCCTTAACAATAAGCTTGGAGATCTGGAGCTTAATGGCGATAAATTAAGACCAAGTGTGGAGGAGCCACCGTCAGATTTAGTGTTGAAACCCTTGCCTCAACACTTGAAATACTTTTTTCTGAGGGACGGTGATAAGCTCCCTTTGATCATTTCATCTAAGTTAGAACCAAAGGAGGAAGAAAAGCTTATCAAAGTCTTTGCAAGATAATATCCTCGCATTTGGTTGGCAAGTGGGAGATATCAAGGGGATAAGCCACGATATCCGTATGCACAAGATCGGGGACTGTTGAGGGATCGAAGAAGGTGCGACGACCTCGGAGAAGGCTAAACCCTCACATGCGGGAGGTCGTTAAGAAGGAAATCATCAAATTGCTTGACATGGGTATCATCTACCCAATAGCCGATAGTGAATGGGTGAGCCCCACTCAGGTGGTGCCAAAGAAAGGAGGGATTACTATTGAAAAGAATGAAAAGGTGGAAGAGATTGCCCTACGGCAAGTCACTGGGTACGAGTTTGCATCGACTACGAGAAGACTAAATGAGGTAACTCTACAAAGACCACTTCCCCTTGCCATTCATTGACCGGCTCCTTGAGAGGCTTAGTGGCAAGCAATTTTATTTTTTTACGGATGGCTATTCGGGATACTTTCGGATAGCTATCGACCCCATGTTAGATGTAATATCGTCGGATCAATCATAGATTGACCCGATTACGCGACGGAAGACATCGGATCTAGATCTAAACGAAACAAAATACATAAATAAAAGATCTAATCCTACAAGGGGGTTTAGGAGCCTACCTTTTTATGGTGCTTAACTCCAAGAACAAAAGGTCTCCAAGAACACGTGATTGAGAAGCCACGGCCTTCCAACGTGTGTCTCCCGGCAACACCGGGTGGATGGTGTTTCCCGCCGCCGGACCTCTTTGATATGCTACCGGAAAAATCCCGAAGATTTTTCCAACTCGATTTTACTAAGAATAGAGGCCGAAATTTTCAGCCAATTTCTCTTGTGAATAGTGACGTGAATAGTGTGTTTCAAAAGGCTTGGAAGAACTCTCTTTATATAGGAGAGTAAAACTTAACCTCAAGGATTAAATAATTAAGAGATAATTATTACATTAATCCTTTTTCAAATAAAAGATAAATAAAATAATTATCCCAAACAAATTAGGATAAATCATATTATTATCTAATATTCCATGAATTATCATTTAACAAATAAAAGATAAATCACACATTAAATAATTATCCAAGAAAACTAATTTCTTAATAATTAAATAATAACAACAAAGATGCGCCACTTGTAAACCCAAAATAAGGTCTTACACGCATGTTATTATATATATGACCAATTTGGTCAAAAAGGTCAACACACCAATTTGGGTCGAGTCCACGAAAAATGTCTTTTCCGTGTATTTAATTATTTAGTCCAACTAAACAATTAATCCACATATCAATTAAATAGTCCAATCCAACTATTTAATTATAATTGAGGTGCAACGACGAGAAACCTATATGCTATATTAGGAGCCACGTCGGGGACCATGGACCCATATTCAGTAGCTACAATAAATCGAATAAAATTATTCATCAGACAGAATAATTATATCCAACCTATTAATTCCGGGATTACACCACCATAAACCCGAAAGCGAACTCTATCGAATATAGATAACTTACACTCAAATTATGAGTCGAAAGCGTCCAACGATATAATCATTACATACGGATAAACCCTCATATTTGTTCATTTCGATTCGGGATATTTCCGTAAACCCTTCTCGAAACATATTATCCTTATTTACCATTAACCCCCTAGTGATCAATTAGTTCATATTCAATATAATATGAACTCGGCCGATCGATCGGTTTCTAGGGTCAACAAATAAAGGGAGCTGTCTCTCTACTTCCCGAGGGAAGGAATGGATTCCATATACGTGATAGCACGGACCACTCACTCATTCCGAGAATAGAGCCAACGAAGTGTTGGACCACGTACTTCGAAGTGATCCTTACTAACACATCAAACTCTACCCTAGTCTAAGCGTCGTACGTGATCACCTCGGGATTAAGATTAATCCATATATGATCATCTTGTGATTCGATAAGACTTCTCGATTACGGAATTATATCGAGAACTCAAATCAAATCGGTCCGATACTATATGATTATCATCGTATATAAATGCCCCACTAGGTACCCTATTACCGACGGTCCGGATAAGGCTGTCACACTAAAGTGTTACGGGCGCATTAATAGCAAATTAATCATGAGACCCGTACTCGGATTAATAAACGCTACGGACTAAGTTAATTTTAAGTACATCTCACTAACTCTCCTCTTGTGTATAGCCATACAGCGAGTTATGTGATTACATAAACGAGGTACTTAGGGTTTTCGGTAGTGTCTTAATTATAAGCATACATGCATATAATAAGATGAATTACTAATTACGTCCTAAAACAATTATACAATTGTCTTTCGGGCACTTACACCTTACAATCTCCCACTTGCACGAAAGGCAAGTGGATTAATTGTTTTAGAGCACACCCTTATTTATCTATATCTACAACATTCTCCCACTTGCTCAAAACAAGTGAGACGAATCCCTCAAATATGTACCCTCCAAGCGCATCTTAGTAATTCATCCTTCCAAGCACGACCGGAGTATGCCTCCGCAGGGTAGGTCAGTGACCCGGCGCGTACTCAGAATCCGAATACCATGTGACTTGGTACACGATTAGGTAGGATGTCGGCTTGAGTCAATCTTTGGGATCGAAACGTCGCCTTTCCATCTAATCCGGTGGTACGATGTCAATATGCCTTTGATTCAACACGAGGACGAAATCGACTTAACGATCATCCTTAATCGACCTAAAGTCGAATTAGTGTCATCACTTATATTCTAGTTTGCACTGAATATACTAGCATATTATTCCTCATTCTCCCGAAGATACTTGAGGATTCACTAAACATCCCATTTCGTATTCATCCGCAGGTTTAGATAATCATTCCTGAGAGGTAGGGTAGACTACATCGTTGAATGTTGCATAAATGCAAGAATATCTTAGCCAGGTGAATGGGTGGGATTGCCAATGATCGATTCTCGTGGATTTGAGCGAATCTACTCCTTTAGAATGAATCCCGATGGCATGTCAGACTTTGACTTCAGATAACACACCCATGTTGTTTCCAATTGTTTCAGTGTTACCATTCACAAACACTAATCTACATACTACTTTACTAATATTGATGCCAAGTCTACAAAAGACTTATCAACATTCTGGTCAAGTCCACATATTAAAATGTATGACCTAGAGGTTTGCTTTAATCCCCGAAGGATATAAGCTATGGCGGGCATCTGCCAAAGGTTCTTTACGAATAAATTAAGATACCGTTAGTCTTGCAAAAAAGTCTTAGGGAATCACCCCTATTTTACGCGTTTTAACGAATCCATTATTTGTTCTTAGCTAAAACCCTTACATTACCGAATGAATTCGGATTCCGTTGTTCGGCAAGGAAGTCTTCGGGAATCACCCTTTATTTCTTGCTTTACGACGAAATCAAGCAAGGCGAGTGGTGAGAGAGATCACGGTACGGTTAACTCTCTACCTTTTCGGGAATCACCCCTATTTTCTCGGCTTTCTTGTGAAAGTTAAACTTTCCTATTCATTCTACTCTTCTTCATGTAGTTCCAATTACTCCCCCTTTGGGCTGAGGTACTCGGGTGGTTCTACAAGAGTTTCAACGGGTGGAGTATCATACTCCATTCACGGGGTTATGGCTTTTAAACCAACCTCATGATCGGGATCTACACGGCCCACAAAGGACTATAGGTCATCAATCTACCCTATAGACCGTAAGGTCTTGCAATGGGTAATGGACAAACCATACTCCCCCTTTGCGTTCGGGGTGGATTGATATGCGATCTAGTTTAGTAGTTCTTATTAGTGTTGTCACCAGCTTGCCGGTGTTGGATGTGGGGTGAACAAATCGATTAGTAACATCTTGAGTACATATACTTCAAGATCCAAGGTTGTTATTTATAGACTCTATCGGACCGAGTTAGACGGTATAACCGTCATTCTCGATTTTCCGAGTTTCATAACCAACCTTTACTCAATGCATTAAGATATTTCACGTCACGAACGTGTACGCAAAATTTCCAGTCCTACCTTCAAGCACTCGGTGCTAAATGCCTCTATTTACGGAAGTGGGGTGAACCGAATTCACTCCTTATCCACAAATGCGTAGGCATCTTTTAGGTAGACTTCTCGGTTTTTCAATACAACCGTTATTTTGCAACCAATATCTTAAATGAGTTCGACGGCGTATCGTAGCACATCAATAACTATTTAAGGCAAATTTATGGTGTATCCCTTAGTGAAAACATTCCAGGGGAGCGGGCCAAGCATCGGTCCCGAAGACTACGCGATAACCTATTTACGAGTATGGAATACTCTATCTCTGCAGTGAAATCGAGAGATTTCCTCCAAATATTTTGGATAAACTTATTGGAGTTTCGAGTAGTTGTCGGACGGATGTCACTACTTGAAAAAACTCCCACTAGCTTGTACCTTTCATACGACCCCGAAGGTGATATGAACAAGCTATGTAACTTCTTTGAATCTATTACCCTTTCCCGATTGAAAGGAAACTTAGGCATTGTTCCTTTGAGACGGGGTTCCTTTGGGGAGATAGGAATCACCCTAAGCCGGTCTATGAGATCTTATCGTTGGGGAATATGCACTAATTAATAGTATATAAAGAAGTGTTTATCTAAATACGGAAACCATTTGCGTTTATATAGTTTTAAGATGCGTTACTAATACCTTTTCGGCAATGCTTAGTGGTTACGACTTTATCAAACAAAAGTACGAGTCTTGGATTCGTGCTACGAATATCATATTCATCGTCAATAAGACAAACAAATTACCTATTGAAAATGAATACGCTCGTTCCCAACGAATCCGAACACGAGAAAATGAATTTTACGTGATGCTCAAGAATTGAATCCGAGATTCATTTCCTTATATCACTCCCACTAGTCAATGCGAAATAAGCGCCGTTGTCTATTTTGTTTATCTTTTAATGCAAAGCTACCTAGTTCTTCCAAAGAACTTTAGCTTTCAAGAAAATTGCTAGGATACATTGGACAGTGATCCGAAATCACTTTCATTATCCTCTAATTTCCAATTTATTAATTTTCCGGTTTAGCCTTAAAACTACTTAGTCTAGATGACTAACACGTATAAACATTCTTTCCCATTCTCGACTTTCCTTAGATGGAAACGATCTTGAACTAGCGGTTCGTGTGAGTAGACACTACTCTGAGCGTGGGACGTTCGGTGTTACTTGCTTGGACTATCGATTTTTCTAATCGTTAAATCATAAGACCAAAGCTCCGACTAGTTTATCGGTTCCAAATACCGTCTAACTAGCCACACTTTGTATTTATGATTTTTCAAAGATCGAGAAAATCCCCGAACTAAGCTCCCACTAGTTTATCGGTTCCAAATCTTTGTCTAACTAGAAATGCTTTGTTCATGATGTTTCAACGATTATAAAATCTCCGAACTAAGCTCTACTAGTTTATCGGTTCCAAATCTTTGTCTAACTAGTAACGCTTTATTCTTGTTTTTCCAATAAATGGAGAAACTTACGTGCGATCTATTACACATTTCTAATAATTCGGAAAAACAACAAATCATAAGGCTAAGGCTCCCACTAGTTTATCGGTTCCAAATACCGTCTAACTAGCAACGCCTTATGTATATGATTTTCCAATTTTTCAATTTAGAAATTTGTTGTGTAATTACACTTTTAAAATTCACTAAATGAATTTTATCGATAGTCCTATGTCATCTTTTGTAAACTAAGTATGGTCGTCTCTCGTTCAACACGAGTGACACCCGTGTTTTTGTACTATGTCACTTAAGTTTTTAAAGGCTCAAGAGAAAAATTTCTTCCGAAAAGTTAATTTGCATTTATTGATAATTACAACGTACTTGTTACTTTCCACATTTTTATTGAAGTCCTATTACTAACGAGTTTAGTAACCTAGAGATCTAGTTGTAAATAAAATGACGAGAAAGTTAAATTCAAAAATAAATTTTCACTACTAGATTTATTTTAGGAATAATAAACTATAAAAGAGTTTATCCTACCATTCCAAGGATTTAACCTCGCATAGTGTCTTGTCCGAGAGGGTCGATATCGGCACTATGATGGTCAAAGCGAGACAATCTCTCTCAATGATTAAGCTTCGAGAATCGAACATCTCACGGGAATCAGACATCCGGACCTTAATCATTGATTACCTTCCTTTTTCTAGCCTAGATATTTCGAAAATATCCATAAAGAGTGTGACCTACTATATCAGATCTCAGAGTACGCCTCGAGTATGCCTACGAGGGCGGGTCGATGACCCGACGAGTACCCGAAATCCTATCCTTTCGGAGACCAAGCCTTGAATTTTGATAGCGGTGAACACCATCCGAAGGGGCCGAAATCAAAGCGGCACGAGGTGTCACCATTCTCTCACGTGCTTGCATCTATAGTAGAGGCCGTGGGGTTGGGTTGTCGCCTTCCCCGCTCCCACTCAATATTTTGAAAAAGTGGTGGGTTTACTAATTACGGTTTTGGCCTTGACAATAAGAAACAATAAATCAAAGTACTCCGAATAGGGTCGGTTATGTAGGCAAGCCTACGCCGTCTTATTCGTTGGAACATATGTGACGGTTCGGGCCAATCCGGCGGGGAGAAGCCCCGTTTAGCCCGAAGGCTTATCGGCTATGCTAAGTCTGTCGAGCTGCTTTGTAACGTACATCACACGTGGAGGGGAGTCGATTGAGCCGAAGCTCGGTTGAACTCGCCCAACCATGGTTAGACCATTTCCGAACCCATGTACTAAGATTCTCCGATTTCTAAGTTGTCACCCAAAGCGTAATCTCGTTTTTGTTTAAGGTGGGTTCAGCGAGAAGCCATCACCGAAAAAGCTCAACGATTTATCCAAGTGGGATTCACCGAGAATCCATCACTAAAATCGTAAACGATTGACATAAACCCGGGTCCTCGGTTTTTATAATTAGCTACTTATTATTTAACTACCACATATTAAATTAATAAGCATTCATACTAATTATTCGAGTTATACATGCCTAATTTATTCGAAATAAACTAGCTACATGTATGCATTGGAGTGGAATCATGAAGATGCAAGTCATGGCAATTTTCCGGTTTTAAGCACGTAATCTTGATCAAACACAAAATTATACCGAAAAGTAAACACCGAGATGGATCGTTGGTACCCCCGTATCTAACCTATTAAAAAAAAAACACAAACCCTAACTAGGGTTTACTATTTTCTAATCTTTTTGCTGCTGCGTATTATCGAAGATCTGAAATCCAAACGAGCCTTGATCGTCATGAAACTTTATGGATCTATTCTTCACTCCGCCTACTTCAATCTGAACGGTTGGATCTTCGTTTCAATGGTCCAATTTTCTCCAGCAATCCGCCGATCTAACTGCTGCATCTGTTAATAACTGCGGCGCAACAGTGTCTTCCTGGGGACGATCGGGCATCGAGACAAATCCCGATCGACCTTAAATTTTTAGGGCTTGTTCATAACTCCATGGTAGTCGATCTGAACGGTCGGATCTTGTTTCAACGGTCCAATCTCTTCCAGAAATTCGACGAACTCACAGCTAGGGTTTTAATGCCTGCTGTGCTTTTCTGTTACAGCAGCAACTTTATAGCAGCGATCGGACATCGAGATCGACTCCGATCGTCACGAAATTTTGAGGGCATGTTCTTCTACTTTTATTCTTCATTCTGACCGGAGGGATTGTCGTTTCAACGGCTCAAACTCCGGGAAAAAATAAAAAACGGAACAGCAACAAAACAGATCTACTTCTAGGAAATTAAAATTACAAAATTTCCTATACTCATATAAACGAATTTATATGAGTTTACAATAGATCTAACGAGTAAACAATACCAACCCCAATCCATCTCTTCAACCACAACATTCACAAGCATACAACATGATTAAATTCGAATTTTACCAAAAAAAAAAAACGAAATAAAACATCTAAAACATGCTTTTCCACTCAAGATCTAAAATTCATATACTTTGATCGTTAGATCAAAGGCTACGATACCACTTGTTAGATGTAATATCGTCGGATCAATCATAGATTGACCCGATTACGCGACGGAAGACATCGGATCTAGATCTAAACGAAACAAAATACATAAATAAAAGATCTAATCCTACAAGGGGGTTTAGGAGCCTACCTTTTTATGGTGCTTAACTCCAAGAACAAAAGGTCTCCAAGAACACGTGATTGAGAAGCCACAGCCTTCCAACGTGTGTCTCCCAGCAACACCAGGTGGATGGTGTTTCCCGCCGCCGGACCTCTTTGATATGCTACCGGAAAAATCCCGAAGATTTTTCCAACTCGAACCCTAAGAATAGAGGCCGAAATTTTCAGCCAATTTCTCTTGTGAATAGTGACGTGAATAGTGTGTTTTAAAAGGCTTGGAAGAACTCTCTTTATATAGGAGAGTAAAACTTAACCTCAAGGATTAAATAATTAAGAGATAATTATTACATTAATCCTTTTTCCAAATAAAAGATAAATAAAATGATTATCCCAAACAAATTAGGATAAATCATATTATTATCTAATATTCCATGAATTATCATTTAACAAATAAAAGATAAATCACACATTAAATAATTATCAAGAAAACTAATTTCTTAATAATTAAATAATAACAACAAAGATGCGCCACTTGTAAACCCAAAATAAGGTCTTACACGCATGTATTATATATTTGACCAATTTGGTCAAAAAGGTCAACACACCAATTTGGGTCGAGTCCACGAAAAATGTCTTTTCCGTGTATTTAATTATTTAGTCCAACTAAACAATTAATCCACATATCAATTAAATAGTCCAATCCAACTATTTAATTATAATTGAGGTGCAACGACGAGAAACCTATATCTTATATTAGGAGCCACGTCGGGGACCATGGACCCGTATTCGGTAGCTACAATAAATCGAATAAAATTATTCATCGGACGAGAATAATTATATCCAACCTATTAATTCCGGGATTACACCACCATAAACCCGAAGCGAACTCTATCGAATATAGATAACTTACACTCAAATTATGAGTCGAAAGCGTCCAACGATATAATCATTACATACGGATAAATCCTCATGTTGTTCATTTCGATTCGGGATATTTCCGTAAACCCTTCTCGAAACATATTATCCTTATTTACCATTAACCCCCTAGTGATCAATTAGTTCATATTCAATATAATATGAACTCGGCCGATCGATCGGTTCTAGGGTCAACAAATAAGGGAGCTGTCTCTCTACTTCCCGAGGGAAGGAATGGATTCCATATACGTGATAGCACGGACCACTCACTCATTCCGAGAATAGAGCCAACGAGAAGTGTTGGACCACGTACTTCGAAGTGATCCTTACTAACACATCAAACTCTACCACTAGTCTAAGCGGTCGTACGTGATCACCTCGGGATTAAGATTAATCCATATATGATCATCTTGTGATTCGATAAGACTTCTCGATTACGGAATTATATCGAGAACTCAAATCAAATCGGTCCGATACTATATGATTATCATCGTATATAAATGCCCCCCGCTAGGTACCCTATTACCGACGGTCCGGATAAGGCTGTCACACACAAAGTGTTACGGGCGCATTAATAGCAAATTAATCATGAGACCCGTACTCGGATTAATAAACGCTACGGACTAAGTTAATTTTAAGTACATCTCACTAACTCGATCCTCTTGTGTATAGCCATACAACGAGTTATGTGATTACATAAACGAGGTACTTAGGGTTTTCGGTAGTGTCTTAATTATAAGCATACATGCATATAATAAGATGAATTACTAATTACGTCCTAAAACAATTATACAATTGTCTTTCGGGCGAGCCGGGAAGGCTGCTGCGAAGATTCTTCGATCCGGTTTCTACCGGCCAACAATTTTTAAGGATACGAGAGAGCTTTGTAAAAGGGTGTGACCGGTGCCAACGCACCGGTAAACTTTCTCGGCGAATGGACATGCCCCTCCACCCCATCCAAGAATGCGAGGTTTTCGACGTATGGGGTATTGATTTCATGGGACCGTTTCCATCTTCGTATGGGAACAAGTACATTCTGGTCTGCGTCGACTACGTGTCAAAGTGGGTAGAGGCGGTAGCAACACCGCGGAACGACCACAAGGTGGTCAAGAACTTCCTGAAGAAAAATATTTTCACACGGTTTGGCTGTCCACGAGCCCTCATCAGTGACGAGGGAACTCACTTCTGCAATACTCCACTAGAAAAGATCTTAGAACGATATGGGGTAAAACACAAAAGCGCTACCCCCTATCACCCTCGACGAGTGGACAAGTTGAAGTGAGTAACCGAAGCCTGAAGAACATTCTTGAGAAGACGGTGAATTCTAATAGGACGGATTGGAGTCAGAAACTGGATGATGTGCTCTGGGCCTACAGGACAGCTTTCAAGACTCCTATTGGCACGTCTCCGTTTCAGATGATTTATGGCAAGGCCTACCACCTGCCAATCGAGCTTGAGCACAGAGCGTTTTGGGCTATTAAATTCTTGAATTTCGATAGCCAGTTATGCAGAGAAAAGCGATTATTGCAGTTGCAGGAGCTTGATGAGTTCAGACTTCAGGCCTACGAGCGCTCGAGAATCGTAAGGAAAGGACTAAAGCCGCTTCACGACAAGAAAATCAAGATTAGGGAATTCAAAGCGGGCGAGTGGGTTTTATTGTATAATACCGGGTTACATACGTTTCCTGGTAAGCTACGCAGCCGTTGGTCTGGCCCCTTTGAAATCTTTCATGTATTCCCTAGTGTAGCAGTCGATTTGAAAGATAAGCAGGGCGGGTTGTTCAGAGTAAATGGTCATCGGTTAAAACACTATATTGGTCAACAAAAGGAACGACCGGTGGTTTTCTATCTGAACGACGTCCCTAGTCAAACCAGCTCCGATCCTTCGGCACCCGATGATTTACATCTCTGTGAGTTCTTTGATGATGTTGTGCTCCCTGATGTTGCACCTCGGCTTGTGAAACAGAAACCTAAAAAGAAGAAGAGAAGAATCATAGGTACGAAGTGGATACAGAAGTTTGATGATATGGCCAAGACGTTGGCGAGACTTTGTTCCTGTGGATTCCAGCCTGTTGACCCCGAGAAGGTCGAGAATAATTCCGGGATGAGGCTTCACTGGCCTGACCCCGGTTGAGTTTTTATTGGTTAGTCGAGCTCCCGACTATAATTAAGCCCTACTAGGACGGTAACCTAGATATCGTTTTCTTTTTGTTTGTAGTTTATTTTTGCTTTGTTTCTCTTGTTGGTTGCTAATGTTTTCCACCTAGCAGTTTCTGACTATGGATCTGTACTTGGACGATTGCCCACATCATGACCCCTGTTTGTTTCTTTTTATTTCCTCATGTACCCCAGTATCTCTCGATATTACATTTGTGCACCACATTTCACATAGATTCGGTTATTATCAATTTTTGCATTGCTTCTGCTTTGTTCCATGATATTGCCTTGTCTATCATCTTTTGTGCCCCTAGCCCCGAGGTACGTCTTGTTTCCCCATGTGTGCAGGATATTTGCGATAGCGATTGTGAGCTTTCAGATGATATCAGTTTACCGGTGGATGGTCCACAATCTACTGATTTCTTCAAGCATTTATGGATCTGACTCGCGACCACTTCCAGAATTGCAACTTTCGAATTACAACCAGCTAAGTTTTTCTTATTTTGCACATGCTGAGGACATCATGTAACTTAAGTGTGGGGGAGGGTTTATTGGTTTGTTTTACTGGTTTGTTTTACATGTTATCTAGTTTTGCTCCTTTGAAAAATTTGATAAAATTTTTGAAAATTTGTGAGTCCCGAGTAACTTCAATGACATGCGTGTTTTGTAATTTGGCACCTTTAATTGTTATCAGTAGTCATATCATGTTCTAAGAATAGGTTTGGTAGATCAGATACTCACTTGAACCTCAGTACACGAACCTGTTAGATGAGGAACCAAAAATATAAAATAGTCTCCGGTTAGTTAAAGGATAGTCAATTCTAGCTGCAGATAACCACTTACTTAGTGCCGATGAAAGTTGAGAACTCGTACTCTACTCACAGTTAGAATCTAAGTACCTTAGTGTTCTCGAGAAACTTGAAGGTCTTGAATGTGTTAGAAATGATTCCTGACCGGGAGTTTCCAAAGAGTTTGAAAAAAAAGAAGAAAAATTTGAAAAATTAAATTGCGGAAGTTGTTTGCGACTATCACCTCGAGTCCATTTGGATACTGCCCCAATTGGGGAGTGTGGTTTACCTTGGACAGTATAGGTTTGAGTGATCTCAGGGTGACTGCCTCTAAAGTTTAGGGGAGAGTGTTATATTTTTGAGACGCGACGATAGAGAAATTTTTTTTAGGCCTTTTGGAACTCTAAGTCAAGTTGATCTAAACCCAGTAGAGACCTGAAAGGTATTTTCTTGGCACCAAGTAAAGGAATTTAAATGTGAGTTGGTTACTTTGTTCTTGATAAATAATTTTTGTAGGGTAAGTGCTGTAGACAGAACGAACTTCGTTTATTTAACCGGATGACGGTTAGTGCTTGATTTAATACATCAAGAGAGGATCGGTGGAAATTTAGCAGGTTCAGCACGCACAATCACCAAGTGAGTTCGATTTGCTAGATACTAGCTTCACGAGAGCATGACTACATCTCGTACCAGATTATGTGGTTTTTGATAGTTTATCGTTGTTTGTTTTGCTCGGGACAAGCAAAAAGCTAAGTGTGGGGGAGTTGTTTAGGGTATATTTTACTATATTTTCGGGCTTAATCCCTAAACAATTCACCTTGTTTTTAAAGGAAATAAATGAGAAAAGCATGTTTTTAACCAATAAATTCATATAATGTTCATTGAGGGTTTATAATTTAATTAGGAGGAAATATTGGGATTAAATGTTATTTTGTTACACATTTTAGTATTATTATTATTCGATGACTTGGTGTAACAATAATTTTGCAGAAAATAAAGAAATGCAAGGGGATATTATTTATTGAGAAGATTTATGTCATTCAATCAAGGATTTCAAAATAAAGGAGAAAATCGGATCAGCATTTGAAGGATAAATCAGATCAGAGCGAAAGAGTGGAGTGGGGAACACGTTTTACGAAGCTGAAATGTGAATGCATACAAAAAGAGGCTCGGTCGACCGAGCCGTGCTATTCGGTCGACCGAGCCAAGACGTTCGGTCTACCGAGGCTGATTTGACGCGTTCTTTTTCTAGATCCTTCCCTATGTCGGCCACAAACTCCTATATAAGCAGCATCCATTCGAGCAGAAACAGACACACAGAAAAACATTAGCAATAGAATAGCAATAAATTAGATTCATAGATAGTCTTTCTTTTATTTTTCTTTCAATTTCAATTCAGCAAATAAGGATGTTTTTGAAGAAGATGAGTGGCTAAAGGCCCGAGGCTAGAACCACCAATGTGAAGTCACCATCGCCGGAATAAACAAGGATTTTTGCATTTATTCGTTCTAGTAAGTTTCTTGTTCTTCCTTCATGTTTTGAATTGTTTATGTGCAATGTGTATGACTATACTTGTGTTGCATGCTGATTGAATTTAGACATACGATAGTTGATAAATTCATAGATTGCCGTGAAGGAGAGTGATAATATTTCTTCTAACAAACGAAAGTTGAGGGAGAATATTGTTAGATTAGGATTTTATATCCATATCTTTGTTCCGTAAATTCGTTAGTTGCATCGAGAGGTGGACTAGTTAACGGTGTTAAATCGAGAGAGGAAACGCTTTTTTAGTAGATAATAATCCAAGGCTTGCAAACGAATGTGCGTCTTTCTTGTTAATTTCGGTGGGGTGGTGGATCAACGGTGCTTCTAGTTGTTTAATTATAATTGTTACGGAAAGATTTGTTACGTGCTAGTTTTTATTTTCAATTTTCAAACTCTTTGTTTTATTGTTTTTAATCCAAGATCGTAGTCATCAACCTTACAAAAGAAATCGAAAGCAAAAACACTATTTTCGTACAAGTCCCTGTGGATACGACCCGGTTTCATCACTATAGCTGCGAACCTTCGCACTTGGGGTTGACATCGGTTTTATTTATTATATCACTGATTTGCATAAAACCGCAAACATATTTGTTGTGATTTTTTACAGGACTTAGGTGTTCTAGATGTCCGAAAGGCGAGATAGGAGGATTGGACCGTGTGCACGAAGCTTAAACGTTCAAACGGATCAAAACGCGGCGTGGTACTACAACCATACTTTCAATTTATCTGCATTTTGATCCACCTTAGAAGCATTTTCTGGGTTGGACATCTACATGAAAGTTTTAGACAATTGAATTAGCTTTTCATCGCAACTTTAATCACTCGATTTGGAGGTCTACACACTAAGTTATGGCCAATTTACTGAGGGTGTGTCAGCTAGGCGCGCGCCTGAGAAATGCTAGGCGCACGCCTGGTAGTTAAATTTGTCCAGAAAGTTTCAGTCTGTGTTTTCATCATGCTAGGCGTGCGCCTAGCAAAGCCTAGGCGCACGCCTAGCGTCCTGATCTGCCAAAACACTATAAAAACCCCCATTTTGGATCTAATACCTCCTCTCCTTCTTCCTAGATCTTTTTTTCTGCACTTTTTCCAGCCTTTTCTTAGATTAGATCAATTTTGTACATAGTTTAGCTTAAATTAGTCTTAGATCTTTGTAATCCGTTGATTCTCAAAGATAGCTTGACGCGTTATTGACGGGAACTCATTCGGAGAACCGATTTTCGACGGCCTATATCTATTTGGTATTTCAATTTATTTCTTGTTCTTGCTTTCAAACTTGTTGAATGTTTGATTTCTTGTTATTTGCATAGCATAATGAGTAGGTAATCGTTTTATAGTCGAGTTATGTGAAAGTCTTTGAAATCAAACCTTAGATTGTTCTTGTGGTGTTCTTGATGTTTGATTTGATCATTCTTGATGTGTTGTAGTCCTACAACTTATTCTTAATGACTTTTATTGAATTCGTGACTCGATAATCGTATTTCACGTATCTTCTTTACACATGTATTTTGCGAGAGGATAAGGGAACCGGCGTTCTAGGATCTTCCTGTAAAACCGACTGAGTTGTTCAGATTCGGTTTCGTGTGTGGGGTTTATATCATTGTTAATGAGCGTCTCATCGGGCGTAGACCGTGTTAGGTCAGTTAACTCCGGTTAGTGGACTATTGAACCTGATATAGGAGTGTATATTATTGAATTAATGTCTATTCTCGGAATTAGGAATCGACACCCTTCGAGTGACATCGAGGCGGACTGTTGAACCTGACAAGAAGGGTAGATTATTGAATTAATGTCTATTCTCGGAAATAGGAAACGACACCCTTCGAGTGACATCGAGACTTTTAGGTGAGTCAAGAACACCTCCGGATCGAGCTAGGGTTAGAAAGTATTTGGTTGGATCATAGCTCGGCTATCACTTTTATATAGTTTCAAATCTTTGTTTTGTGTATATTTAGTTTGTAGAACCGGTGACCTGACAAATCACCACGTTCAATATTTGTGTTGACCTAAACTAGGAACGAGACCGACTTTGGCACTCGACCAGATTCCCTGTGGGATACGACCTTGACTCACCAATTCTACGCTACGATTGACCCGGTACACTACCGGTGAGATTGGACACTTAGAAAAGGCCGATCAAACTTTCTAGGGCCGTTGCCGGGGAATCGGGTTGATATCTTGTAAGTTAGTTGAGTTTTTAGGATTAGGTCGTTTTTCTTATTTGTTTTTTTTTGTATAGTTTGTTTTATTTGTTGTTGTTGTGATCACACCATATACTTCGGTAGTGGTAGTGACAAAATACCGTGATTGTGTTCGTGTTGTTTTCCTGATGTGCAGTTAATGAATCCATATGGGGGAAAGTGAGTTCGTTGTTCTGTGCAATGGACTCATCGAACAAATCGTGGTGGTGGGGATTGAGCCCCGTGTTTCTCATATTTCATTTCATGGGGTGCTTAATTCCTACGATTTTGGTAGGGAGAAGTAACGGTTTGCTCTCCTTTGATATAGCTATCCTTGACCTAGTTGGGGGTAGAGAGTCGAGCTGAGGACTTCAAACTCAGAATGTGTTATTATTGCTTTTCTTTCCCCTCGTGTTTCACTGTATTTCTTTAGTTTTTATTATGATACTTCGGGCAAGTTTTGTTGTTTTATAACCCGAAGAAGTTTGTTTTGGGGGGTTCTAGTGTGGTGTTTTTGGCTTTGATGAGTTCTGGTAATCCGGGTAGTTTCATTGTGTTATACTCCATACTTGTACACCTTTGGTGTTGGTTGTGTATATTTTATAAGTACAGGTACCCTGGGAGTTCATTTTACGGATCGTACTCGCGCCTTTTTCCGGTTGTAAGCTAACTTTTCTACCCTCATCATTCGTGTTTCGTTTTAAAGTAGGGGGTGGTTGGTTTAGCTTCAATGCTTTGTCTTCATGTGGAATGAGTTATACTTAGTGATTGTTATTCCTTTAGTGTTAAATGAGCCGGTTTTCAAAAATTTAGATGCATTTGACATTAGTTTTGATACATTGAGCCTTAAGTATTGTTTTAAACATATAGTGATTATTTGAATGCATTTCATTTGAGTTGGGATCTTGTATTGAGACTGGAATAGTTGTATCACGTTAGCTTCGACTTCACGAATCACCTTGACTAGTGAACGATTATGGTAGTTATTAATGACCCGGTTACCTAGAACTTATATTAGTAACTTCAAGGCGAAATAGAAAGGTCGTTGTTGTTAGGTACGGGATGACGGTTTTGGCATTTATTTTGACCCGATCAGAGCCAAAAGGCCAACCTAAACGATTAATCCACTCTTACCCCTCTAAGCCTCTTGTAGGGTGGTTAGACCGCCACCCGAACTAGCCTTTCGTGTTACTAACCCGTGAAAATCGATGTCCCTAACATTATTTCGGTCTACATATCCTTGACTACCTTGCAATTGAGCTTGCTCGTTCCGCACATTTTTACGATGTTGCGAGGTTTTGTTGAGACGTAAGTAATGGTATGGAGTCGGGATTTACGAGTTATTCGGAATGAGGAGTGTAACAATGTGTAGGTTCCAGTTTTGTTCGGAATTTTGATGTATATAAGAAAAGAAAAAAAAAAGAGAATAAAAACAGAGTGTATGTAATTATAGTTTGTTATAAGTCCAAAAATGGACTATGGTACTATAGTTTTGTTGAGTAGAAGAAAAGAAAGAAAAAGTTGAAGTTAGGGTTTGGATTCCGAAGTTGTAAATAGTCGGAAAGATTGAAGACGAATTAATAGCCGAGTTTTGTAGTCATATTTCGATTAAAGCTCTTTTGCACCTTCTTTTTTCTGTTTTATCGTAAATACCTTTTTGAAGCCCGAACCCTGGCCTAACGATATAACCCTTCAAGTCCTGCTCGACCGTACTAGACTTTGATTGACCTCGATTAGTGGAGATGTTTACGACGTATAAGCCTATGGTGTAACCTCTGTACATTAAACGTCTATAATCTAAACCGGTCGTTGGTGATAAATGTTGAAGAAGCTATACACACACACACATTCTTTTCTCAATTATGCATTTGTGTCAATTACTTGTGTTTTACCATTTCAATTCTTATAGACTGGATGTATGATTTCAATGTTGACTCCATCTTTATTTTTGAATCGCTCATCTTTGCTCGAGGGCGAGCAAACGATAAGTAGGGGGTAGTTGATGAGAGTCGAATTGGCTATCATTTACTATGTGATTATACCCTGTTTTATATGTTTATGGAGACATTTGTTTGTATTTTGATGTATTTTACACCTTGGTTATCATTTCGAGACATAGGACGAAAAGTCCGGAAATCTCATTATTTTTGGGTGTTTTAATACACTCTCGGTCACCCTAGTGTCCTGTAGGGATTACATGTGGTATTTGTTGTGATTTTGTACAGGACTTAGGTGTTCGAGATGTCCGGAAGGCGAGATATGAGGATTGTAACGTGTGCCCGAAGCTTAAACGTTCAATCGGATCAAAACGCGGTGGTACTAAAATCGTACCTTCCATTGATATGCATTTTGATCCACCTTAGAGGCATTTTCTGGGCTGGACATCTTCATTAAAGTTGTAGACAATTGAATCAAATTTCCAACGCAACTTTAATCACTCGATTTGGAGGCCTACACACAAAGTTATGGCCAATTTACTACGGGTGTGTCAGCTAGGCGCGCGCCTGGGAAATGCTAGGCGCACGCCTGGCAGTTAAATTGGTCCAAAAAGTTTCAGTTCGTGTTTTCATCATGCTAGGCGTGCGCCTAGCAAATCCTAGGTGCAAGCCTAGCGTCCTGATTTGCCAAAACACTATAAAACCCCCATTTTGGATCTAATACCTCATCTCTTTCTTCCTAGATCGTTTTTCTGCTCTTTTTCCAGCCTTTTCTTAGATTAGATCAATTTTGTACATAGTTTAGCTTAAATTAGGCTTAGATCTTTGTAATCCGTTGATTCTCGAAGATAGCTTGACGCGTTATTAACGGGAACTCTTTCGGAGAATGGATTTTTCGACGGCCTATATCTATTTGGTATTTCAATTTATTTCTTGTTCTTGCTTTCAATATTGTTGAATGTTTGATTTCTTGTTGATTTCTTGTTATTTACATAGCATAATGAGTAGGTAATCGTTTTATAGTCGAGTTATGTGAAAGTCTTTGAAATCGAACCTAAGATTGTTCTTGTGGTGTTCTTGATGTTTGATTTGATCATTCTTGATGTGTTTGTAGTCCTAGAACTTATTCTTAATGACTTTTATTGAATTCGCGACTCGATAATCATATTTCACGTATCTTCTTTACATATGTATTTTGCGAGAGGATACGTGAACCGGGGTTCTAGGATCACCCTGTAAAACCAACTGAGTTGTTCATATTCGGTTTCGTGTGTGAGGTTTATATCATTGTTAATGAGCGTCTCATCGGGCGTAGACCGTGTTAGGTCAGTTAAATCCGGTCAGCGGACTGTTGAACCTGACATAATAGTGTAGATTATTGAATTAATGTCTATTCTCGGAATTAGGAATCGACACCTTCGAGTGGCATCGAGGCGGACTGTTGAACCTCACAAGGAGGGTAGATTATTGAATTAATGTCTATTCTCAGAAATAGGAAACGACACCCTTCGAGTGACATCGAGACGTTTAGGTGAGTCAAGAACACCTCCGGATCGAGCTAGGGTTTGAAAGTAGTTGGTTGGATCATAGCTCGGCTATCTCTTTTATATAGTTTCAAATCTTTGTTTTGTGTATTTTTAGTTTGTAGAACCGGTGACCTGACAAATCACCACGTTCAATATTTGTGTTGACTAAACTTGGAACGAGACCGACTTTGGTACTCGACCAAATTCCCTGTGGGATACGACCTTGACTCATCAATTCTAGGCTACGATTGACCCGATACACTGCCGGTGAGATTGGACACTTAGAAAAGGCCGATCACCAACACACTGCTGATTGCAAATGCAAGGGTGATTCGAATATCAGATTTCAAATACGTGCCTAATGTAATGTCTTTTTTTTTTAAAAAAAATTGCTATTCTTTTTGTTGTATTTATTCATTCTCATTAATCTAGCATAACTAACAATTTGACATGGCATGTGAAATATTTTCGCATAGTGGGTCTTATTGAAAGTATAATTACTGATAACATGTTCCACAAGTCGTGTGGGGAATGTTAAACGGAGTTATATGAGTGCAATGGAAATAATATGTGTTTTACATGCAATAACTTTGTCCCCTCCGTCGTGCGAAAAATCAACATTTTCTACTCTCACTATACTCTATACTATAACAATATTTATTACATACTCTTTTTTTATGTAGATATCGCGTTCAAACACGTATAACCGACGTAACTGGTCCTTTGACAATATGCTTGACTGGTGGAGGTGCCGAGTTTATTCTCCACTCTACACCTTCGTCCATACAGAAAAATATGAAACCGGTGATTTAAGCAGTTGTTTCATTAAATTACTTTTCAAATTATAAGTTTATCTTTGTATAAATGATAAACTTAAAATCTATATGGATGACAGGACGATGGACATCGACGTTTTGAGCCATGAATACAAAGATTATTGGAAACTTCATACACATTCGTTCTACACGCTCCAACAACGTCATATTCTACAGACCCACCAGAAACTGCATTTGTGCTGAAAGTGGATTGGGGTAAAGCCTATGCTCATACTTTGAAACGCATTCAAGGAAAAAACCGTATAAAACGTAAAAAGTTTTTTAATATTATTATTGTTATTGATTTAATGGCATTATACCTTTTTAACTCCTTATAGTTCCTCAACTCTTAATTTCAGGTCGTGCTTTAATTTGAATGGCTTGGCGGATGCTGACAAGATTAAACACTGTCGTTGTTTCATTTACGTTTTGCCGTGGAAACATATGAACAATACAAGACCTTTCATTTTTCTTTTTTATCGCCGCTTAATGATTGCAGTGTGTCACATTATTCACTATGCTATCTTTTTATTTTATATAATCTAAACGTCCCGTGAATGTGCACAAGTTATTAGCTAGTGTATATATATATATATATATATATATATATATATATATATATATATATATATATATATATATATATATAATGATCGTAAATAACAAAAAATTCGATATATTATATCAATTGTTATGATATATATAATTATTAGAACTAAATCATTTATTCTTAATAACTGTTTGTACGTCGGAAGAAGCAATCTGTTTATTTTTTCCTTTTCAAGTTGTTTTGTATGTCGTAAAATCGTAATCACCATTTTATGGTTTGTTTGAACATTTTATGGTTTTTGAAATTGAAGATTTTATGGTTTTTTAATTGATCTTCTTTGCATTTCGAAAAAACTTATTTAAGCATGTGAATGGCAAAAACAATTAACACAAGTACATCATTTATCTTTCTAAATAATATCATTTAACTGAATACATACTTTTAATGTAAATTGATAATCGTAATGAATGACGTCAAGAGTACTGCCAGCCACTGTTTTTCGGGTCATTTTTCGTTGTTGAAAATTACACATTTATTGTACGTTAGGATGAATTGTCTTTTTTGTTTTGTTCTTTTCCAGTTGTTTTTTTTTTTTTACTGTCATAATCACTTTTTGATTTAGTTTGTTTAAACTTTTCAATTGTGTTTTCCCCCTTTTTTTTAATGGAATGGTATGGCAGATTGGCAGGGTATATAAAATATATTAAATAAAAAAGAAACTTTCATTAAATTTAAAAACTATGATAAATTTGTAATGAGATACAACCAAATGACAAATATGTATATATAAAGAAAAATGTATACCACTTAAAGTATACCAAAAAAATTAAATTGTATACTTTTGACGTAAAACACAAACCGATAAACATAAACTTAATTTTTTTTCCGGGGTTTTTCTTATGTCATACTCACTTTTTTTTATATTATTATTTAGTTTGTTTAGACTAGCATGGCCGTAGTGTTGCTTTATTTATAAATATTGTGTAAATTCTTTGCGATGTAAATCTTTCTTTAAATTTTTTTAATAAAATATCTGGCTTCGACCAAAAAAATTAACTATCTTTGTACTTATCCATGATGAATGAGAATATGTCTTTAGAAGACAGGGAGATAAAATAGAATACAACAATATATCAAACATAGACTTTATGTTGCCTATTATTATTATTATTATTATTATTATTATTATTATTATTATTATTTTCCTAATATACCACTTAAAGAATACAACAATATATCAAACAAAGACGTTATGTTGCTTATTATTATTTTTTTCTTTTCTAAAAACATACACTGTTTGTACGTCAGGTGAGACGTCAGGAGGAATACAGACAACCGTCAATATTTGGAGGAACTAATAAATTCGTTTTGTGGAAATATAGGATTAAGGGATAAATTAATGTGAAGTCTTTGCTCGAATTGTATTGTCTTAGTGGCTTATTTGCGAAAAAGATAGAGTTGGAATTTTTTTAAAATGTTTTTTTTGGGATCATGAGCAGGTTGCGAGGTGGAATAAAAATGGCTTTCTTCGAAAGTGAACAATTTCATGTGGAAGGCAAGTCTCAATAGAATTCCCACAAAGCTTCTTCGTCGCGGTGTCCTTATACAGGATTCTTTTTGTCCGTTATGTTGCAAATTTGAAGAATCAGTCAATCATCTTTTGTTCGCATGCGATGTGACCTTTTGATTTGGTCTCATATTCTAAATTGGTGCAAGATTGTTGGGCTAACTGTTTTTTTCTTTTCGTGATATGTTCTTTATGAATGTTGGGACTGCTCCCTCGAGTTTGACCTCACGACTTTGGTCAGCTCTTGTGGGGGTCACGGCATGGGTAATTTGGAATGAAATAAATAAAGTCATCTTTAATTCTATCGTGTTAGACGTACCCGGAGTTGCTATTCAGAGAGATTCAGATGTTGTCCTTTTCTTGGCTCTCTAATACAAATTGCCTTAGGAAGTTAGATTGGGAGGAATGAAAGGCTAATCCAATGGTTGCAGCATCTTAAGCTTTGGGAGATCGTTTTTTGTCATGAAGTTGGTCGAATGGATCATTGTTGAATTGGAAGTGCGTTGGAATAGAAGTGCAGCTTGGGCTTTGTCCCTTATTTTGCTTTGTTTTGTTTTAGTTCTCCTTTGGAAATGCTCTTTGATTGTTGATTGTAATGGTTGGATAGTCTCCATTGGATTTTTCCTTGATTCTCTGGTGTGTTTTTTTATTAACATTTTTAACATCTTGCTGATATTTGGAAAGTTTTTTGATGGTTCAAAAAAAAAAATCACATAAAAGAACTTTCATAACATTTAAAACCCATGATAAATTTTTATTGAGAATTGACCAAAATGACAAATACACTATTTTATTTTTTTAATTTTATTTTTGCTAAAAGAACACGTTCAAAATTTCTTGACCGAAAGAAAAAGCAATGCTACTTTAGAATTTATAGGAATGTCACATATTCGATTCGATCAGACACAATGTTTTTTAATAAAATATTTCATTTCGGGAAAAAAAAAAGTTATGAAGTTATGATTTTATGACTAAGATGTCAAAATTTTAAGATCTTACAAGCAACAAAAACTACGTCGTTATTGTTTTATGTTTTTTTTTATACTATTATTATTATTATTATTTATAATTTATAATTTATTTATATGTATTGTCATTGTTAAAAGTATGCGGTTATGATTCTAGTGTTTCTCTTGAAAGTTGTAATGGATAGATGAGAACTTTATTATTCTAGAAATTAGATCTGACTTTTAGTGGTCAGTTTGTTTCACCGACATACAAAAGGAAAAAATATCACTATAATAGGGAGGAAACTCTTTTGAAAAGTTCAAACATTAGACTATAGACTATAGACTATAGACTATAAGAATAATCTCAGCAGTGCATCTCACATATTTACAAGGTTCTTGTGTGGTGGTGGTGATGTGGGTACGTACTGTGTGTGAGATGCGTATATCGCATGGTTCATTCTATCCGCGTGTATGGTTTATTTATTTAGATCAATACTTTCACACAAACCATTGGTGTTAGTAAAGACGCTACTATATTTCCTTATATCCTTTTAAAAGTGTGGTCCTATAACAAGGACGGGCCGACATGGCACACAAAGGCATATAAAGGGCGCAAGGCCAACAAAAGAGTTCGATCATTTGGGGAAACCCGCAATGATTGATTCACGACCTTACTGTATTAGGATCCGCAAAATCTCTTTCCACATTAAGTGTTTAAAGAGAGAACTATATTTTCTTATATCACTTTTAATGATTCGATCGTTTCACCCATCACTTTATCTCAAAATCTCTCTTCACACAAGTATTTCCTAAGGTGAACAAATTGTCAAATTAAAGACAAAAACTGACGTGACATTTCTTCCATCAATATAACCAATTACTGTATTAGGACAAAAGTCCCACATACATATATAATAATAAGAATTATTTTTATAATATTATTTCATTTTCTCCACAAGTTTCTAGAAGTCAAACAAATACAAGCACGGTTAGAACTGCTTAAAGAAAGCAACATTGAAACATAAAAGGTGGGGATGGTGTGGGGTAGAGTTGGGTAACCGAATAGTGATGTAGGTTAGGGTGGTGTGAGGTATGGTAGGTTTGGGCCGGTGCTGAAGAGGTAGGATGCGATATGATGATGGGTGGTAGCTGGGGAAGGGTTTGGTAGTGTACGATGGTGAGATGTGGGGTGGATATAGGGCAAGATGGAGTAGGGTAAGGTAGGCTATGGGGTATGGCGGGTGGTGAGCAATGGTAAGGTAAGGTAGGATGGTTGTGGGGTAAGATGGGGTAAGTTAGGTATGTGGGTGGTGGGGGTCGGGTAGGCTAAGGTGGGTGAAGAAGTAGGGTTTAATGGGGTGATGAGTATACTGAATAATAGGTGAAGAAAAATGAGGTAGGATTGGGTGGGGTAGGATTATGTATGATGGGGTAAAATTAGGGTATGGTAAGGTGGGTGATAGGGAAGTCGATGATAGGGGTCAAAATCAAATTTTGGAGAAAATGTGTAATTGAATTAAAAAGAAAATGTATTAAGCATTCCGATGGAAAAATTAATAGGTATCAAAATTAAGTGTTATTAATTAGGAGATACGTACCATATTTCAACCCTTTAATACCCTCCCATTCACTACACGCGCGGGTGAAAGGAATTTGGCCAAAAAGTCGATTTGTTGGAACCAATTGCCGTCACGCGCTTGTCCCTCCTATGTCCCCCCTTGTCCCCTCATTTGTTCGATTTTTTTTGATTGGCTAACACATATTTTTGTAACGAAATACTTCCTCCGTTTTTTTTATCCGTCACATTTTATAATTTACTCCTTTTTTATTTACTCCGTCATCATTGTATATTTTTAATGCATTATTTATTACTTTTTCCTCCTCCTTTACCAATAAAATATTTTATCTTTAATTTATCCAACCAATCACGACACGCTTATGGCGAATTGCATAGTCATACATAATTTATTTTCGCAAATTTGGATATTATTTTACTTCTCGTATATAGTTTTTCAAAATTATTGTTAGGTTATTTAAAAAAATTATGGTTAAGTAAAAAATAGGTTAATTAGTACGACATTATTTTTTTTTTTTTTTTGAGTTAAGACAATATTTTTTATATTATTGAAACATTCATAAATTTAATCAAAATGGATTAAAAAAAATGATACTACTAAATTTTGATATTTTGGGTTGGAGATATTGTTTGTAGGTATCAAACTCAAATTTTGATACTTTAGATTGGAGATGAAAATTTGATACCTATCTTTCATTGTTCGTCATGCGTATCATCATACCTAAGGTGGGTGATAGGGAAGGACTAACCTACTCTTACCCTACCCCTCGGCTACTAACCTATTCCTCATATCTCTATTAACCTATTCCTTATCATCGTTCATCATTTGTTGTGTCATTTATCAAGCAATTCATTATATTTTATTCTTTCACGTTTCGAACAAACGAATGTAATGAGTTCATTCTATTCGGTTAAATCGATACCTACGAAATTAACTTGAACATTAGTGTAATGATTATACATACCATATTATCTTTATATTTTTATCAATGTTTTTTTTTTTTTTTTTTTTTTTTTTTTTTTTTTTTTGAGGTAGATTGGTCACAAGTTTCAGATAGTGTGTATCTATCCACCGCTGACATTGGCATGTTATGGCCACATGGAGATCGTGTCACATTTTAATATTCTATCCATTACATCAATCTAAGTAACAGAGATATTAATTTATCTGATTCGTGATTTTTTTTTAGTAATGAGTATGAACATAAACTTAAGCAAACATATACCCTGCACAAAAGAAATGTATCTATAGCAAATGCAGCAAGTATTTGGAATTTTTTTATAATACAACCGTCGTATAAAGGTTGTATCAAATGACACACATTACAACCATTTATTTTCTAATATCTTATACACGATAAAAGTGTACACCATAAAATCTCTCTTACATTTGTTTGGGGCTAAAGAAGCGACATTCTTTTGGTGTGAAGTATATGACAAGTTTAAGAAAAAATCTCTTGGTTAATCTAAAATACCTTGTAGTACGATTTTTCTGTTGAATTTAATCTAAAATGCCTTGTAGTACAATTTTTCTGTTGATTTTTTTTTTTTTTGGTATCGATGCATGAGTTAAGAAACCTAGGAAGTGTGTGTGTGTTTTGGGGGGGGGGGGGGGGGGGGGGTTTAATAGCCAACCCACCTTTGTCTATCCTACACATCCTTAATTCCCTACCTACCACCCATCTTATCCATACCCTTCCGCACCCTACTTCTCCACTTAGAGCACATGCAATAGCACTAATTTTGACATTGTGAGATATGCTTTATACAGGAAAAGCATTGCGATAATGAATTAAGATTTACAATAGCTTTATTTTAGCCATTGGGAATCGAAAGAAAATGGTAGTGATTGTGGGTTTTTCCACATCCCTCCTCACAACCCATTTAATAAAATAATCATTAAATATGAATAGATATAATTAGTTTCTCTTTCCTTCCAAATATCTCTTAAAGTAATCAATATTATTTATTAAATTAATGAGAGGATATTAAATTGTGGGGAAATTAGCAATATTATAATAGAAAAAGTTAGAAGTTCAATTTACTCTATTGTAGGTATCAATGTGAGTAATGTGGAGTGGGCACAGCCACGTAGGATTTTTTTTGTTTCTTTCTATATGCATATAGACATTTTAAACCACTTCCTATTGTACATGCTCTTACTATATATATGTACCCTACCGTACTCTAACCTACCTCACCACCCCAACCAACCCCACCACTCACATACGCAACCCAACCCCCAGTGGCGGACCCAGAACTTTTTTTCAGCGGGGTCTGTAAATATTTAACACACTAAATAATTTTTTTCACGGGGTCCGAAATATTTTCTATAGGTAAAACGCAGAGTATTTTTATTTTTAGCGGGGTCCGTGGACCACCCTTAGTAGGCTTTAGATCCGCCCCTGCCAACCCCCACTTTACACTGCCCCACCGCACCCTAATTTACCCACCTTATATCCCGTCCACCGTACCATACCCAACATTACCATATATATCAGGGCGCACACACTCTATTCTCACCATCCATCACCATACCTTATCACACCTCACTCCACCCACCCCCACCCTACCTCACCACACCGTCATATCGTTTCTTACGTACCTTACCCTACCTTACCCCGCCGTCGTATCTTACGTACTTTACCATACCTTTTACCCCACCTTATACTCCACACTACTTGGCTATATACCATACCTTTTCTTACCCATCACCATCCCACCTGCCCACATCACCCCATCAACCTACCTATACACCCATCATACCCTACCCCCAACCTTGCTCGCCACTCACCTAGTACCCCGTCAATCCTACCCTACCATATATACCTCACATACGTCCCTCTATTTCATTATGTTTATATGATGTTTAATGCTTCCAATATGTTTTAGGAACGTACGATTACACTCTGTACGTAAGACTAGCGTGTTTTTTAACTTAAGTTTATAAATCACGTGCCGAACATGTCGTTATAGTTAATGACTCGGTGTTCAAGGCATGTCATTACGGTAATTAAACATATATGTCTATCTGTTCCATATAGCAACAACGTAAATGTTCTAGTATTTGAAAGTCGCCAATTATGGATATATTTTGAATTAACTAGAAGGGTATTATAATATTTTGCATTTAGGCTGTATAAAACCCTATTTAAACCCTAAATTAATAAGTTTTCCACATTCTTGACATGAATGCAGGCGCGCGCGCTCTCTCTCTCTCTTCCTTTCTCTCTCCTCCTTTAGAATCATAAATCATAGTAATTATGACTATTAATTAATGATTACTATAAGAAGCATGAGTTCTCAAGAAATAATTAACTAAAATAAATTGTAGAAACTAAACAAACAATTGCACAATATGTTTTTTGGGGCAAGGGTCCAAAAGGACACAAAATAGATTTAATTAGGCAAATAGGACACTAAGGAATCTTATTTGGTTATAATGACATAAATTAGATAGATAGACTTAAATACACTTAATGAAAAAAAATTAAAATAAAAGGAATTAAAAAAAACTGGTGCATTGGTCGTGTAACAGCGGGAAAAATTAGGTATAAGTCCACTTTTCCCCTCTTAATTAAGCATTAGTCCACACATATTTTTTTAGTTGCAATAAGGACAAATAATTTCAGTCGGACTAAATTACCCTTATCTTCAACACGTTGTTTCTTCTTCCTCGCCCACTTTTTCTTCTTCATCTCCTTCATCGATTTGAAGCCTGCAAACCCTAGGACGAGGCGGAGGTTTCGGAACTCTAGGAACTCGAGATCTTAAGCTCATTAGTGAATCGAGGTCCTTAAAATTTCATCTGAATCGCAACGAGAATGTCTCGGCCGTTCAATCTCGATTCCGTGTTCTTCTTTCTTCGATTTCGAATTTGAAGCTGCAATTTCATAAATAGCTTGAGCATTTGATGATGATAAACTGGAACATTTCCACAAATTCTTCGAAACTTTATTGAAATTGGAATTCTCCTTCAATCTTCCTAAGCATTGTGATAACAATGAAGTCTTGAAAGCTCTCTGTGCTGAAGCTGGTTGGGTCGTTGAGTCTGATGGCACCACTTATCGTAAGGTTTGTTCTTCTTAATTTTCTCCCTTTTTTTCTTTCTTTCTGTTCAATTGTATCATTATTGGGGGATTTTGGGACTGTTTTTCTTGGTTTGATGTGTTTTCAGATGTTATGTAATTTCATTGGTGCATTAAAGTGACCACTTTCCGATTTCCATATACAACAATTTCTTGGCTAAACCAATTCAATTCTTATTGTTACATTGTTACTATTTGATTCTGAAATTCCTATCTTTTGTTAACATGCATTTTTGCTTTGATTGTATATGGTTTATGCATTTTCTTAAGTTTGCTAATCTATCAAGAACATTAATCTTATTTTTTTGTTTGAATTTGTTTTTAGGGGAGCAAGCCAGTTCCAATGGAGATATGTGGTACTTCAACCATTGTAGAACGTTAACAAACTGGTTGTGTTTTTTAATGCTTCTTTGTTGAATTAGAATGCTTACAGTAGCATTTCTGTAAGCGTGTTGCTGGTCAAATGTTGATGGTTGTATTTTTGAAGGTTTGTTTGCTGGATTAAAGTGCTTCTAGCTGCATTTTTGTAAGCTTTTTGTTTATCAAATGTGGGTGATTGTCTTATATATATATATATATATATATATATATATATATATATATATATATATATATATATATATATATATATATATATATATATATATAGTCTCTCTCAATTTTGTGGGTTATGGACTTTGTTCCATGTTATATTTTTATGTCATCGATTCTCGTTTATCTAAAAAATCACCTACCTATTTGTTAAGAGTCTGCCTTGCCTAATGTTTAGAACAATTTGACTATAACCAAAACAGCCCTCAATCTTTGTGTTAAGAAATTTGCGGGTGTTTCACTTTTTGTTGATCATATACTGATTCACTTAAACATTGCACCAGAATCCAGAGAATGACTGGAATCTTCTTGTGTGCCTTGAAGTAGTCACTTGAATTAAGCCTTAAATGAGCCTTATCTTTGCGTCATGCATCGATACCGATACTAATACCGATACCGATACGATATGCGATGCGATCGAGCGATCGATATGCGATACCGATATCGATCTTCGTTCTACCATTTTTTCGTTTTCTCGCTATTATGGGTCTTGATTTGAGGGGAAATGTACAAAGTTTGGGGTATTACTTTTCGGCTATTTTTCTTTGTTGAATTTTGTTGTTGTTGGTGTTAATTTGAGTGGAAATATGTAAAGATTGGAGCTTTATTCTTCTCGCCATTGTGGTCGTTTTTTGACCGTTCTTTCTTCCATTATGGTTTGCCATTTTTGGTGTTTATTTGGGCCTTAATTTCGCCAATTATTGCTGATAATTTAAGAGAGATATGCAAAGATTGGAGCTTTACTTCACTGCAAATATGAGGAAAATATGCAAGAAGCATTTTGTTGAAGGGTTTTTTTGGGCCTTATATGAGCCTTATATGATATTGTGTCCCTTGAATTAAGCCTTAAATGAGCCTTATATGAGCCAGATATGTCTGCCTTGAAGTAGTCACTTGAATTAAGCCTTAAATGATACAAATTACCTCATATGCAATTTTGCGATACGATACCGATCGTACCGATATCATATCGTTATCGTTATCGATATCGATGCGATGCGATGCGATGCGATACCGATACATCGTGTTAGTGTAAATCTTTGCGATTAAATTCGGCTTTCAAATACTACGTCGAAATGGTATCAAACGCGGTCTCAAAATGAAGATAAAAAAAATATGAACTTTGGTGAAACAATTTTGATGATCGGTGTTCTAAATCAAAAGTTACGGTCGTTTATAAGAAAAAACGCTCCGGTTAATACAACTATTTTTTCATCTTTCAAAATATAAGTCGGAAGGGTATCGTATTTGGGCTCAAATTGAAGAGCAAAAAAAACATTTTGGTGAAATTTTTTCGATGATCGGAGTTGTAAATCAAAAGTTACGGTTGTTTGAAAAAAGAAAAAGAAAAAAAGGCATATAAACAGCTACAGTAAATATATCATATATGCAAACAATACACTGAACGCGTCTCCTAAGAGGTATTTTTGCCCGTCTGAAATTGTTTGTCCTTTTTGCAACTAAAAAAATGTTTGTGTCCTATTTATTTATTTTGTGTCAAAAATAGGACTTTTGGCTCTTTATCACTAGTTTTGGGAACAAATGAAAGAAAAAAAAACGGCGCCCAAATTGTTGTCGTTTTGTATTGTTATTTTTAAATTTATTTTTTCTGTTGTTGTTTTGTATTGTTTTTTTAATTTTTAATTTTTTCAGGATGCTATGAAAAATGGATTTTTTTTTTTTTTTTTCGGTGACCATTGCATTGACCACACCGATGCAACGACCACCTCGATGCGAGACATAACGATAAATTGACACCGCGACATAAAGACACCGCGGTGCAGATACATCGGATTATTATGACATTTGACGATGCAAAGACACCGCGATGCAGAGACATCGCGATGAAGTGACACCGCGATACAGAGACACCGCATTGACCACCGCAATGAAATGACACCGTATTGCAGGGACACCGCGATGAAGTGATACCGAGATGAAAAGACACGGCGATGAAGTGACACCGCAATGCAGAGACACCGCGATGCAGTGACCACCCCAAATGCAGAGACACTGCGATGAAGAGACACCTTGATGAAGTGACATCGCGATGCATAAACAACCCCAGGTCCATTGACTACCCCGGTGTATTAACCACCGTGATGCAGTGACACCACGATACATTGACCACCCCAGATCCATTGACCACCACGATGCAGTGGCCACCCTCGATGCGGAGACACCGCGATGCAGTGACCACCCCGATGCAGAGACACCGTGAAGCAGTGACCACCTCGATGCAGTGGCCACCTCCGATACAAAGACACCACTATACAGTGGCCACCCCCGATCCATTGACCACCGCGATGCAGTGGCCACCCCCGATGCAAAGACACCACGATACAGTGACCACCTTCGATGTAGAGACGCCTTGATGAAGTGACACCACGATGCAATGACCACCTCCGATGCAGAGACACCGTGATGCAGTGACCACCCCAGATGTAGAGACACCACGATGCTGTGACCACCTCAGATGCAGAGACACCGCGATGTAGTGACCACCCCCGAAGCAGAGACACCGCGATGCTGTGACCACCCGTGATGCAGAGACACCGCGATGCAGTGACCACCCGTGATGCAGAGACGCCTCGATGAAGTGACACTATGATGCAGAGACGCCTCGATGCAGTGACCACCCATGATACAGAGACGAATGCAGAGACGAATGCAGAGACGCCGCGATGCAGAGACACCTCTAATGTAGTGACCATCGCGATGCATTGACAACCGCGATGCATTGACCACCCTTAATCTATTGACCACCGTAATGGAGTGGCCACCCCGATGCAAAGACACCGTAATGCAGTGACCACCACCGATGTAGAGACACCGCGATGAAGATTGGGCAATTGATTCCAAACAGGAACCTCAAAGTTGGTATCCATACTAAAATAAAAAAAAATTCAGGCATCTTTTTAAGCAAAAGAGACCCATGATATCAACATTTTATGCAGTGAAATCGGTATTTTATGTAGTGACATCGGCAATCATATATGCGTTACATCAACAATTTATGCAGTGACATCGAGTTCCGGGCAGCGATGCTGAGACGCCTCGATGAAGTGACACCGCGATGCATTGACAACCCCAGATCCATTGAACACTGCGATGCATTGACCAGCTCATATCCATTGACCACCGCGATGCAGTGGCCACCCCTGATGCAGAGACACCGCGATGCAGTGACCACCCCCGATGCAGAGACACCGTGATGCTGTGGCCACTCCGATGCAAAGACGCCCGCGATACAATGACCATCCCCTACTCGAATAATTAACTGAGCCGACCTACTCGAATAATTAACCGAGCGGATCTCGAGTTTTATAATATAGTAATTGAATACCTCGTGAGCTAATCGAGCTTCATTTAATAATTATTTAAATAAATATATTTAATAATTATTATAAAATATTCTTTTTTATAATTCAAAAAGTATTATTCGAGCCGAGAATTAGACGAGTCGAGTTCGATCTTGTTATATTTTATTAAAGATTAAATGAAGCCTAAGAAAATAATCGAGTTTACGAGCAGAGTTGAGCTATATCGAGCAATTAGCAAGTCGAGTTCGATCTTTCCTTTTTATGGCTCGATCGAGCCCAAACTTTTTTAGTCGAGTAGGGAGTATCGACTCGGGTCGAGTACACCCCTAATGTGAATAACACTACACTTATTTTACAAAATTATCAAATTTGTGTATCAAATCGTATATGCAGTGACATCAATGTCACTGCATCAATTCTTTAATGAAATGACAATGCGATCATAGCTGGTAAAAAACCGGGTGCTACGGAAAAAGTGTGAGCCTTTGTACATTGGAAAATTGTCTCGAAAAAAAGGAGACCTAACTCCAATTCAAATAATCAAATATTAATACATAGAGATGCAACTAAATCTGAATGGCCAATTTTATTTAGATTCTTTAACAATGAATATCCCAATTAAATGTATGTAGATCAAGTAATATCACAAGTAAATTTATGGATCTGAGACCATATGAATCTTCCGTTTTCATCTTATCCATCAACCCCAAACATGATTGCGTGATTCTTATCTCAATATGGATGTAAATGCTTTTAAAAAAAAAGAAAAAAAGAGGACAACAACCCTTTATTAAAGAGAATGCTTAGGGCTTATTTTTGCAGTTGGTGGATCAATAGCATTACAAAACTACTGGGAAGCTGGAACTGTTGTATTTTTATTTACAATAACGGAATGGTTAGAATCAAGAGCCAGTCACAAGGTTAGCTTTGCTTCTTTTATATCATAAAAAAAAAAAATAAAATCCATGAACAGAGTTGGCAACAATACCAAAAAAAAGACACAACATCGAGAATGACACTACACCAAGAAAGACTACAATTAGTTTATAAAGCTAGCAAATTTATGAATCCAAACATATATACAGTGAGATCAATGTCACTGCATCGATTCTCTAATTATAAATGCAGTGACATCGATGTCACTGCACAATTTTACCCATAATGTAATCCTCTGATTGAAGATGATAAAGAGAAGCAACAAGAAGGATCAACAATGTAAGCAAGCAAAACAACAGGGTTGACTAAATCAAAAAATCTCATGTTGAACACATCATTTTGACACATGCCAATAACAATTATTCGCCTAATAATATTGGGTTCAGTTAAATTGCTACCTCGACAGAGTTCTTCTTTGGAACCCTGACAGACATAGTAAGTAACAGAGATCTTAAATAAGAAGTTTAATTTCATTAGTAATTATGCTCTTTCACTAGTGGGTAGCCCACAAAGCTATCCCAAATATTTCATTATTCAATCACAGTACCTAAGAATTAAGGGGCAAGGGTCCAAAGCACAGGAAAACCTCTGTTTTGCAAAACAAAATTCTCATCTCATCTCTGGTAGCCCCTAGGATAACCTGGTGGAGGGTAGCCAGCTGGAGGATATCCTTGACCTTGAGGAGCCGGAGGGTAACCATGGCCGGAAATCTTACGGAGTGCAGATAACTTGAGGAAACTGGACGAAACTTTTTTTGAATCAGAGAATGAGAACGCTTCCTTAACAACAATTGAAACTTTATCTCCACTCCTTCATCGATTCATTTGATGGACAAACAGTACCAGCATCAGAGGGCTCAGATAGGCGAGAGTTGTTTGAAACCGGCCGGAATCGGAAAAGCTGAAGGCCATTGCCGGACGGAAGCTGAAAGTAAAAAGAGGACTCAGAGGAAGTGAATTGCCAGACAGAAATTGCCTCCATTGAGAGAAGCATCTCTCAGATCTCCATCTTTAATTTCTTGATCAAGGAGATAAAAATGGAAGAAGAAGATGGGGGAAGAAGAAGGGGAGGAGCGGGAAGAAGAAGGGAGACAGCGAAGAGATTTTTCTTTCTTTGTTAAAGCAGATTAGCGTTATGGTCTAAGGGTAAAATAGGAAAGTTGTTTAAAATATGTCTTTATAATCAATTAAGATTTAAGTGTGTCCTAAATGCCTATTAAATGTTAAATTAGTCATTATAAACAAATATCCAATGTTTTTAATGTACGAACTCTGACCAAGTTCCACACAGACCATACAACATAGTTGGGAAACATGCAAGGAGTAAAAAAGGAAAAATAATATTCCTCAACCCTTACTAGTTAGATTACTACCTATTAGGCATCAACAGTTCTGGTGGAACTTGGACTAATTACAATTAATAAACCAAAAAAAAAAAAAAAAAAAAAAACACAAAAAATTAAGTACACACAAATAACAAATTTGGGGAACTCCTATTATCCCATCAAATGGGATGAAGAAAAAACAGGTTGGTAATTAGACCATCAGGTTAAGATGTCCTAGTCCTGACTTACCTTAATGGCTTAATTCGACCGTCAAATCCACCCGTAAAACATCTTGCAAGATGGAATGTAAGAAAATCCCCCTGAAAACGCAGGGAAATTTTCTTGCATGGTGACTCTGCCTGCATGCATGCAAAGTCATAACGAAAAATTTCCCACACGCACGGGTATGTAACACATTCTTGCACATTTTTTACTTAAACGAAACACTTCTTCTGAAAGAGGGTTTGGCACAATTTTGTTCCTGAGGAGGGTTTGGATGTTTCGGGGTTTGTGGAGTCGAATTCGTAGGGCATTTCAAGATCCCTTTTAAGGGTTTATCCTTATTAGAGGGATTTCGACTCGAAATACCATGATCATTGAAACTACGGTTCCACCGCTCTGACCCACTTTTCGATTTCAAGAAATCACCTCTTGTAAACTCCTTGTTAGCAACAAGATTGACTTGATCACGAAGGAAATCGCCCGCTTTGATCGTAGCTTGTACAAAACTACTCCAAGAAGGTCCCTTTTTAAGAGCATCCGGTTTCGTAAGATTCTCGTTGTCACCACCGCCCGAATAGTCGACAAGATTCGAGTTCCCCATATAAAGATCATCTTCAGTACATGATTTCTTGATAGCCATTGTATCATCATCATCATTCTTGTCATTTTCTTTCTTGAATTTGTCAGATTTGAACCATCCATCACTTAGAATAGGGAGTGAATTGAAATTCTTGAGAAATGACAGCTTCTTGGGGGAATTATTATTTGATTTTTGATTATTCGAAAATTCAAAATCATCTTTTTTGTTGGCCATGGGATCATAATTCTTGAATTTGTCTGATTTGAACCATCCTTCAGTTAATGTAGGCAGTGAATTGAGATGCTTGAGAAATGAGGTTTTTTTCGGGGAATCATTTTCTGATGATTTCTTTTTATAATTACTATTTGTACGTAGCAAAGCCATAGAAATTGCCCATGTAATAAAAAGTTGGCAAATTGCACATTTGATTTGTTCATGCCTTTCAAAAGATGATGCCTCTGTTAACCCAATCATTGTCTTGATCCTAAGAACTTTACGTGCCAATTCTGCTAATTCACACCTATATAATTAAAAACAGCAATTTATCAACTAATTAATATGAATAAAAAAGAACAAAGATATATATATATATACATACTACTAAGGAGTCGAATCCTCTGCTGTGTGACTTTACGGTGCTGTGATAAATATGTACGTGTGTATATCTGTATTCATTGTGTTTTCTCTTTATTTCGGGGTCTGGCCACAACACTGTAGATTCACAACAGAGGATCCGGTATGATAGAGACATGGCCGGCCCTATGCTAAGGCCACCGAGACCAGGGTCTTAAGCCCAACGGTGTCGGGGGGCCCAACGATACATGTTTCGCTAAAAGGAAAGAAAAAAAATTCGTGTAGATTTAATCTGATCCAATCTAATATAATATGATAATTTTCTTTTTTGATAAAGGCTCAATTTTTTTTACTCCGATCGATAAAGGTCCCAATAAAAAAATTTACCTGGCCCAAAAAAAAAATAGACATACAAACAAGTTTTATTAATTTTTTGCATTTACGGATGTTAAAAACACGGTAAATGTTGGAAAAAATGTAGTACTTAGGATTTGACAGAGAATTAGAAACTCCAAGACACATTAATAACGTTGTCTTTTAAGATGTGTTTCATCCCACCCGATTTGTCACTAATGGATCAAATGAAAATCTCTTTCAGGATACAATGAGGGTGTTTGATTCAAACAGTGACTTGTTTGAATCAAACCCGAGGACAATCAAAGTTTTTCTGATAATGTTGTCAAACTTATGAATTTTCATCCGCATACTTATGTCTTTTATAGGTTGCAGTAAAGTACATAAACGAATGGAGGTACTCGCACGAAAGGGTAGGGTTGTCATCGTTCACCGGATGAAAGCATGCAACCATTACACGAAATGGTAAGTACATATCAGTTCGAAAATGCATGTATCTGGAAATGCATATCCCTTCATGAACCCCGTTTCGTTGCGATAACATTAATTCGTACGGCAACTCGTATGCAAACGATAACCAAAATATTTATTTATGAAAAAAATATCTAACAATAAGTATGTTTAAAAAAAAAAACAACTTCAACTAAAAGGCTCAATTCGAGGACTTGGTCTTAAGCGCAATAAAAGCGAGGTCCGACCCTGGATAGAGACTAATATAATGCAAAAGGCATTATCGATTAGTCCGGTCTTTTCTTTGGTACAAGTTTCCGTCCTTTGACTTGTATACATTTTTCTATTTTTTCGATTTTAGTTTTTCGAGATAGGAGGATGTAGAGATGGCTAAATTGTGGTTGGATTTTGCTGATGAGTTTATGAATTTGAGGGAAAGAAAATCGATTTTGGCCCGAAAATCGCCAAATTCGTCCTTTATATAAATTGGACAAAAAAATGATGTTATTCATAAACTATGCCAAGTTAAAAGATTAATTTTTGCATTTTTGCCCCAAGTTTTGCATTGTTAGCGTCACGTGGAGGTTTTTTCAGTCAAAATCGAATTATCCCTCAAATATAGCCTCATCGAGCGTCAGAAGACTAAAACCGTAAAAAGGTTCAAGTTATAGAACAAAATTGGTATCTTAAAATAAACCTAAATCCCTTACCCGGTCAAGTTAAAAGACGAATTTCGCACTTTTGATTAAAATGACGCTACGATCATCCGTTAACCTATTTCAACGTTAAAATACGAGTGTGCTACACATGTCTAAAAACCCAGATTAAAATTCTCGTGTTTTAACGTTGAAATCAGGTCAATGGAATGATCATACAAGGGATATGGTCCCAATTCATATACCACAAAAAGTCATGTAAATATTTACCTTTTATATTTTGGATCATCAAGAATCTTGGCAGCAAGATAACCGATATCTACCTTACACTTCTTCAACCCCAATTCTTCAAAAGGGAACAATTCCTTCTTCTCAGGAATTCCAAACCCTACAAATTGGATTCTCTCATTCATTAGAAACTTAGATATAGATTCAGGCAAAATGTCCCCTGAATGAAACCTGAGGATCACGCAACCGACTCCAAAGCATAATATCAACAAAACAATTGAGGGATCTCGAGGGTGTCGCATAACATCGATCCCAACGATCGGGGGACGTGCCCATATCTTTCCTTCCGGGAAAAGGAAATCTTTTGAACAGATTACAGATTCAAAATCCCGCGCTTTGAAGGTAATCCCTTCAAGTTTCACCTCGAATCGATTCGTTCTCAAGTATACGATTCCTGCAGACATGATTAAATTTCATATGGGACATATGATATTTACTTATTGTTTTTTTGCTAATATTTTTGTTTCATTTTGCATGAGAGAATAAATTTTTTCTTTTGGTTTTTTTGGTATGGGAACAAAACATTGTTAGAAAACAAATGACAAAAATTTGATAAAAAATTTGTGGATATCCATAAGTGGTGCCTGTATATAGGGTTTTCCACTCTGTATTGGATAATTATAATATCCACATAAAAAAAAAATTAGCTAAATATATTGATCTATTTTTATGGTAAACCATACATGCATGCTGTTCATTTTGTGGATTATATCTAAGTTTTTTAAGTTAATATTTTTACTATTTGACTAAGTTTGTGAGGTTTTAGGCATTTTGTTGACCAGTTCAAATGTGGACTATTTTGACCACATTCATCCCAAGTCAAATTACTTTGACACTACATATATACCCCAAACATATATGTACTTACAAGTTTATCATTACTACATTTAAACCTCATTTTCTATCTAATATTGACTTCACTAATGTTTATATTTTATTACAATTTGACCATGTTGAAAATATAGTCCAACAACATACACGATAATGTATATCATCCTCAAAACTTAGGCTATAATATAATTGATAAGGTCTATCTCTTTATATGATGAGTGAAATAAAAACAAATGTCAAATGTAAGACACCTTTAAATGACCCGGCCCCTCAAAAGCAATGTCCCACATAGTTAAATTAGTAGAATTCACACCCCCACATATGTGGGAGACATAAATATCTTGTCAACTCGGATTACCCCTTTTAGACCAACCGAGGATGTCGGTTTAAGCAGTTGATCGGATCATTTATGGTTCACTTAACACTACTTGACCCGGGGATTTGGGGGAGTTATAATTGTTATCAAAGCCGACATCAGACGATACTAAGTGCCACACCGTGAGAGACGGTGTGGTTCACTTGTAGATTCCTTTGATATGGACGAGTCTAAGATAAATCCCGGCGAGACGGTATGAGCTACATCTAGATTCCTCTGAGACAAATCCTGACGAGGACGTCCCTTGCTTATAAGGGGAGGATAATGTAACGATGACAACGGCCTAAAGACTTGGGCCGCTACGGACACGGGGTTTGGAAGCGTTACATCAAGAATGGGCTACTCTTTGATATATATATATATATATATATATATATATATATATATATATATATATATATATATATATATATATTCCTAAGAGACAGGGTATGATATTGATTGTATAGTTTATTGACTGGATTGCAATAATGAAGTATCGATTGTACTTTCTGACCGTTATTAAGATTACAATATATCAAACATACTGACCCAGTTTAGTCTGGGTAATAATTATTTTCTGTTCTTAAAAAAATAATTATTTTCTATCTTCAATTTAGTCAGAAAACGGTGTGAAAAGACTCGGCCGTAAAAAAAAATAAAAAAGCTTCTGAGTATTGTCATTTTTCTTTGAATTATAAAATAAGTCTCACCTTCACTAACACAAAAAAAACAAGTAAAAAATAAATAAATAAACAAACTATATCATTCAACTCATAACATGCATTACAAAATATTTTTGAATTATTAAATAAAATATAATATTTATTGATTGATATACGTCACAAAGACAATAAATGTTGTAAAACTACTTTGTAACAACTTCACCCCTGTAACAACATTTCTAACAAATCCTAATTGGCAGATTGAAAAAGTGTTTAAGGAGTATAAACACGATTTGACTCGATTTGTTAATTCTCTTTTAACATAGTTTCACTTGGGCACTTTTTTCATGCATGTTCAACTTTACACCAAAAATTAGTTTCTATGTATTGTCAATTTCTTTGAATTAGAAATATGTCCCACCTTCATTAATAATAGAGAAACATATAAGCTAATGCCATTCAAATTCCCTTCAAAATAATTATATTAAAATAATAAATAAATAAACAAAAAAAATCTAAAGCTATGTTCTTGACCATAAAAATTAACTCAAGACATACATTACAAAATATTTTTGTATTATTAAGTAAAATATAACCTTTCAATAAAAAAAGTAAAATATAAAATTTATTGATTGATATACGTTTCAGTACAATAAATGTTGAAAAAAAATACTTTGTAACAACTTAACCCCTACCTATAACATCATTAATTTCTAACCAATCCTAATTGGAAGATTCAAAAAGTCTTTCTTCAAATTGACTAATTTTGCACGTGTAACAAACAAATTGTTAAAGAAGACAAAGAGTAATAAAGTTAATCTAACTGCAAACTATAATTGCAAACAACCCTAAAAGTTTGAAATTGAAGAATTTTGAATCTCTTTGTTAGCTAAGTTGTCATTCTAATTGACCACTCATTACTTTTTTATCTATTTTACCCTAAATTTATTATCATTTTAATTACTCCTTCTGTTTCGAAATAACTGAAGCAGTTGTTAAAAATATTCGTTTTAAAATAATTAAAACAGTACATATTTCAATAGAATATTTAATGTATTATCCCCATTTCACCCTTCTTTTTAATTTTGTCTTCCCTGCATTAAATGCACCTTATTATACTCCAAAGGCTTTTTGATGGGAGTAGTACTATTTTTCAACGGAATGTACTCCATCAATTTAGAAAATTCCAAGGACTTTTTTGGAGAGATACAAAACAATTAGATAAGGGTATTTTAGTCTATATCACATCAAAATCAATACAATAAATTATTTTATTAATCTGTGTGTTTTTGACAGCTGCCTCAGTTATTTCGGAACGGATGAAGTATTTTTTATTACATAACAACTGTTTCATTAATAAAATCAATGGGTATTTTAGGCATTTAAACTTAAAATTTATGATATATATTCTATCACTTTCTGAATCTACGTACGTGAAAATCTCTACAATGACTTATATCTTGGGACACAAAGAGTATTATACAACATGTATACGTAGGTGATATCGAGTAAATGGTTGGGATCAATGCAAACTTGAATTACCATATCTCCTAAAAGTTTAAGCAGATCGGAAAATAAATAATTAATATTTTATATAATTTAACACGACATCTCAAGTGTTAGTAGTCTTTTATATAGTTTTTTTTTTTTTATAGAGACACAACACTTGTTTTTTTTTTTTTTTTTTTTTTTTGGTTTAATTAGATGGACTGTGCTTGTAGCGGAGTTTTAACTTAAGACATCTTGTTCTGATACCATGTTAAATTACCGTTTCTTCGAAAAGCATAACAAATCTGCCTCTCATCATTTCATTTGATACAACTTTCGTACAACGTCTATTTTGAAAAGAAAAAAAAAATAAAAATCAATCTTTATGTTCCATGAGTGAATACTACTACTACTATATATATATATCTACACTCCAACAAATAACCTCTCAACTCCAATTAAATTAAACCCTCCTTCTCCCATTAAAAATGAAGAACACATCCTCTAGAATTTGGTCTTCTCTTTTCATTATATTATTCACAACTCATCATGTGTCCTCTACAGTGATAGGAAATAATTATTCCTTAGAAAGGCCATTCAATAATACAATTTCAGCAGTTTATGTTTTTGGAGACTCCACAGTTGACCCTGGAAACAATAACTGCAATATTAACACTATTTTCAAGTGCAATTTCCCACCTTATGGTAAAGATTTCATTAATCGAATCCCAACCGGAAGGTTCTCCAATGGCCGCCTTGTCACTGATTTTTTGGGTAACAAGTTGTCGTCCTTCTTGTTCTTGTTCTTTTTTAATTATTTATTTTTATTATTTATTATTATTATTATTATTATTATTATTATTATTAATAAAAGGTTGTCTTTACTACTTTGTAGACACTAGGGACACGTGCTTCATTGTCAAACTTTTGATGATTTTTTTTGAAAAAAATAAAATAATTATATTAAAATAAAGGGTTCTAAAGACACCTATTTATTACTTCTAACACATTTTTTATTATTATTTTTCATTTACTTCTATCCACCATAAAATTACTTTACACCACAATAATAGCCCATTCTTTTAAAATATACACTTTAGCCCTGAACTTTACAATATAATCCCTTAATTATTATCAATATCATTTATTCATCCTTACCTTTATCAAAAAACCCACCCTTTCTCCTCCATCATCCCCACCAATTCTTCTTCCTCCTCCTCCCTCAATCATTTCCTCCTCAGGACCGCCCCACCCTTTCCCCCCATCATCCACACCACTTCTTTTTGTTCTTCTCCTACCTCAACCACTCCCTCCTCCTCCAAATCGCAGCTCCATCTTCTTTTTTTTTTTTTCACTTTCAAATCGCAGCTTCACCATTTTTTTTTCAGCTTCCAAATCGCAGCTTTAAAGAAAACAATATGGCCTCCCTTCCCAACCATCACGCATTCATCCATGGACGAGGGGTGTCGATTTGCATGTGGGTTTCCAAAAAAAAAAAAAATGGTGCTGTGTTGGTGTTTTCCGGCAGCCGTTAAAGGGAAGGGAGGAGATGGAGCGTCGGGGAAGGAGGAGGGCAGCTGTTTTGCAGAGGGGAAAGGGCGGGGTGGTGGAAATGAAAAAAAATGATGTTTTGGGTCGTGAAAATGGTGGGGGTCGCCGGAAATGGGGGTCTCTGTTTGAAAGGGGGTTGGTAAATGAGGGGGGGGTGGGGGTTGCCGGAGAAATGGTTTGGGGGGATGTCGTCGGAAAAAATGGAGGAAAGAGGTTATGCTATATGGAAAATGAAGAAGTGTTAGGATGGTGGTGATGGTGTGTGAGGGTGGTGGAGAAAATGGTTTGGTGCTGTAAATTGGGGGGGTAGGGGGTGGGGGGGGTTATGTGGTCGCGGGGAAAAATGAGGGGGTGAATTTTTGGGAGGACTAGTTTGAATTTTCTAAAAGTTGTGGTGAAAGTAGTAGTTTTTGTGGTGTATGAAGTAAGAAAATAATAAAAATATTAACCGTGCTGTTAAAAATATAATTTTGCGGTGCCGGAAGTTAAGGGGTCGCTGAAAGTAATAAGGAGGGCTTTTAGAACCCCTTAAAATAATGCCATTTAACTTTTAAAGAGAAACACTTTATTTTTGCAGAGTTTCTTCAATTTTGTTTTGTGCCTCCGGTTTCTGGATTTATCGATGGTGTGCGTGTGCGTGTGCGTGTGTGTATATATATATATACTTAATTATTATGTTTCTATTTAACTGTCGTTGTTGTTAAAAATAAAATTTCACTTTTACATTTCCAAAACCTTGGTTCATTTAATTAAGTAAGTATGTTTATAGTAATTAATCAATAATTGAAATTTTGTTTAATTAATTTTGTTGATCGTTATGGAACAGCTTCATATATAGGAATCAAAGAGACAATACCAGCTTACTTGGCTTCTAATACAGAAGATATGCTCACCGGCGTGAGCTTTGCGTCCGCCGGCACCGGAATCGACCCTTTACGGCGAAAATAAGCGTCTCTTTCTCTCTCTTCATCCTTTTATTCATGCACTTATACATACATACACATGTTGAAAACATAATTTTCCTTAAAGAAAATACATATAGAGGAAGACGGGATATTGACCGACACCAACCGATATGAGATTGGTATAATGTGGGGTTGAGGTGGGAAAGAGAGGATCTTGGATGGTTTCACGGGGAGAGAAAAAGAGATTTTGACTGACACTAGCCAAGATCCCGTCTTCCTCACCCCACATGATTCCGGTCAAGACCCCTCTTCCTCACCCCAACACCTCGTAACAGCAGTCAAGAATGGTGATGTGATATCCTACATTGTGGGGAAGCACATTACCACCTTATAAACGCTAGAGATAAATATCTTGTCAACTCGGGTTAACCATTTTAGACCAAGCGAGGACGGCGGTATAAACAGTTGACCGGACGTTTATGACTCATTTAGTGCTACCAGACCCAGGATTTGAGGGCGTTATAGAATGGTATCAGATCCGACTATCAGACGGATCTAAGTGCCACATGCCACCTCTTGACGAACCTAAGTGCCACATGTCTCCTCTAGAGTCCTCTGGTAGAGACGAACTGGGACAAGTCGAAAGGGACTAGTCTTGGCCGTCCTGGCGAGGATGTTAGCCCCTTATAAGAGGGGAAAATGTGATATCCCACATTGGAAGTGGGGAAATATATCACCACCATATACGTGTGAGATATAAATGTCCTGTCAAATCGGTTTAGCCTTTTTAGACCAAGCGAGGACGACGGTCTAAATAGTTGACCAGATATTTATGACTCATTTAGCGCTACAAGACCCGGGTCTGAAGGCGTTACAAGTGATTTTTTTTTCACTAGTCAATGAAATCCACATAAGTCGATACTTGCTACAAATAATCCAAAAGTATTAATGTTTTTTTTCTTTCACTAGACCATGAAATCAACATAAGTCAATACATGCTACAAATAATCCAAAAATATTAATGTGTCTATATTATTGTTGCACATTTTGCACAATTTTGTTTCACCATAATGATGCACATTCATGGTAGTATGAATTCTTATATATGTGGTAATTATCATTGTAATTTCAAGATTCACCATTCTTTCCAAGACTCCAAAAAAAACACATTAAAGAACATTGAGGGTTTTTTTTTTTAGGGAAAGAAATATTGCTTTTAAGTGTGAAATAGTGTACTTTCGACGTTAATCCGATTTTTTCAATAAATTTTTTTTTTGAAAAAAAAGTTGTAAAAGATTCCTATGTAGTCCAATAAAAGCTAAACTAATTACTTTAGTTTCACCAAAAGGGACAAGAGATGTACAAGTATTTTTATATGACTTATATTTTACAACATTTAATACGCAATTATGTAAATGTATGACCCATTTCTTCTTTCTTTTCAATTGTCTATATTTCACAGCATGTAATTTCATTTGAAGAGCAGTTGAATTATTTCAGAGCATGTAAATCAATAATTGAGGAGGCTATAGGAACGGAAGAGGCTAATTTGGTAATTAGCAAAGCGGTTTTCTTCATAAGTGCAGGAACTAATGACTTTGTTGTTAACTATTTTGGGCCCACAAAAAGCCAAAGTTATCAATACACAATCTCTTCTTACCAGAATCTCTTGTTTCAGAACTTGCAAGAAATTATCCAGGTTAGTATATATATATATATATATATATCCCTAAACTTTTACCAGTTTGATCTTATAATTAGTAGTTGTATTTTATTAGGAAATATCATAAGTTGTTTACCATTACCTTGATGAACTAAACCCTTAGATTTCATAGCATTAACCGTCAATAATGACGGTTTTTTATTCGTACATATGTATGGTTTTGGCTCGTGTTAATGTTTTTCACATATGTTCTGTACGTAAAAGAATGTTAGTATATAAAATAGAAATTCAAATCATTCAGATTTATTAAAAATCATATAAAAGTTTTTACTAATCATATATGTAAAGTATATATTATCTAAATTTGAGTTACATTTTGCAAATCAATTGTATTTTATATTCAATTATATGCGGTAGATACTAGATATTGAGATACATTTCACTCTGGAAAAAACTTTATAAAATAGAGAATTTGTTTGTAGGAATGATGTAAATGCTCTAAATACACATCACCTAATATATATATATATATATATATATATATATATATATATATATATATATATATATATATATATATATATATATATATATAGATATATATAAGAGCATGCACCTTCAGTGATAAAAAATGATGGTATTGCAATGACAATCTTGTCTTTGAGTTAAGATGTGAGCAGTGAACGTTTGATTCTGTAAATGGTTAACTTCTCTCAGTAATACGAGGTATACAATAAGCAATTTACAAACTAAATCACTAAGTTATGATTTCCTATTTACATCGATCTTCCATAAAGCTCTAGATGTAGGGTAACTAAACGTGCATACACTTGTGATCGCAAACGTACATAGGGTTCGAAGGAAGTGTCGAATGAATATGATATATCTAACTAACTTCTATAATTTAAAAGAGTAAAACCGATCACTTCATGTAATTGATTCAATATACCTCCGCTTGTTATGACTTTTATACAATAAAATAGTTGTATGGCTATGTCATTGCCACATTATCTCTTTTATGGAACTTTCTAGCTTTAAATGTCACACCATACATTTCTGACTCAATCATCCTATACAAGTTGAGTTGTAGGGGTCCTATTTATTGAAGTTAAAAAGTTAAAAGAAAGGACAAGTCAATTCAATAATTTATGAATGTATGTATATATGTTGGTGTATTTCTTTAATAAGAATATAGATGGGATAGGTGTAATTGGACTTGAGTTGGATGGAAGAAGTGGGGTCCCATTTTGATTTGCCTTTTTTCGGTATCCTTTACAAAGAGGAGGATCACATGTTCCTATCAGTTGCGTTGCAGACCTATACAAATTTCTCAGTGACATCAGAATATATTTGAGGGTTGAGTGATAACATTTATATTGTTTTTTTATATATATTTTTTACCATCGTTTTCCGTATCTCATTGGGGACACTGACCCTGCTCTATTCGACTTATATCCGCCCCTGGTTCCTACACTTAGCTTAGTTTGGGTTGGTTTGGTTTATCATCACATGTAACTATGAAACGTCTTTTCATTTCAATTAGAATGATGTCTTAATTAACTCTCTTACCAATAAGATATTTTTTGATTTTCTATTCATCATTACACAAGCATCATCAATGTAGAGTGTCATCCAGTTTTGATCAAACAAATCAGAGTTCGAATCAAAATACACATAATTGTAATAGGCGACTCTTTGAATAGGGTCTCTAAATATATAAACTTTTCCAGTTACTATTTATTGTCCATGTGGTTTATGCAGACCTTGATAGAAGAGGGGGCCACGAAACTCGCCGTGGTGGGGTTGCCGCCGATGGGGTGTTTGCCGCTAATCATGACCACTAGTAACGACCTTTTCGGAGCTATGTTGCGGGAATGTAAAGCTTATTATAACAATATTGCAATTAATTACAATCATCAACTCAAGAAGTTATTGAAAGCTTTGGGCAAGAGATATCCCTCTACAAAAATCGTCTATGGCAATAGCTATGATTCTTTGAATGATATGATGCTATACCCTGAGAAATATGGTAAGTATTAATTCAACAACATATCCATTTAAGGAAATATAATAATGTTGCTCTCACAATAATTCTGAAACAACAAATATTATAATCAGATGTGTCACTGAGTTCAATGATTGTATGACACTAAGGAACCGTTCTTGAATAAATGTTACATAATGAGTGGTCCCAATGCACTTAATGTTATGATATTTGTTGTGACAGTAGTATTATTTGTTCAGAAATTCTGGTTTCATAATAAAATGATCACTGGGTAATGCACTTTTAATATAAAGACTTACTTTTTAATGTATTTTCTATCACCTCCACAGGGTTTGAGGATGTAAAAGCTGGCTGTTGTGGGACTGGGCTAATTGAAGGAGCATTTTTTTGCAATCCAACTACCTTTATATGTCCAGATGCCTCAAAGAAAATGTTTTGGGATTCAATACATCCAAGCCAAGCAACATATTCTTATCTCTTCGAAGGCTTTCGTCCCGTCGTGGATACCCTTCTGAAGGAATAGCACACATGTAAGGGCGGAATCAAGATTCGAAGCTGAACTGAGTTAGTGAGTTGTATTCGAATGATAGTTTGAGTCGGGTTAAGACGATTCGATGAATTGTACTGATTGACGTAAGTCAGGGTGAAAAAGATTCGGGTAGGCTTACCCCTCAAGCTAGCTAGGTTTGTGGACAATATATGTTACAATGTCTTTTCATGTGTTATTTTGTTTTGGCTATGGGATTGATAATGTTATTTTGTGGTAGCTAGTAAAAGAAATGATAGCTAGAAATATTTTGTGGCAATACTATGATCTTTCTTAAATACTATCCAACCTAAATACTAGCAATATCAAAATTGATACAAGTCTTTCTTAAGCATTAATTGAATGCATGCTTACATAATGAAAATGATTTGTAAAACCTAACACACCTGAAGGGCATTGAATGATGACTTAATTAGCCGAAGAAACCCTACTCATTCTTGGCTCTTAGTAGATTTTTCCCTTTAGGTTTTTCTGCTACGAGGTTTTCACGAGGCGGGGTTAGGTGCCGATGTTTTATAACTTTTCAAAGGCCGCGCGGGTTGGATCGCCTGTTGTATTTTTCTTCTCTTTTATTAATAAAAATTAACGAAAATGTTTTTTTTTCCAACAACTTCTTTTATCAATAATAACGAAAATGCTTGTTCTAGAAACACTGAGTTGAAATTGAAAATGGTCGAAATGCTCAACAAAAAATTTTGTACGAGGAAGGGGTGTTTGCTTGCTTGTTGCTGTGTTATTGTATGCGTCAGTGGTTGTCTGAAGTATGATATGTTGGTGTGTATTTAAGGGATTGGTTTGAATACACTTGGCTAAACATTTTATTTATAATCTATTTTATTTTCATAATTATTCTTTTACTTTTTGCATTAAAAAAAAGATTTGGTAAAAACTGGTCTCAAACGAGCCTAGATCAGACTAGAATCTATTTAAACCAAATCATTGGTTGTGTAATGCTGTTCATATATTTATTGCTGTTAAAAAAAAAATGGTTGTGTAAGTGGTTTGGCTAGGGATATAAATTCTCCGAACCAAACTGACTATTAATATGAACAAACCAAATTGAACCATTACTGAATCCATTATACCTCAAACAATACTGTGAGGCCTAAGATGTGGGACTTTTACATTCTGTATTAAAACCGAATACTATACGAAAATAAGTGTCATATATACCGTGTTAAACGATGAAGATCATCTTTAGAATCTCTTGATAGGATCCTACGGAGAATGTCAATTCTTGAAGAGTGGGAGAATATATAGCAAGCTTCTAGACAAAGTTCAAATCTTACAAATCACTCCAGACACAAACCATTTCAAACAAAAAAAAAACTTTGGAGGATCCAAAATTAGAGGATTATCACTCCATCTATCCCACTCAAACCCAAGTCTTTTTGTTCTACCATTAATCCATGCAAAACTAATTGTTTTTAATTCCCCAAAAGAAAGTTAACCTGCAGTTGGCTTGTTATTAAAGACAAGTTATTCCTTAGAGTCCAAATCTTCCATAACACCACTTTTTTAATCGCATCCCAAACATGGAGAAGGTTGCCATGCTTAGCCGTAGACGGACGGAAAGATAAAAGATCTACCACTCAATAGGCATCGGAGTAGAAATCGCGCACTAGTCAAAAACTTTTCTCCAGATAGAGGAGGCAAAAGGGCAAAGTAGAAAAATGTGAGTATTGTCTTCCTCACTCAAGTCACAATCTGGGATATATATGTAACGCCCCGCTCCCGGATACCGAGCCCTTATCCGGAAGAGAACGTTCGGCGCGTATAGCATTAAATAAATTTAATATTATACGCAAGCCTACGCGTCGTCGTATCAAATAAAAGCAAACGGAAGCCCAAAAGACTCGGGTAAAATCATAAATGCTACTATGAATAGAAAGTAACCATTCATAAGATGGAAATAATTAACTTACAACAACGATTCTCCAAAGATTACAAAGTACGGTGTCTTGAAAGAACTTGTCTACAAAGTCTAGAATTAAAAGCAAACAATGCATCGTCGAAAGTCTTCCTCGTAGTCCTCAACAAACTCGTGGTCAGCCTGTTCGTCTTCTCACCCCACAATGCATACAAAAGAAAATGCAAAGGAGGTAAGTACAAAGTACTTAGTAAAAGTGAGAAGCTAATGAATAACTAAGTTCTACAATGTAAAGGTTCCTATTATTAATTATTAAGTTATCTTTATAAGACCAACTCAATCTAGGGTTCACTCTATGTCCATCAACATGTCATGACTATACGTTTCTATCTTAACTTATCTTGGTTACATCATTACTCAAGGACACTGTGCATAATGAAAATTCCACCACGAGATGTACTTGCCAACTACGGTGAATAGCACCGATAGTCCCGGGATCTCCCCGGTATACGTATACGTTCGCCGAATTTCCTCCACTGCCATTCAGCCGTTTATAGGCCAGCATCGTTGTTCGCTTTTACTGAGCGTACCACATCGCCGATATGAATCAGTGTCTAACCGAGAATAAATGACGTTTCATCTTTTACTACACTTATGTAATTATTATTGTGAATTAACTAGCCACCTAAGTGTTTTCAAGTAAGCTCCCTCACATACACTACTCTCTTTCCTAGACCACTAGACACGGACAAGGCCTAGCACATACATAGACATTGATGAACTCTAGTTCATCAAAGCACAAGCCATTTCATGCCTTTCCGACGGTCCCGAACTTCAACTCCCTTTTAAGAGTACGTCCGGTGCCGGAACCAAACTCAATCGAGGCTTGTTTAGGTTTAATTAATGTTATTGAATCAAAAAAAATAGAAATTTAAAACTCAACACAAATATACCAAAACCTATTACATCTCATTAAATACAACTTAGCATGAATTCTATCACCAAACAACACCAAAACTCACCAAAACTCAACCTATCATTATAAAACTATAATTACTCATTAGGAAGAGCCTCTTACCTTAATTTCCAACAAAACCGATCCAAAACCTTCAAGAAAACGCTGAACTTCTAAGCCTTTAACTTGTAACCTAATTAAACAACAAGTAAACCTAAAAATTCTATCTTTCTTGAAAAACCCGAATTGAAAAACGTGTGTAAAACTGAATATTACTGAATTAAATGCTGTGAACCTATTTTTAGAATGATCTACGCTCCAAGACGATCGTTTTGACTACTCATGGCTGAAAAACAGAGCTACAGATTAAAAGATACGAATTTTTGAAGAAACGAACTCGACGATTATGAAAAGCTAGGGCTAAACTGAAAACTTACGAAATAAGGATATTTTATTTTCCAAAGTTGCGTCTCGTCGCGGTGATCACTTTTCTCTCCTGCGGCATCTTGAACAGATGAACTGATTGGCCGCACGGTTGAAGATTTCGTTCCAGGCATCTCTGCGTTATTTCCTCGCGTCGTCCTATTTTTTTCTCAGAAACCGCCGTGAATTATATGAGGGAAATTAGGAAATTGTTTCCTTAAATAATAATTATTAAAAATATTTTTAATAATTAATCCATTTATTCCATATAATCAATTTTTCCAAGATTTTTAATTAAATCATTTTTAATTAAATAAAAAAAGCGAATAATAATTAGGTCGTAGCAAATACACCCAATTACTATTTTACCTTTTATGAAAAGTTGATGTTACATTCCTCCCCCTTAAGAGGAGTTTCGTCCTCGAAACTCGAATGTAGCCTGGGTGTACTTGAACTCTAGACTTTGCGAAGCGTTTCGTCTTCGAAACTCTCATGTCGTCTTTTCCGGCGTGTGACTGCTTCACTGAACCAAAGCTAGTTGTACATCTTCTTTCTTAATTTTTCTTCATCTATCGCTCCAAAGTGCACTTGATTCTTCCGCGTAGGTCAAAGTCTCTTCAGTCATTTTGAGGTCAAAGCTTGCTTCCACATCAATGTTGGTTAAGCATTAGTTCATCACCGGCACAAGAGGGACGTCTTTAGATACACTTTATCTTCACTTAAGACCCAAACCGTCTTCTTCTTCCATCTTCACCACTCTTCTGCTTGTCTTGAGCCAACTTGAGGTTGCGACGATCCACTTCAATCTTCTTGTTGGTTTGCGGTATCACTCTGGTCTTGTATTATTTATTGCTCCACTTCATCCTATAAAACTGGCATTCTACGCTAACTTCCATGCAGAGCTTCAAATGTTGACATCTGGACGATGAAGTGGTAACCATTGTTGTAGACAACTCTTCTATGTCTATATTCATGAAAGATCTTTAGTAGTACTGTTCCAACTCTCTGTGCATCTTGGTTGCTCCGGATGAACACAAGTGCTATCTTGTGGCTTCATGCATCACTTTGACACAAACTTGTTGTAGAACCATAATGATCCTAGCTAAAGGACTTCTGAGTCTCGTTGGGATGGAGAACATGCATTTGTCATACTTTCTCTTGACGATCTGATCCGATACTTATGCCAATAAGGATTAGCTTGGAAAAACAAACAGAGTTTGAAGGTGACAAGTTGAGCACCAGGAAGGCTAAACCGTTTATAATCAGAAAGAGGGAAGAATCTCAACATGCAGGAGCTTTAGAGACAAAACGAGTACACCAAAAGGTCTCAGAATGAAATAAAAGGAACTTGTCAAGAAAAAAATCAAAGTCTGCATTATTCAAACAGAGGTTATTTCAAGATTGAAAATGTGATATGGTATTCCTCATGACTATGTAAGGGAAAAAATCAAAAGTTTGAAAAAGTATGTGATAAACGAGCTTTCAAGTGAAGGGAAAAAGACACTTAAGAATTTTTGGATAAAGTTTGGCTTCAAAGAATTAACTCAAACTTTCAAATGAAGTGTGAAAGATCATTGATGATCCAATTCAAAGTTTCAAGGTTGCACCACTCGAGAGAAATAGCACACTGCCGAGGAATAAGGGCTCAAGGTTATCCCTCGTGTGGGAAAGAAAAGGTTAAAAGAAAACAGACATTTCAACCGGTGATCTTTTTCAACCGGTGATCTTTCAAAGAAAATAGACATTTCACACAGAAGGTAGGGAGGGTAATTCTTATAGACCCGGATACAGTTTGTAAGAATTTTTTAGAATATGGGAGAGTGTTTCTTTGTTCTTCTTCCAAAGATTTCATTTCTATGGATGTTAAAGTGTCGGTTGGCGGGAAATTTCAGGGTATTTGGCTAGTAGAAGAAGATGGTGATCTTTCAGCTGAGCAATCATCCTTGCCAGACCCCTTTGACAGCGCTGAAATCTCCCACGTGGATGAGTGTATCGGCGGATCGGAAGCTTCTGCAGGAGAACCGGAGGAGGAAACGTTAACTCCGACCGGTGGGGAGGTGAGAGAGCGGACAGAAGCTGTTGTTGGCTCGATGGGTTTGTTAGGTGAGACTTCAATCTCTCGGTCGGAGATGCTTCCGGCGACCATGTCATCATCTGACCTTCCGGTGACCGAGTCGTCGGCCTCGTCTGAGTTTCCTGGGAATGTGTGTCTCTCAGCAATTATTGACTCTGTTTTTTCAGTGGCTCAAGAAAATAGTTATAAAGTAGCTGATTTATTGAGCATTGAGCCTCCTATTTCTTTCTCTTATTCCGATAAGAATGCTGTTTGGGAAGGTGTGCTTGAGCCCAATGGAGTTGTTGTATCAAGAAACCTGGGGAATGGTATATTTTTTAATGAAGAAGTTTTTTATTCAAAGGTGGAACCAAATAATATTGCTAGGGAAGTTTTTTATTGTCCCGTAAATTCAAAATCTGTTGCTAAGGAGGGTGCTTTTTATAAAGACAAACAGATTAAGGACGTTGAAACGGGAGTCGAGGTTGTGCCAGTTTTATCTAAAAGAAGCAAGAGCAAAAGATTTAGAAAATTCTCGGTGGTTAGGGCTCTTCAGTTATGTCGGGTTAAAGAAGGGTGTTTTTTCGATCCAAAGTATAGGGTAGACCTAAGAAAAAAACTATGGAAAAGCCTAAATGATTTTGAGTATGACTTTTCTGTCGACAAGTCGTTAAGGTTAGGCAACCAAGGAGGTATGCGGAGATATGTGATCCAGGCTCTAAAGTCTCGACAGATAGTCAGTCTGCAAATCAAATTGGTGTTTTGTCGGATCATGGTATCTGGAAGTTTGGAGCCTAAGTCTTTTGTAATATTCCGATTTTCAGGAAAGGGCAGACGTGTCTTTTTGTGAAAACGAAATATTAGGTTCGGTTTCCTTTTATTCGGAGTTAAGTATTTTGGACGTTTTATATATATATTCGAGTGTTATATATGTAATTAAGGAAATAATGAGTTTTGTAACCAAGGGCGTTTTGGGGAAAAAGGGTTATTGTGGAATTAGGTATTAAGGGGAAATTAATCACCTAATTACTTCCTTTTCAGTTTCAGCCCCTTCCCCATTACCTTGTGCGACCTTGAGAGGAAAAGAGAGAGAACAAAAGAGTTTTTCATAATCCGGAGAAGAGGAGTTGATCATTTTCGAACCGGTGCAAGAATTGGAATCATTGTGAAGAAGGCTACGTTTTGGTATCGTTTGGTGGTGTTACGGCGAGCGTTTACTACGAGTTTGGAGCGAGTTTTGGGGGCTGTTTAGAGGTAAGAAAAGTTATCCCTATGATCTCATTCGTTTGTATAAGGTTTAGATGAATTTGTAGGTGGTTTTGGTGCTAGAATGATGTATTGTTGGTTTGAGTTCGTACGTAAGTATCATGGCATGTTTAGATACAAGTTTCTTTGTGTTTCGTGCTTGTGTTTTTTTGGTTTTTGGTTGAAATACGATCTAGGGTTCGAATGATGAAGAATTAGGGTTCCGGTCGAACCCGGGTGGACGGACGTCCGGTATTACGGGACGGGCGTCCGGCCTAGGTTCCACCTTGGACGAGCGTCGGTTGCATTGGACGGGCGTCGAGGTGCTATTTTACATTCGGGATTGAAGCTGTTTTGGGTGGACGGGCGTCGGGTATAGTGGACGGGCGTCTTTGGATGTCGAGACGGGCGTCCATGGCTTAAAACGGACGTCTAGTGGTTTTGTCACTATTTCTTTGTGGGTCGTTGCTCAACCTTATAAACATGATTTATCTTTATGAACCCTTATATATGATATGTTAATATGGTATAAACATAGACAAGCTTTGAATTGAGCTTCGATTCATTCGGTTAAAACACCGAATGTACTCTTAAAGGGAGTTGAAGTTCGGATCCGTCGGAAGAGCATGATAGGCTTGTGCTTTGATGAATTAGGATTCATCAACGTACGTGTATGTGCTAGGACTTGTCCGTGTCTAGTGGTCTAGGAAGAGAGTAGTCTATGTGAGGGAGATTACTTGAAAATACTTAGGTTGGCTAGCTAATAACCTAATAAACAACGTATGTGACTAGTAAAAGATTAAACAACATGTCTCTCTTGGCTAGGCACCGGGCTAAATCGCGATGCATGTGCTACCTCGAAGGTGGAGGAACTTCGTAGGTCAAAAGACCCTAAGTACGGAGGGACTCGCCGAGGTGTGCGTGCTATCGGAGTCTACCTTTTCTAGACTTCGTGGGTATTGGTGTGATCCACTAATATGTTGCAAAAGAGTGTTTCCAAGGTAGAAGAACTCGTAGGTCAAAGACCACTAAGTACGGAGGGACTCTGCGAGGGGATGCGCGTAGTGCCCTTGAGTGCGGTTGTAACATAGATAGGTTAAGCTAGAAACGAGTTAGTCACAACATGTTGATGAGCATGAAGTGAACCTTAGATTGAGTCGGTCTCATATAATCAAATAAACGGCTTAAATATCTTTCCTTATAATTTCTTTTGATATCATAGCTTCTCTTTCTTTCTAAGTACGTAGTACTTACCTCGAATGCATATTTGTTTTTATGTGTTTGGGGGTGAGAAGACGAACAGGTTTACGAGGAAGGATTTGACGACAATATTTGAAGACGCTTGTTGGAAGTTCAAGATGTTCCTTTTCTATTTTTCGTTGGTTGTTATTTCAGTACTTTTGAGGTAGACGTTTGGTTTCTTTCTAGACGTTGGGTTCTTGTATCGTTTTGGGATTTTCGTACTTTTCCAAATGTAATAATTTACATTTCCACCCTTAGATTTCTTTTCTACTCTTTATTTTTCTTTGGGAAAATTTTATATACCCGAGTTTTGCTTCCGTTTTGCTTTTAATTTGATACGACGTAGTAGAGGCTTACGTATAAAATGAATTTACTTTTATTTTATACGTGCCGAACGTTCCTTTCCGGATAAGGACTCGGTGTCCGGGAACGGGGCGTTACGGTTGGTATCAGAGAAAAGCGCCCTTTAGGCTTCCCTTCTTTTAAGATAAGTTTCTTTAGATCTTTTAGTAACGTCTGGTTTTCTTGACCTTCCAGAATGGTAACCACAAGAAGAGGCGTTCATGGAGTGGGAGCTCGGGGGTTAGACAAGGGCGAGAGAGCCCGGTGCCCGTAGTAGGGGCGGATTCGTGAGGCGAATCCTTCGGCTCGTTTGAGTCTTTCACCACCACCCCATACGACCCACACCTACACCAAGGTCTCAACAAGAGGTGTCACCAAGGCCGCATCGAATCGCCACCCCGACCACCGCCAAGATACAACTACATTTACGGAGAGCACGGACAAGCACCTATTCGTGTCACGCGTAGTAGGCGACATCCCACCGATTAGTGTGCCTCCACCAGTGACCAATGTGTATCCCCCACCATCTAGTGCTTACCCTCCGGTGTATCCTCAACAGCAGCAGGTCTTTTACCCTCCTCCTGTAGGTCATGTTCCCCAACCTACAGTACCACCTTCACCACGCTTTGACCACCAGCAAGGCGTTGGTCATCCACCCTTTGGTTTTCAACAGCCTCAACAACACCAGTTTTATCAGGGGTACCATCCGTATCAGACTGAGCCTCAAGCAATCCCACCTTACCCGCAGCAACAGCAGTATCAGCAGCACGTACCTTTTGGTTACCCTCCGGTTCACCCACCAGTTAGACCGGCTTTTGAGCACACACCAGCGGTGGATTGGTATACAAGATTGAGGAGAAATCGAGTTGAGAACTTCTTTGGTAATGTGGAGCATTCTAAAGCAGAGGAATGGATAAGAGGATTCGAGAAAGCTTGTAGGAACATACATGTTCCGAGACGAGAGATGGCACAACTAGCAGTCAGTTTTCTGTTGGGAGCAGCAGAAGCGTGGATTGATGCCGTTCAAAGCAGCAACGGTAAGGTAACGGATTGGGAAGGGTTCAAGACTATGTTTTATAATGAGTACTTTCCGGTTACGGTTCAAGCAGATAAAGCAAGTCAATTTCTGAAGCACAAGCAAGGTACTCATCAGACAGTGTCCCAGTACACTAACAAGTTCAACGAGTTAGGAAGGTTTTATCTGAATTGATGCAAGTGGAAGAGAGAAAGATGGCCCTTTACAAGGATGGGTTGGCCTACGAGATTCAGTCGGGCATGCTAGGTTTTACGGCAAGGAATATGGCAGAGTTGATGAATAAAGCCTAGGAAGTCGAGACTTTCAGGAAGAGGGCTACAGTGGTTGTTGGTAATAAGCGAAACTTTGGGACAAGTCAAGGCAGTTATAGGGGAGCACCACAGCAAGTCGCCAAGAAGACTACGGCTCCTACAGCAGCTAAAGCCCCGAACAGTGCACCACTTTGCCCCGAGTGCAGCAGAAATCATACAGGAGAGTGCAGGCAGAGTAGTAACGGTTGTTATGTTTGTGGTGAGCAAGGACACTTTTCTAGAGCGTGTCCTAACAGGGGAAACAAGAGTGGTTCGGGTCAAGGAAGCGGGAGAGGCGGCCCGAGCCGACCGGTTCGAGTTTTTGCAGCGGATGCTAGCTTTGTGGAACCAGAGGATGACGTTATTTCAGGTACCATGTTTTGTTTCATTCCTTTATTAAGATATTATATGGCATGTTTATTCATGTTGTGATGTATTTTGAATATATGAATGTGCATCTTAGGTACGATAATGTTAGAAAACTTAGTGGTCAAGGCTTTGTTTGACACGGGAGCGTCAAATACTTTTGTGTCAACCAAGGTAGCTAAGAAGTTGGATTTACCTTCAGAGCCTTTAAGAAACACTTTGGAGATAACTACACCGTTAGGGAAGGTAACAAGGGTAACTAGAATGATACCTCAAGTGGAAGTTCGAGTCGGACCTTATCGATGTAAGAGCAAATTTACGGTTTTGGACTTTTCGGATTTTGATGTAATCCTCGGAATAGATTGGCTATCCGAGAATTATGTACACCTGGACTGTAAAGAAAAGAAAGTGACCTTTAAAGTACCTGGGAAATCAGACAAGACGTATCAAGGGAATGTGTATAAGCCGAGTAAGAAGAAACATCCGATCATATCAGCGGTTAAGGCAGTAAGGGCTTGTCAGAAGGGTTGTGAAGGCTACTTGTTGTATGCAGTGGACGTGGAACAAGTGAAGCCTAAGTTAGAGGAGACTCCCATAGTGAGGGAATACCCTGAGGTATTTCCAGAAGAGTTACCGGGAAACATGCCGGACAAGAGAGATAGAGTTTGAGATTCAGTTGATACCGGGAGCGGCACCAGTTGCTAAGGCACCTTACAGAATGGCACCGGCTGAATTAAAGGAGTTGAAAGCTCAACTTAAAGATATGCTTGAAAGGAACATAATTCAGCCCAGTACCTCGCCTTGGGGAGCCCTTGTCTTGTTTGTGAAGAAGAAAGACGGCAGCATGAGAATGTGTATCGACTACAGAGCACTGAACAACCTTACCATCAAGAATAAGTATCCTCTACCAAGGATAGATGATCTGTTTAATCCGTTGCAAGGTAAGAAGGTGTTTTCCAAGATCGACACGAGGTCCGGATATCATCAATTGAAGGTTAAGATAGCGAGATATACCGAAGACGGCTTTCAGTACGAGATATGGACATTATGAGTTCCTTGTCATGCCTTTTGGACTTACTAATGCTCCATCTGCATTTATGGATTTGATGCAGCGAGTTTTCATGCCGTACTTGGATAAGTTCGTGATAGTGTTCATAGACGATATCCTAGTTTACTCTAAGGATGAGAAAGAACATGAGGAACACTTAAGGATAGTGTTGGACACACTGAGGAAGAATCAGTTGTATGCAAAGTTTTCTAAGTGTGACTTTTGGTTGGATCGAGTGAGTTTCTTGGGTCATGTCATTTCGGAGATGGCATTCAAGTTGATCCGGCAAAGATCGAGGCGATTGAGAATTGGCCTAGACTACTTCGGTTTCGAGAGGTAAGAAGTTTTCTTGGGTTGGTGGTTACTACCGGAAGTTCGTGCAAGACTTTTCGAAGATAGCTACTCCACTCACCAAGCTGACACAGAAGAATGCGAAATTTGAATGGACTAATGAGTGTGATAGGGCTTTTCATACCTTGAAGAGTAAGTTGACTACGGCACCAGTGTTAGCAGTTCCGGAGATTTTTGATAACTATGATGTCTACACGGATGCTTCGGGACAGGGTTTGGGTTGTGTGTTGATGCAAGGAGGAAAAGTGATAGCTTATGCGTCTAGGCAGTTGAAGGTGCATGAGAAGAATTACCCGACACATGATCTAGAGTTGGCAGCGGTAGTATTTGCCTTAAAGACTTGGAGGCATTACTTATATGGAGTTAAAGCGAGGATCTTCACTGACCATAAAAGTTTAAAATATTTCTTCACACGGGAGAATCGAATATGAGACGAGAGGCGATGGTTAGAGTTCGTTAAGGACTATGATTTGGATATTCAATACCATCCGGGTAAAGCGAATGTAGTGGCGGATGCTACGAGCGAGAAACCGGTGTTTGCGGCTTCCGGTGTTGAGGTAGTCGCGAGAAAGGTTAGATGGGCGGAAATCGAAGCTTTGATCGGATTGAAGACAGACAGTTTGTGGCACCGTTGTTGGCAAGGTCAGAGTTGATGGATGATATACGGGGAAAGCAAGACGAAGACCCGGTTTTGTTGGATTTGAAGCGAGTTGTTAGAGAGAAGCCTACGGTCGGCTATGTGCTAGACAAGAATGGAAATCTTTGGTACCAGGATCGTCTATGTGTACCTAATGTTGGCGACTTGAGACAAAGAATTATGGAAGAAGCACATATAGGATAGCTTTTGCGGTTCATCCGGGTGCTACTAAAATGTACGAGAGACTTAAAGGGAAGATTTTGGTGGCCCTCGATGAAAGTGGAAATAGCCAAGTTTGTGGCCGAGTGTGACGTATGTCAGAAGGTTAAGGCGGAGCATAGAAGACCCGGTGGAATGCTTAAGCCATTGGATATCCCGGAATGGAAGTGGGATAAGATCACAATGGACTTCATCACCGGATTACCTAAGACAAGAGGCGGACACGACGCAATTTGGGTAATTGTGGATAGATTGACCAAATCTGCCCATTTCTTACCATACAAGGTTGACATGCCATTAAAGAAGATGACGACACTATATCCGGACAATATAGTGAAGCTACATGGAGTTCCAATCTCGATAGTTTCAGACCGTGATTCGAGATTTGTAAGTCGGTTTTGGAAGAGCTTGCAAGAAGCCTTCGGAACTAAGTTAGATTTGAGCACGGCTTTTCACCCTCAGACAGATGGACAATCTGAGAGGACCATCCAAACACTCGAGGACATGTTGAGAGCTTGTGTTTTGGAGGTAGGCGGATCATGGGATGATTACCTATCGGTAGCGGAGTTTGCCTATAACAACAGTTTTCATGCAAGCATACGCATGCCGCCGTTTGAGGCATTGTATGGGAGAAGATGTCGCACGCCACTGTTTTGGGATGAAGTCGGGGAGAGACAGATTACGGGGCCGAGAAATGGTTGAACAAGCAAAGGAAAGGGTTCGGTTGGTCAAGAAGAACACGAAGGCGACTCAAGACGGACGAAAAGTTGGGCGATGTTAGAAGAAGACCTCTTGAGTTTGAAGTCGGCGATAGAGTTTACCTCCGGGCTTCGCCAATGAAAGGAGTGAAACGCTTTGGACAAAAAGGAAAGCGAGTCCAAGGTATGTTGGACCTTTTGAGATTACGGAAAGAGTTGGGACGTTAGCATATAAGCTTCGGTTGCCGAGAATCAATGTCGAGAGTCCATAATGTGTTTCACGTTTCAATGTTGAAAAAGTGTCTGACGAAGAATGATGTGGAAACTACGGTTGACCCAGAAATTCTACAAGATAACATTGCTTACGACGAAAGACCTATCAGGATTTTAGACCGAAAAGAAAAGATGATTAAGAGACGGATGATTCCCTTGGTGTTAGTTCAGTGGAGCAATCATTCACCCGAGGAGGCAACTTGGGAAGTGGAAAGCGACATGCTTAGTGAGTTCCAAGAGTATGGGGATTTACCAGGTATGTTCTAGTTTCGAGGACGAAACTCCTTTTAAGGGGGGGAGAATGTAATATTCCGATTTTCAGGAAAGGGCAGACGTGTCTTTTTGCGAAAACGAAATATTAGGTTCGGTTTCCTTTTATTCGGAGTTAAGTATTTTGGACGTTTTATATATATATATTCGAGTGTTATATATGTAATTAAGGAAATAATGAGTTTTGTAACCAAGGGCGTTTTGGGGAAAAAGGGTTATTGTGGAATTATGTATTAAGGGGAAATTAATCACCTAATTACTTCCTTTTCAGTTTCAGCCCCTTCCCCATTACCTTGTGCGACCTTGAGAGGAAAAGAGAGAGAACAAAAGAGTTTTTCATAATCCGGAGAAGAGGAGTTGATCATTTTCAGAACCGGTGCAAGAATTGGAATCGTTGTGAAGAAGGCTACGTTTTGGTATCTGTTTGGTGGTGTTACAGCAGCGTTTACTCTGAGTTTGGAGCAGTTTTGGGGGCTGTTTAGAGGTAAGAAAAGTTATCCCTATGATCTCATTCGTTTGTATAAGGTTTAGATGAATTTGTAGGTGGTTTTGGTGCTAGAATGATGTATTGTTGGTTTGAGTTCGTCGTAAGTATCATGGCATGCTTAGATACAAGTTTCTTGTGTTTCGTGCTTTGTTTTTTGCTGGTTTTTGGTTGAAATACGATGCGGGGTTCGAATGATGAAGAATTAGGGTTCCGGTCGAACCCGGGTGGACGGACGTCCGGTATTACGGACGGGCATATGGTATAAACATAGACAAGCCCGAATTGAGCTTCGATTCATTCGGTTAAAAACCTAACCTTGGAAACTAAACCTAACCTTGGAAACGGCGCCAAAAAGGCGACGGACATTACCTAGGCTATACAGATCCTAACCGGCGGTGTACCGGGTCAAATTGTAGTGCTAGTCGGTGAGTCGGTCGTATTCCTCGGGAAAACATGGTAATTCTTTTAAGTGGGGTTAAACACCAAGAAGCTATTATTAACTCGATCTAAGTCGCGGTTTTATCGGTTTCCTCGGGTTAGATAGTTAGATAGTTAGATTAGTTAGTAATGTTAGATAGATGTTAGTAAAATAGAAAATAAAACAAATAAAATAATATAATATATATATTTTTGGATCTAGCCAAGAATACTTTCTTGAATCAATATCTTTTTAGTAGAAATAAATGAGACAGATCTTCCTTTATTCAAGGTGTAAATTATATATGAATCGGTGTACTCCTAAGCTAGACAACTCCTCCTCACACGAGCGTATGAAATTGTCATATGTCCATTGCATCAGTCCAAGGTCCACAACTGTTACGGTTTTTCGAACGGGTCCCGAGTACAAATCTACCTTTAGATAAAAAGGAGTCATTCCGTTCGTCAAACGGTCAATTTTATTTAAAAGGCTCCGGTTGTCAAAGCCGGACGATTCAACTTTCCGGTTTAAGTTTCAATTAAACTGATGATTTAACATTATTACGATCTCGAGTACAAATTATAATAAGATTCATTTCTCCCAAAACAAATCTACCCCCGGGTAGGAAATCGGATTCCGTTATCACGTTGTTCACACGGCCAATTTTACCCTCCGGTCTTTCAATTTTAACGTTTCATTAAGCGCAGAAAGAAAGAGATTCATCATAATTGATTTTAATCATTATTACCAGAGTCGATCATTCATTTTACCAAAAGATTAACTAATTGATTCATATCTTGGCTAGATATATTTTTAGTTTAATATCATATATAAATAGAAATAGAAATAATAAACATAACAATTTTAGAATATATTACCGGTTATGACTATCGAATCGGGGTCGTTTCCACCGGATCTAACATGCCAAAGCTTCGAAATCAACAATCTTCGATAATTATTCCGCCATTACAACGATACTATAACCATTTTATTTATATATGTGAAAAACATATATACATACATACATCGACATATATATGTATATACGGGCCCGAAAATAAAATAAAAGAAGATAGATGAACTATATATATACGGATGTATATATATATTTTGGGACGTGTGTGTGTGTATATATATATATATATCTATATATATATATATATATATATATATACAAAGTGTAAAAAAAAAAAAAGAAGAAAGGAACGAGAAAGAGGGAAAGAAGGGCGGCTTCATCTGTTGTTGTGCACTCGCTCTCCTTATATAGAAATTTCTTGGAGCCGGACCGGGCCGGGAAAGTGGCGGACTGGGTCGGTGGTAATGATTACATAACAACTCGGCGTAATTCTAGATCCTTCGATATGATAATTATGCAATTAAAACTTGTAAAATTTGTATCTTGAGTTGTAGACCTCCAAAAATTGCAAATGAAATGCCAAAATTAAGGTCTCGAGAAACTCTACAACTTTCATGAAGGACTCTTCTCCAGAAAACGCCTTTTTGATAAGCAAATTCATACTCCGAACGTTTTGCGGGATTTTTACGAAATTGAATCAATTAGCCACTTGACCACCATTTGAGTTGTAGAAGTCCGATTGACTTGATTCAAAATCCATTGGAAAGCTTTCTTGAAGATATACAACTTTTATTAAGGAAACTTCTTCAGAAAATGTCGTTTTGATGAGCCATTCGTATGTCGTGTCGTTTTCGGGATTTCCGCTAATACGAATCGGTTAGTCACTTGACCATAACTTGAGTTGTAGAACTCCAATTGACGTAATTCAAAGTGCGTTGGAAAGCTTATGTGAAGATCTACAACTTTCATTAAGAAGTCATCCCCTGAAAATGCCTCTAAGCTGGGTCAAATCTCCATCGAAAATAAATTACGGTTTAAGTACTTAGGAAAATTTGCTCCGTTGAACTTATAAACTTGTGGCACCTTCTTCTAATCCTCTAAACACATCTTTTAGACTCAAAACATGTCGTTACGTGGAATCTTGGTCAATGTATAATCCCGCAATGAACCACCAAAATACCAAACGTAAATCCGACACGACACTCCGGTTACTAAACCGGTACAAAAACTAATAAAAAACTTATAAAAATACGATAATTTATATAATAACTACTACTTATACATTTGAATAAAACTTAGTAATTTTGACTTGATTTGATACAATAATGCTCAAAATGGTATCAATATGGGGTAAAATGTCGTAATAATGATCATAAATTTATCTCTCTCATCACAACCCCCTACTTAGCTTTTGGTCGTCCTCGAGCAAAACAAGCGATAAAACAAAATGAATAAGAGATAAATTCATGAAGATATAAGGTATAAGGAACAACTAGATAATACAACCTTTAGAATTATAACCAGGCTTTAACCTCAATATAAATGTATAACGAGAGTGTGTGTGTGACAAGCCTTTTCAATTTCCACTATCCTCTCTTGAATAATTCAAGCAAACGCACAAATATCCATTCAGACGGCCCTAATGACTTTCCTAGGTATAGCGAGAGCGTTCCACACAAAGTCCTTCCGTGTACTTATTAGGATAATCCCTAAAGCATATCATTCGGTTTATGCGGGGATAGTCGAGAAGATAACTAAGTTTTCAACCATTCTTAAACTTTTTTTTTTTTTTTTTCTTTTGATGAGCTTAATTTCACATGTGTAGCATATGCCTTCATTCCAAAGCAATAGGACGTTTCGTGATAACACCCTAGCCGGACTACTATCATCAGGCAGTCGGGAGCTTTTAAACCTCATAGTGATATAGGACGTTTCGTGATAACACCCTACTGCACTCAAATCATTGGTAGCTACAACCAACATATATATAGTTCATCTTTATTTTTATTTTTATTTTTATTTTATTTTATTTTTCATAAACTTAACTTATATCCTTTCTATCACATTCAAACCTTCAGATATTCACAGTACACGTTCAAAAGTTAGGTATTAAGTTACTGTTATTATCTAGAATAACCACTAGGATACTGAATGGATACAGTTTAAAATTTTCGCTTCAATATCAAAGGCTTACGTGAAGGAATTCATGTTACACAAATATATTTGGAATTACAATGCACTTACGGTTCACATTGGTTATACACATCCAAATTGATCATTATATCTTCAAATCCATGAAATATATACCTTATACAATTTATTTTAATCAACTAAATAATGCTCGAAAAAAAATCAAAAACTAAGGGATTTATTGATACAAAATAAACATTAATTCCATTGCTAGACCAACGACTCCACTCCCCACTTACGAACTTACATTGTCCTCAATGTAAAGTGAGTGTAAATAAGTTGTTGGGAAAGCAATGGTGCACTAAAACAAGTCAAAACAAATATCGGATGATAAAAAAGGGTGGGTGGGTGGGTCAAAGTTATGACCGTTGTGTGTGCAAATAAAATAAAAGTGTGTGGAGTGTGACGAGTGTAATGCAAAAGGGTAGATAAACACACCACATAAACTTTTATTGATTTAAAACACACAATATGGTAGTTGAACTAATACATGTCACACATTATTTTTGAAATTTAAAACAGACTAGATCATGATATGAAATATGTGACAAGTATTAACTCTGAGTCTTTTATACCCAGATCCTCAAGGGTTATTTCAAATCGTTCTAACAACCTAAGTCCAAAAAATGACGCATTTGAATTTTTCTCTTTTTTCTCCATCGGGATTTTCGGATAACCACCTAATCGTTCCCTTTTTTAATGACATTCAAACATTCATCCTAAGACTTGGTGAAACAAAATGAAAATCAATCCGAAGTATTCGCAAAGTATCATCCAAAGTATGAGTAATTATTATATTTAACATTTTTGCGGGTTGCCTCCCGGTAGCGCTTTTGGTTAACGTCGTTTGCTCGACCAAAATGATAAGGATTAACTAATATAATATACTAAACAAAACGGGATACTTCTAACAATTACTCACAAAAGCACGTAACAATTAAGCACATAATCCACTAAAAATAAATGCTTAAGGAGTAAAAAGGAAGGATAGTACCCGTCATTGACTACATTTATAGTCTATAGCCAGACTTTATCGTGCTTTAGTTTTCTAATGCACTGGTGGTGGGTCATCCTCACGCACCGCATCCTTCTTCAATACCGGTTTCCAACAGAGGTTAGACAATTCCCACCAATCCAAACTATTCTTGACCTTTTCCTTTGATTTTCGAGCTTTGAGTTTACGAGCTTTCACATTATTACTGGAGTCATCTTCTTCAGTTACCTGCGTGTTAGTACGATCCACCACAAGAGAACACAAAGTGTCTACACAAGAACTAGATTCTAGTGTAATGTATGGATATTTCAATGAATTGTAAATGTTGAAGATAACGCGCTCATCATTCACTCCCAAACTAAACTCTCCCTTACAAACATCGATGAAAGGGATATTAATAGTTAAGTGCCGAAAAGTATTAATAAAACATGCATAAGCAACTTCATCCGATTTCTCGGGGAATGGGGGAAATTAAAGTGTCGAGAAAATATGCATACTTCTCATGTCGTTAAACGAAGATGGTAAAGCTTCCTTGAATGATTGTGCCTTTTGAGGACATTGTGTGTCATCATTCAAGCACCTTTTTCTTCAAAATATGCACCTTGGATATGGTGTTGTCCTTCTCGGTTGAACCGAGGTGAATTTAGGTTGAGCCGGATAAGGTTCGGTTTGAATTGGCCTTTTAGATTCCATATTCTTATTATATTTACCATCTAAATCATCATCTACTTCATTAATTCTCATGTTTTCTAATCCATTACTTCCTGATTCTTCCACTTCGGTAATAACGCATTTACCCCACTCGATTTCTTTCGATATTACTTGGCAATCCTCCCGAGGTTTACTTGTTTTTACGTTCTCTTCTCTACTCAAGTGATATTCCGATTCCTCAATGAAGCTTCTACAATTCTCATTACGGTATCATGTCCACTTATAGATGTTTTCAACGTACTCATATCCTTAGTGACTGTACCTATAGAAGTCATCATGGTTTCCATATTTTGAGCTTGAGTTGACATCATACCCATCAGATTTTCCATTAATTTCTCCCATTTATCAACTCCTTCAGGTTGAGTTGAACTTTGAGTTACTGGTATGCTTTGAGTGGTATGTTGTGGATACGGTCTAGGTAATGATTGTAGGTTCTGATTCGAGGTATCTCCTTGATAAACTAGATTTGGATTCTTATATTGAACTGGATACGGTGGTTGTCCTTGCTTACTAGGGGTTTCAGACCAATGAAAAGTAGGGTGATCTCTTCTAATAGCATTAAACGAGTTTGAATACGCGTCGTTCAAATTCCTATGCTGTTTTAAAAAACTCACCTTTTCCCTTGAATATCCTTTTGGTTCTTCCATCCCTAATGACACATTATCATGATTTGAGTAGTCATTTGGTATGATATTTCCCGAACTCGAGTTTATCGTTATTGGCTAATAAGCCGTCAAATTTCCTACTCAAATTCTCCAAGTGTGCTAGAACTTTCGTATTCGATGTACTTTCTCCGCAAATGCTACTTTTCTTGTGCTAGAACCGGTTTCCCACATTCGATTGTTTTTGGAAATCTTTTCAATAGCATCGTAAACTATTTGAGCTTCACTCATCATTAACGAACCACCACATGCATGATCTACATCCGCACGTGAGTCTCTCCTTAATTTACGACGAGAAAAGTTGGATTTGCATATCTAAGGAATAACCATGATCGGGACAAGCTCTTAGTAGCTTTTTAAATCTTCCCCAAGCATTCCCAAACGTTTCTTCGGATCCTTGTTTAAAGTTGGCAATTTCGACTATTAATTCCAATTTTCTACCGGGAGTAAAATATTGCTTTAAGAACTCGGTTTGAATATCCTCCCAACTAGTCAATGAATGATGTGGAAGTGACAAAAACCAATCTCGTGCTCTTCCTTTTAAAGAAAAAGGAAACATAGACATCCTCGTTAATTCCCGATGAGCACCATGACTTTTGGTACGTATTACACAATTCTTCGAAAAGATAGAGGTGATGATGTGGATCCTCATCATCCTCTCCTAGAAATTGGGCTCTTGTGTCAATTAAACCAAAAAGATGAGATTTTATTTCGAAATTATTTGCTCCTTTATTGGGTAAACGAATTGGATTATTAATCGGTACCTTCTTACGGTCCGATCACATATAGGTCTCGGGTTAAATTTGGTTTTGATTATGCTTATTCCGATTCGATTATTTCTATTATTCGATTCGTTTATTAGGTTGAGGTAAATTCTGATTAAGGTTTTGGCCATGCCCTTGAGCATGAGCAATCCCTTGTTCAGGTGTTTCACCAACGGTTTCGACCATTTTCGTAACTCGATTTGACAATTCTTGTGGAATAGAAAATATCGAATAGAAAATAACACGAAATCGATAAAAAAACCACATTTTTTTTTCTCCTCGGTAATTACCGAATCCACTCGATATTTACCGAGTAGTTTTTTTTTTTTTTTTTTTTTTTTTGGTTTTTTTTTTTTTTTTTTTTTTTTCTCTCTCTCTCTCGGTAATTACCGAAGCCACTCGGTATTTATCGAGTATTTTTATAAAAAAATTGATATCTTACCAAATAGGTAGGTACCAATGAAAATAAAAATACAAATGAGATTGAGAAATGTATTGACTTATCCTCGGCTGTTATGACCGCGTTTACTTTCTACTATCGAAAATAGAAAATAACTCGAATTTGGTAGAAGAAGAAAATTGGTAACTAAAAGAAGGTAGATACCAACGGAAAATAAAAATAGAAATGTGATAAGAAGAGTGTTGACTTATCCTCGAGAATTTTGAGCTAATACAAGTAGTAACCCTAGACACAAAGAAAGAAATTAGCGACGTTTTCCCCGGCAACGGCGCCAAAATGCCGACAGGACCTTTCGATCCCCGGCAACGGCGCCAAAATGCCGACCAGACCTAAACCTAACCTTGGAAACGGCGCCAAAAAGCTGACGGACATTACCTAGGCTATACAGATCCTAACCGGCAGTGTACCGGGTCAAATTGTAGTGCTAGTCTGGTGAGTCAGGTCGTATTCCTCAGGGAAAACATGGTAATTCTTTTAAGTGGGGTTAAACACCAAGAAGCTATTATTAACTCGATCTAAGTCGCAGTTTTATCAGTTTCCTCGGGTTAGATAGTTAGTAGTTAGATTGTTAGTAATGTTAGAGTTAGATGTTAGTAAAAAAAATAAAACAAATAAATAATAATATAATATATATATTTTTGGATCTAGCCAAGAATACTTTCTTGAATCAATATCTTTTAGTAGAAATAAATGAGACAGATCTTCCTTTATTCAAGGTGTAAATTATATATGAATCGGTGTACTCTAAGCTAGACAACTCCTCCTCACACGAGCGTATGAAATTGTCATATGTCCATTGCATCGGTCCAAGGTCCACAATCGTTACGGTTTTTACGAACGGGTCCCGAGTACAAATCTACCTTTAGATAAAAAGGAGTCATTCCGTTCGTCAAACGGTCAATTTTATTTAAAAGGCTCCGGTTGTCAAAGCCGGACGATTCAACTTTCCGGTTTAAGTTTCAATTAAGCGATGATTTAACATTATTACGATCTCGAGTACAAATTATAATAAGATTCATTTCTCCCAAAACAAATCTACCCCCGGGTAGGAAATCGGATTCCGTTATCACGTTGTTCACACGGCCAATTTTACCCTCCGGTCTTTCAATTTTAACGTTTCATTAAGCGCAGAAAGAAAGAGATTCATCATAATTGATTTTAATCATTATTACCAGAGTCGATCATTCATTTTACCAAAAGATTAACTAATTCAGATTCATATCTTGGCTAGATATATTTTTAGTTTAATATCATATATAAATAGAAATAGAAATAATAAACATAACAATTTTAGAATATATTACCGGTTATGACTATCGAATCGGGGTCGTTTCCACCGGATCTAACATGCCAAAGCTTCGAAATCAACAATCTTCGATAATTATTCCGCCATTACAACGATACTATAACCATTTTATTTATATATGTGAAAAACATATATACATACATACATCGACATATATATGTATATACGGGCCCGAAAATAAAATAAAAGAAGATAGATGAACTATATATATACGGATGTATATATATATTTTGGGACGTGTGTGTGTGTATATATATATATATATCTATATATATATATATATACAAAGTGTAAAGAAAAAAACAAAGAAGAAAGGAACGAGAAAGAGGGAAAGAAGGGGCGGCTTCATCTGTTGTGCACTGCTCTCCTTATATAGAAATTTCTTGGAGCCGGACCGGGCCGGGAAAGTGGCGGACTGGGTCGGTGGTAATGATTACATAACAACTCAGCGTAATTCTAGATCCTTCGATATGATAATTATGCAATTAAAACTTGTAAAATTTGTATCTTGAGTTGTAGACCTCCAAAAATTGCAAATGAAATGCCAAAATTAAGGTCTCGAGAAACTCTACAACTTTCATGAAGGACTCTTCTCCAGAAAACGCCTTTTTGATAAGCAAATTCATACTCCGAACGTTTTGCGGGATTTTTACGAAATTGAATCAATTAGCCACTTGACCACCATTTGAGTTGTAGAAGTCCGATTGACTTGATTCAAAATCCATTGGAAAGCTTTCTTGAAGATATACAACTTTTATTAAGGAAACTTCTTCAGAAAATGTCGTTTTGATGAGCCATTCGTATGTCGTGTCGTTTTCGGGATTTCCGCTAACGAATCGGTTAGTCACTTGACCATAACTTGAGTTGTAGAACTCCAATTGACGTAATTCAAAGTGCGTTGGAAAGCTTATGTGAAGATCTACAACTTTCATTAAGAAGTCATCCCCTGAAAATGCCTCTAAGCTGGGTCAAATCTCCATCGAAAATAAATTACGGTTTAAGTACTTAGGAAAATTTGCTCCGTTGAACTTATAAACTTGTGGCACCTTCTTCTAATCCTCTAAACACATCTTTTAGACTCAAAACATGTCGTTACGTGGAATCTTGGTCAATGTATAATCCTGCAATGAACCACCAAAATACCAAACGTAAATCCGACACGACACTCCGGTTACTAAACCGGTACAAAAACTAATAAAAAACTTATAAAAATACGATAATTTATATAATAACTACTACTTATACATTTGAATAAAACTTAGTAATTTTGATTTGATTTGATACAATAATGCTCAAAATGGTATCAATATTGGGGTAAAATGTCGTAATAAATGTAAATTTAATAATCTTAAAGGGAGTTGAAGTTCGGATCCGTCGGAAGAGCATGATAGGCTTGTCATAAATTTATCTCTCTCGAAGGTGGAGGAACTTCGTAGGTATTTTTCTTTGGGAAAATTTTATACACCCGAGTTTTGCTTCCGTTTTGCTTTTAATTTGATACGACGTAGTAGAGGCTTACGTATAAAATGAATTTACTTTTATTTTATACGTGCCGAACGTTCCTTTTCCGGATAAGGACTCGGTGTCCGGGAACGGGCGTTACGGTTGGTATCGAGAGAAAAGCGCCCTTTAGGCTTCCCTTCTTTTAAGATAAGTTTCTTTAGATCTTTTAGTAACGTCTGGTTTTCTTGACCTTCCAGAATGGTAACCACAAGAAGAGGCGTTCAGGGAGCTGGGAGCTCAGGGGTTAGACAATGGGCAGAGAGCCCAGTGCCCGTAGTAGGGGGCGGATTCGTGAGGCAGAATCCTTCGGCTCGTTTGAGTCTTTCACCACCACCCCATACAGCCACACCTACACCAAGGTCTCAACAAGAGGTGTCACCAAGGCCGCATCGGGAACCGCCACCCCGACCACCGCCAAGATACAACTACATTTACGGAGAGCCTGGACAAGCACCTATTCGTGTCACTGTAGTATGCGACATCCCACCGATTAGTGTGCCTCCACCAGTGACCAATGTGTATCCCCCACCATCTAGTGCTTACCCTCCGGTGTATCCTCAACAGCAGCAGGTCTTTTACCCTCCTCCGGTGTATCCTCGAAGGCACCTTGGCAAAGACTCACTTCTGCTTGAAACTGGTTTAGCATAAATTGCAAGAAGGTTAAAGATAGGTAACTGAAGATGGATGTCAAGGTAGGATTAAAGATCCAATTGATAAGAAGATGAGATGCATGCCTTGAAAGAACAAGTAGCATTAGATGGAAAGATTACAAAATCAACAATACCTTTAGGAGGGAAGCTGAGAATAAACACAAGTAAAAAGAATGTTTTGACATTAAAAGGTTCAGTCAAATTTGTACTTGAAAAGAAGAATGGGGGTGCAACAATGCAGAGTTAGAGGGAACTTGTTTCTTGATTTGACAAGTAAGGAAACATGCATGGATTTGTTCAAAAGAAAGGCTTATGGGGATATGTTTCTCAGGTAATTCATGACAACAAGTGAAGAATATTGGTGAGCTTAAAGATCTCAAGTGAGGGGTTACAGGAGAAATAAATTACCAGAAAAGGTATAATTACAAAAGGGCATGGAGAGGATCTGAACAACAAACATGACAAGCTGGAGGATAGCATCTTGGTTCTTGTTTGTAACTGCAAAAGAAACAACAATGTTAACTTTACAAACATTCTACCATGAGACATATCCTAGGGAAAGATGGCTTCGGAAACCTTCTAAGACATAACACGCGTAACTTGCTACACTCTTAGCCCAAACCTCAGTCAAAGAGGTGAGGATCCCTTTTAGGTGGCTGTGTACGATATTTACTCTGGATCTGACATTATCAATTTGAACAGCCCAAACAAAAAGGAGCACGATCCAAAAAGAAAAGATTTAGATACTGGAGTTTCCTAGGTGGCATAAAAATATTAGAATTTTTGGATGAGAGGGTGTCGGTCAAAAGCAATTATTTTTGCTGATTACACAAGCTGTCAGAATATTCAAATTAATAAACACTGACTTAAATTGAAAATGGAGATCAAACGAAAAAAAATCTGAACTTAATTAAAAAATAAAAGTTGTAGATAAAATTGTTGTCTGCAACATATCAAAAATTCAGGTCATTTGAAGATGTTTAACCTGTTCAAAACAGAAAAAGAAAAGAAGGTGCTGCTGTAGATTTTCTGGACGGAGTGTCCGGCAATAACATGGATTTTCTGAACAATCCATAAAGATTATCTGTGGAAATATTACGACGCATTACTTCGAGACCGCCGAGTCCGTCGAAGTTCGACAGGTGCCCAAAGCGGCCTCAGGAATTCGTACAGGATATTTCGTACAGGATATTTTGTACACTTTATTTAATTGTAAAAGACATATTAATTGTGATACATATAAACAATTAATATGTCAAACTCTAGTTTACTTTATGTCATAGACACAATTAATATGTCATAGACATAGCTTTTACTTTTACTTTTGCATGCTTGCCGCCCATATCTACATACTCAAGTGGCCGCCCAAGCTAGTGCTAGTCTCTCTCTCAATTGTATCTATTTATACATCTCTCATTTCAATGAATAAAATAAGTTGAAGTTTACTCTTGTGTTTATCACATTCTCAAACTCTCTTCATGGTATCAGAGACAGCTGAGTTTTATTCCGCTGCAAAACTCAGAATTTCTTCAAGAATGTCTACTTTTTCTGACAGTTCATCTTCATCAGTAGACTCACAGATGCTTCAGCAGACTGGAGTTACTGAATCCTCTTCATATACAAATCACAGACTTGAGTACAATAATAATTGTGTGGTGTCAAGATCTATGAAACAGTATAACTCAGAACAAAGCAAGATGGAAGACTTGTCTAAGTCTAAACTCTCTCAGCAGACTGAAATTACTGATGAATATATAGTATCTCAGTTTGCACTCTTCCAAGAATTTCTCAATCAGCAAAAGGCTGGTAACTCTCCCACAGGCATTGCCACTCATACCAAGACAGGTATATCTCATTCCCAACTCAGTAATGGCACATGGATAATTGATTCTGGGGCCTCATCTCATATGACAGGAAATAAAAACCTGTTATATAACCTCAAACCTTGTCAGCAGACTCATAAAATTAAAACTGCTGATGGATCTCTTTCATGTGCTCAAGGTTGTGGAATTGTTAAAATTACTGATAAAATCTATCTGAATGATGTCCTGTTTGTTCCAAAGCTAGACTGTAATCTTATATCAGTCAGCAAACTCACTAAGGACCTAAATTGGACAGTCACTTTTAAAGACAATCAGTGTATTTTCCAAGATACTCATTCACAAGAAGTAATGGAGAGAGCCAAAGCCTGCTCAGGACTGTTTATTGTCCACCCTGCTGAAGACAGAAGACCGAAGATTGAATCTGCCTCAGCAGCCTGCACTCAAAACCTAGACAATATCATGCTATGGCATTATAGACTAGGACATCCTAGTTTTAGTTATTTAAAGTCTATAGATCCTGAATTGTTTAAAGGTTGTAATTTGAATGATCTTCAATGTGATATTTGTCAATTTGCCAAACTCACCAAATCTGTGTATGCAAAATTACCTCACTTACCTTCCACACCATTCACCTTAATTCACAGTGATGTATGGGGACCCTTAAGAGTAAAAAGCATAACAGGGAAGAGGTGGTTTGTTACCTTCATAGATGACCACACCAGAACCACTTGGTTATTTTTAATGAAGGATAAATGCGAAGTTGGATCCATCTTTCAAGAGTTTTACAACATGGTCTCCACTCGGTTTGACACTAAGATCAAAATTTTGAAGGCGACAATGCCCTTGAATATTATGAGTCTCATCTCGGTAAGTTCTTAATGGATAAAGGGATTGTCCATATCGTATTTGTGTTGAAACTCCTCGGCAAAATGGGGTTCTTTGAGAGAAAGAACATGCATCGCTAGAAATGGCTAGGTCTATCATGTTTACCACTAATGTTCCAAAATATATGTGGGGTGAAGCTATATTGACCTCCACATACTTAATCAACAGACTTCCCAGCAGGGTACTAGGCTTCAAAACTCCAATCAAAACCCTACTGACTACACACTCCTGCCCCCATCTTATTTCCCAGTTACCTCCAAAAATCTTTGGTTGTACTGTGTTTGTCTATATCCATGCCCAACACAGAAGCAAACTTGATCCCAAGGCTCACAAGTGCATTTTCTTAGGATATGCAAAGGACAGGAAAGGCTACAAGTGTTACTCTCCTTCTGAAAAGAGATTTTACAATTCTATGGATGTAAATTTTTTTGAAAGGACTCCCTACTACTGACAAGTCCGAGGCGATCAACGATGGAAACCTAATTGAAATTGACCTAAACCCTTTCCCTCGGCGAGTCCTAATCCTCGGTAGACTCGCAACCTTCGGCATCCTGCGGATACTCACGTACCGACCCTCGGCGGTCGCGACCCGAGGCTCGCGACCCGAGCCTCGCGAACCGAACCTCGGCAACCTGCGAACCGAGTCGCTGGACCTCGGCTTATTGACTCTCGGCGGTCTGCGAAGTGGATGACGGACTATTGCTCTAAGGAAAGGGAAAAGATCATGCCGATCATTCTATTCATACTTATTTATCTTATGATCGGTTGTCTCTGTCTTTGCCATGTTTACACGGGACACGGACTCTCACTCTATCCCTAGAAATATTCGGGAGGCCCTTCAAAATGATAAGTGGAAGGTGCTTTGTTAAAACGAGAGATGATTGCTCTCCTGGATAATCATACTTGGGACCTCGCAACTCTTCCCAAAGGCAAGAAAACGATTAGTTGCGGATGGTTATTCACTATCAAATACAATGCGATGGTAAAATTGACAAGTATAAAGCCGGATTGGTAGCAAGGGGATTCACTCAAACATATGGCATTGACTATAAGGAAACTTTTGCACCGGTAGCAAAGCTCAACATTTTGTCGAGTGCGATTTCCCTAGTTGTCCAACTTGGTAGCCTCTTCACCAATTGGACATCAAAAATGCCTTTCTAAATGGGGACCTCACCGAGGAGGTTTATATGTTGTACCCCCTGGTTTTATCAATCCTCATACTCAAGGCAAGGTGTGCAAGCGAGGAAATCTCTATATGGCTGAAGCAATCACCAAGGGCATGGTTTGGAAAACTCACTCTTGTGGTTAAAGGCTCTTGGATATCATCAATGCAACTACGATCACACCATGTTTGTCAAGACAACCAACCGAGAGGAGGTCCATTCTAATTGTATATGTGGATGATATCATCCTTGCGGGGATGACTGCGAGATCCGAACTTGAAGACTCTGCGGCAAAGGTGTTCCAAGTTAAAGATCTTGGCTACCTCAAGTACTTTCTTGGTATGGAAGTGGCTAGAAACACCAAAGGCATTTCGGTCTCCCAAAGGAAGTATGTATTGGATCTCGAAGGAAAGCGGCATCTTTGGGATGCAAACCTCTTTGTATCCCGAGTAGACCCCGGTAACACCCTCTTGCATGGTGACATTCTTTGTCGAGAAAAGAACAATATCAAAGGCTTGTAGGTAAACTCATCTACCTTTCTCACACAAGGCACGATATTGCATATGGGGTTAGTACGGTCGGTCGGTTCATGCACGCCCTGCGAGCAACATTGGGATGCTTGTGAATAGGATGCGAGATATTTAAAGTCCACTCGGCCAAGGCTGCCGCACTTCACCAAGTCTCGATAGATCAATCAAGGTCTACACGCGATGCGATTGGGGTGGATGTCACATTGACGGACGATCTACCACGAGCTATTGCTCGTATGTATGGGGAAACCTGGTTACTTGGAGAAGCAAGAAACAACCTCTTGTGTCAAGAAGCGATCTTGAAGGTGAACTCGGGGCACTTGTACTTGGCATTTGTGAAGCTCATGGCTAAAAAGTGCGGCGAACTTCGGCAACCTCTCGGCAACCTATCACACTCTCTTTGTGATAATAATTCGGACCTTATGCATGGTGAAGATCCTGTCCATCATGATAAAACCAAGCATGTGGACATTGACGGACACTTTTACGAAGGAAAAGATTGATGCCAAGATTATTCAACTCCAATATGTTCCCTCGGCGGATCGAATCTTGATATTCTTACCAAGGCTATTCCACCTCTTATGTTCGGCGAGACTTAGTAGCAAACTTGGGCTGCATCAACATATACGGCCCGGTTTGAGGGGGTGTGGAAATATTACGACATTACTTCGGCGAGACTGGCGAGTCTGTCGAAGTTCGACGGGGTGCCCGGCGGCCTCGGGGAATTCGTACGGGATATTTTGTACACTTTATTTAATTGTAAAAGACATATTAATTGTGATACATATAAACAATTAATATGTCAAACTCTAGTTTACTTTATGTCATAGACACAATTAATATGTCATAGACATAGCTTTTACTTTTACTTTTGCATGCTTGCCGCCCACATCTACATACTCAAGTGGCCGCCCAAGCTAGTGCTAGTCTCTCTCTCAATTGTATCTATTTATACACCTCTCATTTCAATGAATAAAATAAGTTGAAGTTTACTCTTGTGTTTATCACATTCTCAAACTCTCTTCATTATCGAATCAATGTAAAAAGATAAATTGTAGATAAGACATTGGTCTATGTTGTCGAAAATTTCCAGAATTTTTGGAGCACGGTAAGTGGTTTAACCTGAAAGGAAAACACGGAAACAAAAGCATTCACTCATGTTGGATAAAGCCAAACATGAGGATGATGAAAACTATGTGCCAAAGTATGAAACCTTTGACACTAATAGTTGAAACGACTGAGGAGTATTTGGAAAGGATAAAATTTGCATATGGAGTTCGTGTGGAACCCATCTCGAGCAAAGCCAGGCCAAAGAATTTTGGTAAACATAAACCAAGCGATAACAAAAAGAGAAAACGAAGGATTTTTAGAGTCGAGTCTTTAAACAAAAGTTTGTATGTACTAAAACATCTTGTAGGGGATGCATTAAGGGTAATCACTAGGATGCAAAAGTGTGTTGCCCCGAAATAGCTAAACATGATATAGTTGGAAAGATATGCAATTGTCAGTTCAAATAGTTCGAAGGATGAGAAACTTATTTTCCATAAATCAAGCATTTGACACGATGAAAGCATCTTAAAAAAAGGCACATAAAAAAAAAAGTAAACACTTGGAAAACACAACTTCGTAATAAGGGACTTTTACCGAGTTTCAGAAGTTTCAAATGGAGGATTTAACCAGAGCATGGGTTACAATTAGTATGGATGGGGAAACATTTGAAATCAGGATAACCACGTAGAAACTAAATGTTTATAAAAGAGAATCTTATTAATGAAAACATAAGATTGGAAAATCACCACTCAATCGTTTCTTGCCATCGAGGAGCACTATAACGACAACACATAGTCTCTACCTACCAAACTTCTTATCATGGGTAACAACTAGCTTAAGAATCAGATAAATCAAAGTATTCTCATCTCTTATAACATACTACACTATAACTTACATGGTGAAAGAAAGACATCTATCTTTTCTTGACCAGAGGACTTAAATGGTTTTGAGAAATTCGGGTGCATAAATAAGCCATGAAATAATTGATTTGCACAAAACAAACTGAACTGATTTTGAACATGAGGCAAAGAGAAAATATGTGAGTATATAAGTTTTACATATGATGCTCAAAAATCAAAATTTTTGGTAAGCCATAGGTCGGTCAAAATAATTCTTTTCATCTACTGCAATAAGCTGTCAAAATATTTCAGGACTTCATCAACTGTCGTGTGTTGCAGATTGTGCTCAAACCAAAACGAATTTGCACTTGGTTCCAAAACAAAATTTATAGTGCAGGATGTTTTATACAACATATCAAAAATCCAAGTCATTTGGAGGTGTTTAGCTTATTCAAAACAGAACGATAAGTAAGAGTACCGCTGCAGAATTTTCTGAACAGAGTACCCCTCCTTGTTAAATAATTTGTGAACAATCCATATTGAAAGCTAAATTGATGTAAAGAGAGAAATTGGAGATAAGACAACTTTCTAAGCGGCAGAAAATTTACAGAATTCTTAGAACAAAAAAAAATGATATAACATGACATGTAGAAACGTGAACAAAATCGTTTACTCATTTTGCATAACACAAAGTTACAAGGAAGTGATTTGAACCAAATGTAGCATTACGAAAGCATTAAAACCTCAAAAAGAAAGAACATTAGAGAAAGATTCGAAGATTCCAAAAGGAAATATGGATCCTATTACGGGTTCTCTGAAGGAACAAAACTTAAGAGGATCACATAAGAGATGTGAGCTTAAAACTCAAACTAACCTTCTTCTAAGGAGACTTTTCACTTGGTCCTAGTGCAACTTAACCACGTTCTAAGGATTCCTAATCCTACGAGAATTTACCACCAAGATCAAGAGAGATCAGAAGGGTTCAAAAAGGTCTAAAGAAGTCTTATCTTAGAGGGGAGAAGCCTAGGAAAGAAGGACGCTTCTCTCTGATACCAACTGTAACACCCCGCTCCCGGGAACTGAGACCTTATCCGGAAGAGCGTATAGCATTAAATAAATTTGATATTATAAGAAGCCTCTACGTCGTCGTATCAAATAAAAGCAAACGAAAGCCCAAAAGACTCGGGTAAAATCATAAATGCTACTATGAATAGAAAGTAACCATTCTTAAGATGGAAATAATTAACTTACAACAACGATGTTCCAAAGATTACAAAGTACAGTGTTTTGAAAGTACAACTTGTCTACAAAGTCTAGAATTAAAAGTAAAACAAAGCATCATCGAAAGTCTTCCTCGTAGTCCTCAAAAAACTCGTGGTCAGCCTGTTCGTCTTCTCACCCCACAATGCATACAAAAGAAAATGCAAAGGAGGTAAGTACAAAGTACTTAGTAAAAGTGAGAAGCTAATAAATAACTAAAATATACAACGTAAAGGTTCCTATTATTAATTATTAAGTTATCTTTATAAGACCAACTCAATCTAGGGTTCACTCCATGTCCATCAACATGTCATGACTGTACGTTTCTATCTTAACTTATCTTGGTTACATCATTACTCAAAGACACTGTGCATGATGAAAATTCCACCACGAGATGTACTTGCCAACTACGGTGAATAGCACCGATAGTCCTGGGATCTCCCCGGTATACGTATACGTTCGCCGAATTTCCTCCACTGCCATTCAGCCGTTTATAGGCCAGCAACGTTGTTCGTTTTTACTGAGCGTACCACATCGCCGATATGAATCAGTGCCTAACCGAGAATAAATGACGTTTCATCTTTTACTACACTTATGTAATTATTATTGTGAATTAACTAGCCACCTAAGTGTTTTCAAGTAAGCTCCCTCACATACACTACTCTCTTTTCTGGACCACTAGACATGGACAAGGCCTAGCACATACACAGACATTGATGAACTCTAGTTCATCAAAGCACAAGCCCTTTCATGCCTTTTCGACGGCCCCGAACTTCAACCCCCTTTAAGAGTACGTCCGGTGCCGGAACCAAACTCAATCGAGGCTTGTTTAGGTTTAATTAATGTTATTGAATCAAAAAAATAGAAAATTTAAAACTCAACACAAATATACCAAAGCCTACCACATCTCATTAAATACAACTTAGCATGAATTCTATCACTAAACAACACCAAATCTCACCAAAACTCAACATATCATTATAAAGCTGTAATTACTCATTAGGAAGAGTCTCTTACCTTAATTTCCAGCAAAACCGATCCAAAACCTTCAAGAAAATGCTGAACTTCTAAACCTTTAACTTATAACCTAATTAAACAACAAGTAAACCTAAAATTCTATCTTCCTTGAAAAACCCGAATTGAAAAAGTGTGTAAAACTGAATATTACCTGAATTAAATGCTGTGAACCTATTTTTAGAATGATCTAAGCTCCAAGACGATCGTTTTGACTATAAATGGCTGAAAAACAGAACTACGGATTAAAAGATACGAATTTTTGAAGAAACGAACTCGACGATTACGAAAAGTTAGGGCTAAACCGAAAACTTACGGAATAAGGATATTTTATTTTCCAAAGTTGCGTCTCGTCGCGGTGATCACTTTTCTCTTCTGCGGCATCTTGAACAGATAAACGGATTGGCCGCACGGTTGAAGATTTCGTTCCAAGCATCTCTGCGTTATTTCCTCCTGCGTTGCGTCGTCCTATATTTTTCCCAGAAAACCGCCGTGAATTATATGAGGGAAATTAGGAAATTGTTTCCTTAAATACTAATTATTAAAAATCTTTTTAATAATTAATCCCTTCATTCCATATAATCAATTTCCAAGATTTTTAATTAAATCATTTATAATTAAATAAAAAAGCGAATAATAATTAGGTCGTAGCAAAAACACTAAATTACTATTTTACCCTTTTATGAAAAGTCGGGATGTTACAACATAAATATATATTGTAGAAAATCTAAACACAAACTCATATAAGACGAATGGTCTCATCCTCAAAACCTAGGTTTTGAGGATGAGGCTCATACTCTTATATGAGTTTGTGCCTAAATTTATACATGGTATCAGAGACACCTATTTATTGTGCAAGCGTTGGGCCTCTTTGTTGGCCTTAAGAGTGCCCCTAATATGCCTTATGTGTCATGTGACTCAGGCTCTTTATAGGCTCACACTTGAGGGTGCGTGTTAAAGTGTTTCACATTGGAAACTTATGATTGTTTCACCCACTATATTAAAAGATGGATTTCCCTCACCTCACAACCTAGGTTTTGAGGATGTGGCCCCTACCATTATATGGGTTTGGGCCTGGATTTTCTACATATATATCCTAGATTGTAAAAGTGATACAAACATTACCAAGATATAACATATGTTGATGCATAACAGACATAGGTTAATAATTTAGACCTTAAAACAAAGGTTAATTTTTAGCTCAAGTGAAGACAATAAACCTATATATGTATTTCCTGGTTTTCGTTATATTCAAGTAGCGCCGGTCACAATACCCGAGTAGATGAAACATTCATGTATTATGATCTAATTGTCCGGTATGCTAGTCTTCTTATGTAATGTGATGAAAATCCAACGTTAATTTCTTAAGCTTTAAACATGTCTAGTTTAGACTATAAAATGGAAGTTTGTTTTTTATATTTGATGCACAAATGAGTTGTATCATTTCAGACAAGCTCTTATATTGCATATAACATGATGTTTAGGTTTATGCAGTGGGAGATCTACATGTGTCAATGGGGGTGGGAGAGTCACGTGACCTCCCGAGATCAGGAAGATTTAATGTGACCTTGCTTAGAAAAAAGAATAATCCATAAAGACGACTGTCAATGGTAGGTTTATGTTCAGAATATAAATATTAGTGACAACTTATTTCACGTATTCTTATCTTTCCAGAAATGCTTTGATTTGTTTTGTTTCGGAAGTTTATGGACAACTTGGAGCATCAATACTATTTCTACATGTGAGATTTTATACCAAATGAGATATTTGTTTTGTCGTTGGGATGAGATAAGTTGTTAAGTACTATTTCTACATGTGAGATTTTATACCAAATCGGATATTTGTTTTGTCGTTGGGATGAGATAAGTTGTTAAAGATTTCGATATGTCTAGTTTAGACTATAAGAGCATTCGCATCAGATACTCTTAACGAATTCTCTAATTTACAGTTTTAAATATACATTTTTCTAGCTTACAGAATCTCTATCCAAGATAAAATGCATCAGATTCTCTATTTTACATAATGCAATAGGCATAAAGTAAAATTTACAGGATTTGTAAGAATGCGGTAGATATAAGGAAATTTGACAGAATCTGTAGTTTACAGTAAAAAATAAAGTATTTGCTGCAGTGTTATTTTTGTATCTCAATAATGAACTAATGTGTAGTTTAGTATTTTGTATTAGATACATCCTTGAGATAAACTTTTATATTGCCTTCCCTAATAATACTCGGTTCTACTTCTTAAATAATTAGTTCATTATTGTCTAAAAAACCAGTGGTTCACACAAAAGTGGGACCCAAACTTATTGTGATCTAAAGCTCCAAAATAAAATAAAAGAATTAGAAAATAACCAAAAAAAAAATAAGGTCAAGCATATTTATAAGATAATATGTATAGATAAGATTTATAACATGTATATATGTAACGTCCCCAAACCTCGGATCTGGTAGTGTTAAGTCATAAATGTAATCGCTAATCGTGGATAAAGGGTTGATTTGGGTCAACTTAAGGTGTCGTCCTCGCTTGGTCGATAAGATTTATAACATGTATATATGTAACGCCCCCAAACCTCGGATCTGGTAGCGTTAATGTTGATATAAGAAATATAATAGGTTAACCAGGAGTTGACTTTAAACGATCTTTAACATTTATGTCTCGAGTTCGAACGGCTATAAACATTATTATTTCCCCCATTTATATTGTGCACGTGAAGCGTGTCGTCCTCGCTTGGTCGATAAGATTTATAACATGTATATATGTAACGCCCCCAAACCTCGGATCTGGTAGCGTTAAATCATAAATGATTTGGTCAACTGCTTAGACTGTCGTGGACTAAAAGGGTTAACCGAGTTGACAAGACATTTATGTCTCACACTTATAAGGTGTCGTCCTCGCTTGGTCTAAAAAGACTAACCGAGTTGACAAGACATTCTCACACTTATAAGGTGGTAATGTGATTCCCCCACAACTAATGTGGGATATCACATTCTCATCCCCTTAGAAATGACTGGCGCACTTAGGTCCGTCTGATAGTCGTACTTGAATACTATTTTGTAACGCCCCCAGTCCCCGGGCTTAGTAGTGCTAAATGAGTCATAAATGATCCGGTCAATTGCTTAGACCGTTATCCTCGGTTGGTGTAAAAGAGCTAACCTGAGTTGACAAGACATTTACGTCTCACACTTATAATATGCTTCCCCCACAACCAATGTGGGATATCACTATATCTTTACAACACATCAAGAAATTATTCGAAATAAAAGCGTTGTATGAATGTTGTATGAAGAGGCATGAACCTTTTTCACTCCATGAAAATGAAAGGGAATTATCTAAGATCATTTGATACAACCTTATTATAACAGTAAAATCTCACGCACATCAAATATACATACACCCAACATTTAAGGTTATTAAATAATCAAATATCGCATACTTGTCATATTATCAATGTTAGATATTTTTCCATAAATTACATATTTTGTGATCGTTTGTATTCGAGTTGCTGCTGAAAGCTAAACGACTTTAGCTGAAGTAATGCACATATGCAATGCGAAGTGATGCACCTCAACAGAGCTGAAAAGTTGCAGCTTATGGCCGAAGTGTAATGATTGTTTTCAATTCATGAAGGGAGACGATCATTCGGATGAAAACTTTATTTGCCTATAAAAGGCACTCAATGCATGCATGCAAAATCCATTGAAAGTAGCTTCATCAGTTTCATTTCGAGTGTTCTCTGGTTTGATCAAACGAGTCACCGTATGAATCAAACACCTACAGTGACATTGTATCCTGAGAGAAAAATTCGGTAGTTCCCTCTAGTGACAAAATGTAAGGGATGAACATCTTTTAAAAGACAACACAATCCGCGTTCCTTTAAGAATATTCATCTTTGTTTGTTCTTTTTCAACAATAAACATTTTTTTTTTGAGAAATTTTTAGATAGTCATTCCACATAGAATGAAGTGGCTTGTGGAGTAATCACTATCACACGGTTTATAGATATAAACCGTGTGATAGTGATGTGTGATAATGATTACTCTACAAGTCGCTTCACCTTGTTTGGAATCACTACCTAAAAATCTCCCCTTTTTAAAACCATATTCAACATGCTTTTGCTATGACTGAAAAGGACATGTTTGTAACAATATTCATTATAAAATACAAGGGATTTCTTTTATATTTGTCAGACAAACCATTTCCTTCCCTATCAAGATAAATTTAAATTAGTTCCACCAAAAGTATGGAAGGAGATTCTCATCTTCTTGTTTTCTTTCTATTTCTCATATTCTTCACAGCTGAAACTAAACCAACAACAACAACTAAAAAGGGTATAATTGGAAAAAGGGTATCCACAATTCTTGTTTTTGGTGATTCAACTGCAGATCCTGGAAATAATAATTATATTGGCACTCCATTTAAGGCCAATTTTCCTCCTTATGGGCAAGATTTTACTCAGCAAATTCCAACTGGAAGATTCACTAATGGAAAGCTTCCCAATGATTATATAGGTAAGTGTGGCACTTTGGAGAGACTTTTACGTAGTAACATCACAAGACGGGGAGCAATCTGTACCGTTCATTTCAAATTTAGCATGAAAATGTACGGTGTAGATGACTCGACACACACATATACATATATATATATATATATATATATATATATATATATATATATATATGCAGGAAGTTAGTTAACCCATGAATCAATCTGCATCATACATTTTCAACATACCCGAATAAAAATGTGTGATGCAGATAGCTCCATATTTATTAAAATTCATTTTTTTTTTTGGAGCAGCTGAATATCTTGGCATCAAAGAGTATGTGCCACCATATCTTGATCCTACATTGAGCATTGAAGAACTCATTAGTGGAGTCAGCTTTGCATCTGCCGGATCCGGTTTCGACCCGCTTACCCCAAAAATAACTGTATGCCTCTTTTCATTGTCGATTTATATTTTCTTTTATAAAATGACAAGTATTATATTCTTTCATAAAAATGGTTAAACCATGAGGCCCCTACTCTCCCTGTTCCACAGGATGAGTAGAGAATGTTAATCAGGAGCCTCCAATAGCTCAGAATCGTTGGGAATCGAACCTATAACCTCCCGGTAGGGAGCACCACACACCCAATCCCCTTGCCAACTGGGTTATGTCCTTTCATATTTCTCTTTCGTTAAGCATTCTCTTATCTAAAAAATATGATTTTTGCAAGGGCGGACATACCATATGGCCAAACGGGGCTAAGCCCACCCGGAAAAAAAAATATTACATTATAAAATTTATGTAGTCCGGTTTGATTCATAAATTATTCTTAATCCAGCACATCCGACGAACTCGATATAGTCTATTTACCCACCACAGAGTAAAATCCGGCCTGGCTCCGACCTTGGATTCATGCATCAGTTCTTTTTTTTTTTTTATATATTATAAAAATATTCTTATATATTATATGTCTATGGCTTGCTAACCGTAAAATAAAATGATCACAAGAAAATTATACAATATATTTTTACACCGTTAATAAAGAAAATCAGAATAGTGGAAGAGACTCTGAAAGATGGTTTCTTATTGAATTGTTTATTTCAATGATACAATAGAGAATTTATAGGCTTATACTATATAACTTCTAAACAACATTTATTACAAAGATCATATGTTATCAAAATACAATCATAAGAATCATTTAACATTAATTATAAGAATTAGTCTGTATTAATGGTGTGATCAACTGTATCTTCAAATTTTGTCTTCTATCACCCTCCCTCAAACGAGGCCGGGTTTGGAGGCTGAGTTTGTCTTGGCATAATTTGGAGGGCATCTCCACTCCGGCAGGTCTTCCGGAGTCCATAGTTGTGATTTTTGGAGGGCATCTCCACCCTAGATGGTCTTCAGAGGTCCAATTGTGTTGTTTTGGAGGGCATCTCCACCCCGGTGAGTCTTCCGGAGTCCATAGTTGTGATTTTTGGAGGGCATCTCCACCCCGGAGCACGTCTTTTCCGGCGGTTCTTCCAATAGTCAAACGAAGCTTTGCAATTTTTTTTTTGTATGACATCAGCCTCCGATTGCGATTCTGCGGCAGATCTGTTCTTTTTTCACCTAACAAAAATATAGAATGGATGCCAAAATAAAATAATTGATGCCGTGAGATTTTTTTATTGATAAATATTAATAACAACCAAATCTAAAAAAATAGACTAAAAAAAACGCATAATAGAATTTATTAAATGCATAATGAAATTTATTTGTTTTATGGTTGGGAAATTGGTCAGAGTTCGACAGGAACTAGTTGGTGTTTTTGGTTTTTTTTTTTTTTTTCTGGGCGTATGACTTGGAATGGCCACTATGAGGGCTTCAAAATTTGGCTGGTCCGTATGAAGGAAATTTTTTTTATAGGAATTATCTAGGAGTTGATGAGTATGAAGAAAAAAATGATGATGGCTGATCGAACTGTATATCGATAAACGAGTGTGTGGCAACGGAAGAAACATGATCGGGCGAGGGTTCACCAATGTTAAGGCTTACGAACCCTCGCCCTGTCTCCGATACCATAAAGAAAATCAGAATAGTGGAAGAGACTCTGAAAGATGGTTTCTTATTGAATTGTTTTTTTCAATGATACAATAGAGAATTTATAGGCTTATACTATATAACCTCTAAACAACATTTATTACAAAGATCATATGTAATCAAAATACAATCATAAGAATCATTTAATATTAATTATAAAAATTATTTTGTATTAATGGTGTGATCAACTGTATCTTCAAATTTTGTCTTCTATCAGTTAATCTTGGTGATACCGTACCCTGAAGAGACAACGGTATAAATAATGGCGAAAAAAAATTACCGGTGTCGTTTTGTTGTTACCATTTTATTACGGCGTTTGAGCCGCTAACATTACCCTGTTTTGTGAGTCTTTCTTTCTATGCATGTGCATGGTTTTCTACTGCCTAATGCTTGTTTCTTAAAATTAAACAAATGAAAATCATTATGTTCTTTTTTTTGGATTTTTTTTCCTACAGAATGTGATACCAGTGTCACAACAAATAGTATATTTCAAAGAATACAAATCAAGAATCGCAGAAGAAATGGGTGAAGAAAAGGCTGAAAATATAATAAAAGACGCAGTTTTTATTGTTAGTGGTGGCACCAATGACTTTGTTGTCAATTATTTCAATGTCCCAATACGTAGAGAATTCTACACTATCTCAACTTATGTGGATTTTTGCTTGCAAAATGTCAAGCATTTCTTGCAGGTTTGTCCTATTAACTCAACTATTATTATTTTTTTTAATTCGCATCACGAAATTATTTCGAGAACTGTATTTATCGATTAGTTGTTTTACAATATTCCATCCATTCTAAATTATTTGAGACAGTTGCTAAAATCACGTATATTAAAAAAGTAAGTTAATAAATTAACTTTAAAATAAAATGACTAAAAAGTTCTTGGATATAATTAATGTGTTATTCTTTTTTATCTATCATATTGCAATAATTAAGGGTAAAGCAATGAAAAATACCATAAATGTTCCATTGAAAATGTAACTGTCTCCGTTAAAATAGAACAATGATTTTGGCAATTGTCTTAGATAAATTAGAACTGAGGGATCATAATATAAGTGTTTCATGACACGATATAAATATGCGTTGTGTCATTACTATTTCAATATTATCTATTTTTCTTGTAACACAACATTCTAACTATGTATATATTGAGCATCTTACACATTTATATAATTCACTTCTCTCTTATATAGACTGAATTATGGTTTCTTTGTCTAAACAATAAGAAATGTTCTTTGATCTCTTAAACATAAATCTGCCTATTGCTAATTGACTCTCTGATTCTTCTTCTTCACAAGCAAGACCACATCATAGTCTCCACATTAACCTGCCACGTCTAAAGTTTGACAATTCAGTCTAACTTTTCAAAACAAAACTTGGTTAATTATTGTCAAAATGAATATTTTCGTACACTCGGATAACAATATATGCAAGACAGTTGTTCACTGCACCAAACAACTGATATACTTTCTGGTATTCCAATGATATTATTTAACATCCTGAAAGTCAAATCTAAACTTAGCATTTGACTTTATACTGGTCGAATGCTATTTTCAACATCAACAAAATCTGATATATCCGGAAACGTGATAATGCACTAAATCATTGTGGTGCCTTTTTAACACGCGTACGTATATACATGTGGGGAAGAAAGAAAAAATGATATGTTGACTTTACCAAGATGCAAGCAAATGCTTATGAAAGTAGATCTGCAAAAATCATTTAATGCACTTTCAAAAAAAAATAAAACATTTAATACCATTAAATTTAATTTGTAGTACAAGTATCAATTTTATGGGTCATTATCAATGTTTTTTTTTTTTAAATTTTTTAAACAATCAATATATTTCCTTTTCAAGTATTAAGTCGAGCCCAAAATTAGGTTTTACCAAACATCGTTATTCTCCAGCTGGATTTAATTTGTAATTTATTACTATCCATCTACTAAGTCTTGCATTTAATTAATACGAACTATGTTCCAAAATATAAGTCATCATAAATATTTTCACACCGATTAAGAAAGTGGTTGAATGTCATAAATTTAAAAGTTAATGTCTAAAATGTTCATTGACTATCATTAATAGGGGTGAACAAAAAAACCGGAAACCAAACCAACCGGTCCAAACCGGAAATACGTGAACCATGGTTTTTTGGTTGGTTTTTGTATTGTGAAAAGCAAACCGTGAAAAATAATTTGGTTTTGGTTTTCTTATGAAAAAACCGGACCAAACCGGATATATATATATATATATATATATATATATATATATATATATATATATATATATATATATATATATGGAAAGAATAGAGAAGACCAAAAACCAGAAGAAAAAAAAAACCGTAACCAAGTCAATCCAAACCGGACCGGATTAAATGGTTTTACCTAGTTATGGTTCGGTTTTGGTTTGTAAATTTTGAAACCGTTAAAAATGGTTTGGTTTTAAAAACGGTAAAAAACCGAAAAACCGGACCATGTGCACCCTTAATCATTAATGCAATAGTTGTTAAGTAATGAAAAGTGGTTGTAATAATAAATTAGGGGTAAGATAGAGAAAAAAAGAGTAATAAATATTGTATTGGTAATGTAGAATGACTTATATTGTGAGACAAAACTAAAAGTGTAGGATGAATTATATTTTGGAACAGAGGTAGTATGATTTAGTATTTATATAATAAGTAATCTCTATATTACTTTTTTTATTATTAAAATAATCTCTATATTGCTATTTAATTGATGGAGTTGTCAAAATTATACATATTAGAATGTTAATGATTTGACTTTAATAAAATGAGTAGCATATAATTTGATATAATTAATTTAGGTACATTCTCAACCTCGCACATTGTTATAAATAAAAATAAGTGAGCAAGACTATTATTTACTATGTCAGTTAAGAAGAAATATATATTTTTTTATAAATTTAAATAGAAACTGAGGGAGTAATATATGCCTGATATGAAATCACCATTTTTGAATGTTGAATACTATCAATGTCGTTTAAAAAAGTATATCACTTTAAATATAGGACTATTTGTTTGTGGTTTGTGGTTTGTGGTTTGTGGTCTGGGGAAGTCTCACATCGATTTGTTTTGGTTTGACCTTTTATTCGTCCTATAAATAAGGCATGTAGCTTTTTGTATTAGACACATATTTAAGATGTATCACATATTATAAACTTTATCGTCTATATCCCAATGATTGAAGTTCATATAAGATTCATTTATTTCTGAATAATCACGTGATGCATTTAATGACTCCAAAAGAGTTAGCTGCTACAAATACTCCGGTTAAAATAGATATCTATGAACTGTCTATATTGAAATTTCTGCTCTATGGAAATTCTACTATAAAGAGTCTTCAATGAGAAGATTTATTCGCATCCAATCAAAACACGATATGTGGCACCGGACACACTATAAACAAGTTTAATTTTTTTTTAAGGGGAACTTTTATTAATAAAATAAGTCTATGTGACCAAAAGAGATACAATCAGAAAACGTCTGCTAGAAAATTGAAACAGAATCTATAGCCCAGGCTAGTCTCAGATCATAAACAAGTTTTTTTTCAAAGTAAGTCACCACATACTCAATAAAATCATGTCACGAATTGTGTTTTGACCAGATGCAAATGAAACTCCCCATTAAGACTCTCTATAGTAGAATTTCTCTTCCCACCCACCCACCTACTCATTGCCAATCTCTTGTATCTTTTTTTTTCCTTGAATCAAATACGTGCCGCGAGATGATGGAATCGCTCTGTATTTTGCAGGAACTATTGAATTTAGGGGCTCGTCGTATAGGCGTAGCTGGGCTACCACCAATGGGCTGCTTACCTATCGTGATTACATTATACTCAAATGATCCAATTACCGGCCGTGGATGCATTACTAATTTATCTACCATTGCACATTTTTACAACCAAAAGCTCCAATTTCTCTTGGAATCCACATTGACAAAAGAGAACCCGAATTCTCAAATCCGCTACGTTGATATCTTCGGCCCACTTACAGAAATGATAGTCCAAGCCCAAAAGTATGGTAAGTGGCCATCAGCCCATCACACTACAATCAATGAAATTTAGATAATTTGAGTGCAACTTAAGTGCATATAATTTTATATTTGTCCTTTGTGTGTGATAATTACGTTTCGGTAAAAATAAAATAACATGATATTCTTGAATTACAACAATTAATTTTCATTGTAGCTTTAAACGGTGTCGTATGTCATAGGGGTCGTATGCAAAACATTTCTGTTTCATAAAGATCAATGGTGTCGTATGTCATAGGGGTCTTTATATATATATATATATAGGATTACAACAATTTCCATTGTAGCTTTATGCAAAACGTTTATATGCAGGATTTGAAGAAGTGACCAGCGGGTGTTGTGGGACAGGATTACTTGAAGCAACAATTTTATGCAATCCGAGCTCATACATCTGCCCAGACGCATCAAAATATATGTTTTTCGACTCGATACATCCTAGTGAAAGATCATACAATATTGTTTTTCAAGCCATTCGACCCACCATTGATTCCTTCCTCCATGGTTACTAACTCGGTTCAATTAAGCGTTCAACATTTTATAAATCATATCATTCATCATACATACCCTGCTATGTGAAAAAATTAGAAATATATATCTATTATACGTGTCACTCTATATACTTATAGCCATTTTATGAACAATGAATTAAAGGCTCTTGAAACTTCTGAAGGTGGATTCAATCATTAGCCCACTACAACATGAGGAGACAAAAGGAAGAGGAAGAGGAAGAGGAAGCATTCACACATAAAATTGGTACCATGTGAAAATATGGTTTGCATTCACACACATAAAAGATTAATGATACATACACAACCGTTGTGTTATAAGAACTGACGCAACAGTCATATGCATCATTGATATTGATGAGTTACATCAAAATCAATTTAGACTCATTATAATTAACGTTATATACAACCGCGATGATGTAACGATTGTGCATGTATCAATACTCCACATAAAATTATATTATATATGGGTGACAAGAAATAATAAAATAATATACAATGGAATGTTGTTTTATGTTGCACCGACACTTCAACCTTGGCGCCGTGTCCGACACATTTCCGACACGACATATGACCGACATGCTCCGACACGTGTCTGACACGTGTCGGCTGATTAAAAAAATATTATTTAAAATTTTAATATCCGACACGCTTTCAACACTCCCCGACAAGGCACCGGCACTCCCCGACACTCTTGAACCCAACTTTTTAATTTTTTTCTTTATTTAAGTTTTTTCAATGGAAACGTTAAAATACACGATTTCTGTTTCTATAGTAATTTAATAAATAGTATGCCGTATTAGTTTATATGTTTATTATTGATAAGCAATCATTTTTACAATTTATAGTATTTTGAAGGTCAATCACGATTTCGTTTGACACCGTATAAAGATCGAATATCTATTTTAGATATTTATAGATTTTACGTAATATCTATCTTATTTTCTCTAGTTTTTTCAGATTTTTACGAATATTTTTTTTTCGATAAATTGAATCTTATTTACATCATAATATATATATATATATATATATATATATATATATATATATATATATATATATATATAACGTGTCGGCGGTCTATCGTGTCCTTAAATTTTAGAATTAACGGTATCACTGTGTCTCATGTCGTGTCGTGTGTGTCGGCAGCCTGTCGTGTCCTTAAATTTTAGAATTAGCGGTATCACTGTATCTCGTGCCGTGTCGTACGACAGATCCGTGTTTGTGCAACCTAGGTTGTTTAGATCGGATCAGTCATGTCTTGTGAGTGTGACATGAATAAAATAAAATAAAAAAATATTGTATTTTTCCTAAACATATCACGATCATACTTGATCTTTTTGTGATGGAGATCACTTTGCTTAGAATTTTGTTTTTTTTTTTTTTTGAGGGACACTTTGCTTAGAAATTAACATTAATTAACATAAAAAGAATCTTATTTACCTTTTTAGTATTAAATGCTCTCTTTTTTCTTTGGGTAATGATACGGGCACAACGGTTGTGTCATAACGAGTGACACAACGGTGATATACACCGTTGATAATAATATGTCTAAATTGATCAGATGTAAATTTAATTGATCAACGGCGTATATCACCGTTGTGTCACTCGTTGTGGCACAGTCGTTGTGCCCATATCATTACTCTTTTTCTTTATATAAGCGAGGTTCGGGATTGAATTTCTCTTAATGGTAAAAAGTCATGTCATGACAACGTGTCTAAATAGTTTTAAAAAAGAAAAACCATTATGACTCAAACAATACTGTGAGGCCTGAGATCTGAGATGCTACAGGCGGTATAGAGCTAAATATTAGATAAAAATTAGCGTCACACCTTGTCGGACAATGATGACCATCTTTATAATGATCTCTTAGGGTCCTAACGGATAACGTTAATTTCAAAAGATGAGGAGAATGTATAACCCATGTCACAAAAATAAAAGAAATATTATCAAGATATAATATTAATCGTAATAGAGTCGGTAACCTATGTTAACCATTTAGACCTTCAAAAAAAAAAAAAAAAAAAAAAAAAAATTCCCATTTAGACATGATTGAAATTGTCGTGTTTCCAACAATATTCCTTATAAAGTTCATGGGATTTCTTATATTTTTCAAACAATTATTCATTTTTCCCCTTGTCAAGATAAGATTAAAATGAGCTCCACCAAAAGTTCCTATCTTCTTGTTTTCTTTCTATTTCTCATATTCTTCCCAGCTGAAACTAAACCAAATCGAAATCTTCTTCCAACTAAAAAGGGTAATTTGGGAAAAAGGGTATCAACAATTCTTGTTTTTGGGGATTCAACTGCAGATCCTGGAAATAATAATTATATTAGCACTCCATTTAAGGCCAATTTTCCTCCTTATGGGCAAGATTTTATGCACCATATTCCAACTGGAAGATTCACTAATGGAAAGCTTCCCAATGATTATATAGGTAATTAGTGTGGTACTTAACGGGAGATTTTTGTGTAGTAACTTCATGTATGAGTTAACGTATGATGCAATTTACACTGTATATTTCAAAATTGAGTATAAATACGTATAAGTGTATTTGAATCAATGTATATTAACAGATTCTTTGTTCTACAAACTCGAACAACATTTTTTTTTTAGCATACAAACATTGGGTTAATTATTTTGCTCCACATATGTTAAAATTCCATGTATAAGATTGTTTCCATCGGTGTATCTTAACATATTTTCTATTTTACGCACTCAAACAATAACATTTCTTCCATTTTAGAAAATCTATACTCATGGTCAACTCCATCAAAACGTAGTTTTAATAATGTATACACAATAACTACAGGGCCGTCCTTGTGATATTGAATCTAAAGTGTTTATATCAGTAAATTACAAACAGGGCCGTCCATGTGATATTGAAGGTCATAATCCAAAATAAATTTAAGGTATTTATTGTATGAAAAAATATGATATAACTATTTTGGGGTGTACTAAAAGGATGAGCGGCGTATAAAAAATTTAACGTAATTTGCTTAGACTATTTTCTAAATTTAATTCTAATATGAATTTGGGCCTATAACGGTATTTTAGATTGAGTAAAAAAAATAAAATTGAACCTAAAATACATTAATAAACAAGAAAGAAAAAGGCCCTTAAATTACAAATTTCGACGGGGGATGTAGGCAGTGGCCTTGTTGGCCTGCCCTCAGGGACGGACCTGATTACAGATTAACTATTATTTACAGATTCAACTACACCACTTAAAAACTTCTTGGTAATTAATATTAATTTCTTACTTTTTTATTTTTTTTTGGAGCAGCTGAATATCTTGGCATCAAAGAGTATGTGCCACCATATCTTGATCCTACATTGAGTATTGAAGAACTAATTAGTGGAGTCAGCTTTGCATCTGCCGGATCCGGTTTCGACCCGCTTACACCAAAAATAAGTGTACGTCTCCTTTAACTTTAATTTTTTCTATTGATTTGTATAAGTTTTTCTTTCATAAACATTATATAAATATGTGTGAGTATATATATATATATATATATATATATATATATATATATATCCTTTTAATTATTTTTATTTTGGATTTATTTTGCACAGGATGTGATTCCAATGTCACAACAGTTAGAATATTTCAAGGATTATAAATCAAGAATTGCAGAAGAAATTGGGGAAGAAAAAGCTGAAAATATAATAAAAGATGCTGTTTTTATTATTAGTGCTGGCACCAATGACTTTGTCGTCACTTATTTCAATATCCCAGTACGCAGAGACTTCTACACTGTTTCAACTTATGTGGATTTTTGCTTGCAAAAGGTCAAACAATTCTTGCAGGTTTGTACTATATATCAGCTCACCTACTCCCCCCCCCCCCCCCCACCCCCGTCTCCCCCCTCAAATAAACAGTCTAAATATCTTCTTATATTACCCGCCAATCTTTAAAGAGGTTTTTATTGGCACCACTAAGTTGTTTCAGCCTTCGATACTACTAAACGAGTAATGATAGGGGCACAACGATCATCTGCACATTTGATCACGATGATTCTTAATTGATCACGATATAAACTCGTTATGATTAAAGGTATAGATAATCGTTGTGTTACTTGTTGTACCCGTATCATTTTTGCTACTAATTACGGAGCCATAAATTTGTACTCAGATGGGTTAGTGGACTATACTAGAATGGTTGGGTTGGATGTGTTGAGATGTAATATTTCGGTATAATTTTTTCCCCTAGGTGGGATTAGCCCCCTAATATCAAACTATAGCACCACATTTATTACATTCACGAAGAAGCATCACATTGACTTACGTTTTTTAATGCCCGTGACGACACCGATGATGTTTACCATCGTCCGGACTCTATCAGGGATTTTAGAGGTGACTTCCACCGCCTTTTAGGAATGACACTCAGTGGCGGACACATGATCTCCGTTAAGGAGAGCAATAAAAAATTTAAAGAAACAAATAAAAAATTAAGGGGAGGGGCAATAGACATTCATACTACATATATTAGTAGTTTTTTTTCGGATTAGTTGCCCCTCCTTAGCTCTATGTAGGTCCGCCACTGATTACGTCAGGTAGTCGACTTTGATACCACTTGTTACATTTCAGAATTCAGGTCTGACGGCTCTACTTGAACCATACTTGAACCATAATGAATCCAATAGCTATATAAGTTCGATGTATTCATTTGTCCTAAAATGCTTAACACGGCTATCAAGAAGAGTATAACTAACTACTTTTTCACTCACTCTTTCAACTTTACGTATATAAAAACATAAATTGTTATAGCACAACAATACATACATAGAAGTGGGAAAGAAAGAAAAGAGATAGGGTAGGGTCCCAAACAGGGACGTAACCAGCCATAACCATCTGATTTTTGTTTTCGATATACCAAAAACTTTATATAAATCAGTCTAATACAGTTAGTTGTTTTAATTCAGTTCACCCGACCATATAAATATAGTCTGATTCCGTCCCGCCCAAACCCCTTAAAGGTCAAAGGTTGACTTTAATCATGCTTGCATGTTCCATGTATATAAAAAGAAAATACATAAATTCTGCATAAACATTTAATACCATTAACTATAAATATTAATGTAAGTACACAATTTGTACCTACCGAACAACATTATTCTCCAGTTGAGTTTGTAATTTCTAACCATCTACGGATACTCATTTTAATAACGAGTGTATCGTATCCGATATGTATCTAATATCGATACAGACTAGATAATTAAAAATACATGTATTATGTGAATACGTTATTTTTAAAAGTTGCATACAATATCTAGGTATCCACATCATTAACTCGATACGTAAAATGAAAATTATGTATTGAAATTTTGTTAAAGCTGTAACATGACCCGGATTGAGGACTTCAAATTATTTCAACTGCGCGCCATATTAAAATATGGATTTTTTCTCATTTTTGAGAGATGAATTTTCCTCACTGTATAATTAAATTTTGAGAATGATGTATCTCATCTTATATGTTATTAAGCTTATATTTTTATCATCGTGCGTGTCAGAGTTGGGTCCATGTTTTGTAATTTTACATGTTTTATTCATTATATTACGAGATAGATTTTCTTCACTCAATCCCTTAAGTTGAAGAAACCCTATTATAAATATAGTGGATATAGAAACAAATGATCAATATGCCTAACTCGGAATGGCAAGGGCATCATAAAGCGTTGTGGGACATCACAAGCATTATAGAGGCATTTGTGGTGCCCTTAAGATGCTTGCTATGACATTTTGTTGTTGTTATGATAATAACGGTGATGTTTATTATATTCACTTGCCGATGATATTTGTATGAGAGTCTTTAATGATATCGCATGACATCACCAGAGGCGGACGCAGGACCCCAGGCAACGGGGCGAAAATTCTAAAAAAAATTTGCAATAAAAAATGTATATTAGTGATTTTTTCTACCCATACGATTCGAAAAAATAACCACGTAATATACATCATAAAAACACGACTATGCATTTTAACTTTATATGATGATAAAAACAGTACTATATATTGCAGGATCCGAACGCATTAACACTAGTTTGTACTTCTATCAATAAATATTTAAAACACTACCAACAATGTTTTTGAAGTAAAATCAATATTCCGAAAACGATATATATTTTTTTAAAGTTATCACTTTTGTAATAACTACATATATTTATTTACATGATAAAGTTTTATGCATAACGTATATATATATATATATATATATATATATATATATATATATATATATATATATATATATATCTCGGATCCGAGGGGGATGAGTGCCCCCACCCATAGGGGTAGATCGCCCATGGACATCACATCAGGGTATGATGTTTGACTTTCCAGATTTTGAATGTGAACATTCAGCCTTTGGAAAGTCATACATCTTAACATTTACCGTGACACCATACCGGCGTCTGAGGTTTAATTTTGCAAAGGTTGAATGTTGACCTTCGAGCTATAGGAAGTCAAACCCCATGTATGGTCGATATTTTAACGGTTGGACCTTACTCTGGTACCTCAAAACCATAATCCTCCATGCTCCCCTAGCCCTCTGTTTTTTTACGTTGTCTGATGATGTAATCGCTTCGTATCTTATAGGAACTATTGAATTTGGGGGCTCGACGAATAGGAATGGCCGGGCTACCACCAATGGGCTGCTTGCCTTTCGAGATTACATTATACTCCAATGATCCAATTCGCAATCGTGGATGCCTTACTAATTTATCCTCCATTGCACATTTTTACAACCAAAAACTTCAATTTCTCCTGGAATCCACATTGGCCCAACAGAACACTAATTCTCGGATCCGCTACTTGGACATCTTCGGCCCACTAACAGATATGATAGTCAAAGCCCAAAATTACGGTAAGCAAATGCTTATTATTTCACATGGTATCATATGTGTATTATTACATCAATTTTGAAATGTAGCTTCTATGAAAATTGTATGCAGGATTTGATGAAGTGGCGAGTGGATGTTGCGGAACGGGATTTCTTGAAACAACAATTTTATGCAATCCGATCTCACTCGTGTGTCCAGACACATCAAAGTATATGTTCTTTGACTCGATTCATCCCAGTGAGAGAACATACAACATCGTTTTTCAAGCTCTTCGGCCTACAATTAATTCCATTCTCCATGGTTATTGACTCAGTTCAAATAAGATGTCGAACCGTCTTTTTTTTTCATGTACTCGGTTCATGTTATGGTTTCTCTGTATAAAATATAATGGACTTTGAATAGCAGTGGCACTAGCATGAAATATATGGAATGGATATACCATTCTACGACATAATGGTAATATTGGCGGATCTAGGAATTCGTTTCAATAGCGTCACTGGCCGAGTCAAAAACTACGTTGTTTATCCAAAAATTTGTTCTAGTGAGATCACCGCCGGAGCCTAAAAACTGCATTATTCAACGACAAAACAATATTTTTCTAACAACAAAACTAACTCGTTTTAATAATAATAATAATAATAATCATAATAATTGGTTCTCAGTGGGGTCACGTGACCCCACCTTGATCAATGTAGATCCGCCCATGGTTTCATGTACATGGAAGAAGAACAAGGTGGAGTAATATTACCTCGATGGATTGACGAACAATTTAGCTAGGATGAATCTCCTCCTCACCGTGATCGTCGTGATTAGTTGTAAAAAAAAGTTTACTTCATGTATACATTGTCCTTAGGACATGGCCTAGTCGTAAAGGGTTTGTGTGCTGTAATGACAGCTGGACCGAGAGCTGGAGTGTGAAGGTTCGAATCCCGTAAAGGGACGACTTCTTTTAGTATCTTGGTATGATGGCATCCCATGACTCTGAGTCACTAAGTTGTCTGATTAACCTCTCCACTTATTCCGTGAGACAGGAAAGTGTTGGGGAAAAAACCCCTTTTGAAGGGTTGAACGGTCAACTTTAGCGCTAATTACGGATAGACTCCGATGTATGTAATCGAGAGTTAATGATATCATTAAATACTCCATACGGAGTAGTTGATGATGGGTTTTTGAATCACTCGATTCGGATATCGGGTGAATGAGAAATTAATGGCTAAAGTTGGTAGAAAATATGTAGGAGATGGGTGTTGAAGGGAGGACCTCACCCCATTCTCCTACATTGGAAACTTGAGTGTTGGGAACTCAAATGATAAGGCATCCCATGACTCTGAGTCACTAAGTTGTCTGATTAACCTCTCCACTTATTCCGTAAGACAGGAAAGTGTTGGGGAAAAAGCCCCTTTTGAAGGGTTGAACGGTCAACTTTAGCGCTAATTACGGATAGGCTCCGATGTATGTCATCGAGAGTTAATGATATCATTAAATACTCCATACGGAGTAGTTGATGATAGGATTTTGAATCACTCGATTCGGATATCGGGTGAATGAGAAATTAATGGCTAAAGTTGGTAGAAAATATGTAGGAGATGGGTGTTGAAGGGAAGACCTCACCCCATTCTCCCACATTGGAAACTTGAGTGTTGGGAACTCAAATGATAAGAGCTAGTGTGTCTCTTATGAATGTGCCCCAAGGGGCAAGGCACTTTTGTGCAGGAGGGAGGACTTAGATTATTCCACACGCGCGCCCGCCGCCGCCCGTCCATCCGTCCCGGGTCGGGTGTTACTATTAATTTTTTGGATAAATTTTCTTTATGAAATTAACCATAAAATTAATTTTGGAATGTGATTGTGTCATTCGGCCAATCAGAATTCAGACGACACATCATCCGACCAATCAGAAGATTGGATTAATTCAAAATTAATGTAATAATTTCGGCCTAGATGATTTCCTTGAGGGAAAAGTCGGCCGTTACTTTTCCAAGGGGAAAAGTTTGATGATGTGTTTCGGCCAATCAGATTTGAGCATTGGCTCCTCCTCTCCACTATATAAAGAACCTCATGAATGAAAGTTTAAGTATCGAATTTTCTATAGTCTTTTCCACCACAAAACGTCTAGCATATAGATCTAGATATTGAGTCGAAGAGAAGTCGGAGCACTCTGTAAGTTCGCCGGAGCTCGGATTTTTGAAGTGCCTCTAAATCCGAGACGTAAAGCCGTTGTATCTTAGGAGACATTTGCTACTACCGTGGGCACCATACCGGAGCAATTTGTCTTAAGGAAAGAGTAACTACTCGCCTCGGTTTGTCTTAGTCCTTTATTTTGTGCATACTACCTTTATTGTCTATTGTTTGAATCAGATATGCATGATGATACTTATTTTGTTAGATATACTAAATAATATGAATTGTACTATTCACATGATTTATCTTCTAGATTAATATTCCGTAATTTAATCCGTAAATTACGGATCTTTGGTTAGCGATTCCGTAAATCACTTAGTGATACGGATCGGAAATTTGTTATATTTTACACACACGATACACTATCCAACAAGCTTAAGATAAATTGATTCGTGTGTTGTAGGGTCGGTTGAACTTGTTACTACAGATCTGGTGTTAGATTGATACGAGATTGGCCTGCTATAATGTTTACTAGGAGATGGCTTTATATTTCTTTGGTTAGCAAATAATTTATTTATTTGTTTGGTTGAATGATGATACAAGTAAACATAGATATAAGAGTACTTTATTAATAGTGCGGCAATAGAAAAGCCGAAACACGAATAAAAAACTAATTCAACAGAGTTCGGGATTCAAAAGGATTCGGAATTTAGACTATAGATGAAACACCAACGGTTTGAAGGTGATCGGAAACTTTGTTATATTTTACAAAAAAGTACCAAATTCATCAAGAAATTGAGCATGTGTAGTCCAAATCTAACAACAAAGGTGTAAGATCAAAAAGAATTCTACATCTTCTCACAACTACTAGCAACAACTAAATGATCAGAAAGACCTTATATACTAACATAAACCCCCACGATTTGAGAAAATGCTTGAAATAAAAAAATCAAACTCGTTGGTATGGATTAAACAACGAATTGAAATGGAGTCGAAGCATCATCTAATTGAATTCAAAGTTAATGTGCAAAAGCATATGAGAAGTGCACCAAAATATTGAGAAATGAAACAAAAAACTCAAGCTTAAGCTAATCCCTGTTATGGATTAAACAACGAATTGAAATGGAGTCGGTTACGAAGATAAGCATCATAACCTATCTCTTGAATTCGAGTTAATGTGCTCGTAAAAAAAAAAGCAAATATGTTCAAGAAGTGCACCGAATACAACATATTGAGAATATTGAAACACCTTGAATACCAATTACTACCCTCATATGAAGCTAATCCCATTAATATGATATTTTCGCAACACCAAAGATAAAAAAGTAAACCACCTTCGGAATAATTCGGTGTGCTCCTGGGACACCGGAAAGACGTAAATGAGTTGAGGGAAAAAATGTGTTTCTCCGATGACAGTGTGAATAACCAGCCGAGAGGTCATATTTGGCTTACGAAGATACACCTCACTCGCTAGTTCAAAGTGAAGGGTTTGGATCCTCTTCCCTTATTAACTGATTTCGAGAATCTCTTGACATCGATCATTGCACGTATAGCTTTGGGTAGTCGTAAAAAAGGTTTTTGGTTGGATCCGAAAACTTTTAGGTTTTGTATATTAATGTTACATATTATAGTTTAATACGGATCAATAGGGATCAATATATAAAAATAAAGGGGTCGATACTTATAATGAAAAAAAAATTATATAAATATATATGACGAGATTATTTTGTTTATATATATAAGGGGAAAAAATTCGAGAATTAGAACTTCCTGTAATATTTTTTTTTATAGGGTCATTAATATCTGTTTTTCTAGTAGTGATATAAAAATATCCGTATATACAAAAAAAATGGACACCCATATCCTTATACATGGAGCCACCCTGGCAGCATATATCTATATATATTTCTTTCACGGATTGATAGGCATCTTTGACATATATTTTTCGTTGTGCTAATATATCATTGGGTTGTAATGATAACGTGGATAAAGTACGAATCGTTCAATTGGATACGAAAAAATAATAATTTATGATATGCTATGAGTAACCTGTTAATTATGCTATTGGTTAAATTTTCTGCGATTATGGCTCCGGTGATGATAGTATAAAAGGGAAGGAAAAAATAATGATAATAATAATAATGATATGTATAATGTTATCGTTGAAAAGTGGTCATCTCTCGCTAACATATACATTGTTATTGTTTCACTGCTACATGCTATGTTGTGTGAACCGGACGTTTGGGCTTTGCTATCGTCGTATTTGACTCTACATCTTGTCGTCTATCGATTGCAACATCACTTATGAGTGTGATGGATTTTTGTGCAAGGTTCTCAAACAAGATTCGTTAGTCTATATCTTGTGTTTTGAATGTCTGGATTAATTTTATTGATGCTCGTGTGTTGTGCATCTTTGTCCAATGCTATGTCATGTGTGATCTTCTTAGTCCGTCTCATATTGAGTCTTTTTGTTTGCTTGGGGACAAGCAAAGTCTTAAGTTTGGGGGAGTGATAAGTTCCTAAAAAGTCGAATAATTCCAGATGTTTTGGACTCAATTTGGTGTCGTGTGTTGCTATTTTGCCATGTTTTTATCCTTTTTGGGCTAGATTACTGCGGATGATTGAATTATTGCAGGATGATTCGAGATTAGAAGAAAAAGACCCAAAAACGGAGCTAAAGTGGAAGAATTCAAAAACCAGGCTCTGTCACACCCAGTGTGTAACAGTTTCCAGAAATCTGATCCTCGCCAACGAAATGTTTTGATTGGTGGAAACTTTTCCAACGTGATTTCTAGTATATTGGCGTGATTCTTAATGAAAAAGAGGAGCCCACACACTAGAAGAGTCCAAGATTGATAGATAATTGATTTTTAGAGATTTTCTTGATTAAATTAATTATGGAAACTTATTTTTATGATGTAATTATCCTATTTTTAATCCCCTAGGGCTGAAAAATCATCATACACGACATATTCAGAATTTCTAGGCGTGAAAACCATTCCCATCACCATCTACTTTTTTCTCTCAACTTTTCAAGAACAAGATTATTGCTTAGGGCTCAAGAACGAATAACGGATCATTGAATTTCTTGGTTTTATGATATTTGTGAGACAATTCTATTTCCTTTCTCTTAATTTTCTTCCTTTTATTTTATTTTTACGTTTCACAATGCTTAAATCCATGATTTTTGTGATCTCTTTGATTATGCGCGAGTAGATTTAATTTTCTAGGATTATGAGAGCCCGGTAAATGAATATATGAGTTAAAGATTCGATCTTTCCTATTATTATGATCGATATGCTTTTGTATTGATTTTGGTGTGCTATTTCGTATGAATTTATGAATTGATGGATCAAAAGATGAATTTTCGTAGATTTATATGAAGAATTTATTATCAATTAGGTGATGGACTGAAAAGTGAAATTTAATTGATAGGTTAGAACCCTAATTTCAATCAAGAAAATTCATGAGAGCGAAAGTTAATTGAAATTTCTTGTGACAATATGAATAATGATGTTTTAATGGGTCTAAATTGATTTAATGAGCGAGAAATCGGATTTAATATTAATTTAGGCACGATTAATAGTAGTTCGAAAGAATATTGTTAATCACTTTTGATTATTCGTCAAAATAAGTAAATATTCATAGTAAATGGAAAGGTCGTTGTAAAAGTCATATATTTGCTACCGTGGTAATCCGACATCCTAGAAGTTCTTACAACTTGATCTCTAGTAATTTCTTGGACTTGTGTTGAGTTTAAGTAGGACCTTAGTTTTTAGTTATTTTATTACTCAAAACCCCTAAATTTGATCAGTTTAGCTAACATAAATTGATAACTATTCGGTGATTGTCCCAAGTCCTTGTGGGATCGACATCCTAAGTACTACTCGATAAGCCGTGCGCTTGCGGTAGCATTTAGTGATTAAAGTGAAAATCACACAACAAGTTTTCTGGCGCCGTTTCCGGGGACTTGAGTGTCAACATCGAGCCGGTTGTTAATTTTGTTAGACTAGACTTTCTCACCATAGCAAGCTGCACCTTGCTACGGTGAGACCTTTATGCTTTTGATTTTTCTTTTTTTTCTTGTGCAGAAAGTAGAAGTGTAGTGCTTGATAGATTCATTATTCTCTGGATTCGATGCTTATGTGCAATCGACTAATGCGAGGATGTATGGATATGGGTTTAATCAGCTTCATGTGAGATGTTCGTATTGTGGTGGAAACCATTGTGAAGCTTAGTGCAATGGAGGTTATTCATCCCACCAATGGAATACTTATGACAATTATGCTGCGAGTTATGAGAATCAATTCCAATATAGCCACAACTATGCACCAACATACAATGGTGGGAGGAGTAACTATCCTTATTCTCTGTGGGGTCAAGATCAAAGCAATTGGCAACAACAAGTGTTCCCTCACTCACAGCCCAAGTCTAACATTGAAATTTTGTTAGAGAAATCTATAGAGAGAGCGGAGAGAAATTTTCTAGAGAAATGACACACCTATTTTGTCCCGCTCGGAAAAAAAGGGAACCGACTTTGGGAGAATTAGTTGCACATAATCGCCATGTTCTTGAAGATGAAAGGAAAACGGAGATGATGGCGATTCGAGAGCAGGAGGCCGACCTTGAAAATTGTGGGGATGAAAACTGTGATCCTTATGAGATCCCACATTGTCTTGATCTAAATGTTTTCGGTGATGATTTCTCGAAGACCGCCGAGTGTTTAGGCCTCCGAATTAACAAGAGTGAAGCCACATGGAAATTCGAACCATCTTCACAAGATAATGGTGCAATAATTCCAGACAACATTGATGAGCCAAGAAGAGGATGAAAAGGGAGGCAACAATATTTTCCTTGATTCTAATTCATTTGATAATGTTAGTTATCCGTCCTTGAATAGCGATGTTGAATTTATGAACGTTGAGCATGTTGAGTATATAGATTTTGCACCTCTAATTGTCCATAATTCTCTTAGATTTGTCATAAGCATTGATAAAGAGATTAATAAATTGTTAGGAGGCGCTTCAATCCTTAGAGCTAAACCGATTAATCACTTTTTAGGAAGACATGATTATAGGCTCCCAATGCTATATCTGAAAATACTTGTTAATATCTTTGATATGTGGAGAAAGATGCAGAGGGATGCCCTTGTTTGGTTTAGTCCTCCTTGAGAATGATGTTTAAAGATAGTCCAACTGAAGACTATAAATTCAGAATGTGTTTTTTTTTAATTAATTTTTTTTACTTGTTTGATGAATAAATAAAGGAAGAGAGTTTTCTTCTCGGTCCTTTGGTCTTGGTTTGTTTTGCTTTTGTGTCTGTTTTGTAGAGAAAAAGATGTGCACAAGTGGTACTTGAAAGTTATTGCATGCGCAAAAAACGAGTTTTGGAAAGTGGAGGTCACACCAATGAAGTGGTTAAAGACAATAAGGGTGGCTAAAAAAAATAAAAAAAAAAAAAGCCATTGTCACACCCATGGTGTGATGGAGGCCGTTTTTCAAAAACAAAACCCAAACTTTCGGCCCAACACGCCTTTTCTCTTAACTAGATAATCATTCTTTTTATTTTATTTTTTTCTTTCTTTCTTTTCCCCTATTCTTCCTAAACCCAACTATCCCCCCTTCCCTGCTTCATCCCTCCCGTCCCCTTCCCCCATCACCTTCTTCTATATGAAAAAAAATATGTATATTTCTTTCTTTCTTTTTTTTTAATTTTCATTTACCATCTTTTTCGTCCACCTTTTTACATCCACTCCACTTCCTCCATCTCATGGGCAAAACTAAGAATTTTTGAGATATTACTCCTAAAATAAAGCCACCATGGAAAAAACAACCACACAATCCCGGTGACTTTGCCGGAGCTCTGGTAACTCTCAATTCTCCACTCTCCAACTCCACAGGGTTCAAAGAAGATTCTTCAGGACTACGCTGTTCGGAGCGCGATGATATGCACACAAGGAGCCCGCCCATCACATCTTGTGAGTTCTCTTTTCACCCTCCCATGATTTAATTTAATTACATTGGGGACAATGCAACATTTAAGTGTGGGGGATCGACATTTGTGCAAGTCTTTCTTTTATGCAGTTTAGAGTCTTTGTCAGTGTCAGTCGAGTCAGTTGTGTCGTTTTGTTTTGATGGTTTTGGTGATCACACAAAGCTACTTTAGATGAGATTTGCAATGCATGAAAATTGATATAGTTTGTTCTGACAAGAGAAATGCATGACATGGAGTGAAAAATCCTTTTTAGACTATCATGTTTAAAAGTGCCATTATTTTCTTTAGGAAACAATAGAGTCTGAGTGAATAGACAAATAACCCGGTGAGGTATTTTTCCGGCCATATGACTGACCACTTCAGTCTCACCCTAAATTTGTGCGTATTTTCTCTTCCTTGGATTTGTTCCTTTAGAACTTGTGTTGAGTCTTGTTGATGTTACTTTGGTATGTGCAAACACATAGAAATGATTGAGGCATTCGTTTCTACCTTCCACCACATTATATACCTTTCGAACCTTGATCTTTATTACACCTTTTTCCCACTTTACCTTACTTCACTACACCATAAATTGAACAATCCCTAAAAGAGGTAGCCCAATTCCTTTCACCCAACCTTAGAACTATTTGGGGCATGTGGCTATCAAATTTCTTGTACTTAGTATGTAATGATCAAGCTTGGGGGAAATCCATATTGGTAATATCTGTTTGTTTCTTAGTTTGAAAAAAAAAGGAAAAAAGGAAGAAAAAAAGTGAAGAAAAAAAAAGGAATTGAAAAAAAAAGGAGTCAATAAAGGAGGCAATCTCATAAATAACCTCCTAAATCTAGTTTGTTTTACTTATTAGGAATAAAGAGGGAGTTGTATCATTATTCTCCCAAAGTAGAAAAATTATCCTTTGTATTTTCTTGGGTTTGGAAATACAGCGTTGGACCCCCTTGCACTTGTATGATGTTGAAGTTTGTTAGTCATGTGTTCCGCTAATTCTAATGGTTTTTCCATCTCTTGTACCTTTTCCTACACCTATCACTTTCTTTTTCTTACTTGGGCTATCCTCACTCCCTTTTTTTTCCAAAGACCTTATGATTTATGTGTTGCACAATGCCTTGGTGATTGATATGAGACGATATACAAGCTTATAGTAGGGCATTTTCAATGGAATGAGCTTGAGAGTTTAGTCACCTCACAAATGTTGAGCGTTGAGTGATTTATCCCGTGAGGGTCTATTTTCTTGGTCTCTGTTGTTTCCCATTGACAATTTTTTGTTCACTTTTGCTCATGATATGATAAAAAGGATTCGTTAGTCTATATCTTGTGTTTTGAATGTCGGGATTAATTTTATTGATGCTCGTGTGTTGTGCATCTTTGTCCAATGCTATGTCATGTGTGATCTTCTTAGTCCGTCTCATCTTGAGTCTTTTTGTTTGCTTGGGGACAAGCAAAGTCTTAAGCTTGGGTGATTGATAAGTTCCTAAAAAGTCGAATAATTCCAGATGTTTTGGACTCAATTTGGTGTCGTGTGTTGCTATTTTGCCATGTTTTTATCCTTTTTGGGCTAGATTACTGCGGATGATTGAATTATTGCAGGATGATTCGAGATTAGAAGAAAAAGACCCAAAAACGAAGCTAAAGTGGAAGAGTTCAAAAACCAGTCTCTGTCACACCCAGGGTGTGACAGTTTTCAGAAATCTGATCCTGGCCAACGAAATGTTCTGATTGGTGGAAACTTTTCCAACGTGATTTCTAGTATATTGGCGTGATTTTAATGAAAAAGAGGAGCCCACACCATACAAGAGTCCGAGATTGATAGATATTTATTTTTTAGAGATTTTCTTAATTAAATTAATTAAGGAAACTTATTTTTATGATGTAATTATCCTATTTTTAATCCCCAAGTGAAAAATCATCATACACACCATATTCAGATTTCTAGGCGTGAAAACCATTCCCATCACCATCTACTTTTTTCTCTCAACTTTTCAAGAACAAGATTATTGCTTAGGGCTCAAGAACGAAGAACGGATCATTGAATTTCTTGGTTTTATGATATTTGTGAGACAATTCTATTTCCTTTCTCTTAATTTTCTTCCTTTTATTTTATTTTTACGTTTCACAATGCTTAAATCCATGATTTTTGTGATCTCTTTGATTATGCACGAGTAGATTTAATTTTCTAGGATTAGGAGAGCCCGGTAAATGAATATATGAGTTAAAGATTCGATCTTTCCTATTATTATGATCGATATGCTTTTGTATTGATTTTGGTGTGCTATTTCGTATGAATTTATGAATTGATGGATCGAAAGATGAATTTTCGTAGATTTATATGAAGAATTTATTATCAATTAGGTGATGGACTGAAAGGTGAAATTTAATTGATAGGTTAGAACCCTAATTTCAATCAAGAAAATTCATGAGAGCGAAAGTTAATTGAAATTTCTTGTGACAATATGAATAATGATGTTTTAATGGGTCTAAATTGATTTAATGAGCGAGAAATCGGATTTAATATTAATTTAGGCACGATTAATAGTAGTTCGAAAGAATATTGTTAATCACTTTTGATTATTCGTCAACATAAGTAAATATTCATAGTAAATGGAAAGGTCATTGTAAAAGTCATATATTTGCTACCGTGGTAATCCGACATCCTAGAAGTTCTTACAACTTGATCTCTAGTAATTTCTTGGACTTGTGTTGAGTTTAAATATGACCTTAGTTTTTAGTTATTTTATTACTCAAAACCCCTAAATTTGATTAGTTTAGCTAACATAAATTGATAACTATTCGGTGATTGTCCCAAGTCCCCTGTGGGATCGACATCCTAAGTACTACTCGATAAGCCGTGCGCTTGCGGTAGCATTTAGTGATTAAATTGAAAATCACACAACAATGTATGGATATGGGTTTAATCACTTCATGTGAGATGTTCGTATTGTGGTGGAAACCATTGTGAAGCTTAGTGCAATGGAGGTTATTCATCCCACCAATGGAATACTTATGACAATTATGCTGCGAGTTATGAGAATCAATTCCAATATAGCCACAACTATGCACCAACATACAATGGTGGGAGGAGTAACTATCCTTATTCTCTGTGGGGTCAAGATCAAAGCAATTGGCAACAACAAGTGTTCCCTCACTCACAGCCCAAGTCTAACATTGAAATTTTGTTAGAGAAATCTATAGAGAGCGGAGAGAAATTTTCTAGAGAAATGACACACCTATTTTGTCCTGCTCCAGAAAAAAAGGGAACTGACTTTGGGAGAATTAGTTGCACATAATCGCCATGTTCTTGAAGATGAAAGGAAAACGGAAATGATGGCGATTCGAGAGCAGGAGGCCGACCTTGAAAATTGTGGGGATGAAAACTGTGATCCTTATGAGATCCCACATTGTCTTGATCTAAATGTTTTCGGTGATGATTTCTCGAAGACCGCCGAGTGTTTAGGCCTCCGAATTAACAAGAGTGAAGCCACATGGAAATTCGAACCATCTTCACAAGATAATGGTGCAATAATTCCAGACAACATTGATGAGCCAAGAAGAGGATGAAAAGGGAGGCAACAATATTTTCCTTGATTCTAATTCATTTGATAATGTTAGTTATCCGTCCTTGAATAGCGATGTTGAATTTATGAACGTTGAGCATGTTGAGTATATAGATTTGCACCTCTAATTGTCCATAATTCTCTTAGATTTGTCATAAGCATTGATAAAGAGATTAATAAATTGTTAGGAGGCGCTTCAATCCTTAGAGCTAAACCGATTAATCACTTTTTAGGAAGACATGATTATAGGCTCCCAATGCTATATCTGAAAATACTTGTTAATATCTTTGATATGTGGAGAAAGATGCAGAGGGATGCCCTTGTTTGGTTTAGTCCTCCTTGAGAATGATGTTTAAAGATAGTCCAACTGAAGACTATAAATTCAGAATGTGTTTTTTTTTTAATTAATTTTTTTTTACTTGTTTGATGAATAAATAAAGGAAGAGAGTTTTCTTCTCGGTCCTTTGGTCTTGGTTTGTTTTGCTTTTGTGTCTGTTTTGTAGAGAGAAAGATGTGCACAAGTGGTACTTGAAAGTTATTGCATGCGCAAAAAACGAGTTTTGGAAAGTGGAGGTCACACCAATGAAGTGGTTAAAGACAATAAGGGTGGCTAAAAAAAACAAAAAAAAACAGCCATTGTCACACCCATGGTGTGATGGAGGCTGTTTTTCAAAAACAAAACCCAAACTTTCGGCCCAACACCCCTTTTCTCTTAACTAGATAATCATTCTTTTTATTTTATTTTTTTCTTTCTTTCTTTTCCCCTATTCTTCCTAAACCCAACTATCCCCCCTTCCCTGCTTCATCCCTCCCGTCCCCTTCCCCCATCACCTTCTTCTATCCATGCATTTTACTGTTCATTGTTTTTTTTTTTTTTTTCCAATTTTTTTTTAAATCTGCATATTAGCCTTAATTTAATCTTATTATGTGTGTTGTGCTTAAGATGTATCCGATTCCAATATAATTACATATTATTTTGCTTTGTATCTGAACCACACAACCCTCTCGAGATAGACACCAAAATCATTAGTGAGAAGAAAAATGGATCGGAAACAACCCCACGCACCCCTTCTTTTTCTTTGTTTTATTTTATATATTTGGCTATACTTCTCGACGAAGGAAACAGACATAATATTAATATTTTATTACTCCATCCGTTCCTATTTATATGTCGCAGTTGCCGAAATCAATTTTTTTTAATATGTCGTAGTTACATTTCCAATACATGTTTTAATACTATTTCCGCTTTTAAATATTATTTTTCAACTTCGTAGGCTCATTTACTGTTCATCGGATTTTAATTTTTTTTTCCCATATTTCTTTTTCAATTACTATGTCGCGTTTGAGAAAATACATAAATTAAAAAAGTGATTAAGCCCCTACCCTCTACCCTACCCTCTACCCTCTACCTCTTCCTTTCCTCTTTCTTTCGATCTATTAACCATCTCGATTGCCAAAGGGAGATCGACGTAAAATGTTTTATTTTTCATTGTTGCGTTTAAAAATTGCGTTCTGAACGGTTCGTTACATGCTACGTTTTTCGTATTTAATATCGTCAAATAAGTTCAAACTTATAGCATGGGCACGCCGTTAGTTAGTTTTAGTGTGGATTAAGGCCAATTTTTACTAATACCATGGTAAATGTATTTTATTCATGGGTGTTAAATGTAGTTTGGAACTTTTGTTTTTTGTATCAGGTGTCTATGTAAGTAAGTCGAAAACATTTGTCTAATTGTCGTCATGTTAAATAATTGACATCATAATTTGTTGTATAATATCAATGCCGGCTAAATTTCGTCATTTATATTGTGTTGTACTTAAAATGTGTGGAGTGATATTTTAGTTAAAATGTATTTTATATTTAATAGTTTTTGACATTAAGGTAAACATCTAGCATAACCACTTCATGCACGGAGTCCCGTTTTACTAGTATTAATTCATAAGAAAAGTAGATGAAATATCTATTGAGTTCAACTGAAACTCATAACTAATGCAGTAAATGTTTCTTGAATTTTCTAGAGCAAGAATCATTGATTAGGCCACCACAACATGAAGAGACAGAAAAGGAGAGGAAGCTACTTTTTCTTAATGATACCATGTGAATAATATGGTTTTACATATGCTATTACAGTGTAATTCTGATTCAGAGACCCCTTATTAGAATGAACATTTAAATGACTGCCCCGTATATAAACAAACAATTTTTTTTTATCTTTTTATGCAAGGAGCAGTCATCCGATTGTCAGTTTTAATGAGAGTCCTGCCTCAGAATTATCCGGTAATATATTAGGGTGACATTGATAAAATAATATATAGGGTAGGTTGGTTATACTAAATTAGTCATATGAGTGTGACGTGAAACAAATAATATTAAAACAAATATTTTCTTTTCTAAACATATTAAAACCTATTATTTTCTTTTCTAAATTGAAATTTATTGATATAGAAAACTTTCTTTCGTCTTAGCGTAATGTTACTGTTATAATCATTCAGCCATAACGATCAACACAACATACTCATCATACTTTTACAACGAGTAACTACAGGCACAATCATTGCGTCATAACGGGTATTACAGTCCAATTTTCTACTATTGATCATGATGTATGATACATTAACGATGATGTAGTTTCGTCTTGGTCAAGGATAGAAAATTTGGTTGTGTCGCCCGTTATGCCACAATAATTGTACATTTACCATTACTCTTTTACACAATTGATCATGATGGGTCTACAACATGATAAATAAGTCTTATATCATGATCAATGGTACACATATAGATTGTGTTAATTATTATGACCGGGTGATTGTGACAGTAGCATTACCTTTTGTTTCAATATTCAGTGCTCTCTTTTTCCGTGTATAAGTGGAGTTTTGATCCCACATCGAAAAAAAATTGGATGAAACTTTAACAAAATATATGGCTGAAACTAGGGGTGCACATGGTCCGGTTTTCCGGTTTTAACCACTTTTAAAACCAAATCATTTTTTACGGTTTCAAAATTTACAAACCAAAACCGAACCATAGCTAGGTAAAACCATTTTATCCGGCCCGGTTTTGTTCAACTTGTTTACGGTTTTTTCTGGTTTTTAGTCCTCTCTATTTTTACAATAATTTACTGAAAGAGAATTATCACGGTTCAGCGAATTCATGTCTTCATTCATACAACAATCATACAAGATTCTCATTCTCCATCTACCATACACCATAACTCGAATGTCATTAGGTCCTTTCTCTCTCTCTCTCTCTCTCTATATATATATATATATATATATATATATATATATATATATATATATATATATATATATATATATATTATCATATTTTCCAATTAATTCACTGAAAGAGAATTATCACGGTTCAGCGAATTCATGTGTTCATTCATACAACAATCATACAAGATTCTCATTCTCCATCTACCATACAACATAACTCGAATGTCACTAGGTCCTCTCTCTCTCTCTCTCTCTCTTTATATATATATATATATATATATATATATATATATATATATATATATATATATATATATATATATATACTAGTAGGGAACCCGTGCGATGCGATTATTTTGAAAAGTCGATCGGTGTATGTAGAAATTTGTAGATACTGTATTAATTTAAGAGCTATTTAAGTGAAACCAAAATTAAGAAAAGGGCATAATTGAAATATTTACAATGATATATGTGTCGGTAGAAATTTGTAGATGATGTTATAATTTAAGAGCTATGTAAGTGAAACTGTAGAACCAAAAAAAAGGAAATTTGAATAATTAATTATTTACGGTTTGTTATCTATATTTATATTTAAGTTTTTTCATTAGGTAAGTAGTTAATTAGTAATTAATTTTAATTATGTAATTAATTTGCTGTTTCTCGGCCCAATCAGCTGTTTATCAAATATTATTCAAGATATATATTGGACACCTATTTTAGCAAATATCAGACATTTGTGTATGTATATTTCGGCCTGCCGCCATGTTGTGCCCTCGTTTTGGTAAGTTTGATTAATTTTCATAATTACCCTTATTATGTGTTAATTATTTTCTATCTCATGTACTAACACGTTTATCGAGTATTTATTGCAGGTACACTAAACACATCATAGATGATTAAATTTGCATCTATGATATGATGTGTTATAATATTGCAAATTTGTGATAATTATTGAATTCAACACATGTGATGACAACTTTATGTTGTACACATTTGGATTAATTTTCTTTGGGCTAAATATTTGTATAAATGCCTGATTATCTTTTTGATTAAATGATGGGCCTTCCCTTTCTTATCTATTTAATTTATCCGGCCCAATTATCTCTCAAAACTAATCCTATTATATATTTTCTGAAACCCTACTTGACTAAATATCTGCCACCCCTTGTAATTTCCTAGAAACTTCCGGTTTTAATTTCATCCACTTATTTACCTTGTTTACACTACCCAACACTCCACTAACGTTTCTATCTCTCTGTCCTCTCATTAAATTTTTTGATAACCTCAAACGTCTCTTTTCTTCGCCATATGGCATACTCTTCTTCTTCTTTATTTTTTACCTCATTTCCATTTCCACAAAACAAATCTGCCAGCTCTCCTTCTTCTATATATGCAAATCGCCTCAACTTCCTTTCTATGGTTCCAGAAAATTCATCTTCTTTTTCTATGCTACCTTCGTCCCTGTTCTTGCTCGATTTTTACAAAAAGAGGAGCTTTTTGCTCCAATGAATTTCTGACATACTGTGAAGGCTAACCAACCCTAGCTTGCTGATTAAATGGTCAAGATTCATGGATGGCACATCAACACAGCTATGAAATTGGCATCTTTTGATGCTACACCCGCTGAGACCATTAAATGTGTACTCCACCGAGGTCAATGATGCCCAAAATCCTTATAACCTACTCTCTATGAGTACATGGTAAAAGGTTAAATCTTTAATGGTTTGAAGGTGAAGGTGACATCGTTTCTCTCTCTAATTGTGTAGCGATTATCACACTTTTTTCTACTAAATGTCGATTCATGTGCAGATTGTGATAAGGGACTGATAGCTGCCGGTGAAAGCCACAATTGGCTGAGGAAGAACGAAGATTTGGGGATTTCATCACCCTCATTCTTCGATTATCGGTTGATGATGAAAGAAATTATCTTTTTGAAACCTTAAAAAAATGGTTCATACTATCAGAGTTTGGATCAGAGAAGGTAATGTCCAACCCGAGTTTTAAGCCGGGTTGGCTCAGGTATGGTGGTGAACCGATTGTAAAAATGAGAACCAAATGGTTCAATGATGTCAAAGTAGCTCAATTGTACACAAAGTGTTGAAAAAAGTAACATCTTTTCTTAATTTTTTCGGTAAAAGACTGAGGTTGTTATGTGTTAAATCGGTGGTAAAATGATTATGTAAATTTTCATCTCTCAGAAAAAAATTTGGAAATATGATTGTGTAAAGGTGTAATCCTTGAATGAGTTTTATGGTAATTTGGAAATGAGTTGAAGGCTTAACCTTAATATGGAATCAGTTGTTTGAAATGGTTAGGTTATGGTGGGGTAATGTAAAACTGAGAACCAAATGGTTCAATCTACACAAATGTGTTGAAAAAAGTGACATGAGCCTGTTATGTGTTTAATCTGTGGTAAAATGATTATGTTAATTTGCATGGGTCAGAGATGTTTTTGGTAATTTGAGTGTTTAAAGGTGTAATACTTGACTGAGTTTTTTGTTAAATTGGAATTGATATGAAGGCCTAACCTTTATGAGTCAAACCTTGGGTAATATGGAATGAGTTGTTTGAAATGGTCAGGTTATGTGTTGGTCATAACCAAAAACATTTCTGTAAAGTGTGTGCATTTGTATCGTGTCCAAAAAAATGTGGTGTGGTTTTGTATGAGATATAATGTCTTCATACATGTGTTATCGTTGATTATCAATAATGTGACTCTGCCTGATTGTTGCCAATTTGTGTTAGATTAGGGTATGAGGGGGTTGGAAAGTAAAGACTGAAATGTACACCAAATTCAGGCATAATGAACTGAAGATTGAAGTGAAGCAGTTGCAATACGGTGAAGCTATTTTCAGTGGGTGAGTGTTTACAAACCGGTGAACCACTACCCGGTTTGCTCAGGTAAATGGCATCCCACTGTCTCAATTGTGTTTTCAATGTGAGATTTCTCTTAATTTGGTTAGTGTTGTTGTTATTGGAGTTAATAAGAATGACTATATGAATGTTAATTAGGAATGAATATAAAAAATTGGATCTTAGTACAATCTGAAAGTAGGTGTAAAAGAATAGTAATGAATGTAAATAGTAATCAGAAAGTTGCTGGTAGTAGCAGAACACTTACATGAAAATAGTAGCCTGAAATGAGTGTGGTTTTATAAATTATTGTATGCTGGGCCTGAAAAAGAACCAAAAGAATTATTCACGGCCCAGCTGCTACCCTACACAGTAACCCGATTTCTGGGTGATAATATAGAAACGAAATCCTAACTGGAATGACAGTATTAATGTGAAAATTAGAATGATTTAATGGGTACCTGAATAGAGAGAGTGATAGTTGTAGTCCGGAAATGAGGCTGCACTATTTCCTACAATTGCATGCGATGTTAAAAAATTGTAATATGCTGTGTGGTGATCACCTGTAATTAGTTGGTATAAACGATGAATATGTTTGTAACAATTGTGAATTTAACTTACTGTGATGGGTGTTGCAGGAGGGAATGTATCGAAGTGGAATTCGCAGTCGAATTTGATGCTGGGTTGGTGTGGGTGGCTGAAGGCTGGTGCGGGTGGCTGAATGAGAGGAGGAGGAAAAATAATGTGAGGTGTGAAAGAATGGTGAAGATGAGAAGAGATGTGGAGTATTAAGTTTTGGGGGGGGGGGGTTATTTTGAGATAGGAGTTGTTATTTTCAAATCAGTTTTGTTGGGATAATCTATATTTATATTCTCGTGGGAGATAATGGGTGGTTGTTTTGTAAAAGTTTGATGGGGTAATGGGTGGGAGGTAAGGGGTGGATTTTTGCAAGAGTTTGATGCAGTTATATTTGTTCATGTTGTGCGTGATAAATTAATGTATTTATGGAATTGGAATTTTTATTTTGTTTATTGTTTTGTTTGTTTTTTTTCATTTATTCGGCAGATAGATAAAGTTGGGGGGGGGGGGGGGGGGTTATTTTGAAATAGGAGTTGTTGGGATAATGGGTGGTTGTTTTCAAATGAGTGTTGTTGGGATAATGGGTGATTATTTATTCGGTAGAGAGATAGTTGGAGTGACAGAAATTAAATGAGTTTTTTTTTTGTTTCCTTCAGTTTAGAAACGGGTCTGGGTCGGGCATTAGGTGAAATCGGGTAATTAGGCAGTTAATCACTCTAAAATATAAATATAGATACGTGTGTGTGTACAGACAACATTACATTATATTATCATATTTTCCAATTAAGATGATCATATAAACCTTATAAACTGTTTTATTTCATCTTGTCATAGGTCCTATTAGGATGTGTATCAAACTACGTGTGTGAAGTAGTTAATTGAAGTATTAATAGATCATTGACTGAGATATTTGTTATTTTAATATAGTGATAATTGAGGGGACCGATGAAAAGTCGTTTTTACTGTGGTGTACATGTAGAGTGGTACACGAGTGAATTAATGCAAAGTGATGATTCCAATCAACCTTTTTGGAAGGAAAAATTCCTAGCAGGATTACCAACCTTATTAGGGGAAAAAGTTAGAAATAGAATTCATGAGAATTCAGGTATCCAAATTATTCCATACGATCAATACACATATGGACAACTAGTCAGTGTAATTCAACAAGAAGGAATGAAAATATTGACGCCGGAGCGTATAAGGAAAAGGAAACATGGAAGCGAAAAAAGAGATGAGCTAACAAACAGGGTTTCAGAATATGCTCTGAGAGGTAAATTTTGATATATTATTCCAGTCTGACTAAAATCATCCCACAAGCCGGGATTTTATAGTTGCACGAATACGATACTTTCCAAAAATATAAAATTACAGAATTTATTACGGAAATAAATCAGCGCGGAAATCACGATGCCGAAATCACGGATCCGGAATCGGATCTTTATTGAATTCGTATATAAAATAAGAAAATTGTGAAAAACGTGCAAAAATCTTCGGCGGCCGAAATGGAAGGGAAAACAGCTGAATTTGGCATCGAAAAAGCTGTGAACGGCTTTCGGCGTCGGAGAGAGCTTTCCGAAATGGGGTCCTGCGCGCAAAACGGACCTCAGGGCCGAAAGTTACGGCCAAAATACTAACGTCTGTCCGAACGCTCCCTTTTGTCCATGTATTCGATCGCAGCCAATGTGGAATCCGACAACTCCGCCTCAGATGCGCCTGCATCAAATATACTTAGACTTAAAACTTCAGAAACACATAAAATGGGAAATGAAAAAGACTAATTTAGAACTTGGAATCTTTTGTCAACAATTTGACAACAATCATTTTAAAAATATTTCCTCTTGCAAAGGAGATTGCAAAAAACCCACTTTTCAAAACAAAAAACCCTATCAGCCTAATAGGAATTTATACATAAATAACAAGCAAATAAAAAGACCCTGAACAATAATTTCTACAAAAATATAAAATATAATACGTCAAAACCAAATTGGAAAAAAGACATTGAATGTTATAGATGCCACAAAAAAGGACATACAGCAAATTACTGTAAATTAAAAAGAAAGCTTAATGAATTAAGTCTAGAAGACGACATTATGAACAAAATATCCAGCTTACTTATAGATTCTGATAGTGACACAACTAATGAAGAAAATACAAATAACAATGAAAAAGCAAAAATAGATGATACATTAACAAATACTTCTGAATCAGAAGGAGATAATGAAAAAATGCTAAATGTTATCTCTAAAGAACAACAAATCTTTATTGATATATTACAACAGAATAATGACCCGGCTCTACAACAACAATACCTCGAAAAATTATTGGACACTTTTAAACATGAGCCATTAGCACCAAGTACTTCCAGAAGTACCTATGATTTAACAACAATCCTAAATAGGAATAAAAATAAAAAAAGATAATATTACAAATCACGATCTCCAAAAACAAATTAAAGAAATAAAAAATGAGTTAAGAGAACTAAAAGAGAAACAGAAAAATGATTCTTTATTAATCAAAACCATTATTGAAACAATAAAAGAGAATAGTGACACGCATACTGAAAATGAAGATATCACTCAACAATTACAAAATATTACAACAGCCCCAACTCATTTCCTTTTTGTTTTAAAAGAAATTACATCAAGAAAATATATTATAAATATCACAATCAAATTTTTAAATGATTTCGAACTTAATACCATCGCACTATTTGATATTGGAGCCGACTTAAATTGTATAAAAGAAGGGTTTGTCCCTATAAAATTCCTACAACAAACCCATGAAAAAATTTCAGCAGCAAACAAATCAAAAATAGTAATCTCTGCAAAGACAGAAGCTTCCATAATCAATAATGGGGTCTCTCTGATGACATCCTTTGTGGTTGTCAATGACATCCATCAATCTGTAATCCTTGGCACTTCATTCATAAACCTTATCACAGCTTACAAGGTTTATCCAGATTCCATTACCTTCAAAATAAATAATAAAAAACACAAGTTTCCATTCTTAGTAAAACCAAGAACTAGAAGTTTAAATTTATTAAAAACTTCATCAATACATTAAACAGCATCAATAATATAATATACAACAAACAATTTCAGCTCAATGAATTACAAAAACATGCATCCTTACAAAGAATAAATAGGTTACTAAATCAACCTACTATAAAAGAAAAAATACTAAGATTACCAAAGATATTTACACCAAAAGTTTGTGCTGACCTACCCAATGCTTTCTGGAATAGAAAGCAACATATGGTTGATTTACCATATGATCCATCTTTTCATGAAAAAAAGATACCTACTAAAGCCCGACCCATACAAATGAATAAAGACCTTGAACAATTTTGCAGAAAAGAAATACAAGATCTTGAAACCAAAAAATTAATCTCTAAAGCCAGATCACCATGGAATTGTTCTGCTTTCTACGTTAATAAAGCATCTGAGATTGAGAGATGAACTCCTAGACTAGTCATTAATTACAAACCACTTAACAAAGCATTAAAATGGATTCGCTACCCCATACCTAATAAAAAAGACCTTCTAAATAAACTCCATGATGCCTTCATATTCTCTAAATTTGATATGAAATCAGGTTTCTGGCAAATACAAATAAAACCTGAAGACAGATATAAGACAACATTTACAGTTCCCTTTGGACAATACCAATGGAATGTAATGCCTTTCGGTCTAAAAAATGCTCCTTCGGAATTCCAAAGAATTATGAACGAAATATTCAATGATTACTCGACATTTTGCATTGTCTACATAGATGATGTACTTATATTTTCAAAAACTATTGATGAACATTTCAAACACTTAAAAACGTCCTTATATGTAATCGAAAAAAGCGGTTTAGTTATATCCGAACCTAAGATGTCGCTTTTCCAAACAAAAATAAGGTTTCTTGGGCACTATATTACTCAAGGAACTATTACACCTATCGAAAGATCTCTACAATTACACCACAAAATTTCCAAATAAAATCATTGACAAAAAACAGCTGCAAAGGTTCTTAGGATGTTTAATCTATGTCCTAGACTTTTACCCAAATCTAAACAGAATAGCAAAACCACTTCACGACCGCCTAAAAACAAACCCTCTATCTTGGAATACAACACATACAAAAATTGTCCAACAAATTAAGAAACAGGTCACACAAATTCCTTGTCTACACTTAGCAGATCCGGCACTACAGAAAATAGTAGAAACTGATGCTTCTGATATTGGCTATGGAGGAATCTTGAAGCAGAAACAAGATTCTAAAGAACTAATTGTTCAGTTTACATCTGCACATTGGAATGAAACCCAAAAGAATTATTCCACAATTAAAAAGGAGATTTTAAGCATTGTTTTATGCATTCAAAAATTTCAAAGCGATTTATTAAACAATAAGTTTTTATTACGTATAGACTGTAAAAGCGCAAAAGAAATTTTACAAAAAGATGTACAAAATCTTGCATCAAAGCAAATATTTGCACGATGGCAAGCAATTTTAAACATTTTCGACTTTGATATTGAATTCATAAATGGAGATACAAATTCAGTTCCCGATTTTCTTACCGCGAATTCCTACAAGACAGATCCGATGGCACCAAAGGTTGACAAAGGAAAAAAGATTGCAAATACAAAACCAAAGATGTCTTGGTATGACATCGTCACCAAAGAAGAACAAGACGTCAACATCCAAGAAACAGGTTCACTAGACCCAGAAACACAAAAATGTCTTGACAAATTACTACAAAGCCCAGAATTCAGACAAATGCATTTATCTCAGCCTTTACCAAAAACACAAAACCTACTACAGCTACCAGCAATATCTTCACCAAGACCTACTGCATCTTCATTAACACCCATAGCATCATCATCAACAAGACCCATTATTCTAACATCAAATTCATCCAACCACTAGCAAAACCTTCCACCACACAAAATACAAGAAACCAAAAGACAGCTTACATAGTCAAACCATACTCACAAAATATTACTATGGTCGAAGCCGGTTTTCATAAACAAGACCCATTCCATTCCATCCAAAGTTACTTTGGAACAGGATGGTTTTACAGACCTTGGGATTTACAAAAAACCCAATTTTTTTACCAAACAATATTACAAGTTACACAGTCAGCAAGCTTTGATCACAAATACTATCAAAATAACCAAACCACACCTGCATTTTCAACCTGTAAAATTCACCAAGTAATTTCTCCAAAAGATTGGTACGCAAATCCATCAACGCCTATTGCATTTCCAAAAGAATACAAAGAACAGCCGTTTCATACAATTACATTCAACTATTGGGAATATCAACAAGCATGGTTCAATGCGTTCTTCATACAGAACCAGAACAATCAGCATACATGGTTAAGCACTTTGATACAAAAACTGCAGAAATCTCAAAATTTCCATCATGGTGGGTCCAATGGTGGGAATGTTTTGGTTCAGTACCGGAAATACAAAAAACAACAGTGCTTGAATCCTTCAACCTTTTTAAAGCAAAGTACAAACCTTCTGAGACAGAAAAAAGATTTCCTGCGTTTGCAACATTATGTACAAAATTCTATCTACCATGGATAGTGAACTAGTATTTAGATTATTCTGATCATCCTATGCAACTCATCCAAAGAAGATTTAGGGTAAGATGGTGGGAAAAGTGCAACATTGTCCAGAGTTTACTACCGACAAACATGGAGAAATAGTTGCAAACACTACAAAACACTCAGCATTCTCAAATACAACCTACCGTGCCTACAAAATTCTCAGAATGAAAGGCACAAATGGCAGCATTGTTAGCTGTTTCAAAGACAGATGAGGAATTACAGCAAATCCTATCCCAATATGCCTCTACTTCACAAACATCACCTATTAATTAGCTCCACTGCATCAGTCAACATTGACGAAGAAGACGAAGATTATTCACCAATACCATAAAAATAAAAAAAATAAAAAAAACAAATACTGAAGAACAAAGGTGTTACATGCAATCTACTTGCTCACAAACACTCACCTGCACACAAATTTCTCACCTAATACACAAATATACATTAATATATTATGCACACACATATATATGAACACACACATCACTACAAAAAACTATATATATATATATATATATATATATATATATATATATATATATATATATATATATATAAATACAAACATATATCTACAAATACATATAATTATATACGTACAAAATACACACAGTTATACAAGACTCCTGAGATTACCATATTACAAAAATTATATTTTCTCTGCAAGATAGAAGCAATCATTTTATCCATTTACAAACTCAAAGACGAGATTTCCAACATTTGTATCTTCAACAATTTGTATCTCATATTCAAAACCTTTAATTAAGAATATATTTCATATGTTTTACAAATTTCATATGTTTTAACATTTTCATATTAATTTAAGCATTTTCGGTTTGGACCGGTTTGGTTCGGCCAGTTGGTTTGGTTTCCGGTTTTTGGGTTCACCCCTAGCTGAAACATAATTAAGGTAAAACATTTCATGTCAAGTGAAGATGATGAGACTAAGTAGTTGGACTCATTATGGTTCAAGTGACACCGCTAAACCTCAGTTCTGGGGCATTACAGAAGGTACCAGAACCGAATCCAAAACGAAACTAAATTTCACACAGTAAGAGACTGTGAGACTACCATTTAAAATCCTATGGTAGTGTTCTGTCATAGGCATTCATTTCTGAAGATAGGAAATATGTGACATCTAATATGAAAGCAGCATTGCCGAGCAAGGACGGATGCAGTAAGAAGGCTAAGGGGAGTTAAGTCCATCCGAAATTTTGCATTACACCAGAAAAGCTATATAAAGCCATCTTAATCTAGCCGACCATTCAAATATAGTCCACTTGCCCATACCAACTTCGTAAGATGGCTCTGTCCATTTTGCCAGTATATAAGGTTGTGATATAATAGAATTTGTTAATTTAAATTAAACATTTTGGAAACAAATACGAAAAATCATAAATAGTTACTAGATCCATCATTGTTAAAATAGTGTTGTCAGACCTAAGTTTCAAGACATAACATTTTCATGATCTAATTGTCTATTATGTACTTCTTAAACCATGAATTCATCATTGTCTGAACAAAATGGGATAATCGACTATGAAGACTGCTTAATAAAGAGTTTCACTTGCTTCCAATCAAAATACATTATATGGCATCAAATAAATTACAATCAAGTTATAAGTCATCACAAATATACTAAAATCATGCCTCATGTTTTATTTTGATTGAAATAAGAAGTCTCTATAATAGAATTTCCACCCTAAGAAAAAAAACCTTGTCAACACAAAAGTTGGACCCAAACTTTTTGAGATCTAAAGTTTTTAAAAATAAACAAATGTATCTATAAAATCAGATTTATAACATGCATATTCTTACAACACATCAAAGGTGCATCACCATTTACAGCCATCCATAAACTAATCAATACATGCATATGTATTATCACCACAATGAATCTACTTTCGGGATTCCTCAAGGGCATTCAATATCTTCAGAATCTAATTTACACTAAAAATTCGACTCTAAAGATATTAAATGCAAAATCGATTTTTTTTTTCAATTATGCTACCAATAAGAACACCCTTAATCAATTTTACATACCATTACTACTTTTTGTATGTCTGATGAAATTGACATTGTAACGCCCCGTTCCCGGATACCGAGTCCTTATCCGGAAAAGAAACGTTCAACACGCATAATATTAAATAATCTAATATTACACGTAAGCTTCTACTACGTCGTATCAAATAAAGCAAACGGAAGCAAAAGACTCGGGTAAAATTCTCCATACAACCAAGAATAGAAAGAATTACTAAATGGTAGAAATGTAACTTATTACATCAAGAGAAATCCAAACGAAATCTAAACCGTACGAAACCTTCAAAAATACTAAAAGAGAATACAATGTTTCCCAAAGAACAACGTATCTAATGTAGGTAAAATAAAACATAATAAATAAACGCTTCAACTCCGGCGTCCTCAAACGTTGTCATCGAAGTCCTCATCAAGCTCACGATCAACCTGTCCATCTTCTCCCCCCAAACACATAGAAAACAATGCATTTGAGGTAAGTACAAAGTACTCAATAAGAAGTAGAAGCTACAAATTAACTAAGGCTCTTTAACAAGTTTTATTATAATAGTTATCTTTATGAGACCGACTCAATCTAAGGTTCACTTCATGTCCATCAACATGTCATGACTAACTGTTCCTAACTTAGCTTATCTTTGTTACATCTGCATTCAAGGGCACTACGCATGGTGCTGCCCACCACGAGACATATGGGTGCAACCTATTGGTGGATCACACCATTAGCCACGAGTTAGTCCGGATAGTATACGCGTTCGGTGAAGTCCCTCTACTCCTGGTGCCCTCTAATAGCCAGCAAAGTTATCCAACCACGAGTACCCTCTACTCCTGGTGCCTCTAGAAAGGCCAGCAAGTTTACACGTGTTATCCGAAAGCCTACACATTGCGATATAAACTTGTGTCTATCCAAGAATGACATGATGTTTAGTCTTTTACTAATCAAGTATGTAATCATCATTAGTTGTTAACTAGCCACCTAGTTGTTTTCAAGTAAACTACCTCACAAACTCAACTCTCTTTCCTAGACCTCTAGACAAGGACAAGGCTAGCAATTACACAGACATTGAGAAACTCTAGTTCATCAAAGCACAAGCCCTTTCATGCCCTTCTGACGGTCCCGAATTTCAGCTCCCTTTAAGAGTTCGTGCGGTGCCGGAATCAAACGCATCAGAAGCTCAATAGGGGATTGTTCATGTTTAATTAATGTTATTAGATCAAAGGATTAACATTTAGGATTCATATCACAGCTAAAAATCATCATTTCCATCAAAAGGAAGGTCCAGTGCCCCCACACCGGGTTCAGTGCGCCCGCACTAGGCCTCAGAATGTAAAAACTGGAAAACTGCTCGTCCAGTGCGCCAGCACCAGAGCTCTCTGTATGTAAATTTCACATTCTGGGCCTCCAGTGCGCCAGCACCGGGCTTGGTGCGCCCGCACCAAGCACGGCAACTTCCAAAAACTCAGTTTTTGACTTCTAATCGATCCGTAATCGTTCTCAAACTTGTCCAACATCATAATACTCAAAAAAGTCATAAAACACAGCTTTTATCTATCATAACATCTATAGATTGATGAGAGTCAACTTTGCTACAATTTTGTGTGCATTTTACCCTATATTTTTAGCTTATTCAATGTGATTTTGGGGTAGTTAAGTGTTTTTATAGGTATGTTTCACCATGAGTTGAATCACGAGACGATAGGACGTTTACGTCTAAAATCTCCATTTTTTTGGGTGAATTGTGTGCGTTTTATTGGCATGTGTCACGCTTGATTTTCTTGTTTTTGTTCATTATAGGCACGGCGTGATATAGAGCGTGATGAGTATCACAACGGTACAAAAATCGTCCAAAACGAAGTTGGTATAAAGAAATAGCGTGAGATTCAATTTCAGACGTTCGGGAAAAAAGAAAAAATAAGAAAAATCGAGAAAGAAACAGCAAGTATCACACCTAGGGTGTGTTGAATACTGTTTTTCACTCTTTAAAAACATGCCCGAAGTTAAAGAGTTGAAACGGTCCAAACATCGTTGATGTTTTCAAGCTTCTGTCACTTAAACCGAATTTTAAGCTCCCTTGGAGGCGTTTTCTGGGAAAGTAATCTTCATCACAGTTCTAGGGGATTGAATAAGGTTTCCAACGCAACTTGAATCGCGTAAATCGGAGCTCTACACACAAAGATATCGCCGAATTACCGTAGACGTGTTTGGCTGGCAGCGCGGATGACGTCATGAATGCGCTGAATGACGTCAGCAGTCGCGAATTTCCGAGTTTTCCACTATTTTGGGTCGAATTTGGATAATATAAAAGCCAAATTAGGTCAAATTTTTACCACAACTTCATACAATAATTTTCTGTTAAGGGTGAAATTCATGATTTATATGACGTTATTCCCGTAACAATATCCTTGGTATTTTAGTACTTTTTATAGAAAAGTGTTGGTTTTATCGAATTATTGAGTAAAAGAGTTTTAAATGTGTTTAAATGCAAAATCGAGATATTTACGTGATTTTATCGGTGTTTTATGTTTATTCGTATGATGTTACATTTTGCATGTTTCTATCATGTTGTTAGGTACGTTTTCATGATGAGTAAGGAGCTTAAACGATGATCACATGAAGATGGAAGAGTTGAAAGATGTTTAAGTGAAGAATCATTGAAGGAACCGGAACCAGGCACTTCATGGGGATTTTGTCCACTTTGGTAGGCACTTTCGGGGAAAGTTGTCTTGATGAAAGTTGTAGAGGATTGAAATAGCTTTCCAACGCATGTTGAATCACCTCATTTGGAGCCCTAGAAGTGAAGTTATGAGCAAAATACTAGAGCAAGGTAGTGGACGGGCGTCCATAAAAGTGAACTGGCGTCCAGAATCGTATTTTACATTCAGAGAGTTCAGACGCGTTCTGAACGAGCGTTCATTCAGCGTTCATAGAGGATGGACGGGCGTCCACGGCACCGACTCAGCGAAACCGACCTAAAAATCTATAAATAGGCGCGAATTCCCAAACCCTAATCATACACTCATTATTTAAAACCCTAAACCTAGGGGCGGCTTTAGGCTGCGTTTTTCATCTTTTTATTCCAGTTTTTATGCTCTTAGTTTAGATTAAAAACTAGTTACTTTTTATGCCTTGTTTTCGCAAATTTGAGTTGCCGAGGATGTTCGAGAGGCTAAAAGCTTCATCAAACGAGTATTGTGAAGCCGTCCAACAATTGTTGATTTCGTTTTCTTCGATTATACTGTGAGTTTTTAATAAAGGTTGTTTCTTATTCATGCTTATTCATGTTTAAATTGCTCTTTTATCGGAAGATGTGCATGTGTTGATTGTTTATTGTTGATGGAAGTCTTAATAAACCCTAGATCACCATGAATAAGAATGGTAATTCGAATCTATCATAACGGAAGTTAATAGGTTTGATTACTAGATTATAAACACAAAGTTTGCACCTTTGGTTAGAAAACGCGTTAATCTTACATCGGAAGATAATAGATTAATAGATGAACTTTCTAAGGAATTAGGGTTCATGTTTAGGTGAGGTGAATCACAACCTAGATAAAAGCGCAATATAATCGAGATAGGAAATCAATGCTTGTTGGATAGGTGGATCAATCCTCGTTTGCTCGTTATAAATTTGATTTAAATCCCTAAAAGCTTGAATTTGTCTAGTTAGTTTACTTTTATACGCATCTTAGATTAGTTAGTTTAAATTGGTTCGCAGCCTTTAGTTAAGTTTAATTTTCAGCATTCGTTTAGTTTTATCCGCTATTTAGCTTAGTAATCGTGACATAGGTTAGTTAGATAAAAACTAGAAATCACAATCGTTTAGTTCCCCGTAAGATCGACCCGGCATTAACCGCTATTACTACGATCCTTATACTTGAGGTTAACCGGATTATTACTTGTTTATTTTGTGTTGATAAAATCCGTGACATTTTCTTTTCAGTTTTTAAGATTTTCCTTCCCCCAAAACTCTAGATTTTGGTTAAATTTCTTGCATCAAATTGCTACGATTATTTATTTCTTTTCGCGATTTCTTCACTTTGGATTGACAAACCTATTGGGGGATTTCTTCTACGTTATTGGTAATTTACTGTTCTTATCTTTTGTCATGTTTTCTTCCCAATTAATGATGATTTCTTGTTTCGTTCTTGTTATTAGGCGTAGCTAGATTTTTGATAGCTAGATTATGTGATGAAATAACGAAATTGATGCCTAAACGATGATCTAGGGATGAGTAGGTCTTAAAAGTCAAATCTTTTGAATGTTGTTTTCTAAAACTTGAACTTAATGCCTTTAGTGGTGTCATGAACCATTAATTGATCATACACACAACCTTTATAAATGTATTTTGCGAGGGAGTGTGTGACCTAGAGTTTTAGGATTGCCTTGCACGAATTAGTCAAGTTTTTCGCAGTCTGTTCCTTGGTAAGGTTTTTCTAGCTAAGCCGTGAACTCGGTGGATGTGGAGCATCTCATAGTTTTTATGATATTAGGGAGGGGACTGTTGAACCGAATATAGGGTAACTAGGTTGTGGTATTAGCACCTAGGAACCAGTTTAGGAGATTGCACTCACAACACATTCATTAGAAGCTATTGGTTGGTTGGTAGGTTAAGGCTCATCCTTAGTGATTCGGTAAGGGTATTGAGAGAAGTGTTCTTGACCATAATGAAACACCCAAACTTGTGTGAATTCTTGAACCACTTTATGCAAGTTTGCCGGACCGTGAAGATGAACGGAGTTTTTGAGGAAGCGGTTAGGATGCTCTTATTCCCATTTTGGTTCAAGTAGGTAAACTGGTCTTTCCGGTTGATTTCAAAGTGTTGGACATGGAGGAAGATAGTCAAACCCCAATTTTATTAGGAAGGCCCTTTTTGGCCACGGGTAGGAATTTACTTAATGTGCAGAAAGGGGAGATTACCATGAGAGTGGGTGATGAGACTGTGACCTTCAATGTCTACAAGAGCATTAAGCACCCGGGAAATGATTGGGGTACCCGTGAGGAAGTCCAAAGGCTAGAAGTTTTTTAGGGAACCCCTATGAGTATTGAGATACCCAATGAGGGTGTGATTAGTGATAGTGTCCCTAGGATGGAGGTTGAATCGAACGTAAAATTTGGGGGATACGAGTCTTGCCGAAGACTATAAACTCGGCACCCTATGTTGTTTTTGAAGTTCAATAAGTCGAGCTAACGACAATAAACAAAAACGTTTATGGGAGACAACCCACTTTTTTCTTAGGTTGTTAGGCTTTTTTTAAAAGTGTGATGAAAATTTGACCTCGCATTTTGAATTCCGTTTCATTCTTTGTGATAATCCATATTTTATATGCTTTATACATCTCCATACTTGTGCTTACCTACACTTAAGGTTTCGGCCTTTCGTCGTAGTGGATTCTTTGTTTCTTTGTTGTGATTGCACAGGTACCCTGGGAGATACATTGGAGGTTGTCACTTTGAATGGTTGCGCCCGATTGCCGGTTCAGCTAAGTCTTTCTTTCCTTACTTTATCACTCACACACCGCGGACGGTGTTCCGTTTTAAGTGCAGGGTGGTGGACTTAGCTTCACTTGACTACTTGTGCTTTAATTTTATTCATCGAATAAGTTATATGCTTAGAGTTTGGTCCAATTGAGTGAAAATTGAGTCATTTTTTAAAAAATTCATGACTTTGATGTTGTGAATTATATGTGAAATCATGGCATTCTTTGGTTAATTACTAGTCATGAGTTGAATGCATGCGAGTCAAACCTTCATTTTGTTGTGGAAATGGAATTCTTATGCACGTAATAGCTTTGCTTTCATGAATTGTGGTTGGTTAGTGAATGATTATAAATGACATAGACATTAATCTGTTACCTAGAACTTATACCATTAACTTCGAGGCGAAATAGAAAGGTCAATCTTGGTAGATTAAGGGATGACGGTCCTGGCATTTCTTTGACCCGACTAGAGCCAAATAGCCAACCATGTACTTAATTTCCACAGAAACCCCTCTAAGCCTTTGTAGGGTGGTTAGACCCCCACCCGAACTTAGCCATTCGTTGATTAGCCCATAATTACCAACCCTTAGCCTTTATTTGTGGTCTACAATTCTTTGGCACCCTACGAGTTGAGTTTGAATCTTATTTTGGACACACTTGCAAGCACAAGTGTAGGGTGGTGAAGATTTGTATCAAATTATGGTGTTGGTGGATCTATTGTACTACGAATGAGAAGGGGTAGTGAAGTATGTTGGCGTTTGGTTTGTCAAAAAAAAATCAATAAAAAATCAAAAAAAAAAAAAGCAAAAAAGTTGAATAAAGTTGAGTCAAGAAATGTGGATGAAAGTGTTCGAGTTAATACTTCCAATGTAATGCATGGCGATGAGATGAAGTAAATTGGAGTGGATGTTCTTGAATTCTTGGTTAGATTGTTTTTGGTAACAACTATTTTTGCAAGCTATCTGGGAGTTTATTCTTGGTGGCCACCGTTTTTGCATCTTACTCCTATTTATGATGCGGTGATGAAGGAAGGTGAGTTATGAGTTGAATGCAAGATGTTTTGATTAGGCTCACTCGTATTTTTCTCTTTTGATATTCCTTTTATCCTTTCGTTTATCCCCGTCCCTAGCCTAATGTTTGACCTCGATTAGTGGAGATGATTATGAAGTATAAGCCTATGGTGTAACGCCATTAGTCATGCACTTATAATCTGAGCCGGTTGACCGTGATTAATGATTGAGAAGCTATACACACACATACATTATGTTTCCATGATGAGATTTGTTTTGGCTCGTGTTTATTCACTTATTGACTAGTTTTTACTCATTAGATATTGTGGTTTCCCATATGATAGCTGTTATAAACACAGACAGGAATATGCAGTTTAAGAAAGAAACAAACACAGATAGCAATGCAAACGTAAAGAATGGCGGAATTGATAAAATACAAAAACAAGAAGAACACGGCGATTTAACGTGGTTTCCGGCGTTGTGCCGACTGCTCCACGATCTTTATTATGCACAGAATTACAAGGTTTTCACAAGTGTGTGAACAACACTCTTGAAAAAGACACACATTTCATTGCAACTTCGGTATTTATAGACACAAGTCCCAAACCCTAACCGCCAAAGATCTTTGTCGGAACTACCATAAATACCCCAGATGTGGACCCCAGCTCCAGCTGTTATCCACCAGACGAAACTCAGCTCAAAAACTGACTTCCCAGACTTGTAATCAACTGCCCAGATGTAGAACTCAGTTATACTCAGCATAACTCGGTAGTCCGAACCGACCGGCGACTTCGAAGAAAATTCAGTTGCACTTCATCAAACTGACTTTCACAAAACTGAATATACTTAACTGAACTGACCATCAACCTCAGTCTCAGTTTTCCCATATTAGTTCCACCAAGATATTTCTCGGTTTAGAGATCAAGTCACCAAAACTGACAAATCTCCACCTTGACTTGAACTCTCATTCAACGTCACCAGATTGCATAATCAGACGTACTTGTACCAGATGCATTCGTCGATGCCAGGATGTACAGTACCAGACTTCTCCTCAAAATCCACTTAGCTGACCTGCCCTCAACTGAGTTTCCAGATTTTAGTTTACAAGCTTTGAATATTCAGGAAGTCCAGACACAACTGAAACTTGCTCTGTTGAACTGGTTTGGTGAACATATCAGCAGGATTCTCCTTGGTGCTGATCTTCTTCACTACAACCCTCTTCTCATTTCTCAGAAAATGATATCTTACATCAATATGCTTGGTTCTCTCATGATGAACCTGATCCTTAGCTAGACAAATTGCACTTAAACTGTCACAATAAATCTCAGCTTGATCCTGATGTAGCCCCAAATCACTGACTAGTCCCTTCAACCAGATTGCTTCCTTGGCTGCTTCAGTAAGAGCCATATACTCTGCCTCAGTTGTTGATAAAGCTAATGTTGCTTTCAGAGTTGCTTTCCAGCTGACAACTGAATTCCTCAATGTGAAAACATAACCAGTCATAGATTTTCTACTGTCCACATCACCTGCATAATCAGCATCACAGTATCCTGTGATCAGTTTCTGAGTATCACCTTCATAAATGATACCAACATCAGTTGTACCTCTAAGGTACCTGAACATTCTTTTCACAGCTTTCCAGTGTTCTTTTCCAGGTTGAGCCATAAACCTGCTGACAACACTGACTGACTGAGCCAGATCAGGCCTAGTGCACACCATGGCGTACATCAGACTGCCAACTACACTAGCATAGGGAACTCTTGACATGTACTCCTTCTCCTCTGATGACTGTGAAGCAAAAAATGACAAATGAACATTTGATGCCATAGGAGTATCTATTGGCTTAGCAGCTGACATGCCAAACTTTGACAAAATCTTCTGTATATAGCCCTGCTGAGATAAAAATAGTTTCTTCTGATTTCTATCTCTCCAGATCTCCATCCCCAAAATTTTCTTGGTGCACCCAAATCTTTCATTTCAAACTCAAGACGCGAGAAGGTCTTTCGATATGCGAACATCAGACTTCTTCTTTGCAGCTATCAGCATGTCATCCACATATAACACAAGATAGATGTATGATCCATCTTCCAACTGACTGTTGTAAACACAGCAATCATAAGGACTTCTGTTGTAACCCAACTTGATCATATAACTGTCAAACCTTTTATACCACTGTCTAGGAGCCTGCTTCAGTCCATACAAGGACTTCTTCAACTTACACACAAGATCTTCCTTACCAGGAACTTGGAAACCCTCTGGCTGAGTCATGTATATCTCTTTGTCTACCTCACCATGTAGAAAAGCTGTCTTCACATCTAACTGCTCAAGTTCTAAGTCTTGTTGTGCCACCATTGCTAGTAACACTCTGATTGAAGCATGTCTGACCACTGGTGAGAAAATCTCATCAAAGTCCACCCCTTCTTTCTGACTGAACCCTCTTGCAACCAAACGTGCCTTATACTTAACTTTTTCTGCCTCAGTTATGCCTTCCTTCTTCTTGAACATCCATTTGCAAGTAACAACTCTCCTTTCAGGTGGTTGTTTAACTAGATCCCAAGTCGGATTCTTCAGTAATGACTCCATTTCATCTCCCATGGCAGCAAGCCATTGAGATGCTTCAGAACATGTCACGCTTTCCCTGTAAGTAGAAGGTTCATAACCATCCACTTTTCTTGTAACTTGAAGTGCGTATCCAACAATATCATCAAACCCATACCTTCTAGGAGGTATCCCAACATTGGATCTTCTAGCTCTGCTGACAGTTATACTCTGCTGACCCATGTTCTCAGTTTGACGCTCAACTGACATTTGCTCAGCTGACCGGCTTGAATTCAGCTCTGGTTCAGCAACAGATTAGATGAAAACTGACTTGGATCAGTTGATTGTTGCTATCCAACTGACTCCACTTGAAGCTCCACCTTACTGTCAGTTTTCTCAGTTTCAGCATTGGTTTCAGTTTCAGTTATCCTCTCCACTGATGAACCGAGTATAGAATTTTCATCGAAAACTGTATCTCTGCTGAGAATGACTCTGTTTTCTGCTGATGACCAAATTCTGTACCCATTTACTCCATCACCATACCCCACAAACACTCCTTTATTGGCCCTTGGTTCTAGTTTCCCTTCACTGATATGATAGTAAACTGTGCTTCCAAATACCCTTAGAAACTGAATAATCTGCAGGCTTGCCTGACCACATCTCAACTGGTGTTTTGAGACTGATCCCTGTGTGAGGACTCCTGTTGATTAAGTAGCAAGCTGTGGTAACAGCCTCTGCCCAAAATCTCCTTGATAAACCAGCATGAGAAAGCATACATCTTGCTCTCTCCAGAAGAGTTTGATTCATTCTCTCAGCTACACCATTTTGCTAAGGAGTATTCCTGACTGTGTGATGTCTGGCAATACCCTCAGTTTTGCACAATGTATCAAACTCAGTCCAGTAGAATTCCAGACCATTATCTGTACGAAGCCTCTTGATCTTCTTCCCCAAGTGATTCTCAACTAGAGCCTTCCATTGCATGAAGCTCTTGAATGCCTCACTTTTGTGTTTCATCAGCACCAACCAAGTCATCCTTGAATAGTCATCAATAAAGGACACAAAGTATATGTGACCACCCAATGACTCCACCTTTGATGGCCCCCAACAATCAGAATGAATGTAATCAAGTGATGCCTTTGTGTTGTGTACCCCTTTCGAGAACTTGCTCCTATGAAGCTTCTCAAACACACAATGCTCACAAAAGTCCAGATTCTTGACCTTACATCGCTCAAGAAGATCTTTCTGAGAAAGAACTTGCATCCCCTTTAAACCCATATGACCCAGTCTCATGTGGCACAGTTTTGTAAGTCGTGATCGATGAACCACCGATGCCACAACGGAACCAGAAGCAACAACTGACCCTTGTAATATATACAGAGTCCCTTTCTTGATTCCCTTGAGAACTTCAACTGAGTTTTTATAGACACTCAGCACACCACTTTCCCCCTTAAAACTGAATCCCCTGCTGTCCAAAGAACTGAGAGATACCAAGTTTTTGGTCATTTGTGGAACATGTCTAACTTCACTCAGTTTACATAATCTTCCATCCTTTGTTCTCAACTGAACTGAGCCAATCCCAACTACCTTGCAGACCTTGCTGCTTGCCATGGATATATGACCACCATCTATCTGCTGATAACTTGAGAACCACTCTTTGTGAGGGCAAATATGAAAGGATGCCCCAGAGTCCAGAATCCACACGTCGGTTTGATGTGCTGACTCTCCTGCCACTAGGACCATGTCCTCATTTGAATCATGCTCAGCTGCTACAGCAGCTGTGCCAGAACTGTTCTCTTGCTGTTTCTTCCTCTTTGGACAATTGAACTTCCAATGTCCCTGCTCCTTACAATAATTACAAACATCTGTGGATTTATGGCCTTTGGACCTTGTCTTCTTGGAATTTTTCTTCCTAGACTGACCATGCTCTTTTCCACTGCTGCTACCGACTATCGATCCCGCAGCCTTGATTGTCTCGCTCCAAAGTGCCTTATGTCTCAGCTCCCTGGCATGTAAAGCTGACCTTACATCCTCTAAAGCAATTGTATCCTTCCCAACTATGAAGGACTGCACAAAGTTCTCATAAGAAGCTGGTAATGAAACCAGCAAAATCAAAGCTGCATCTTCATCCTCAATCTTAACATCAATATTCCTGAGATCAAGTAATATTGTGTTCAGCTGATCAAGATGATCGCTCAACTGATCCCCCTCATGCATCCTCAGGCTGAACAGCCGCTGCTTCAGCAACAACTTGTTGGTCAATGACTTAGTCATATACAGGCTTTCAAGCTTTAACCATAACTTGGCAAAAGTGTCTTCCTCAGCAACTTCTGTGATAACATCATCAGACAAGCACAACATGATGGTTGAATGTGCTTTCTCCTCCAGACTGGCATAATATGCAGAACTGGCATCCCCTCTACCTGAACTAGCAATGATCTGCACGTTCATTGCTGACATCCTTCTAATTAAAGAACAAACCTTTGATCACAAAATCCTAGCACCGGTCACCGGTCTTGGTGAAGATCAACTCTGTTCACCTGCAACTCTTGAATCTTGAACCTGACGCTCCGATACCAGTTTGTTATAAACACAGACAAGAATATGCAGTTTAAGAAAGAAACAAACATAGATAGCAATGCAAACGTAAAGAATGGCGGAATTGATAAAACACGAAAAACAAGAAGAACACAGCGATTTAACGTGGTTTCCGGCGTTGTGCCGACTACTCCACGGACATAAAAGGAGATCTTTATTATGCACAGAATTACAAGGTTTTCACAAGTGTGTGAACAACACTCTTGAAAAAGACACACATTTCATTGATTACAACTTCGGTATTTATAGACAAAAGTCCCAAACCCTAACCGCCAAAGATCTTTGTCGGAACTACCATAAATACCCCAGATGTGGACCCCAGCTCCAGCTGTTATCCACCAGACGAAACTCAGCTCAAAAACTGACTTCCCAGACTTGTAATCAACTGCCCAGATGTAGAACTCAGCTATACTCAGCATAACTCGGTAGTCCAGAAACTAAGTGCTGACTTCAGAAGAAAACTCAGTTGCACTTCATCAAACTGACTTTCACATAACTGAATATACTTAACTGAACTGACCATCAACCTCAGTCTCAATTTTCCCAGATTAGTTCCACCAGATATTTCTCAGCTTAGAGATCAATTCACCAAAACTGACAATAGCAACGTTGACCTCATGATTTATTTTTTGAATCTCTTGATTTGCTCGAGGGCGAGCAAATGCTAAGTGGGTGGTAGTTGATGAGAGTCAACTTTGCTATAATTTTGTGTGCATTTTACCCTATATGTGTAGCTTATTCAATGTGATTTTTGGGTAGTTAAGTGTTTTATAGGTATGTTTCACCATGAGTTGAATCACGAGACGATAGGACGTTTACGTCTAAAATCTCCACTTTTTTGGGTGAATTGTGTGTGTTTTATTGGAATGTGTCACGCTTGGTTTCTTGTTTTTGTTCATTATAGGCACAGCGTGATAAAGAGCGTGATGAGTATCACAACAGTACGAAAATCGTCCAAAACGAAGTTGGTATAAAGAAATAGCGTGAGATTCAATTTCAGACATTCAGGAAAAAAGAAAAAATAAGAAAAATCGAGAAATAAACAGCAAGTATCACACCTAGGGTGTGATGAAGACTGTTTTTCACTGTTTAAAAACATGCCCGAAGTTAAAGAGTTGAAACGGACCAAGCATCGTTGATGTATTCATGCTTTTGTCACTTAAACAGAATTTTAATCTCCCTTGGAAGCGTTTTCTGGGAAAGTAATCTTCATCCAAGTTGTAGGGGATTGAATAAGCTTTCCAACGCAACTTGAATTGCGTAAATCGAAGCTCTACACACAAAGATATCGCTGAATTACTGGAGACGTGTTTGGCTGGCAGCGCGGATGACGTCATGAATACGCTGGATGACGTCAGCAGTCACGAATTTCCGAGTTTTCCACCATTTTGGGTCGAATTTGGCTTATATAAAAGCCAAATTAGGTCAAATTTTTACCACAACTTCATACAATAATTTTCTTTTCAGTTTTTTAGATTTTCCTTCTCCTAAAACTCTAGATTTAGGTTAAATGTCTTGCATCAAATTGCTACGATTATTTGTTTCTATTTGCAATTTCTTCACTTTGGATTGATAAACCAATTGGGGGATTGCTTCTACGTTATTGGTAATTTATTGTTCTTATCTTTTATCATGTTTTCTTCCCAATTAATTATGATTTCTGGTTTCGTTCTTGTTATTAGGCGTAGCTAGATTTTTTATAGCTAGATTGTGTGATGAAATAACGAAATTGATACCTAAACGATGATCTAGGGATGAGTAGGTCTTAAAAGTCAAATCTTTTGAATGTTTGTGTTCTAAAACTTGAACTTAATGCCTTTAGTGGTGTCATGAACCATTAATTGATCATACACACAACCTTTATAAATGTATTTTGTGAGGGAGTGTGTGACCTAGAGTTTTAGGATTGCCATGCACGAATTAGTCGAGTTTTTCGCAGCCTGTTCCTTGGTAAGGTTTTTCTAGCTAAGCCGTGAACTCGGTGGATGCGGAGCATCTCATAGTTTTTATGATATTAGGTCAATTAAATCTCATGAGGGGACTGTTGAACCGAATATAGGGTAACTAGGTTGTGGTATTAGCGCCTAGGGACCAGTTTAGGAGATTGCACCCACAACACATTCATTAGAAGCTATTGGTTGGTTGGTAGGTTAAGGCTCATCCTTAGTGATTCGGTAAGGGTATTGAGAGTAGTGTTCTTGACCATAATTTAGCTATTTCTTTTATCATATTTTTAAAGTTAGTATTTTATCTTTTTTTAGTTATAATTACCTTCACCAATATTTGTGATCCTAAACTAGATATAAAAGTGATTGTGGTACTTGACTGATTCCTCGTGGGATACGACATTGCTCGCCGTTGTAGTACAACCCACCCGGTACTCTGCCGATTAAAGTTGGTTTACTATAATTTGGCCATCATAGATCCTTAGGCAAAACGAAGGTAACGATTCTAGCATAAATTCACCTCCAAATCTAACATAAACCCTACGAAGCCGTAATTAACTTGTAGGAAGACCTTTTTACCTTTTGCAAGCTATTCCAAAACTCAAAACTCATAAAAACAGCAGCAACTCGAACACTTTTGCAGAGAAACCTATATGATCAATTCGAATTCGCATTAAAACCGATCACACGATTCCAAAAACAACAACTACGAAAGGTATGAGTTTTGATCCTCAAAACTCAACCAAGAACAGCAGATAGGTCGAATTACAAACCTTAGCAAAGCTCTGATCCTTGAGTATTGAAACGACGCTCCTTTCACGACGATTCCAACGCTTCTCGCGGATCTGAAAACGGTTGAGATTCGACTTAGAAAACGGAAAAAATCTCCCAGCCTCTTTTTCCAAACTCTTACACGCATGAGATGGGAAGATTAGGAGGTGAAATTTTGATTCAAAAGGTTAGGGAAACTAATGGGTTTATTTTTCCTTAAATAGGAAAATCCCAATAATTAACCTAATCCCTTATTTTCCTTAATTGCCCTTTTTACTTAAAATCAGATTTATCTCCAAATTATTTATATATATTTCGGCCATATATATATAAATACACTTAAAATACTTTAATCCGTGAATCATAATATTCCATTTTCGCAAAAAGATACGTCTGCCGTTTTTTGAAAAGTTTATTACATACATCTTTCTAACAATATATTCCTTATAAGATACAAGGGACTTCTTTTATTTGTCAGACAAAGCCATATATTCCCTTCAAGATAAATTTTAAAATGAGCTCCACCAAAAGAATAGTAGCTAATTTCTATCTTACTGTTTTCTTTCTATTTTTCATGTTCTTCTTCAGAGCTGAAACTAAACAAATTAGAAATCTTCTTTCAACTAAAAAGGGTATTTTGGGAAAAAGGGTATCCACAATTCTTGTTTTTGGTGATTCAACTGCAGATCCAGGAAATAATAACTATATTAACACTCCAATAAAGGCCAATTTTCCTCCATATGGGCAAGATTTTGTGCAGCAAATTCCAACCGGAAGATTCACCAATGGAAAGCTTCCCAATGATTATGTAGGTAAGAGGGAGATTTTTACGTAGTAACTTCATGTATATATCAAATTGACGTATGGTGTAATCTGCACCATACATTTCAAACACAATATGAAAATGTATGGTACAGATGACAGATTTGCACCATACATATCAAACATAACATGAAAGTGTACGACACAGACCGATCCATGTGTAAAGTTATGAGCTAAAAACTTCTTGATAATTAAAATTAATTTCTTATTATATATATATATATTTTATGTTTTTGAGCAGCTGAATATCTTGGCATCAAAGAGTATGTGCCACCATATCTTGATCCAACATTGAGCATTGAAGAACTCGTCAGTGGAGTTAGCTTTGCATCTGCCGGATCCGGGTACGACCCGCTGACGCCAAAAATAAGTGTATGTCTCCTTCTATTATTTATTTAATTTTTTCTTTGTGGAGAAAGAGAAATCCTTTCGCTCTAATGCATGTTATTTAATACAAATTCTCACAAAGATTATATTATAAAACAAAATTTTTTTTTTCCTTCCACAGAATGTGATTCCAGTGTTACAACAAATAGAATATTTCAAAGAGTACAAATCAAGAATTGCAGCAGAAATGGGTGAAGAAAAGGCTGAAAATGTGATAAAAGATGCATTTTATTTTATTAGTTGTGGCACAAATGACTTTGTTATCAATTATTTCAATGTCCCAATACGGAGAGAACACTACACCATCCCAGCTTATGTGGATTTCTGCTTGCAAAATCTCAAGCATTTCTTGCAGGTAATTTGTTTTAATTGCGCGGGGCACTACATCGAATCTACTCTGTCGAGGCATCACACCGGTCTTCGACCTCTGAAAAATCGAATATAAACTCAACATTTAACGACTTTGCAGAAGTCGAAAAAATCGAACTTAATCTGAAATATGATGTCACGATAGATTCACGTAGTGTGGTGGTGTCAATAACATCGCCTTTGATCAATCAGCTCACCTACTCGATCTTTTTGCTCTTAATAAACACATTAATTTAATATCTTCTTATATTAGTACTCTATCAATCTAGAAATATTGGAAATATGTAGTTTCTATATAGTATATATTGGTCTTTCCCGGCTCCAGAAATTTCGGGATACATGTCAAAAATTTGAAATTTTTTTTTCAAGATACAAGAAATACAGCTCGTTATGGGTAAATACAGCTCGTTATGGGTAAATACATAAAATATTATAAAAATTAGGGAATCCATTTCATATATATATTTTTCTTTGTGGTATTCATTTAACGGGTCTCTTGCCCTATAAAACGGAAAATTCTGATGCAGAGACCGACTCCATATTAGAACGGACTGTCGTATGACTGTCACGTGTAAAAAAGAAAAAAATGTTTTATTTGTCTGTACACGTGACAGTCATCCAATGGTATGTTCTAATAGGAAGTCTCTACGGCAGAATTGCTTCTTCAATGTGCAACCGCCCTTAATCACCACATCAAGTCATTGATTTGTATATGGTATTGACTCATCAATTGATACGAGACATAGTTGTGTTTAATGTGTAAATTAATTAACTTACTAAATCCTCAACAGCTTAAATTAACTTTTAATTAGGTTATACGATAATTCAACATGATATCAGACATCTGGGTTCAAACCTCTGTCTCGTACATATTTGAAAACAAAAACAAAAAGGTTCACTTTACCGACATGCAAGCAAATGTTTCATCCAGAAAATACAGTAAAACTATGCATAAACATTTATTACCATTCAATTTTAATTTGTAATACTACAAAGGAGTATTAATTTTGATGGGTTGGTATCAATATTTATTTTTCAGAAAGTAAATACCGAATTCCAACTTTCCAGCTGGATTTTTAACTAATATCCACCTACTACTATGAATATTTATGTCTGATAACGAGTATCGTATTTGAGACGTAGTTGAGACCGATAGATTTTAGATAATAAATATACATGTCTGATACGAATTCTATGTTTTTAAACAATATTGAAATCAAACATCGTCTAATGATGTAATTGCTTTGTATTTTATAGGAACTATTGAATTTGGGGGCCCGGCGTATAGGGATGGCTGGCCTACCCCCAATGGGTTGTTTGCCAGAAGTGATTACATTATACTCTAATGATCCGATTAGCAATCGTGGATGCATTACTAATATATCATTCATAGCACAATCTTACAACCAAAAACTCCAATTTCTCTTGGAATCCACATTAACAAAAGAGAACCCGAATTCTCGAATCGGCTACATCGATATCTTCAACCTACCGGCAAAAATGATCGCCCAAGCCCGGGATTACGGTAAGCGGCTCGGCTCTTAGTTGTTTAAGTTTGATTATGATTGAGATTAATGAAAGCATTTGACACATTGATGTATGCAGGATTTGATGAAGTGGCCAGCGGATGTTGTGGAACGGGACTTCTTGAATTTGCATTTCTATGCAATCCGAACTCATACATCTGCCCAGACGCATCAAAATATCTGTTTTTCGACTCGTTTCATCCTTCTGAGAGAGCATACAACATTGCTTTTCAAGCCTTTCGACCCAAAATTGATTCTATCCTCCGTGGTTTTTAACTCGGCTCGATTGATTAAGAAGACGTCCACAATTGAATAACATTGGCAAAAGCAATTAAGGATATGGAAACAAAACTCCAAAGTTGATTTAGTAGTAAGAGTATTTTATATATAGTACAATCGTTGTAGTAAGATTGTATGCAATAACAAGCATCATATTGTTTCGTTTCTACTCTCTTTCATCATACACACCCCTACTATGTGAAAGAGTCTACAAATACATAATACATGCTACTGCATACAAATACAAATACATGCTACTACTATGTGAAAGAGTCTACAAATACATAATACATGCTACTGCATACAACATTTTATATAATAAGATATTTCTAGCTAGTAGTATTTGTAGTGGCACTTCAATTAATCTATTGATTTATACAGATCTCACTCATTGCTCAATGGTATACGAATGTGTATTTAAGTGTAATATAACAAAGGATGATAACTAAAGTATCAACTTATCTACAATCAATACCCTAGAGGGAATAAATGTGAGAGTTCTTGTAAATTTATTTCCACTTCCATGATTCTTTTTCTAAATACAACCGTCCTAAAAAAAATTATACCACATGATATGTATCATATTTTTCCATTTCTAGTCTCTCTCGTATTAAGAATATGTATAGTCAAAGAGAATAAAAATTTAAGATATGAAGCATGTCACTCGGAGCGACCATCCTAGAAAAATTACACCGTAAAGTTTCTCCTTTTCCATTCTCATTCCGGTGTTGCTTCATCTTCTGTGGTGCTAGCTCATGAAATGTAGTGGTTCAACAAGGGTTGAATCATTAGACTATAATCGAAAGAACGCCCGATGACAATAATAGGAACGGGAACCGAATCTTCTCATCTGTCACAACATTGTGTATTACACACCTACTTAGTCCGCCGAACGTAAGAGGTGGAATAGCCTTGGTAAGAATATCGGCATTTTGATCTTCGAGGGAACATCTTTGGAGTTGAATAATCTTGGCATCAATCTTCTCCTTCGAAAGTGTCTGTCAATGTCCACATGTTTTGTTTTGTCATGATGGGTGGATCCTCTGCCATGCATAGTCTTTGAGTTATTATCACAACAGAGTGTGATAGGTTGCCGAATAGGTTCTTTGAAGTTCGGTAAGAACTCTTTTGAGCCAAAGAGCTTCACAAATGCCTAAAACAAGTGCCCCGAGTTCGGCTTCAAAGATCGCTTCTAGACACGATAGGTTGTTTCTTGCTCCTCCAAGTAACAAGATTGCCCCATACATAGGAACAATAGCCTGTGGTAGACCTTCATCTATGTGGCATCCAGCCCAATCGCATCGGTATAGACCTTGATGGATCTATCAATGAGACTTGGTGAAGTGTAACCCTTGGCCGAGGAGTGGACTTCAAATACCGCGAGTATTCTATTCTTTGCATCCCAATGTTGCTCGTAGGGCAATGCATGAAGCGGCTAACGGACGACACCATATGCAATATCCGGTCTTGTATGGGATAGGTAGATGAGTTTCCCTACAAGTCTTTGATATTGTTCCTTTCTTACAAAGCAATGTCACCATGTAGCGAGGGTATGATTTGGGGTCTACTGGGGATACGACGAGGTTTGCACCCCAAAGCATGCCGGTTTTCTTTAGCGAGGTCCGGTACATATTTCCTTTGGGAGGCGAGATTCCTTTGATGTTTCTAGCTACTTCCATGCCAAGAAAATACTTAAGTAAACCCAAGTCTTTAACCTGAAATACCTTTGCCAGCAATTCTTTCAAGTGTTGGATCTCAGCAGGGTCATCTCCAGTAAGGATGATATCATCCACATAGACAATAAGAATAGACCTCTTCTGGTTGGTTGTCTTGATGAACATAGTGTGATCAGAATTGCATTGGTGATATCCAGCAGCTTTGACCACAGTTGTTAATTTTCCAAACCATGCCCTTGGTGATTGCTTCAGGCCATATAGAGATTTCCTCAGTTTGCACACCTTGCCTTGAGTATGAGGATTGATAAAACCGGGAGGTATAGTCATATAAACCTCCTCGGTAAGGTCCCCATTTAGAAAAGCATTTTTGATGTCCAATTGATGAAGAGGCCAGTCAAGTTGGACGGTAGAGAAATTAGTACCACGACGGTGTTGAGCTTTGCCCTTTGGTGCAAAAGTTTCTTTATAGTCAATGCCATAAGTTTGTGTGAATCCCCCGGCTACCAATCGGCTTTGTACTTGTCAATAGTGCCATCGGCGGTGTATTTGATAGTGAATAACCATTTGCGGTATTGTCTTTTTGCCTTTTGGAAGAGTTGTGAGATCCCAAGTATGATTATCCGGGAGAGGCGGTCATCTCTGTTTTAACGACGACCTTCCACTTATCATTTTGAAGAGCCTCCGAATATTTCTAGGGATAGAGTGAGAGTCCGGGTCTGTGTAAACATGGCAAAGACAGGAGACAAGCGATCATAAGATAAATAAGAATGAATAGAATGATCAGTGCATGATCTTTTCCCTTTCCTTAGAGCAATAGGTCTGTCATCCACTTCGCCAGGCCGCCGAGAGTCAATAAGGCGAGGTCCGGCGGACTCGGTTCGCAGGCCGGCGAGGTTCGGTTCGGCGAGGCTCGGGTCGGCAGACTCTTGTTCGGGGAGGTTCCGAGGAGTAGTAGGCCGAGAGAGAGTCGGTAGGGTGCGAAGTTCGATCCCGCCGAGGATCGAAGTTGCCGAGAGTCGGCGGACTCAATGTCGCCAGGTGGCCGAGGGTTAGGACTCTGCTGAGGGTAAATGGTTTGCTGAGGGAACGGACTTAGTTCAATCTCAATCAGGTTTCCATCAGTGACTGGATCAGTAGGTTTGCTGTAATATGGAGTCCTTTCAAAGAATTTCACATCCATAGAATTGTAAAATTTCTTTTCAGTAGGAGAGTAACACTTGTAACCTTTCTGTCCTGTGCATATCCAAGGAAAATGCACTTATGAGCTTTAGGATCAAGTTTACTTCTGTGTTGAGCATGGATATACACAAACACGGTACAACCAAAGATCTTTGGAGGCAAGCGGGAAACAAGATGATGGCGGGAGTGTGTGGTCGAAGGGTTTGGAGTGGAGTTTTGAAACCTAACACTCTGTGGGAAGTCTATTGAGTAAATAAGTTGCGGTCAAGTATAGCTTCACCCCACATGTATTTAGGAACATGTGTAGTGAACATGATTGATACGGCCATTTCCAATGCAGATACTGTTCTTTCTTTCGGCAACCCCATTATGTTGAGGTGTTTCCACACAACTACTGATATGAACAATTCCTCTGTTTGTCAAGAAGTTACTGAGGTTAGACTCATAGTATTCCAGAGCATTATCAGTCTTTAAGATCTTGATCTTAGTATCAAATTGGGTGGAGACCATATGATAAAAATCTTGGAAGATAGGTCCAACTTCAGATTTGTCTTTCATTAGAAATAACCAAGTGTTTCTGGTATGATCATCAATGAAGGTGACAAACCACCTTTTCCCTGTTATACTTTTCACTCTTGAGGGCCCCCATACATCACTGTGAATTAGGGTGAAAGGTGAGGAGGGTAAGTGAGGTAATTTAGCATACACAGATTTGGTGAGTTTGGCAAACTGACATATATCACATTGAAGATCATTAAGATTGCATCCTTTAAATAATTCAGGAGTTAAAGTCTTTAAATAACCAAAACTAGGATGTCCTAATCTATAATGCCATAACATAATATTGTCTACAGTTTGAGAGCGAGTCTTGAGGCGGATTCGGTCTTCGGGTTTACGTCTTCGGCACAGGTGAACAATAAACGATCCGAGCAAGTTTTGGCTCTTTCCATTACTTCTTGTGAATAAGTATCTTGGAAAATACACCGATTGTCTTTAAAAGTGACTTGTCCAATTAAGGTCCTTAGTGAGTTTACCGACGTGACGGATATAAGATTACAGTCTAGCTTTGGCACAAACAGGACATCTTTAAGATAAACCTTATCAGTAAGTTGAACAATTCCAAAACCTTGAGCATATGAAATAGACCCATCAGCAGTTTTAATTTTATGAGTCTGCTGACAGGGTTTGAGGTTATATAACAGGTTTTTATTTCCTGTCATATGAGATGAGGCCCCAGAATCAACTATCCAGGTGCCATTACTAAGTTGGGAATAAGATATACCTGTCTTGGTATGAGTGGCAATGCCCGTGAGAGAGTTATCGTCTTACGCCATTTGAGAAACTCTTTGAAGAGAGCTAAGCGAGAATCCATAATATCACCAAAGTGATTCCGATCTGGCGAGAGTGTTTGGACTCGGACAAGTCTTCCATCTTGCTTTGTCCCGAGTTATACTTTTTCATAGATCTTGACAACCCAAGATTATTGTTGTAATCAAGTCTCGTGATTTGTATATGGAGTGGAGTCGGTAACCTCGGTCTGCCGCCACACACTTATAGACCTCCGATCATGATGGGACCCACTGAATGATATGAAGTCCTACTTTTTTATCAACATCTACACGTGTGTAGTGACACAGTGTTACTAAGAAAAATTGCTTGCCCGAGATCAATGTGACAGCTTCACAAGATCTAATGAGATATGATCCGATCTCGATAGAATTGTCAATGGGATGGACTCACCTAAACCGTTGAGTTGATTGTGTTGACAAACGAGTATGTTAAAAATAAAATACCTCTTAAATTCTCTTACCCAAATGAGCTCTATAAGAGCGGTGAGATTATTATACGAAAATTGTGTTCTAATGCCAATCTGGCATATTCATTTATATATTAGAATATATATGTTCATAGTATTAAATTATGTAGGTTAGGAAGACTATTCACTTATTGCAGGATTTATTTTTTCATTCCATTCCAACCATTCCATCGGATTTTTTATGGAATGAAATCATCTATTTTTATTCCGTTGGATTGAAAGCATATTTCATTCTTCAGTTGTCAAACACACCAAATTAATATAATAAAATGAAAAAGGTATTACGTTACATTTCATTAACACAATCCAAACGTGCCATTAAAGTAATGCACCAAATGCTCACCACACACGAGGAGACAGAAAAGGAGAGGAAGCTACCTTTCCTTAATTATACCATGTGAAGAATATGGTTTGCATTTACACATAAAACTTTTTTTTTATGAAAATAAAACTTACTACTATATTATAAGAGTTAACATTAATGAATAAAATAATATACACGGGGTCTTGTTTATCCTTGATCAGTCCTGTGAATGTGACATTAAAAAAAAATGATATAAAAAATTTACTTTTAATTCTTAAACATGTCATAATCATACTTTATCCATGCGATGGACAGTAGCTAATTTAGAAATGATACGGAATCTTTCGAGGCATCCTATTTTTGGCAAAATTCGATTATCAAGAGATCAAAATGACCGTAATGTTTCGAAAGCATATTTGATGGAGTGCCAATTAATAACGATCTTTTTTTTTTTTTAAGGGATCTCTATTTTTATTTAGATACTCCAATTTAAAGGCATCACACCTTCATTTGTTGATCTACTGTGGCACGCTTTAAAATTAAAAGATTTTGTTACTTTTGTAATGGACTTTTTTTTTGGGTTTTCCATGCAAAGATCGATTATTTGCTTCATTTTCAACCCGTTCACGTGTAATCAATTTGTCTCAATCGATTGCACATTGGCCGTCTTTTTTTTTTTCCCAAGAATTTCTTAAATTCGACCATCTGGACCAGTCGATCCTAGGATTAATAAGAGCATACGCAATGGTAGGAAGTAGTTACCAAAATGACCCTAAAAAAAAAAATCTTACGTGAACCTGTGTCAGTGCATTCAAAGACTTGTATATTGTAAAACCAAGGTAGTGACTCTTTAAGGATTATGATGCATTTAATTATACTGGAATAAAATAATGGAACTTGTAAGGTGAAGCAGGTAGTTATTTTTTTTTTTTTTTTTTCATCTCGGTAGTTGGAAGAGTTTTTGAGGTTTTTTTTAAAATGAAAATCATGTCTCCATAGGCCTCTGGACATCGACGGGCTTGGAGAAGTTTTGAGGTAGAAAAGGTGTGAAAATAAAGCTATTACCCCTTTTTTTTTTTTTGTTGAGAAGATTCTATTTTTATTACGCTATTAAACATGACATGAAACACATATCAATCAATATATTATTATATATATAATCATTTGTGTAAATGTGTATCGTGGTCGTTTATTGAGACCGCGGTTCCGTGAAGTAAACATATTCTTAGATGTAAATCTTTATCAATATAGCCTACCCATCACATGATTAATTAACATACTTTTGGTACAATTGAAATGGACATGTTTCTAACAAATATTAATCCTTATAAAATCAAAGGGATTTAATTTATTTGTCAAACAAATTAACAATATTTTCCCTTCAAAATATAACATTAAAATGAGCTCCACCAAAAGAATAGTATCAAATTCCTATCTTATTGTTTTCCTTCTTTTTCTCATATTATTCTTCACAGCTGAAACTAAACAAATTACAAATCTTTCAACTGAAAAGGGCATTTTGGGAAAAATGGTACCTACCACAATTCTTGTTTTTGGTGATTCAACAGTGGATCCTGGAAATAATAATTATATTAACACTGCATTTAAGGCCAATTTTTCTCCTTATGGGGAAGATTTTGTGCACCAAATTCCAACGGGAAGATTTTGTAATGGAAAGCTTCTCACTGATTATATAGGTAAAACTGGTTATAATTAATTAAAGAAAAACAGAATACGCAGATTAAATATAGAACAGAGTTTATTTCTTGAATTATTAAAATTTGTTCCTTTTTCTTTTAAATATTCAATTTTTTTTTAATAAATCGTCAGCTGAATATCTTGGAATCAAAGAGAATGTGCCACCATATCTTGATCCTACATTGAGCATTGAAGAACTCATTAGTGGAGTCAGCTTTGCATCCGCCGGAACCGGTTTCGACCCGATTACGCCGGAAATAGGCGTATGTCTACTTCTAGTCCTCTCTTTCGTATTAACTGATCCAGTTGTTAAAACTTTTTTTCTTTTTTTATGTGGCTTGGTTTCATTTCCAAGTAGAAATGTACTATATATTGTCTATTTATCCACTATATAGCCTTATTTATTACTATTGTAAAAGTCAAGAATTAACTCACCTCCTTAACTTTATTTTTTAAAATTGTCTTTTAAAGTCAAAATTAATTACATAATTATTTCTGCTGTGATTCCTAAATCCTAAAAGTTTCTTAACTTGATTTTTATCTGAATTTGTGAGTTTGTGGTGGCTTATGGATTTTTTTTCTTTTCGTTTTACAAATATTATATTTTTCCCATCAAAAAAATAATCGGTTCGTTTAGCTAACCATCTTCTCGATAAGCCGTGCTCTAGCGTTAGAGCGCGTATATATATATAGATACACACAATTATGAGCTAAATGGTGATCTATTTTTTATTTCTACAGAATGTGATTCCTATGACACAACAGTTGGAATATTTCAAAGAATACAAATCAAGAATTGCATCAGAAATTGGGGAAGAAAAGGCTGAAAATATGATAAAAGATGCAGTTTTTATAGTTAGTGCTGGCACAAATGACTTCATTATCAATTATTTTAATGATCCAATACGCAGTATATATTACACCACCCCTGCTTACGTGGATTTCTGCTTGCAATATTACAAACATTTCTTGCAGGTATGTTTATATGTAAGAGCTCTCGAGTAATATTACTGCTATCAATCATTTTAACGTTACGAATAGTATATGTGTTGATGGGACCATTCATGATGTGACAATGGGATCCCTCTTTAGTTATATATGTCACGTCATCAAAAGTTCTTACTACCATTCAATTTATGATATTTCGTTGTGTCAGAATGAAAAAATATTTCTTTCAATGCTTGACCGTCAAGTGTATTAGAGGGAATCAGAATCGTGTCAAAATGATCGTGACAAAAACATTACTCTATTAGCTCACCTACTTTGTTTTTCTCAAATAAACACCCTTAATATAACAAACCAACCCCCCTCCCCCACCCCCCACCCCCCCCCCCCACCCTCTACATTGTTGGAATATATATGTAATATCCCACGTCAAAAATAGTATTATGACATAAGGTTAAGATACTAAATAGTTACTGGATCTATTATGCTTCAAGTAGCGTTGTCAAACCCACAGTTATGAAACGTTACAATAAACTATTTTGTTGCAATGTATATTGATCGTCACACTTCGCATTATGATGCATGATATTTCATTATACTATTTTGTTGCAATTTATCTATCATTTTTAGGATTTCACGAGTACTAAAAAAATTCAATAAATGATTCACTATTGAATTATTTTTTCAACATCGATAATAATTTTTTTCCATAAGATGTATCAAATGAAAGAGTTTGATGTATCTAAATCACTACTGCTACACACCACTACCTGTGTGAAAAGGAATAAGAAATCATCACAACATACTACTTTTGTCTTTCTTTCTTTTATAATCAAAGCGAGCAACTAGATGACGTAATTGCTTTGTGTTTTTGCAGGGACTATTGAAATTAGGAGCCAAGCGGATAGGGGTGGCTGGGCCTCTACCATTAGGCTGCTTACCGGTCGAGATTACATTATACTCTAATGATCCAATTAGCAATCGTGGATGCATAACTAATTTAACCTCGATTTCACAATTTTACGATCAAAAGCTTCAATTTCTCTTGGAATCCACATTAACACATGAGAACATTGATTCTCGAATCAAATACATCGATATCTTCAGCCCACTGGTCGATATAACCGTTCACGCCCAAAAATACGGTAATTAAGCCCAAAACACTTGTAAATATGATATTACGGATCAATATATCTACATACATAATTTTTACACAACCATTTGTATACGATCATTGATCGGTGAAATTCACTGCTATAAATCAACAACACGATCGTAGATGATAGTTGTGTAACTGTTACGTCTATGATTGTCAAAATCACATATGTGCTATGTGCAAATCGTATGCAGGAATTGAAGACGTGACCAACGGGTGTTGCGGAACAGGATATCTCGAAGTATCGTTTCTATGCAATCCGAGCTCATACATCTGCCCAGACGCATCCAAATATATGTTTTTTGACTCGGTTCATCCTACTGAAAGATCATACAACATTGTTTTTCAAGCGATTAAACCAACAATTGATTCCATCCTCCATGGTTACTAACTCGGTTCGTACAAGACGATCAAACCATTGATTCCATCCTCCATGGTTACTAACTCGGTTCGTACAAGACGATCAAACCATCTACTTTCTCAAACTCGGTTCATGTTATGGTTTCACCGTATCAAGGACTATGAATAGAAGAACTCCTTAGTAGCCGTAATAGTGTATGCTTCAGGAAAATTATACGTAAAGATACGTGCACTTTAGTTAATCTAATACTAATATGTAAAAATGTGCTATTGTTATAACTAGTACAATTCATACCATATTGGGGAATAAATGTGATTTGGCATAGTTCTTGTAGTTTTATCGCGATTTTCATTCTCATTCCGGTGCGGCTTCATCTTCTCCGGTGCTCCTGAAATGCATCAGATCAACTAGGGTTAAATCATCAGACTTTACGCGAAACAAACTTTGATGGCAACGATAAAAATGGAGACCGGACCCTCTCATGTAAGGTTGCCATGTGGCAGCACTTTGATCTCACAGAAAAGGATTCGGTCTCGATGGGATTGTCAATATAATGGATGGGATGAAGGGAGAACGGATCCTCTGCAGTGAGCCGGTGAAGTGCACCGTGCTCACTACAGGGGACCCCCGAGTTTGGATGAAAGCCCATTGCAAATCTATGCCAGGATGTACTCACCTAGACCGTTGAGCCGATTCGAGCTGCATTGTCACTGGACCGTCATTAACCAAATTTACCTTTTTCACCAGCAATTAAAACAACCATATTAGAAACAAAATTGCATAATCTATACATACAAGATATATACTTACAAGAATTCATAAATAAATAAATAAAGATTCACACCTTCATCATGGCTCCAAAAACACCATCTGCAGTTAACAATTAAAACAACCACATCATGATTTTTTAAACTACTAAACAATGCGTATCAGAGAACTTGCATCAGTTACTTTTAACAGATTCTCTATTTTAACCGTACCAAACATCGTTTTCCTTATTATATGCATCATAATCTCTACCACTTATAATTTGAACAGAGAATCTGTATTCTGTGTAGTACATGTAAGCAAAATTAAAGATTATGCATTTTACAGATTTCAATAGAGACTATGTTGCAGATAGTCTTTTTATGGTTCTAAGCGATTTGGATCCCTATTTTATAGATTTATCGTGTTTTACAGTATCTAGTGTAAGTGCTTAACATACGCTAAACCGAGATAACTACAGATGCAAAAAGAAGAACAAAATCAACTGACCTTTTACTGAATCAAAGTTGTAAGCTTTGCGAAATCTCTCAACCACAGATTCATAGAAAGATTTCGCCTTTTCGGGCGGCATCGCCACGTGAAAGTCGGGTTTGTTCCCTTTCAACACTCCATACAGTGTAAACTGGCTAACTGCAAAAAAACAACAAAAACAACAAAAAAAAATACATCATCACATTCACATCTCCTAAAAATCTGGACTCTGTTTTCTTAGTTGATGATACATTATGAACTAAAAGAAACTTTCTCCTATTACTGATTACCCAATAGGACTTCCATGTTTTGCTGCATCACCTGCGAAAAAATGTGATTCAATATTAATCCAACATGAAAACAGAATAAATGCTTAAATTTAATTGAATCAGCACTTAACTGATCAGTAGTGTTTAACAACGAAGTTTTCTGCAATGTAGACCATAAGTTCATAACAAGATTACAAAAGCTTAAATGAACGCGTAATTGCTTAATTTGAATAATGAACAACTTAGTGTAAACATAATTATTTAATAACATCACAGCATAATTCAGATGCACTGAAAAGTATGTGGCTTTAGATTTCCTTTTCACACTCACACAAAAGCTAATTCTTCACACTTCTCAGAAGTAAATCAAGTTCTATGATTTTCGAAATTGAAAAACAAAAACATACATTCTTGTCCCATGACTTTCCAGTTTTATCATTTGGAAACAGCCTCATATTCAGTACTTTTCGACATCTGCACCACCCAAAATCACCAACAACAAGATTTATAAAACAAGAAACTCAATCATTGAAAAAATTAAGTTGCAAAATAAGCATTGAGGGGAAAAAAAAAAAAAACTGCTTTTGCCACAATGAAAGACCACAAAATGCCACAACGAGCATAGCAAATCATCTCTGAGAGTTCAAGTGCCACAATAATTGGTACAAAAAAGTTAAAACAATACTACAATTTTATGCCGTTGATCATAATGGAAACCATAACAATTCCTGATGGACCTATAACTATTCATACACAATGATCAATGGTGTAATTATCCGGTTGTGATATATTATTGTGTTCATTGGCACTACTAGTGTAAAAGAGGATAAATATAGTTTGTAATTTAAATTAAGTGATAGCCGTATATATCCTATTAAGTCAACTTTATCATCTTAAGTAGTTTTATCTTCTTTTGAATAATAGTTCGGACTCTTTATATTGTAACTTTTCCCTTCCAAGTAATGCAAGTGTAGTTTTCATGTTCTCATATTTTATCTTCATGGTATCGAGATCGAACCAATTGGTTCGAAATATAGTTACGGCTTAACTATTTTGTGACGCTTGATCTTGACATGGTATCGAAATAACGAAATAATAGAAAAGTCGGGGAACACTTCTTCCCCGTTAAAATGGGACAATCCCAATCACCCTCTCTATATTCATCATTCGGATCAACCCGGTGCCATTTTGGTATCACAACAATTAGAAGAAACAAATTATACTACATGGAAAGAGTCCATGATTATGGCCTTAACCGTAAAGAACAAGGTTGGGCTGGTAGATGGATCGATCACCGAGCCATCATCTGAAAATACAGACGAATACAATCAATGGAATCGCTGCAACAATTTAGTAAAAACGTGGCTGCTTGGATCCATGACAAAGGAGGTCGCAAGTAGTGTTATTCGTTGCAAAGGTGCGCATCAGATCTGGACGGAATTGCATGAACGATTCTCCCATGTTAACGTGGTGCAACTATTTAATGTGGAAAATGGAATCCACACCTGTGTTCAAGGAGATTTGACGATTGGATCATATTTTACAAAATTAAAGGGATTATGGGATGAGCGTGATGCTCTTTGCTCTTTTCCCACATGCACATGCGGTTCCATTAAAGGTGTGGCTTCATATATTGAAACACAAAAGACCATGAAATTCCTCATGGGACTTAATGACACTTATTCGGGTGTGCGTAGCAATACACTCCTTATGGACCCATTGCCCTCGGTAAATAAAGCATATGCGCTTGCACTACGTCATGAAAAGCAATCTGCAGTCACACAAGGAAAAGATGTTTCCAAACATGAAAGTGCCGCCTTTGCTGCAAAATCAAATGTGCATGAGACGACAAGCACACTTAAATGCACAAAATGTGGAAGAACCAATCACAACACTAAAAATTGTAGAGCACATCTCACTTGTGGACATTGCGGTATCAAGGGCCATACATCTGATTATTGTAGGAAGAAGAAGAGTGGTGAAGGATCGGCAGCTTCCAAGGGAAATCAAAATTCCTCCAATACAATAGAAGACAAAGGGGCACGTTGCTCATTCTCACCTGAGGAGTATAAACAAATCTTGGATATGGTGAGATCTAAAAATGCATCTGCTAATCATGCACAGGTGTTAACAAGCCATGAACAATTCGCAGGTAATATCTCTTCTTGCATTGATGGCACGCACAATTGGATCCTAGATAGTGGATGTACGGATCACATGGTTTCGGACCCTAAACTTCTCACGTTTTCTAAACTTGTCAAAAATTGTACTGTTACTCTCCCAAATGGATCTAAAACACCAGTCACTCACATTGGAAGCGTGACATTGTCACCACACTTAACACTTAAAAATGTTCACTGCGTTCCATTTTTTCGATTAAATCTTATCTCTGTTCATAAATTAACCATGCATTCCCCATATACAGTCACCTTTCTAAATAATTATTGTTTGATTCAGGACCTACATTCGGGGAAGATGATTGGGACGGGCAATGAAAAGGAGGGCCTCTATTATCTTGCAATGAGTAAACAAGGCCTTTGCCATCAAGCCACAGTGTCTAATTCCTCCCTATGGCACCAACGTTTGGGGCACCCTTCCTCAAAAGTTATGTCTTTTTTTCCTTTACCAGAAATTAGCAATAAATCTTGTAATAATGACAGTTGTTTGATATATCCTCTTGCAAAGCAAACACGTCTTCCTTTTAATAAAAGTTCCATTACCAGTGCAACTCCATTTGAGTTAATTCATGTTGATATTTGGGGTGGCTATAGGGTACCATATCTTACCGGTGCCCAATACTTTCTTACAATTGTGGATGACTTTACACGTTGCACCTGGGTATATTTGATGAAACACAAATCTGAAGCCAAAGATTTATTATTAAATTTTTTAATCTAGCCGAGACACAATTCAATGCCAAATTAAAATTCCTCCGTAGTGATAATGGTGCAAAATTTCGGCTTACGGACACATATGCTCGAAAAAAGAGGAATAATTCACCAAACAAGTTGTGTCGAACACACGCTCGAACTTTTTATATTTAAAAAAAAACTATATATATATAATATATATATATTATATATATTATAATATATAATATAATATACAAAACGGGGTTCGAGCCGAAAGAAAAACACGGACATCTCCTCCTAATATAGCGAACGAGCGAACCTCCTTTTCCAAGCCGAACCTTAGGTTCGAAGGTCTCCCAAAGAAATTTTGGGGAGATGCCATCTCTAACTTATGGCACCGCTTACCTTATAAATCGCACATCGCACACACCTACACCCGTACTTAAAGGAAAAACACCTTTTGAACAATTATTTGATAAAACCCCAAATTATTCCCACCTACGCACTTTTGGTTGTCTTTGCTTTGCATCCACCCATACAGAAAAATGAACCAAATTTGACCCACGATCTTCAAAATGTATATTTTTAGGATACCCGTACGGCCAAAAGGGATACAAAGTGTTCGACCTACACACAGAAAAGACTTTTGTTTCCCGTGATATTACTTTTCATGAAAATGTATTTCCTTATCCACACTTTGCCAACTCAATTCCCACGTTGCCAGCAAATCCATCTACACCACTTATTTCTATGGAGGATGAACCTGCTCCCTTTTCCCATACCACAGAACATGTCATGTCTGTTGATCCTCCTTCACCACCTGTCATGCCTGTTGATCCTCCTTCACCTAATGTTCCTCCTGTTGACACCTCTTTGACAGAACCTAACATCTCACAGCCCACACCAAATCCTCCACGCCGAAGCCAACGTCCTACTAAAACATCCACTTATTTGCAAGATTTTCACATAGATGCGGCCCTCCCTTCAAGGTCTGATACTTCATCAGCTTTGAATGCAGCTCTCAGTTCAGGTAATAAACATTCTTTACATCACTTTCTTTCCTATGATCGTTTATCGTCTGCATATAAAGCTTTTACCACCACCATTACACTTTTAAAAGAACCTACCACGTACACACAAGCTGTACAGGAGCCGTGTTGGCGTGCCGCCATGCAAGCAGAGCTTGACGCCTTAGAGGCTAATCACACATGGAGTTTAACACCTCTGCCACCAAATAAACATCCTATTGGTTGTAAATGGGTGTATAAAGTTAAATTAAAATCAGATGGCACCATCGAACGATACAAGGCCAGATTAGTGGCAAAAGGCTATAGTCCAGTTGAAGGAATTGACTACCGTGAGACATTTGCCCCGGTTGCTAAAATGGTAGCCGTTCGCACTCTTCTTAGCTTTGCTGCTTTACGTGGCTGGCATTTACACCAACTGGACGTAAATAACGCGTTTTTACACGGAGATCTTGAAGAAGAAGTTTACATGTCTCTTCCACCTGGTTACGGACGAAAGGGGGAGACTCGAGTTTGCAAACTAAACAAATCATTATATGGATTAAAACAGGCTTCTCGCCAATGGTTTGTGAAATTATCTAATTCTCTTAAAAGTGCAGGTTTCAAGCAATCATATGCAGATTACTCTTTATTCGTCCGCAACCGTGGAGGGAAATTTTTGGCCATACTAGTATATGTCGATGATGTTATTTTAGCAGGTGATAATTTGCAGGACATTGAAGAGACAAAGGTTTTCCTATCTCAACAATTTAAGCTCAAAGATTTGGGACAATTAAAATATTTTCTTGGGATCGAAGTTGCTAGATCACGCCAAGGTATTGTCTTGTCTCAACGAAAATATGCTCTAGAAATTTTAGAGGATACAGGTTTTCTTGGAGCTAAGACATCTCGTTTTCCCGCCGACGAGAACATTGCTTTGACATCTACTCAAGGAGAACTCATCTCAGATGTGTCCTCATACAGGCGCCTTATTGGTCGGCTTATCTATTTGACGGTTAAACGTCCGGATCTTGCGTATGCAGTTCACATGTTAATCCAATTCATGGATAAACCACGGCAGCCCCACCTTGACGCGACATATAAAGTATTGCGATACATCAAAAACACACCAGGCCAAGGGATTTTCTTGCCATCCGTGGGACAACCAACACTTAGTGCATTTTGTGATGCGGATTGGGCTCGCTGTAAGGACACTAGGAGATCAATTACGGGATTCTGTATTTTGCTTGGCCAAGCTCCCATATCATGGCGAACAAAGAAACAAAACACAGTGTCTCGATCAAGTGCCGAGGCAGAGTATCGCTCGATGGCAAGCACTTGCTGTGAAGTTGCATGGATAAAAGCCATTTTGGGAGACTTAGGGCTCAATCATGAAAAGCCCGTAAACTTATTTTGTGACAATGAAGCTGCCCTACATATAGCTTCTAATCCGGTATTTCATGAGCGGACAAAGCATATTGAAATTGATTGTCATTTAGTCCGAGAGAAGATACAAAATGGGATGATACAGACACTTCATGTTCGAACCGATGAACGCCGGTGACTTGTTCACTAAGCCTTTAAGCACAAAGCATTTTGAAGAGTTGCTGATCAAGTTGGGTGTAATGAATATACACTCCAACTTGAGGGGAGTGTAAAAGAGGATAAATATAGTTTGTAATTTAAATTAAGTGATAGCCGTATTTATCCTATTAAGTCAACTTTATCATCTTAAGTAGTTTTATCTTCTTTTGAATAATAGTTCGGACTCTTTATATTGTAACTTTTCCCTTCCCGTAATGCAAGTGTAGTTTTCCTGTTCTCATATTTTATCTTCAATGAAAATGGAGACAAGAAGTGAACGACGAGCTATATGGATGAGCTGAAAATTCGAGAATTTATAATACTGACTGACCTCGACACTGGCGGAGGCTACGCGCTGAACAACCGCTCTCATTGCTGTGATTTTGGTGGTGAATCTCTTTCTCCCGGCGGCGATGCTTATGTTTCGCCGACGGCGGAATATGCTGCAGCCGTTAACGGAAAAGGGAACGTGTGTTGCTAAAGGTGAGGACATGTTTGGCGTGGAGGGAATGGAGCATTTTTTTCTGTTTTTTTTTTTTGAGAGGACCTTCAATAGTCATAGGCAATTTCCGGTTCCGTGCCTCGTCCTCCTAAAGTCGGACACCGTTTACATCCCGGTCAACCGATGACCAGCGTTACCAGTCAACTTAAGTCCCTTTCAGACGTACCACTCTACAGGCATAAGAGTCTGAGCTGTACCAGCTCGGCTGTTCCCTCGAGTGGCTCAATTCTGGCCGTTCAAATCGGCCAGAGTCAATCTCTAAGTAGATAGCTATGGAAAGAATCCTGAGTCATAAATGCTCGAATCTTTATTACTTAATACGAATATTTGAATGCTATAACTATCTCCTATAATCAAGGAGATCAACTAGTCATAATCTTTTCCTTAAGGAACACGTTAATCAGTGTCCATCATAGACACGCCACACGCTAACTCTAGGGCACAAGCTCCTCTATATAAACTATCCCTAAGGAACTACGAAGACTTAATTCCAATTCAATCATTGGATACGTAGGCAGCTTGATCATCGTCAAGTGCAGTCTAAAATATTCCAAATCACCCCCCTCTTCCATCGCTTTTCTGTATTTCTGGAGCATCCTCAGGTTATCACCAAAAGAAAGGGCCTAGAAGTTTATCTTGACGATTTTTGGATCGTCAATTGGCGCTAGAAGGAGGGCCTCTACTTGATAGTCTCAGGAAAGCTTCAAAATTTTCATGGTGACCACACGACAACAAGCCGCCAACGCCAACAACGCCAACAATGCTACTGAATCAGATGCTAATAACCAGCCCCCACTGCCAGAAGAGGTCCCTCTAGACACAACCCATAGAATCTGGTAGATCAAATTACGGCCTTAGATGATGCAACGAAAGAGGCCGTCCTCAATGCCGTTTTGGCAGAGGAGGATAAAGATTGGGAAGGTCTAGAAGAAAAGGACCCCCTTGACGAGAATTCACAGGATCTGCATCACTTGAACGGAGGTTCATCTGGAGAGAACTCTCAGGATCAGGAACCGGAGGAGGAAGATGACCCCAGCGACAGGTCATGGCAGCAAACACCTCCTCCCCCAAGGCGTAAAGGCAACAAAAGGGAGGATCGATCATCATCCTCAGATATAAAAAAGCAACTGGTCGTACCTCAAGCGATGGAGGCAGCTCGCGCCGAGCTAGAGGCCATAGCAGGAAGAAAATCAACACCCCGACCCACGAGGTTCAAGATCCCAAAATTGGAGCCTTATGATGGAACTAAAGACCCTCGAGATCACTTGTTCCAGTATCTCACGCATATGAATCTCGACTGTGCCCCAGAAGAGATGAAGTGCAAGGCGTTCCCAGCGTTGCTCACTGGACGAGCTCGAGAATGGTTCAAGAAGATACCATCTAGGACGATCTACAGTTTTGATACTCTAAGAAAGATGTTCCTCAATGCGTTTATTACGGCGAAGCCGTTCCAGAAGAATGCTACCCACTTGTTTTCCCTCAAACAAAAGAAAGATGAGCGCGCCGCAAGACGGCGCTTGCGATTAAGTGAGGAGTCATTACAAGTACGAGACGCCGATGATCAGTTTCGGATCGCATCCTTTGTGGCAGGGCTACGTGAAGGAAGGCTGTACGCCAAGCTGAGCAGCAAGCTCCCTGAGTCTATGGGAGAATGTTTGGAAGTAGCATTCAAACACTGTCAAGGGGAAGAAGCCAACCGCTTGAAGTGAGAGGTGGAAAAGTCAGAACCCAATAAGGATAAGGCTGAAGATTAGGGCTAAATGAGCTGGGCTACTCGTGAGTTACTCGCACTCGACTCGCAAGAGAGATTGACTCGATTCGGTTTTTTTCGAGTTCGAGCTCGAGTCAAGCTACTCAAATAATTAACCGAGCCGAGCTCGAGTTTTAAAATATAGTAATCGAGTAGCTCGCGAGCTTAATCGAGCTTGATTAAATAATTATTTAATTAATTTAATTTATTAAATTTATTATGAATATTATTTTTTATTATTAAAAAAATATTATTCGAGTCGAATATTAGACGATCCGAGCTTGAATTTACCATATTTCGTTAAAAATTAAATGAATTCTAGGATAATAATCGAGCTTACGAGTCGAGCCGAGCTTTATCGAGTACTTCGCGAGTCGAGTTCGATCTTGATTTTTTATGGCTCGATCGAGCTCGAGCCGAGTTTCGAGTCCGAACTTTTTTAGTCGAGTCGAGCTCGAGCCCTAGAGAGTATCGACTCGACTCGGCTCAATTACACCCCTACTGAAGATACATCTGACAAGAAAAAGAAGGCGTTCGGAGACCGTGCAAGCGGGTCGGTGACGGGCCGACCCGATAAGAGAAGTGCCCTGCAACCGCGGGACTTCCCAACATTGAATAGGCCTCGTGAGCAAGTACTGGCGATCATGGAAAGAAAGGGTCTGGCAAAAAACCCCCACGCCACTGCGAAGCCCCTTAGACAGAAGGGATCAGAGCAAGTTCTGCACCTATCATCAAGACACCGGGCACGAGCTGGACAACTGCAGGGATTTCCAACGTGATGTGAAGGCAGCAATTGCGGATGGAAAGCTAGACGAGGTGGTGGAATGACCTAGGTATGACGAACATAGAGGACGACGCGAGTACCCACGAAGGAACTTCAATCAAGATCGTACTCGGCAGGGAGAGCCCTAGAGAAGAAGAGACCAGTCTCCGGACAAAGGCCAACAGATGGACAACCGCCCGATTAACACCATCAACACCATTGTGGGAGGACCTGGTAATGCGTTTGAGTTTGGCAATCCAAAAACCCGATCGGAGGGCACGCAGGCGAACATAAGAAGTTTAATCCCTTCTCAGGAAGTAAGTTATGGACCAAAGGACTCCCTCCCCTTGGTCCCGAACAATGAAGGTTTGGTAATTAAAGCCGTGGTGAACAAGAACCTGGTGAAGAGAGTTTGCGTTGACACTGGCAGCGCCGTCAATGTACTATACTTGGCGGCTTTTCAGGCTATGAATCTCAAGGAGTCCGAACTAATCCATGTTTCAGCACCTTTGTTTGGATTCGCAGGTCCTCCTGCCCACCCTCAGGGGATGGTTCTGCTCGCTACTACATTCGGAAAGGAATCAGCGGGAAGGTCGCTCATGGTCAATTACGTGGTGGTCAAGTCATCATCGGCATATAACATAATCTTGGGAAGGCCTGCTCTGATCGATCTTCGGGCCGTGATCTCCCCAGCTCATATCAGTATGAAGTTCCCGACCGATGGCGGTCCGGTGGAAATCAAAAGAGATCTGAAGGTCGTTTGAAGTTGCTATGTGGCCACCATGAAGGACAGAGGAATCATGTTGGGCTGATCGGTTCGGCAAGTTTATCATTTATTGCTTTTCTCAAACTATTTTTCATTTCTGCACTTTAATTCTGTCTGCCCGTTTTCATTTATTTGCCTTGGATATTTTCGTTTATTTCTGTGCTTTATTTTCATCCTTTTTTATGTCCGTTTTGGATATCCCCGTTTTTCGTTGAATAAATGATTTCTTTGCGTCAACATACTCGCTTTACTGTGCTTGCTTTTTCTTACTTTTAAGACCGCACAACTGGTACTTACACATCGTCCTTGAAATTTCACGCGAGACATCAGTCTGACCTGGCCTTGATCGCCGTGTTTTTAAACGAGAAGTCAGCACTAGCCTAGCCCTGCTCGTCCTTAAAATTCACGCGAAACGTCGGTCTGACTTGGCCCTAATCACCGTACTTATTAAACGAGAAGTCAGCACTAGCCTGGCCCTGCTCGTCCTTAAAACTTCACATAAATAGTATGTCCGTGCGGTCAATTTTAATTGGTCCAATCTTACTCGTTTAGTCCGAAGGTTAATTTAACTTGGTCCTATTTACTGTAAGTTGATGTAGGATTAAAGTCACCCTGACTCGCGCAGATTCAGTACTTAATTGTTACCCGAGCTCATGAGTAGAGCTCAGCCTTATGAATGAACATAAATGTGCAATCTGAACCGTCAGAGTTGCATATCGGGCAGAACGCCCCTTAACAAATTTCACTTTGATACAAATAAATCCGATCGTCAAGCTCGGTTGGTATGCAGTCTAAACAAGTATGCCATCTAAAAGTTAAAACTAGTAAATGGCATACTGGAGGGCTCACCCCTCCAGCGGCAATATAAGAATTTAACAACAAAACAAAACCTGACAACTCATAAATGCAATTACGAATATTCCATCCAAAAATTATTTAAAGACATAAAAACTAAATTCAAAAGTACATTAACAAAATAATCATAAGTTTTTACAGTTAAAGGCAAAAGCAATCCTAAGAATCAGCAGTAGGGCTCTTCTGGGTTTCGGATGGTGGTGCCGAGCCGGAAGGAGTAGCAGCAGGCTGGAGAAGGTACTTGGACACGATGTCCACTCTAGCCTTAAAATCTTGGACACGCTCGGTATAAGATGCGCCCATCCCCTGCTGGTAATAGGCATTCTTAGGAAGGTCATCCAGCACAAGAGAAGGATTTTGCATCCTCGCCTCGTCTACCCCCTGTGTATACCCATGATAGAGGATTGGGATCAACAACACCTTCAGATCCTCGGCGAAGTCCGCCGAAGCTTTGTATTCCTGGATAACCTCGGCATTCCGAGCCGAGATCCCGGCCTCTAGATCGGCCACCCTTGCCAGAAGGTCGCCGACCTCTTTCTCCTTAGCCTTTTTCTCCTCAGAGAGTTCACTAGCTAAGGACTTTAGCTCACCCTCTTGAGCTAGCAGCTGAGCCTGCAAAGCCTTCATCTCTGTATCCTTAAGGCAGCAACTGCCTTAAGCTCTTCTCGAGACTGCCTCAGTTCGGCCGTCTTATTCTTATGGGCAGCTAAGTCTTTGGAGGCTTCACCCAACCTCTTGAAAACTTCCTGGCCGATCGTGCCACCCTGAACAAGTAGAGAGAATATTAGGATCACAGCTAATTTCTGAAACAAAAGTGAATAAAGACAGAGCACTTACCAGCTCCACGGTTTTGCATCCAAGAATCGCCAATTCTTTATCCGACATGCTGGCGACCCGCTGCTGTTCATAGGCAGCCTCTTCCTGAGCTCCCTCAAGAGCCTTAGACTTGCTCTTCTTCGAGGAAAGACCCTCATGCGAGGTCGGCCTCGGACGTACCATTTTTCTGAGGACTAGCCCATTCTCAACAGTTTCCCTAGGAGCTTCTAGGCCGATCTGCTCCTGAGGAGGGACCGATACAGAAACATCCATATCCTCTGCGACAGGATCCTCCGTGGGTAAGATCCGAACCGCCGGTGTTGGCACAGGCTGGCGAACTGCCACCTCTTTCTCTGCCCGGCTAACAAGTCAGCGAAATCAGCCACTGCAAACATAAAACAAAGCGCTTAGTCAGACAAAAAATAAGTACACTAGCAAAAACAAATCGTAGATGAAGAAAGCCTATAGGACTTCCACTCGGCTCTAGTGGATTCCACATAAGGATCAGGGCCCGCGTCCTCCAGCCGAGCGGCAACGATTAAGTAGTCATATAGATTTTGCCACTCGATGGAGTAGCCAGACCCCCGTATCTTCTCCACCCACGTCTCCCGTACTTCCGGACATTCATCCTTATCCAGATCGGCCGTGTTCCACACGCTCATCTCGGGATGGCCGTCGTGGCGCACATAGAAGAATATCTCCTTCCATCGTTTAAAGGAATCCTTGCCTGGAGGAAGTATGGGAATGTCAGAGGACTTCCTTTGCCTCCTGGAGAAGTAATATCGGTAGGGGTGGTCCTTTACCCCTACTCGGTGGTAGAAGTATCTAAACTTCTCCACGCTAAACCTCATATTTAACACCCGACACCAGATTGCGAACCCTACAATGGCCCTGATGCCATTAGGGGCTATCTGGGAGATCCCCATCCCATAAGGACGGAGTACGGCAAGGAGCGCCGGGCAGGAAGGTAGTCTCAGACCTACCTCAAAGTACTTCCGGTGGACCGTGCAGAAGCCCTCCGGCGGGTCTGGAGCAAACAAATTCGGTTCCGAAGGCAGTTTCGGAGCAAACCTCTCATTATCCACCCCATACAACTCACAAATCTCATCTATGTCTTCTTGTTTCAAAATCGACCCAACATCTCTACTATCCACTATCGCTATATGGGAGAAATTGGGCTTAGGATTCCGAAAGAATAAGGTTTTATCTAAGGATAATTGAAATCAAGTTATGAAATCAGAACGCAAAGGAGGAGACGCTTACTTGCATAATCGAATTTGAAGGATGGACAAAGAATGGCAACCGGCAGCAAATCTCCCAACGTGATTATGAAATGATTGACATGACGGGGTTATAACCCCTCCCACTTGCCTCGAAAAACGGCCTCGGTTAAGTTTGTGGGCGACGACGCCTCGATTCTCGGGTTAGCTATAACTACGTTATAACTAGCCTTGCCACCTGGCAACTCTTCAATATTTCAAAATCCACAAGTTAAACGTCCGTGTCGAGCACCACCTTGACAGATCCGAACCGACCAATCAGGGGTCGGCTGGATCTGGGGGGCTTATGACGATGCCAGAATCTGAACATACCCGCGTGGCACCTCTTTAGTGGCTCAACATTAAAGATGGAGAGAGATGGTGCCAGGAACCTTAGTGACCAGACCGAAGTAGTCCGGTTGTTAGCCCTGTCCTTTATAGGATGATCAGTGTTTAGCTGAGACTTTCAATAGTCATAGGCAATTTCCGGTTCCGTGCCTGACCTTCTAAGGTCGGACACCGTTTACATCCCGGTCAACCGATGACCAGCGTTTCCAGTCAGCTTAAGTTCCTTTCAGACGTACCACTCTACAAGCATAAGAGTCCGAGCTGTACCAGCTCGGCTGTTCCCTTGAGTGGCTCAGTTCTGGCCGTTCAAATCGGCCATAGTCAATCTCTAATCATATCTCCCACGTGTGTAATAAGTAGATAGCTATGGAAAGAATCATGAGTCATAAAGGCTCGAATCTTTATCACTTAATACGAATATTTGAATGCTATAACTATCTCCTATAATCAAGGAGATCAACTAGTCATAATCTTTTCCTTAGGGAACACGTTAATCGGTGTCCATCATAGACACGCCACACGCTAACTCTAGGGCACAAGCTCCTCTATATAAACTATCCCTAAGGAACTACGAAGACTTGATTCCAATTCAATCATTGGATACATCGGCAGCTTGATCATCATCAAGTGTAGTCTAAAATATTCCAAATCACCCCCCTTCCATCGCTTTTTTGTATTTCTGGAGCATCCTCAGGTTATCACCAAGAGAAAGGGCCTAGAAGTTTATCTGGACGATTTTTGGATCGTCATACTTATTAATACCGTAAAATATCTAGGTTTTGCTATGTAAATGATAAATGTGAAAATACACATGCGTTTATAGTGTAAATAAGCATATTCACATCGAGCTTTGGGGAATATTTTGGGTGCGATTATGGAGCAGTATACTGTGGAAGAGGTATTGGTCTTTTGTCTACTGCTTTGGAACCTATGGAAAGCACAATGTGGTGCAGTGTATGTGGCACTCGTATTTATGTATCTCGTATTGTCTTACCTCGTTTGCCGGGGCAATGGAGTTTAGGAAGGCTATGATTGCGTATGCATGTTGTGGGGCCTTCCCACCCTGTGGCATGAAGCCCTCCACATCTTCTGGCACTTGGAAATGTAACATAGATGTATCTGTTACGGAAGAGGGATCTAGCATTGGCTAGATCTTCAGAGATAATGTGGGTTTGAATGTAGCAGCTTTCTTTTTCCATTTTGACTCGGGTATAAGGCTGGAGATTTTGGAGATGCAGATGATTATGTTGGTGATCGAACTTTTCTAGGTGTCCAATCTAACCGGCAGTGTACCGGGTCAATTGTAGTCTAGTAAGTGGTCAAGGTCGTATCCCACGAGGATTGTGAGGTCAAACACCGAAAAGTTATTATTAACTTGATCTAAGTCGCAAATTAACAAGAAAGTAAATGGTCTAAGGTTATTATGCTAAACGGGTAATCAAATGATCAAAGACCTAGCCAAGACAATGCAATGATCAAGTCAATCTCTACTAGCATCATGGGAATGAACTACCTACCAACCTTCCAATAGTGTTCAAGTGTGTGTTATCGGTGAACTCCTAAGCTAGTAATTCCCCCTCGTACGAGTGTACGGAACTACTTTATGCCTCCTCCTTGGTCTAAGAACCCTAGACCTAATGATTCAACATGATTACGTTCTTGAGTGCAATGAATGAACAACAACCCCCGGATAAGAAATCGATTTCCGCTTAAGGTCGATTTTACCTTCCGTTTTTCCCATCCCTTCTCCCACACCAAGCATCTCCTTTCGGTCTCAACTAAGTGTGTGTGCAAGTGCTAGGTGATCAATCCAACACAAACAAACAATACAATGCAAATAGGAAAAAATATACTACACACATGAAGCTATGAATCATAAACTAACATTCTCAATCAACTAATAAAGATTAAACTATCACAAACACATTATCTTGGCTAGCAAAAGCTTTGCCTCCCATGTCTATGAAACCACAAATGTCACTTAGGGGTTTCATAACTATGAAATTAGCACTAAAAGTAAATAAAGGAAATACCCAACAAGATAGCAAATACCTCAACGAAGAATAATTGCATTAACCTTTAAAGCTTCTTCAATGGAGAAAACAATACCAAGGAGATGAAATTCTTCCACAAAATTCACTCTAAAAGATCTAGATTGGATGTTTCAACGTTTACAAGTAGATTAATTGACTAAACTAATGCTAATTTTTCGGCTAGAAGAGCCTTGAATGTGGGTGTCTTCAAGGTCTTGCAAGAGGGGTTGAAGAAGATATATAAATTAGATCCAAAATGAGGTTTAAATTCTGAAAAACTGATTTCTGCGACGTTTGGCGTGCGTCAATTGTGTAGAAAAACTTTGTGTATAGCTACAGTGACGTTTGGCGATAACTCGAGTTGTAGAGATCCAATTAATGCGATTCAAGATGCGTTGGAAAGCTCGTTTCTTGATCTACAACTCTCATGAAGTAGTCTTCTCCATAAAATACCTTTAAGGGGGATCAAATGTCCGTTGAAGATATGGTACGGTAGAAACACAAAAGAGAAATGATCCGTTTGAATTCGATAGCTTCCGGCATACTCTTCTAGCCCTCAAAAGATGTTTTTATACTCAAAACGTGTCGCTACTCGGGGTCTTGGTCAACCTATAATCCTGCAATAAATCATCAAAATACCAAACGTAAACCCGAAACGACGCTCCGGTTACAATAACCGGTACAAAACCTATCAAAATATGATATTTTATATAATAATTACTATATACACATTTGGATGAAACTAAGCAAATAATGGCTTGAATTGATACGAAAACATCAATAAACGCATGATAAATGGGGATTAAACATCGTGAAATGTATCATCTAGTTGACTTACATCAGTTGGCATTGGAAGAGGCCGTTCGCCTAGGTCACCCAACGGTTATGATTGACAATGATTGTTTGTCTTGTGTCCAAGCTCTTTTACATCTTTTAGATAATTTGACGGTGTTCGGATGTCTTGCTCGAGATTGCTTATCTCTTTTGTCATATTTTGTTTATATTCGGTTGTCGTTTGTCAAACGTACTAGTCATGTGTCAACACACCTCTTAGCTAGAAATGGTTTATTTGCGTTAGGGTCGTGTTGATTTAGGTTTTTTCCCTCCGAATGATGTAATCTCCGTCTCGGTCGCGGATTTCGCTTAATAAAGGTTGTTTTTTTCTTTCAAAAAATAAAAAAATATTCGCATCGTGCAATTGTAGTATCTAAAAGTTTCACATACAGAGATATATTTGGTCTTAGGCAAGAAAAAAATTAAAGTTTCACAAACAGTTATTTCCTATATATATTCCACCCTCATGCGTCTAACAACCAAGTCACCAGCGGTGGCGGATCCAGATTTTTTTTCCAGCGGGGTCCGTAAATATTTAGACAAATTTTATAATACAACCGTTGTAGCAAGGTTGTATCAAGTGGCATACATTACAACCATTCATTTCTAACCTCTCACACACGATAAAAGTGTATTATGTGAAAGATAGTAAAAATAAGAGGCTTTAATGTACGCCACTTGGTACAACTTTCTTACAACCGTTGCATCATAAAGTCTTTCAAATATTTAACACAGTAAATAATTTTTTTTACGGGATCCGAAATATTTTTCTATATGTAAAATATAGAGTATTTTTATTTTTAGCGGGCTCCGTAAACCCATATGTATAAGGTAGATCCGCCCCCTGCATGTCACCCGTACAGGTACTCTTGCAGTGCAAACTCGATATCTTCATACACCCGCATGCGTCTAACGCATGCGTATGCTTGTGTACAATTCCTCCCTGCATACACTTTAACAAATGGTATCCACTGTCCAGACCATTACAACACCAATATAGATGAAAAGAAGGATACCGATAAGTGTATATACCCATAGTTGTTCAACAAAGAGAGACACTCACAAAACACACGAAGACCAGAACCATGGAAATCAGGTTTCGGGGGATAATATGTGAAACATCTCAGTACATGGGTCATTTTGCCGCGAAAGTTGCTCGTGGGAGGGAGGTGGAATTGCAAGGCCAAAGATTGTATTGTTTCGTTTTAGCTAAGATTAGTTTTCCTAAACGAGTCAAATTTGAGCATAAAGTCATAACATATATCAAGTTTTAACAAACAAAACCCGAACACAGGTTTAATGAATGACAAATAGACAAACGAGCATATTTGAATATTAAACAGGGTATAGAAACAAATATGATCTTCAATTCAGCTCGAAATAATAAACAACATTACACGCACCATCAAATATACTTGGAAGATCCTTTAAAAATATATATATATATATATATATATATATATATATATATATATATATATATATGTACTTGGGAAGACATGATTAGAAATGGGAAATGATACTTCTAGTCCTTTTTATTTTTTACGATAAATATTCATATGTAGGTGTTTTTGATACGATAAATAATATATATTTTATTGTTACGATAATCACCCTTATTTTTATTTTATTGTTACCATAAACATACCGATGTATGAATAGAAGTAATACCACTTGGTGGATAAAAAACTAAAAATAATATTTATTCGAATGATTTGGTAAAATTATCCTGATATTATTTTTTATTATTTTTTATTTGCATTAATTTATAAACATTAATGTTTTTTAGGGGATTAATTTATTATTATAAGTAAAATTTCATTGCTCCGCTCCCTTTGTTTTGCTCTTTGTTCTACCCTCAGGCCTCAACTAATCCGCACCATAAAGTATCACCACCTCCCGCCGCCGCCCTATCACCCCCTTCGTAGGCCGTCGTTCATCTTCCATTTTAGATATCTTAGGTATCTCAAAAATTAGGCGAGAAAATGGCGGAAGTTTTCGACGAGACGAATGGTGTAGAGAAGCTCTACGAGTACGGCGCACGTCTCAGTGAAGCAAAAGACAAGTCACTGGTGCGCAATTTTTTTGATTTAGGGTTTTGGATTTGAGTCGTGTGATTTATTTATTTGTTTTTGATTTTTTGAGGTTTTTTTTTGCTGATTTGAGCTCTTTTGTGGTTGTTTATTTAGCATGTGGATGACTATACGAGAATAATCGAAGCGGTGAAAAGCAACAGCATTAAAGCTAGGCAATTAGCTGCTCAGCTTATTCCGAGGTTCTTCAAGTTCTTCCCGGCTTTGTCGGATAGTGCTGTTGACGCGCATCTTGATTTGTGCGAAGCTGAGGAGCTTGGGGTCGGTGATTTGAAGTTTTTTGCTGCTTTTTTCGTTCGTGCTAACGTTTAATCAGCTTTTATTCATATGTCTCGGTGGGAAGCATGTTATTTTAAGCAGACCTGACCTGCTATCCTTGAATAGCAAGAAATCCAACACCTTTTTCACTTCTAAGAAGCAAGAAGCTATTTAAACAAGCAAGAATTTCAGTTACTATTCACTCAATGATAGGGGCATAGCTGTTTCAATAGATTTCATATTTTTTTCGCTCCTTCTGGCCTAATCTCTAGTTGCAGGATTCTCGCTTAATATGATTGAGGACCAAAGGGATTTCAAGTTTTGGTTTGTTATCTAAAAGTGGATCCATTTTCAACTTATCTTCTTGTTGTAGTCATTGGGGGACATCATGTGCCAGAGACTTCTTTTATCTCTAGGAGATTCTGTGAGAAAATAACTGCAAGATGTTTATCTTTGGCTTTCTGTCTATTGAAGGAATCAGAAGATAATACCCTGTCTAGTGACAATTTTTAAGGAAATGGCATTATATTTGACGTTCTTGACAACCAGTGGTTCCCTTCAGTTGCTATGTCATGATTCATTTGGTTGCCAAACTTCATTGCAACCTGTGCATGAGTAGTAATAGTTTTGTAAAGTATTGTCCTACAATCTACTCTACAAGTACTGGCATCTTTGTAACGTATGTGTGGATCCCAGGCAAGAAGGGTGGTTTTTCTATCAGAACTGCCAATTCCTAAGTGGAGCAAACACAGGAGAGGGAATGGGCAAAGTTTGTTTGGCCAAGGAAGTATATAAATAGACGTTCTTTCATACTTTTTGGCTAGAAGTGGAGTTCGAATAGACTTAGTACACCAGACAAACTTATGGAGTGGGGGACCGTTGTACAGAATCAGTGCCTCCTATGCTGTGAACTGAATGAATCATATGTTCACCATCTTTTTCCTGTGCTTGTGCTAAGAAATTTTGGAATCGTGTCCTTACAGCTATCTGTGAGTTCAAGTGCACTATGTGACATGTGACTTTACGATGAGAAAATGTAAATCAGCCGAAGAAATCTTTCAGAGAGGCTTAACATGGCTACTGTAGTTGCTATTATTAATAGCATCGGGAAAGAGATGAGTTTCATGCTCAAGCTAGTATTGGACCAGGGGTGAAATCGTAGGAAATTATGACCATCATTACACTTTTTGCTAGCACTTGGAAGGGAATGTGGAAAAAGATGACAAATTGAGAGATTACCCTCAATTGCTGTAGTCATATAGTGTTTTTTATTTAACTTAGCTGGTTTTGGTTTGTTTGTTATGTGTGTGATGGTGCTGTTTCTACCATCTCATACCTTGTACAATTTTTCTTACACATCAATGAAATGGATTTTACTTACCAAAAAAAAAGCATATACACACATGCCATATTAGTAAAATATGTGCTGCACGACTGAATTATATGTTGCAAGTTTCCCAGTGAAAATGTTTCCTAAGTTTTATCGTTTAGCTTTATCTATTAGCCTAAGTGAGAGTAAACTGCTAGCACAAATAGTCTCTTCTGTATAGCTCTCTGCCCATATATGTTGCTAACGGTTTCAACAAATATTTTTCTTTTGCCTGTTCGGTGGTGAGAAATTTCATGTCTTCTTAACAATTTAAGCTCTTTGAACTGTTTTGAGTTTTTAGGAGGGTTGATACCATAAGATTGTGTCATAGCCTTTTATGGAAAGATAATGACTGGAGGATAATAGCTTTACAGTATTTACTGTTACAGTAAATACTGTTCCTTTACTGTCTTTTAATTATTTTACAGTCTGTAACTTTTCATAGGATATTTTATATTCCTAGTGATTAGCTTTTGTTTAAATGGCTTATATTATCTCCCAAAATAATATAGCCGTTAGTTTGTAGCCGTTAGGGACCAAGTCCTCAGGCTGTGTTTCTTCTATTTATAGTTGTAATAGAGTTTCGAGTTTACTAAGCAATAAACTTAACTTTATTTGCTATCTTCTCTCAACTTCTATATGGTATCGGAGCCTAGCTCTTGTATCTCTTTTTAAATTCTTCCCTTGCTCTGTTTTAAATTTGAAAAATGTCGGAATCTCTTTCTGGAAATCCAGCAAGCTCTGCTACATCTTCCAACCGTTCTAGTGGACTTGGATTAGAGCATCCAAACCTACAAATCACTTTTGCAAAGTTCAATGGATCTAACTATAGACAATGGGGGCAAAGCAGTGAAAATCTTTGTTACTGGAAGAGGCAAGATGGGATACTTGACTGGATCAAAGAAGATGCCAAATGAAGAATATGCCGATGCCTTCTTCACCGGGAAACGAGAGAATGCCACCGTCATGTCATGGCCGATTAACTCCATGGTTGATGATATAGGTAATAATCATCTGTTTGCCTTTACTGCCAAAGAAATGTGGGATTCTGTGGGACAATTTTACTCAAACAAGGGCAATTTTGCTCAGGCTTTTGGAGTAAAATCTACCATTAGAAACCAGAAACAAGGCTCTTTTGATGTTACTAAGTACTTCAGTGCCTTAACTAAACTCTGGCACTGTTAAGTGGACATGCAGGACTGATTCTCTAACCTTTCAAAACCTACTTGAAAAGGAAAGAGTTTTTGAATTTCTGGGAGGTCATGATCCCTCTTTTGAAGCTGCTAGGGAAACAGTCCTGTCCCAAGTTCCTTTACCCAATATTATGGAGGCTTTTGCCTACATCAGAAATGAAGAAAGTAGGAAGGGAGTGATGGGCAGTCATCCTACTCCTCTTGGAGAACAGTCTGCCCTTATCACTCAAAGAGGAGAACAGTCTGCTCTTATCACTCAAAGTTATGAAAATGCCATGTTTGGCAAGAAAAAAGCGATCAAAGGCCTCTCTGTTGGTATGTGATTATTGCAAGAAAAAGGGACACAACAAAGAAAACTGTTGGCAGTTACATGGAAAACCTCTTAGAGCTCAACCTTCAAAGAAATCTACTCAAAGTGGGGATCAGAAACAAGCTCTTACTGCTTCTTCTCTACCCTTTTCTAAGGAGCAACTAGATATTCTTAATCAACTATTTGGGAGGAAAGACGAACGGAAGCTGACTGATCTATCTACTAGTGGAATAGCTCATGAAGGTAATGTCCCTTGGATTGTGGATTCTGGGGCATCCAGCCACATGACGGGGGACTACACTCTTTTTTCTACTTATCACCCCTCTAATGGGCAGCACAAAGTTAAATTGTTGATGGAACATTATCTACTGTTGCTGGAAAAGAAAAGATTCACATATCTGAAGATATATGTCTGGAATCTGTCCTTCATGTTCCTAATCTTACCTGTAATCTATTTTCCATCAGCAAATTTACTAGAGACACTAATAGTATTGCTAATTTTCACCCTACACACTGTGTATTTCAGGAGCAGGGATCAGGGAAGAAGATTGGCAGTGCCGACCTGGAGGATGGACTATATTTTTTCAAAAATCAACACTCCAATTCTATATATAAAGCTGTTGATACAAAAAATGACATCCTTTTGTGGCACCAGAGATTAGGGCATCCTAATTTTGCTTATTTGAAGATGTTTTTTCCTAACCTATTTTGTAATAAGGACCCTAGGTCTTTTAAATGTGAAGTGTGTGAACTTTCCAAACACACACGGTCTGTTTTTAAACCTAGGCCTTACAGGAGTTCTTCTCCTTTTTCTTTAGTTCACAGTGATGTTTGGGGACCTTCTAAAGTTCCAAACCTTAGTTGTAATAGATGGTTTGTATCTTTTATTGATGATCACACAAGGCTATGTTGGGTTTTCCTAATGAAACATAAGTTTGATGTGTACTCTATTTTCAAAGATTTTGTTTCTATGGTTGAAACTCAATTTCAAACAAGAATTAAGATCCTCTGACAATGGCACTGAATATCTTAACTCTCTGTTAAGTCCCCTCTGTTCTGAGAAGGGTATAGTGCATCAAACTTCATGCACCAATACCCCTCAACAGAATGGAATAGCAGAGAGGAAAAACATGCACTTGTTAGATGTTGCAAGGGCTCTTCTTTTTCAAATGAATATTCCAACAACTTATTGGGGAGATGCAGTGCTTACTGCAGCTTTTCTAATTAATAGGATGCCTTCTAGGATCCTGCATTTTAAAACTCCTTTAAATGTGTTCAAAAGCTTATATCCTGAATCTCAGTTGGTATCATCTATACCACTGAAAATCTTTGGATGTGTAGCCTTTGTTCATAATCTTTCACCTTCTAGAGCAAAGCTGGATCCTAGAGCTAGAAAAACCATTTTTATTGGCTATTCTTCAACTAAGAAGGGTTACAAGTGTTTTGACCCCTTAAAACGAAAGTTTTATACCTCTTTTGATGTAACCTATTTTGAAGGTGTCCCTTATTACTCTAAGGATCCTTTAGTAACCATGGATCATAATACAATCCTGGAGATGGAAAGCATTTTTCCTGCTGATCCAGAACCAGTGATGAATTCTATGATTCCTGGACAAGAGAATCCTGAGGATGGTAAGAACATTTCTGGAGCCCCTGCCCAAAAGGATATCATTATTTATACTAGAAAAGGAAAGGTCCATCCTCCCAAATCAAGTTCAGCTTCCACTCAACTTTCTGATCCTACTCCTGAGCTAGAAGTAGTTGAGAATACAATAAATGAGGTGGAAGAAAGTCTTGATGATGATGAACAATCCGAGGAAAGTATGGAACCTCAAAACAATGAAGGTACCAGTGATCACCATGTGCCTACTCCAATTGCCCTAAGAAAAGGGGTCAGAAAATGCACTAAACACCCAATTGACAGATTTGTCTCCTATTCTGCTATGACAGAACCTTATAAAGGTTATCTTGCGAACATGAACGATGTGTTTATTCCTAAAAACATCACTCAAGCTCTAGATGATCCTAAATGGAGAGCTGCAGTTCTTGATGAACTAAAAGCCCTCATGAATAACAACACCCGGAAAAAGGTTACTGTACCTAAGGGTACCAAAATGGTGGGATCAAAATGGGTATTTTGTGTAAAATATAAGGCTGATGGCACTGTTGATAGGCTAAAGGCCAGACTTGTGGCTAGGGGTTTCACACAAACTCCTGGCGTTGATTTCACAGAAACTTTTGCTCCTGTAGCAAAGTTAAACACTGTGAAGATCTTACTGTCCCTTGCTTCTATTAACAACTGGCTCCTTTATCAAATGGATGTGAAAAATGCGTTCCTAAATGGTGATCTCAAAGAGGAAGTGTTTATGCATCCACCTCCTGGTTTTGAGCATAAATTTGATAAAAATCAGGCCTGCAAACTGTTGAAATCCTTATATGGATTAAAACAGTCACCAAGGGCTTGGTTTGCCAAATTCTCCAAAGTTATCAAACAAGGAGGTTACACTCATGCTCACTCGATCATACCCCGTTTTACAAGCATTTGAAGGGAGGGGAGTTGTAATCCTTCTTGTTTATGTTGATGATATAATCATCGGTAGTGATGACATTGAAATTGAGAAACCGAAAAATTACATTAAATCTCAGTTTGATGTCAAGGACCTTGGTAAACTTAGATACTTCCTTGGTATGGAAATATCTAGGTCTAATCAGGGTATCCTTGTTAATCAAAGAAATTACACCCTAGACTTGCTAAGTGACTATGGCATGCTAGGGTGTAAACCCTCTTATACACCTGTTGATAATTCTGTTATTCTTACAAATGCAGAGGACAGTGATCTGGTTGATAAAGAGGGGTACCAAAGGTTGGTGGGAAGGCTGATCTACCTTTCCCATACAAGGCCTGACATCTCATTTGCTGTCAGTCAAATCGGCCAATTCATGCATAGGCCTGGGAAAATGCATCAAAAGGCTGCTTTCAGAGTTCTACAATTCCTAAAGGAGAATCCTGGGAAGGGCATTCTCTTCAAGTCTGACTCTAAAATGACCATTGAAGGTTATGTTGATGCTGACTGGGCAGGCTCAAAAGTAGCTATGAGATCTACTTCAGGATGGTGCATCTTTATTGGGGATAATCTTGTTTCATGGAGAAGCAAGAAACAGGCTGTGGTTTCTAGGAGCAGTGCAGAATTAGAGTTTAGAGCCGTTGTTCTTGTTATCGTGAGCTCCCGTGGTTAAGAAGAGTTTTAAGAGAGCTACAACAAAACACTACTCAACCTATGAAGCTCTATAGTGACAAAGACAAATCGCTATTGACATTGCAAATAATCCTATGCAACATGACAGGACCAAGCACATTGAGATTGACAAACATTTTATCAGAGAGAAATTGGATGATGGAAGCATATGCCTAAGCTATGTTCCAACCAAGAAGCAGGTAGCTGATGTGTTTACTAAAGGTCTACCTAGAGCTTCATTCCAGTTCTGTATCAGAAAGCTTGGTCTCTTTGATGTCTTCCAACCAAGCTTGAGGGGGAGTATGGAAAGATAATGACCGGAAGATAATAGCTTTACAGTATTTACTGTTACAGTAAATATTGTTCCTTTACTGCCTTTTAATTATTTTACAGTCTGTAACTTTTCATAGGATATTTTATATTCCTAGTGATTAGCTTTTGTTTAAATAGCTTATATTATCTCCCAAAATAATATAGCCGTTAGTTTGTAGCCGTTAGGGACCAAGTCCTCAGGCTGTGTTTCTTCTATTTATAGTTGTAATAGAGTTTCAAGTTTACTAAGCAATAAACTTAACTTTATTTGCTATCTTCTCTCAACTTCTATACCTTTCATACTTGTTCTATCTATGAACATAAAATATAACCATTTCTGTTACTATGCAAAAAAAATGATTATTAATGCTCTTAATCTGCTGCATCATGTCTATCTTTGTTCACTTATTGGCAAGCTTACACTTGAGAGGTTTAGATAAATGTTTAAATTACAGTTCTTTACAACCTAAGCTTCTAGGTTTTAGGTGGAATGTCACTTTCAAATCCTTAATTTTTAGTTTGATTACCTGAGGATGTTTAATACAGTGCATGCACTTTTTTGTTAGTAAGCTAAATTTCCTTTCTGTCACAAATTGAAGGTTCGCGTGCATGCAATTCGTGGGCTTCCTCTTTTTTGCAAGGATACGCCAGAACATCTTTCCAAAATTGTAGACATTCTAGCTCAGCTCCTTACTGCTGGTAAATTCAGACCCCCCATCTTTTTTTCCCTCAAGAATCTGTGATTTTTATTTATGAATAAGCTCCATTGCTTGTAATATTTTCAGAGGAGAACATGGAACGCGATGCTGTAGTAAAAGCACTTTTGTCCTTATTGAGGCAAGATGTGAAAGGTAAATCTCATTTATTTTGTAGAGGAATTATTTTATGGTTTCTTATTATGAATTGTAAGCACACAATCAAATGCTGACTACTATTGTATAACGGTGCACTTAAAACATTTGTTGTCTGTTTAACATAGCCCAACAGTCGTCAATAGCAGCGAAACATGTATTTGCTAGGAAAGTCTTGATGTTTGGCAATATTTTTACACTGACAGTACATTGCATTCTGCTATACGAAATACTGGGCAATAAAGTAGGAGTAAGGACAATAGCTAAGGGTAGTGGAAATGAGAATGCTCAGATGGATACGAAGATGGATGTGACTTGGTATGAACTTATTAGGAAGAGAAGCTGGGTAGTTACTATATAGTAGAAAATGAGGGAGTCACGGTTGAGATGGCGGAGTCACGTGCAAAGGCGTCGTGTAGATGCATCTGTTAGGCGTTGTGGGGGTACAATAAAGGACATGCTAAGCACGGGAGAGTTGTGGAGGTAGACAATTTCAAAGGATATTATATTTGCGGGAATCAATAGAATATGGTTTATGATATAGCTCAATGGTGATGGAACATTGATGTAGCCAATACCAAGAATATGCCCAGGTGGTGTTGTAGAGTGAGTCACAGAGAGTAGAACCTGAAGTTTGCTTTGACCTCTTATATTGACAGTATACGTGACTACAAGTGAAAAAAGTTGTGATGAGCTTGGGTGATACTGTTCTGTTAGAAGAAAAGGTGTCTTAGTTTGTTGATAAAGTTTGGATGAGATTAAAGCATTCTTAGGTCTGTACTACAACAATAAGTGAATTTGCAAGCGAACTGCAGAAGAGGGTGGAGGGCCTACAGTTGCAACTGTTGATGTGTATTGTGCGTAAATATGTAAATACATTACTCACCTCTCCAACAACTTAAAGCTTTTGGGCAGATGATAATTCAATTTTGCATCGAAATAGTAGCTCATATCTTCACACCCTCTATCTCCATTACCATCCCAATCTATATCATCCAAGTGTTGGGCATCCGCTTTTCATTGGTTTTGTGTGCCTTTCATGTTGGCTCAGGCTCTTGTATGAAGCCCACACTTGAGCAGTACTAAGTGGTAGAAGCATTAAATATTTAAATTATTCACCTCCCCAACAGAGAAAGCTTTTGGAGAGATGTTAGTTCTACAACAACAAAACTAAGTGGGTGGGTAGGGTGCAGAGGTGATAAAAGCTAGTATTAAAGGAGACGGGTGTGGAGAGATAAGAATGGGAGTTGATGGGTGAGTAGGAGTTAGAAAAGAATGAGGTGTGCTCCCCCCTCCCCCCCTCCTCAAGGGAAAAAATTAAAATAAGATCTACTAAGAAGGTACAAAATTTGTGTTTCGCCTATAATCGTGAAGGAAAATGGGGGTGTAGGCCTCTAGTTGGTTGATGCTTGGTGTACAGGAAATGTCCTACTCCGAGGACACATGCTCTTCTCCTTTCCTTTTTTCTTCTGATTTATTCTTCTTTCTGGTATGATGTCTGAAATTTGTCGGTGAAGTTGGTGCTTCTATATGGTTTTTGTATACTGAGTGGTGCCTGTTGTGTGCAGCTTCTTTGACAGCCCTTTTTAAACATATTGAGAGTGTTGGTGAGCAGATGACCGACGAAAATCTTCGCGAGAGAACCTTGAGTTTTATCAGAGACAAGGTGGAGTACCATATAATTTGGCTTGGTGTGGTGGTAGGGGGCTTCCACCCCTCCATTTTCTTGAACTAAAACTGCATTTTCCTGTATACAGGTTTTCCCACTCAAATCAGAGCTGTTGAGGCCTCCAGAGCTAATGGAGAGGCACATAACCGATTTGATAAAAAAGGTCCATGATTCTGTCATGCGTTTCTTTCTTCAACCAGTATTTGATAGGCCTTACCTTTTACGTTGCTTTGCGTATTTTATTGAGAACTTTAAATTGCTGAAACTATCCACGTTTGGAACTGGAAAAAAATTGGTTATGAACTCTCCAAGAGTGGAAGGAAGAGGGGCTTAACTTTATTATCGTTGTGCAGAGTTTACAAGACGTAACTGGAGCTGAATTCAAAATGTTCATGGATTTCCTCAAAAGCTTGAGCATATTTGGAAATAAAGCTTCTCCAGAATGTATCCAAGAACTTATTGAAATTATTGAAAGCCAAGCTGATCTGAATGCTCAGTTCAATGTAAGTAATTGTTTCATCTTGTCTCTCTCCCCTTGTGTTTATGCCACACTTTCTGTGCAGTTTCACAAACACTTTCATCTATTACATGTCGTGATTATTTTTAGCAGATTTCACTTCTGCTTTTTTATCTTGTCACTTCTATTATTATTAAAATATGCTTTCTCCCAACAATTTCATTTTGGTTTAAGTATCAACACAAGATAATAACACTTAGTTTTCTATTAGTGAATGATCGGCATGATGGCGCCTTCCTATTGTTTATGAACTTTATCATTAATTGGTAACTGTCTTTCTTATTGTTTTGTTAGTACAAGGCACAAACAGAATGGACGACTACAAAAAATGCAAAACAGTGTGTTGAGCTTCTCATAGAACTTTAGAATACTTCTAGACTTCTGGTGTGACGGGGTTCACATTTTCAGAAGTTCAGGTTTTCAGCCAATTGATAGGCTGATCTGATAACCAACATTATCTAGTTCATGTTTACAGCATAACCTTTACAAATTACTTAGGGAAGACGATAATTTATTTTTCATTGGCCTCATCTTATGATATTATAAATGGTTTATGTTGTAGACGTATACATTGTTGGTCATTACACTTACAGCGTCTAACATCATTTGTGATGTGTAACCTGTTCGTAAGACCTAATAGAGTGGCCCAAGTGGCCCGGCCCTTTCCTGGACCCACATAGAGTCATAAACTGGATGCTTCCATGAACCATGTTTCTCTTTAGAGTTCTGGTTTTTACACGTGTCAGGTTTTATTTTTTGATATAAAGCACAAGTTAACAACAATTAATTTCACCTTACCTCACCTCACCTCTAATATGCCTTTTGAAGGTAATTTTTGCAGACTGATGTAATATTGTGGCTTTTGAGTGCAGGTTGCTGATGGAGACCACATAGAGAGACTGATAGCATGCATATTTATGGCTATTCCAATTTTCGAGGTGTGTGCACTTGGCTTTATTTAATAGTTTTCCCTCAGTTTTCTCACCATCTGCAAATTTTTCTACGGAAGACTAAGCTGCTTTATTTCTATCAGAGAGGTGCATCAAATAGCAAGTTTCTTAACTATCTGAACAAGTACATATTTCCTGTTTTTGACAAGGTAACCTTGTTAGTTTCCTTAATTTTTGTTTGAATGTTCGACTCTCAGTTTGTTTGTGTGTGCGCGCACAATTTTTAGCCACAAACTGAATTTCATCTTGCAATATCAAAATGTTGCTCTATGATAATGTACTTTCTAACTGTTACCCCGATTACTTGGCTGCTTTGTTTATTTCTACCTCTCTCTTAATATTGGTTGTTTTGGTGTTTTTACGCGGATTAATGAAGTGGTTAGATGTCATAAATTTCCCTTTTGACTATCATTAGTTCAATAGTTGTAAATGACAAGTGGTTGGTTGGATTTAAATTAAGACTATGATGAGGAAATATTGTATTAAACACTGTTTCGGTATTGTAAAACGACTTCTATTATAGGACAAATAAATGAGGTAAAAATGACTTATATTTCTGTTCATTTTTTAACTTGTACATTTGTCTGTATACACGTTTATATTATAGTCCTGCAAAAGATGGCGGTTGTATATCATATGATTTTGTCATTAGCTTCACTTGACACTTTGCAATTCCATTGTGTATGCTGAGGTTAAAGTTTCATTTAAAAATATACTCCATGCTATTTGGTATTCTATTTAAATTCTTTCTTAGAGATGGAATATACTATTCTATGTTGGTTTTGAAAAAAATTAATTAGTCTTTAAAAAAAGTAAAATAAAAAATGCTTTTACTTTTCTTTTTTTAAAAGTTAATTAGTCTCTTTGGAATGCATGTTTTGTTAGTGTTTTTTAAAATTAATATAACTTTACTTGTTTGCCAGCTTCCCGAAGAACGAAAAGTTGACCTGTTGAAGGACCTTGCTGAGAGTTCACCTTACACAACACCACAAGACTCCAGACAAATCCTTCCTTCTGTTGTTCAGCTTTTAAGGGTAATAAACTTTAATTTTCATGATTGTTTTTTTCATGCATGATTCATCTTTTATTGGGATTTATGTGCCTTGAAAGTGATCGCCGCCGTTGCCTTGTTAGATCACTTGTAGTAGTCAGTAGATATTGTAAAATAAGGGGGGTGTGCGTCTCTCTCTCTCTCTCTCCATATATATATATATATATAAGTGAGATGCAATGACCAACAACAAACCATATGCAACAGATTCCCTTCTCAGATTTGTAAAACACAGAGTCCGTTTGGACATGAAATTATTGATTTGATTCGAATAAAGTATGGTGCTCTTTGGTTTGTATCGAATAAAATGGATGTGATGTATTGTGAGGAGAAAAGAAAGAGACATTACTTTATTCAAGATGAATAAAGCTACTATATTCGAGGAATCATGCCTGCCCAAACACACATCTCTAAATTCTATGCTACTTGTAGCCCACAAAATATGGTATCTCTAGTTATTCTGATGCATTTCACCCTGAATTAAGATTCTGATGAATTTCACTCTGAATAGAGATTCCATAAAATAGAAAAGAATGACGTTTGAGTGTCTAAAATCGAGGATCTGTTAAGAAAAACGATGCAAGTGCTCATTTTTGGTTCATTTTCAATCTTTATTTTTTGAGTTTTTGACTGTTGGCAACTGAAGCTGCCCTTCGTTTCGCAATCAAAATCATTTGCATGTTTATATAATTATGCATTTCAATTTTTTTATTTTCAGAAATACATGCCTGCTCGGAAAACAGAAGAGATGAACTTCACCTTTGTGGAGTGTTTGTTGTACACATTCCATCATCTAGCCTCCAAGGTCATATAATTCAACATTGCAATTCTCACTATACATTTTATTTTTATTTTTATTTTTATTTTTGCTCAATTTCTCTTTTCCCTTTTTCTTTTCAATAGGCTCCCAATGCCACAAATAGCTTATGTGGCTACAAGATTGTGACTGGTCAACCATCTGATAGGCTCGGCGAGGATTTCTCTGAGCAGTATAATGATTTCACAGAGAGGTAATTTTTTTGTTCAACTTGTGTTAAAGCCCTTTTGACTTATTGTTAACTTTGTGTACTTCAGCTCTCAAGAGAGCCTTTAATGAGACCACAATGTTTTTAAGGTGGCACCACACCGGAAACAATTAACCGTCACAAAGTCGATTCTCAGCTTTAGAATCGACTTTCAGATGGTCGATTGTGACCATTGATGGCGATTCTCAGCTCGGTGAGAAAAAACAGATTGCCAGAGTGGTGCTACAACGGTAGATTTTATATGGTGCCACGTCAACTAACGTGACAATTCATATTTTGCATGGTTGAAACGGTCTTTAAAGACATTACTAGGTATTAACGAGAGATCCGTTTGGCTATGGATTATTTAGCCTTTATTTTTTATCAAATTTTGGTTAATATGTTGTTTAGATTGCATCGAGTATTGTGTCGAATAAAGTGACTGTTTTAAGTGCAATCATATCCAATATTAAGAATGCGAAATAAAGCTACACGTTTTGTCCCTTTTGTGTTTTACGAATTTTACAAATTCGACCCCAATCGTTCAGGTTAAAGAGCGTTGAAGACTTAACAAGAGCTACTATCAAAAAATTAACTCAAGGAATGGCAGAGCATAGCAAAGCATTAGCTGCTTCAAAATCTGACGAAGCTAAGGCCAGCATTGTGAGTGAATTTCTCAGAATAAACACACTTTTAGTCCATTTTGAGAAAATCTTGGCATTTTTTTCCTTCATCTATGCATTTTTTAGTACCTTTTCTGTTGATTTTCGCCGCGTGTCAAGTGTTAATTGGGTTGGAGCATGTACTTTTGATGCTGGTTGTTTGGTTGTTTGACACGCGACACTCCGGACTGAAAATGTGAGAAAAAAAGTGTAGATGATGGATAAAAGCGCCGAGATGAAACATCAAGAGTGCAAGAATCATGAAACAGAATTGTGCAAAAGTGTCTTTTATAATTTATTTGTAATCTAACAAAATTGTTTTAATTTGTGAATAATTTCTCAGAAGACCCAAAAGCAGACGACTACATCTGGTTTGCGGACTTGCAATAACATATTGGCCATGACCCAGGTTAATAAACATACCCTTTTTTTGACCCGTTTCACTGTAAATTTTATGCTACTGATATTTGCGCGATTTTCTTAATAATTTTTCTTTATTTAATTTCAGCCGCTGCATCAGAAAGCGCCTTCATTTATAGGAGACAAGAGGATCGATTTGTCTTGGAAAGAACCACAGAAACCATCTGCTAATGCTGTATCAACTGGGTATGTTTGGAACTCTGCAATCATATCTATATTCAGTTTGAGCTTTCTGATGCATTAATGATATACAGTTAAAAAAAAGGAGCCGTTAGTTGACTTTGCAGAGGTCGAATGCCCATTTTTGACCTCTACAAAGTCGAACTTTACCCGAGGTTCGGTATACTAGGGTAGCTCAACACTTGACTTTCCAGAGGTTGAATGTTCATTTTCGACCTGTACAAAGTCGAACCTAGTACGCAGAGTGTGGTGTCGTGGTAGATCAACCGTGGTTCCTTTATTTCAATTTTTTTTCTAACGCATTCATATTATTCGGTGACTGTAGGGGTAAGCGCCCAGCTACTGCTGCCAATGGTTCAAGCAATAAGTTTCCACGTGGAGCTGCCGGAAGACAAATCAATCTCGTTAATCGATCTTTTGAAAACCAGCAATATGGCGGTAAAAGTGGTGGGGCCGGTGGTAGAGGCCGTGGCAGAGGTAGAGGTGGAGGCCGAGGGGGATGGGGCGGCCGGGGTAGGGGTTATAATAGGGGTTATTACTAGTTTTCTATTTCTCACCGACTGCGCGTAATGTTGTAACTTGTAAGAACATATTTCTTACTAGTCTCTTATTGATTTGATTTCTAGTTGATTGATGTTTCTTTTTAAGGGTTCAAATGTAGCAGCTGCTGTTCTTTGAGACAAGTTTTGACGATGGAGATGAGTTATAACGCTATATTTTCGAGAAAAAAAACGCTATTTGTTCGTGTAATCTTGTGTTTTGTTCACTAATTTTACTAATGGTAGAACATTGCATGATCATTTTTAGCCTACAAATTAGGCCCTCATGCTGGAAAATTGCTTGATACAAGAATGTTTATGCATATTCAATGTGGAATGTAAAGGAGAATTTATGGGATGATAGCCATATCCCATTGTACCTATATTGGGGATATAGCGTAATCAATGTCAGTGTAAACAAGAGCATTTACGGGATGTAGGGATAACATGTTTGCATAACACACACACACACACACACACCCCCCCCCCCCCCCCCCCCAAAAAAAATTATGAACTCACAAAATGTTTCTAAACAACTTAGAGCGGTGAAAGAACATGATGATTTTCTTACTTGCCATCAAGGATCATCATCACCATGATGCTCAATTTTGTTTTGCATGTCTCAAACTACAACATTCATCAAGAAGCCTCTTCACTGTGCATATGTCGTTCAATTTTTTTGCATGTGAAGTCTCAAGACAATCTAGCCGCATCACCCTTTACAATCCAAACACATCACCCTATAACAAGTGTGTGCCCAAACTTATCATAGGGCCACACTTAAGAGAGGCGTGTTGAAGTGTTTAAGATGTTAATTATCTACGCGTTGAGCACTTGAGAGAGCGTGTTGTAGTGTTTAAGATGTTAATTATGTGCCCTTTATATGCATTTGTGTGCCATGTTGGCCCAGACTTATTACCCTTTATATGGTTTTGTGTGCCAAGTTGGCCCGACTTGTTGCCCTTTATATGCCTTTGTGTGCCATGTTGAGCAAGTTTGTTATAAGCACACACATGAGAGGCGTGTTGAAGTGCTTAAGATATTCATTATCTACCTGACATTTGAGAGGGCGTCTTGAAGTGTTTAAGATGTTAATTATCTAAATGTTGAAGTGCGTAAAATGTTAAATTATCTACCTCCCAATGCTCCCATGATAATTCAACCTATTAATTGCTTGGAAATAACCAAACCAAAAAAAATAAAATAACAATGAATGGCCAAAACGTGTTGAAACAAGCTAGAGCGGTGTTACCAAAAAAAAAAAAAAAAAAAAAAAAAGAATTCCCGACACGTGTTGAAAGTTGAAACAAGCTAGAGCGGTGAAGAACATGAGGATTTCATGACTTGCCACCGAAGATCCTCATACCATACGTTTGTTGTTTTGTTTATATACATGTCAAATTGTAACGTCAATCGAGAAATCTTTTCACCGTATATTTGACATTCAATTTTTCTGCATGTCATATATTTTTTTGGAATAGCAAATTTATTAGATGTCAAATTGTTTCTTTTTTCCTGCATGTCAAATTGTAGCGTCATGTCCTTACATATAATTCATAATTTTGTTTTACAGCCAAAATTAATATTTTTACCCACCATTTTAATGGACTATGTATAATCACATAATGTGATACAATTTATTCATAATTAGAAAAATTAATTCTGGAACCTCCTGAAATAGTTATTGTTAAAACTTACAACAATTAATTAACTTTGAAATTCTTTTAAAAAACAAAAACCGTATTAAGGTTGTATTAACAATATAAATATGTTTTTTCTAGGAAACCGCCACCCACGCTATTCCCCTCCAGAGTTTGCATACCCCGAAAAAATGTTTTTCCATGGCTCCTCCCCACCCCACCAAGAAAAAAAAAAAAAAAAATCCACAAAACGTTTTTAAACAACCTAGAGCGGTGAAAGAACACGAGGATTTTCTGATTTGCACCAAGGATCCTCATCACCATACACTTGTTGCTCAATATTTTTGCATGTCTGACAAACCTGTATCGTTCATCAAGAAGCTTTTTCACTGTACATATGTCGTTCAATTTTTTTCGCATGTCAAGTCTCATGACAATCCAGACGCATCGTCCTTTACAATCCGAACAAAAATATTTTATTTGTGAATGACATGGGCACCAATGCATCCATACAATAAATTTAGAAGGATCACTATATTCGGCACTGTCTCTGAATTAATTTTTGGTATCTAATATAATTTAATCAAAGATAAAGCCTATATAATTCAACATAACTACTAAGTTATTTTAATCCAATCTACCTTATCATCCGAGTACAATCCAATAAAACACCACAACTTCAATTCTTGGCACCCTTAGAAAATAATATGAAATATTATTTTTTTCATTGTGAATGTAAACAAAGTATGATATGCATATCCCGATGTCCCCATATTAGGGATATGGCGTAATCAATGTGAGTGTAAATACGAGAATTTACGGGATGTAGGGATAACATCAGAATCAAAGTTAATATTTTTGGCATACCGGGGATATGGCATCATCAAATGTGAGTGTAAACAAGAGAATTCACGGGATGACTAGACTATGAGGCCGGTGCCAAGAGTAGAGAGAAGTCCAGTGAAGTGGTAGAGACCTTGACAACTATAAACTTAGGAGCCTCTCCACTTCTTCATTGACTTTAGAAATTATCTTCGGCCTACTACTCCTCCACCACTAAAAAGAGCGATTGAGAATCTCGAGAATCTTTCTGAATGTCTGTCTTTGCGGGGCGATTGTAAAAAGAGTCTTAAATTTCTTGTAATGCCATCCCGAGAAAAAAAAAATCATGATATGCATATCCTATTATTTCCATATTGGGGATATAACATAATCAACGTGAGTGTAAACAAGTGAATTTACGTGATATGAATATCTTGCTGCCATATTGGGGATATGGAATAATTAATGTGAGTGTAAACAAGTGAATTTATGGGATGTTGATATGCGTATTCTGATGCAGAGCTATAAGGATAACATGTCAGAAGAAAATTTAATATTGTTGCCACTTGGGATATGGAATTATCAACGTAAGTGTAAACATGAGAATTTACAGGATGGTATGCATATCCTGTTGTTGTCATATTGGGGGATATGCCGTGATCAATGTGAATGTAAACAAGAGAATTAACGAGATGATATGCAAATTGTTTCCATATTGAGGATATGACACATTTAATGTGAGTGTAAAGTGTAAACAAGAGAATTTATGGGATGATATGCATATCATGTTGCCATATTGGGGATATGACATAATCAATGTGAGTGTAAACAAGTAAATTTATGGGATGATATGCATTTTACGATTGAGTGCTATAAGGATAACATTTTAGAATCAAAGTTAAGTTGTTGCTATACCGGTGATATGGCATCATCAATATGAGTGTAAACAAGAGAATTTGCGGGATGATATGTATATCTTGTATTTGGCATATTAAGGTTATGGCGTAATCAACGTGAGTGCAAACAAGAGATTATGGGCTAATATGCATATCATGTGTTAAAGATATAGGGATAACATGCATAAGCAAAGTTAATGTTGTTGCTATACCAGGTATATGACATTATCAATGTGAGTGTAAACAAGAGAATTTACTGGACGGTATGAATATCCTATTGTTGCCAGATTGGAATATGGCATAATCAATGTGAGTGTAAACAAGTGAATTCACGGGATGGTATGCATATCCTGTCGTAGAGCTGTAGGGATCACATGTCAGAAGCAAGGTTAATATTGCATGTACTGACGATTATATGGCTCAAGTCAGAGCTTAGCTTTAGAGCTTTGATGTCTTTCGTAGAGACATCTCAGGTATAAAGTGAGGTTGACACTTGTCACTCAATGTTGACATGGCCTCTAGCCTCGTGTTCAAGTACACCTCAACTTTGGAAACTATCTTAGGCCTTAAATGGTTGGTTCGTAAGAACGTGAAACTTTGATTGTGATGCATGACATATGAGCTAGATTTAAGTATTTATATACCTTTACTTTGCATGTTGGGTAGCAATTTGGGCCTTTCTTATAACTTTTGGGCTTTTATAAGTTTAGAGTGTTTTGTCTTTCTTGGGCCTTTTAGGTTATATGTAGCCTTAGTTCCTTAGTGAGAAGATCATTATGTAATATTTATCAATTTTTAATGAATGAAAATCATAACAACTTGGATTTTGCTCTTGTTTAACCCTTACTTTATAGATCTTCTACATCAGATTGAAAGTGTATTTCAGTGTTAATTAGACCAAGTATTTCGAGCCAAACAAAGAATCCTATGCACGAAAGCTCGCTACTGAGCCCAAAACGTCTCAGGTCAATGGCCGGTAGATCGGTGCAATTGTTTTAGACACGTGATATTTTCTACCAGTTGTTTTCTTAGTACCACATTGAAAAAAAAGTTGATTAATAAATTGTCAAGTTATTAATTGGATTAATGACCTGTGTTTTGCGTGTGTTTTTTCTCGGGACAAAGTTTTAACCATTTTTTTTCTCATAAAGAAAAGAAAATAAAGAAACTTAGTTTCCATTGATGACGATTTGTTACTTATATGTTTAACGGATTCACCATATTGTCACATTAAAATTATAAAAAATACATTCATTAATATTTTTTTTTTGGAGTGGATTCAACATTCGTTAAATAACAAAACATTGTCTATTGTTGGAGAGTAATAAACATTCAATAATTGATTATCATTCACTAATTCTTCTCTTAGCATTCACTAATTCGTCATTTCTAAAATTACAAATGAATTTTCAAAAATAAAACAAAATACAAATGATGAAGTTTTGCATTCAATTTTAATTAATAAAACAGTTCTTAAATGAAATATAAAAATAAGATAGATAGGGAGAAAAAACTTGGTCAATCCAGGACAGCCCTCATCCCTGCCTCTTTTTATTTTTATTTTTATAGTTTTTTTTTTTTTTTATTTACATAATATTTTTTTTTTCCTCGAGAGAGTGGGGTTGTGGATTTGGATTAAGGGTACGGTGTTTACTAAAAAGTTTCGATTATTTTGATGTTGTAAATGGTAAACAAGTTTAAAAATGATTATTTCCTCAAAAAAAAAAAAAAATGATGATTATATATACTTGGCAGAACACCCTTAATAATAAATATAAATAGAAAATCCAATAAATATTTAACAAAACAACCATACAAGAAAAAATCAATACATAAGAAAAATAAAAAATAAACAAATTCAACCGCCTCGGCCCCCTCCTGAAATGTATTTTCCACATAAAAAAATGTTTTTACAAGAAATCCCCATCCACGCTATACCCCTCCAGAGTTTGCAAACCCCCCCCCCCCCCCCCCCCCCCCTCCACTCCACTCCAAAAGAAAATGTCTTTCCATGGCTCCACCATCCCCCACCCCCTATAAAAAAATGAATTCACAAAACGTTTCTAAACAACCTAAAGCGGTGAAAGAACACGAGGATTTCCTGACTTGCCACTTAAGGATCCTCATCACCATACACTTGTTGCTCAGTTTTTATGCATGTCTCACAGTGTAACGGTCATCAAGAAGCCTTTTCACTGTACATCCGTCGGTCAATTTTTTTGCATGTCAAGTCTCATGACAATCCAGACGCATCAGCGTTTACAATCCGAACAAAAATCTTTTATTTGTGAATGACATGGGCATTGATGCATCCAAACAAGAAATTTAAATGGATCACTTTATTCGGCACTATCTTTGAATTAACTTTGGGTGTCTAATGTAATTAAATCAAAGATAAATCCTATATAGTTCAACATAATTTCTACGTTATTTTAATCCAATCTACCCTGTCATCCGAATACAATCCAATAAAACACCATAATTTCAATTCTTGGCTCCCTTAGAAAATAATATGAAATAGTAATTTTTTAAATTCTATAATACAGATTTTGTACACCGTTTTTTTATATCTTTCGTAATTTGAAGGAATTGGCAGATCCGAGTCTTTCGATCCTTTTCGTCATTGTTTATCACCAAACACTAATTTTTTTTTCCCCAATTTAACAAACATTGACTTGTATCTATACATATTTTGCGAATCAACCGTCTATTTGTCTAAGGGCGACAAATATCGATATTTGACAAGTATTACATCCTATTCAAAATGAAATATATCAGATTCTCTATTTTAAATAATCTGGATGGATATGATAGATATAATTTTTCTTTACAGAATCATGATAAATGCGGTAGATGTAAAGGAAATTTTACATAATCTGTATTACAGTAAAAAAATAAAGTATCTTTTGCAGTGTTTTTATTTTTATTTTTTTAAAACTGAATATTGAAATCTCTAAAATACTGTAAGTGTTCTAATGCTAATAATTTATCGTGGTTAACAACAAACAAAAAGACCACTAGATCATTATAATTTTATTAAATATAACTTTTAGAATGGTAGTTTTTATATTATAGGGGGAATGAGGGAGAAGGACAGAAATATTTCATCAATTGAGTAGAAGGACAGTTTTTTGAAACTTTTGCATAAAGGACAAAACTATTTATTCACTGTCGAAATTCACTTGTGTTCGAAATTCACCGTTTAAATTCACCGACGAAATTCACTCGTCGAAATTCACTAATTTTCAAAATTCATCGTCGAAATTCACTAATTTTCGGGATTCACTATCGAAATTCACCGTCGAAATTCACCGATTTCGGGATTCACCTGGGAGATTCACCGATTTTCGGGATTCTTCGTTTGTCCTTCTCGCTATAAAAATTATGCAGTTGTCCTTCTCCCTATAAAAAATATGCAGTTGTCCTGTTACTTAAAAATATTTCAGATTGTGTCCTTATCCCTAATTTTCCATATATTATATATATAAATAGGAGGCCAGCTAACACATTATTTGAATTGTATTGATTTGACACAACTAAGTCATAAATACACCGCACAAGGTGTATCGGTCTAGTGATGAGCTAGACCATGACATGGAGACCAGTGTTCAAACACTGTTAGGGGCAAAAAAAAAAAAAAAAAAAAAAAAAGTCATAAATACACATGTACCTTTAAAATTTTTATGGAATAATGCTAACATTAAACTACATGGTCAAGTGAATTTGTAATTTTTTTTATGCATAAAATAAACCATCATCGATATCTTTTATTATGTTGTAGTGTTTGAAATGTTAATTATCTATCTCTCCATCAGCTTAAGCTTTTGGAAGATATGGTAATTCAATATAGTGTCAGAACAGGAGGTCATGAGATCAATCATTGTTGCCAAGTGCCAACATTGTCTTCCAATTTATATTGTGCAAATAATGCTAACATTAAACTACATGGTCAAGTGCTATGAATTTGAAAATTTTTTTTATATAGAAAATAAACCATCATTGATATCTTTTATTATGTTGTAGTTTTTGAGATGTTAATTATCTATCTATTCATCTGTTTAAGCTTTTGGAAGATATGGTAATTTAATATAGTGTCAGAACGGGAGGTCATGAGATCAATCATTGTTGCCAAGTGCCAACATTGTCTTCCAATTTATATTGTGCAAGTGTCTTCCCATTTATATTGTGCAAATGTGGAGCCTCTTCGTTGTCTTTGTGTGCCCTTTATATGCCTTTGTGTGCCATGTTGGCCAGGCTTGTTATGGACCCACACTTGAGGCGGCATGTTGAATTGTTTAATATATTAATTATCTACCTGTTCGTTTTTGTTGGCCTTGTGTGTCATTTATATGTTGTGTGCCATGTTGGCCTTGTGTGCCTTTTATATGCCTTTGTGTGCAATGGTGGCCTAGACTTGTTATAAGGCCACATTTGAGAGAGCGTGTTGAAGTGCTGAAGATGTTAATCATCTACCCCTTGAACACTTGAGAGAGCGTGTTGAAGTGTTTAAGATGTTAATTATGTACCATTTATATGCTTTTGTATGCTATGTTGGCCTAGACTTATTGCTCTTTATATGCCTTGTGTGTCATGTTGACCCATGCATATTATAGGCCCAGACATGAGAGAAGTGTTTAAGATGTTAATTATCTACTTGTTGAACACTTGAGAGGGCACATTGAAGTGTTTTTTTTGAAGGGACGTTGAAGTGTTTAAGATACTAATTTTCTACCTGTTCAACACTTGAGAGGGCACATTGAAGTGTTTAAGATGCTAATTATTTACCTGTTGAAGTGTTTAAGATGTTAATTATCTACATCCCCTTATAATTCAACATTTTAATTGCTTGAAAGAAAAAAAACCAAAAAAATTAAAATAAAAATTATTCCGCAAATTATAGGCCCAGACATGAGAGAAGTGTTTAAGATGTTAATTATCTACTTGTTGAACACTTGAGAGGGCACATTGAAGTGTTTTTTTTTGAAAGGACGTTGAAGTGTTTAAGATACTAATTTTCTACCTGTTCAACACTTGAGAGGGCACATTGAAGTGTTTAAGATGCTAATTATTTACCTGTTGAAGTGTTTAAGATGTTAATTATCTACATCCCCTTATAATTCAACATTTTAATTGCTTGAAAGAAAAAAAACCAAAAAAATTAAAATAAAAATTAATCCGCAAAACGTATTGAAACAAGCTAGAGCGGTGTTACAAATAAATACATAAAATAAAAATGAATTCCCGACACGTGTTGAAACAAGCTAGAGCGGTGAAAGAATATGAGGATTTCATGACTTGTCACCGAGGATCCTCATCACCTTACATTTGTTGATTTGTTTTTATGCATGTCAAACTGTAACGTCAATCAAGAAATCTTTTTACCATACATTTGGCATTCAATTTTTTTGCATGTCAATTTTTTTTCGATTACAAATTTAATAGATGTCAAAGTGCCAACATTGTCTCAAATTTATATTGTGCAAGCGAGAAGCCTCTTTGTTGTTGTCCTTGCGTGCCCTTTATATGTCTTTATATGCCATTTGGCCAGGCTTGTTATAGGCCCACACATAAGGAAGCGTGTTGAAGTGTTTAAGATGTCAACTATGTACATGTTCCTCTTTGTCGGCCTTGTGTGCCCTTTATATGTTGCGTGCCATGTTGGTCTTCTGGCTCTTTATATGCCTTTGTGTGTCATGTTTGCCCAGACTTGTTATAGACCCACACTTGAAAGAACGTGTTGAAATGTTTAAGATATTAATTATCAATCTGTTGAACACTTGAGAGGTCGTGTTGAATTGTTTAAAATGCTAATTATGTGCCATTTATCTGCTATTTCTGAAGCTATTATTATTCCTTATAATTCATTAATGATACTAAAATGATATTACAACTATTTTCTCATTAAAACATTTATGCATTCCTTTTTTTGTTTTTGTTTTTTTTGTGTTTTGGTTTTTTTAAAGGGAAAGATAGAATTTATTCACACATTCTTTTCATCAGTGTGAAAACATCTAAAAAAAAATACATATTAATTAATCATTTATTTAGCAAGAGAACTTGACATTGCCTTCTTAGCCTTCTAGATTCTCTTTTAGCTTGCATCACACAAACAATGCATATCCTAAGAATACATACCATATATAAATACAGTTCATGAATCATACTTTCCCTTACAACCCCAATTTTATCTAATAATTTTTTACCGTTTTTTTCCCTTTTATTTTATCTGCAGAGGTGAACTTCACCGACAAGTATCTTGATATTGATCTTACTGTGGATCCTTCGGATCAACCTGTGTCTTCGTACCGGTGCCGCCGTTGCAAACGGAAAAGATCAGAGGGCACCGCCTCGGATCCTGTAGTTATCCATGACGACGATGAGGGCGGTTCATTTTGTCGGTGCACGGCGCAGGCTGTTGAAAATCAAGGACAAATAGAGGTTGTCATACTGGAAAATGCAGCTGCAATAGAAAATGCTGGTCAAACCAGCAACGCCCCGCCCCGGAGGGCGAGAATCAGATACGTGCCGAGAATCATACTTGGCCCTTCACGGCGGACCCAACAAACTCCGGTTACAAATCCTGAATCGACACTAGAATCTGGAGATTTTAAGGTCAATTTTTTTTTACTAAACATTAAAAAGATTTTTATTGATTTATTCCTTAACTTCACTTCATGTTACACTTTAGGGAGTAGCAAAACATTGCAAGGGTAGCAAACTTTGCAATGCTTTGCTACACCCACATCAAGAAACTGAATTGAGTGGGGTTACCGAAGAAAATTGAAAAATCCACCAAGGTCCAGAAGCGGATCAAGAATTTTCTTTTTCTATTTTTGAAAAGAAGTGAAAAGAAGTTTTTTTTTTTTCATGGGGACATAATTTTTTTCCTAAGTATTTTTTTAGAGTTTGTAGATAAATAAAATACAGATAAATTTTAGGAGGAATGAGGGCGAAGGACAACAACATTTCATCCATTAAGGAGAATGACGTCTTTTTGAAATTTTTGCATAAATGACAAAATTATTTTATTAATTTTATGGAGCTTTTTTTTCTTTCAAAAAAGCAAAAAAAAAAACCAACACAATTTCTCTCACATCCATCTTTTTTAAACACTCGTAACTCTCAATCTAGAACTCTAAATTTAAAAATTCTTTCACCAATTTTTTTTTTATTTTTTTCATGCTCTTTATTTTGAGACCACATTCAACATTTTTCGACGTGATTTCAGAAAATCTACTGTCAAAATTCACTATTGTTCGAAATTCACTGTCGATATTCAGTGATTTTCAGGATTCACTGGGAAGATTCACTGAGTGAATTTCGACAGTGAATCTCACGAAAAATGATGTATTTATATTGAACCAGGTCTTAAAACGAAAAGCATAAAAAATAAAAAAATTCAGTGAAATTTTATCGCGTTTGTATATATCTAGATCAAAAGATATGAGCGTTTGAAAATTGAAAAAAACAAACAAAAACACTCGATGTATTGTAGGCACAGGCACGCGATTTTTTATTATTATTTTTGCTTTGTCATTCAGGCTATAAAAAATATAGAAGTTGTTATTCTACCTATAAAAATTATGTGGCTGCCATGGAACTCAATTTTTTTTCAAACAGTGTCCTTATTCCTAATTCTCCATAATTTTCATAGGCAAATGTAAAAAAAAAGGACAATGTAGAGATGAAAACATACCTTGTCTATTGGGCAAAAAAGATGATTTATATTCTATTAATTTGGCATTCTCTCCATGCTCAATTACAAAAAGAGACGTATCTTTTGATTTAAGTATCAAAGATCATAATTCTTTCACCGATTTTTTTTAGGGATAAGGGTTCTAAATGACACAATATGGAAGATGTCAGGCAAAAAGGACTATAAGAAAAGATTTTTGTCAAAAAGGAAATTTCACTAGTGAAAGTGAAAGTGAATTAAAACCAACGTGATTCATTTTCAAATTCATTATCATTTTCACTTTCACTAGTGAAATGTTCTTTTTGACAAAAATCTTTTCTATAGTCCTAAAATCCTGACATCTATCTAAATGTTTCCTAATTAACAATTAACTATTTTCTTTATTTCGTTCTCTATATTCTGACATCTCATTTGATATTTCTCCGATACGTTTTTCAATTTTATTTTCATAAAAAAACATCAAAACAGTGGAATAGTGGATTTGGGTCTGTTCCAATGTAATGAACAGTGGATTTACAAACGAATAGGGGTGTACACATATCGTGGCATTAGCTGTTGTAAAAAGTGGCTTACACGGGAACAACAATGTCCAAAACAAACAAAACGCAAGAGATTTTGCAAAATATTTAATAACTTGATATGAACGTAGAATCGTGAAACACTTTCCTACAAAAGTTATTTGCCCCGAATCTTATGCCTAGGGTAACACAAATACTTTTGTGAGATAAGACTACGTTTTCCCTTCGATCTTTAGGCACAAAAGATGAAGATGACCTTTGGAGATAATTTGCAAGTGTTTTATAATTTTGATAGGATCAAGGATGCATACATTTGTTGTGTGTATATTCAACAATGTAAAAAGCCTGTAAAAAGCACTTAGTCCCTGGAAAAACAGTTGTAAGTTCGAATATATAAGTTACAACCCAAGTGGAAAGGCACCATTTGGTTATAACTACCCAAAAAGGCCAAAAGGCACTTACAGGACTGTTTTCGGACCACAGCGGGCGCCCGTGGCATAGGCCCGTGAAAGCCAAAACCGACCAAAACTCTCTCGAATCACTTTTACACTAGCAGAACACCACGGGCGGCCGCAGCCGTCACTCGTCACTGCTCACCAAAATCCGATTTTTGGTCCTTTAACCGGTTTTTCGGTCCTTTAAGTGATTTTCCGAACTATACTTGCTTATTTTCCATCCGTATACTCATATACACTTGTATAAGCGTGCACTCCGCACCTCCAAACTTATTATTAAGTGTTACGAGTATATCCACCCTTGTACTAAACCCCGATTACCTCAACGGCTTGTGATTATACTTAAATCACCAACATTCCTCCCCCATTTAAGTGTAATCATTGGTTTAGCAAAACAATGCTGTCATAAAACAAATCAACTCATGCTTCAATGAAAATGTCACGAAGATTGAATTTCCATCTAGTATTATTACACATTTCAAATATTCGAGTATTGGGGTGTGTCTAAGCATTGAACCCCTTTACACGTTTTGAATACTTGAAGATAACATACGCATGAGTTAATATAACTCCAAAAGCTTATTCTTGACACTAATTGTTCGGGCCTTGTGTCCATATCCATTCATGAGCATATAGAAAGCCAACCCTAGAACTTTCTTGAAGCGGCCAAACTTCATACTCATATAGGTGAATCTTTTATTGATCGTGCACCTGCAATAGCACTTTTTCAAAAGACTCATTAAGAAGAACATCTTCAACCTAATCTTGCAGGTCACAGCACATACCTTTGGGACAATATTATGTGCTCAAATCTATGACAATAGGCCTTCCACATTGAATTCTGCCTCTAACATTGTATTAGAGGGGAATTGGGTATCCTATCACCAAGATTTATATGGGTTGTAAACCCATCCCGATTACCGACTTTTGTACCAAGTCTCTAGCCAATCCTTTGGTTAAGTGATCAGCTAAGTTATGTTGAGATCTCACGAACACAGCCGAAATCACCCCATGAGTAATCAACTCACGTACCGCGCTATGTCTAACGCCCAGGTGTCGCGACTTACCATTATATCCAACTAACATCCGAGTATCCTTCTATTACAGAAGGGTGTCCAACATAAGTCAAACCAAAATCCTTGGTAGACTTAAGGTACCTTAGCACACGAGTTACAGCACGCCAATGATTGCTGCTTGGATTACTCGTAAACCTGCTTAGCTTTCCAACCGCATAAGTAATATCTTGACGTGTGCTAGTCATAGCATACATCAAACATCCTATCACCCGAGAATACTCAAGTTGTAATCTCGGATTTCCCGTATTAGGCATGAGTTTCTCATTAAGATCCATGGGAGTGTTAGCCGGAGTGGAGTTATCACAATTGAACTTCTTCAACACTTTCTCAATGTAATGAGATTGTGTCAAAGAGAAACCTTTGTCACTCCGTTTTATCTTGATTCCTAGAATCACATCCGCCTCCCCATGCCTTTCATAGAAAAGCTTGATGACAAAAATGCTTTGCAAAGGTCAACTTGATCTTGGTTAGTTCCAAAGATCAACATGTCATCAACATATAAGCAAATTATCACACCATTACCGGTATTGTCAAATTTGCTATATATACACTTGTCTGATTGATTAATCATAAAACCATGAGACAAGATAACTTCATCAAATTTATGATACCATTGTTTAGGTGCCTGTTTAAGCCCATACAATGATTTAACGAGTTTGCATACCTTATGCTCATTTCCAATCATAACAAACCCCTCCGGTTGTTTCATACAGAAGATAACCTTTCAACACTATGAAAAGGTTGTCTCACAAATTTATTTAACATACAAGTATTACACTTATTCATGTCAAAAGATGGAATTAACTCATTTTTAGACATTACCAACATACGTTTATAATGAACATGTCCCAACCGAGCATGCCACAAAACAGAACTATTAACATCATGATTTGTGATAACCATATTTACAACATCATGCTGAATGAAATATATTGCTTGACACCGAAATAGACTCATCCATTTCCATTTTATGTTGTGCAAACTGACCCAAAATGCGCAGTAATTCATTATATTGTTCCATTACTGACCTTGAATCTACCATGTTATATTTCATGAAATTACCAACCAAGAAATTTTTACTGGATGCATCTTCATCCATGTATTTTGATTCTAAAGAATCCCAAAGTTCTTTGGCAGATTCAACATTTTGGTAAATATCGAACAAAGCATCAGACATACCGTTTAGAATGTGGCCTCTACAAATGTAGTCATCATTCTCCCACTTGTTCTTCTTCTTCAATTCTTCCAGAGGTCCGTCCTCCAACACTTCCGGCATCGGTGTACTTAGTACATACACCACCTTCAAAGTTGTCAACAGAAAATGCATCTTTCTCTGCCATCTTCGAAAATTGACTCCATCGAACTTTTCCAACTTTCCAAAATTTGCAGTCATCTCCTTGACACTCGACATTGTTAAAAAAAATAACTTTTGTAGATTGTTGTAAAAAGTGGCTTACACGGGAACAACAATGTCCAAAACAAACAAAACGCAAGAGATTTTGCAGAATATTTAATAACTTGATATGAACGTAGAATCGTGAAACACTTTCCTACAAAAGTTATTTGCCCCGAATCTTATGCCTAGGGTAACACAAATACTTTTGTGAGATAAGACTACGTTTTCCCTTCGATCTTTAGGCACAAAAGATGAAGATGACCTTTGGAGATAATTTGCAAGTGTTTTATAATTTTGATAGGATCAAGGATGCATACATTTGTTGTGTGTATATTCAACAATGTAAAAAGCCTGTAAAAAGCACTTAGTCCCCAGAAAATTAGTTGTAAGTTCGAATATATAAGTTACAACCCAAGTGGAAAGGCACCATTTGGTTATAACTACCCAAAAAGGCCAAAAGGCACTTACGGAGGATTTGTTTTCGGACCACAGCGGGCGCCGTGGTCATAGGCGGGCGCCCGTGAAAGCCAAAACCGACCAAAACTCTCGAATCACTTTTACACTAGCAGAACACCACGGGCGGGCGCCGTCACTCGCTGCTCACCAAAATCTGATTTTTGGTCCTTTAACCGGTTTTTACGGTCCTTTAAGTGATTTTCCGAACTATACTTGCTTATTTTCCATCCGTATACTCATATACACTTGTATAAGCGTGCACTCCGCACCTCCAAACTTATTATTAAGTGTTACGAGTATATCCACCCTTGTACTAAACCCCGATTACCTCAACGGCTTGTGATTATACTTAAATCACCAACATTCCTCCCCCATTTAAGTGTAATCATTGGTTTAGCAAAACAATGTCTTGTCATAAAACAAATCAACTCATGCTTCAATGAAAATGTCACGAAGATTGAATTTCCATCTAGTATTATTACACATTTCAAATATTCGAGTATTGGGGTGTGTCTAAGCATTGAACCCCTTTACACGTTTTGAATACTTGAAGATAACATACACATGAGTTAATATAACTCCAAAAGCTTATTCTTGACACTAATTGTTCAGGCCTTGTGTCCATATCCATTCATGAGCATATAGAAAGCCAACCCTAGAACTTTCTTGAAGCGGCCAAACTTCATACTCATATAGGTGAATCTTTTATTGATCGTGCACCTGCAATAGCACTTTTTCAAAAGACTCATTAAGAAGAACATCTTCAACCTAATCTTGCAGGTCACAGCACATACCTTCGGGACAATATTATGTGCTCAAATCTATGACAATAGGCCTTCCACATTGAATTCTGCCTCTAACATTGTATTAGAGGGGAATTGGGTATCCTATCACCAAGATTTATATGGGTTGTAAACCCATCCCGATTACCGACTTTTGTACCAAGTCTCTAGCCAATCCTTTGGTTAAGTGATCGCTAAGTTATGTTGAGATCTCACGAACACGGCCGAAATCACCCCATGAGTAATCAACTCACGTACCGCGCTATGTCTAACGCCCAGGTGTCGCGACTTACCATTATATCCAACTAACATCCGAGTATCCTTCTATTACAGAAGGGTGTCCAACATAAGTCAAACCAAAATCCTTGGTAGACTTAAGGTACCTTAGCACACGAGTTACAACACGCCAATGATTGCTGCTTGGATTACTCGTAAACCTGCTTAGCTTTCCAACCGCATAAGTAATATCTTGACGTGTGCTAGTCATAGCATACATCAAACATCCTATCACCCGAGAATACTCAAGTTGTAATCTCGGATTTCCCGTATTAGGCATGAGTTTCTCATTAAGATCCATGGGAGTGTTAGCCGGAGTGGAGTTATCACAATTGAACTTCTTCAACACTTTCTCAATGTAATGAGATTGTGTCAAAGAGAAACCTTTGTCACTCCGTTTTATCTTGATTCCTAGAATCACATCCGCCTCCCCCATGCCTTTCATAGAAAAGCTTGATGACAAAAATGCTTTGCAAAGGTCAACTTGATCTTGGTTAGTTCCAAAGATCAACATGTCATCAACATATAAGCAAATTATCACACCATTACCGGTATTGTCAAATTTGCTATATATACACTTGTCTGATTGATTAATCATAAAACCATGAGACAAGATAACTTCATCAAATTTATGATACCATTGTTTAGGTGCCCTGTTTAAGCCCATACAATGATTTAACGAGTTTGCATACCTTATGCTCATTTCCAATCATAACAAACCCCTCCGGTTGTTTCATACAGAAGATAACCTTTCAACACTATGAAAAGGTTGTCTCACAAATTTATTTAACATACAAGTATTACACTTATTCATGTCAAAAGATGGAATTAACTCATTTTTAGACATTACCAACATACGTTTATAATGAACATGTCCCAACCGAGCATGCCACAAAACAACTATTAACATCATGATTTGTGATAACCATATTTACAACATCATGCCGAATGAAATATATTGCTTGACACCGAAATAGACTCATCCATTTCCATTTTATGTTGTGCAACCGACCCAAAATGCGCAAGTAATTCATTATATTGTTCCATTACCGACCTTGAATCTACCATGTTATATTTCATGAAATTACCAACCAAGAAATTTTTACCGGATGCATCTTCATCCATGTATTTTGATTCTAAAGAATCCCAAAGTTCTTTGCGATTCAACATTTTGGTAAATATCGAACAAAGCATCGACATACCGTTTAGAATGTGGCCTCTACAAATGTAGTCATCATTCTCCCACTTGTTCTTCTTCTTCAATTCTTCCAGAGGTCCGTCCTCCAACACTTCCGGCATCGGTGTACTTAGTACATACACCACCTTCAAAGTTGTCAACAGAAAATGCATCTTTCTCTGCCATCTTCGAAAATTGACTCCATCGAACTTTTCCAACTTTCCAAAATTTGCAGTCATCTCCTTGACACTCGACATTGTTAAAAAAATAACTTTTGTAGATTGTTGTAAAAAGTGGCTTACACGGGAACAACAATGTCCAAAACAAACAAAACGCAAGAGATTTTGCGAGAATATTTAATAACTTGATATGAACGTAGAATCGTGAAACACTTTCCTACAAAAGTTATTTGCCCCGAATCTTATGCCTAGGGTAACACAAATACTTTTGTGAGATAAGACTACGTTTTCCCTTCGATCTTTAGGCACAAAAGATGAAGATGACCTTTGGAGATAATTTGCAAGTGTTTTATAATTTTGATAGGATCAAGGATGCATACATTTGTTGTGTGTATATTCAACAATGTAAAAAGCCTGTAAAAAGCACTTAGTTCCCAGAAAATTAGTTGTAAGTTCGAATATATAAGTTACAACCCAAGTGGAAAGGCACCATTTGGTTATAACTACCCAAAAAGGCCAAAAGGCACTTACAGGATGTTTTCGGACCACAGCGGGCGCCGTGGTCATAGGCGGGCGTGAAAGCCAAAACCGACCAAAACTCTTTGAATCACTTTTACACTAGTAGGAACACCACAGGCGGGCGCCTGTCACTCTGCTTCACCAAAATCTGATTTTTGGTCCTTTAACCGGTTTTCTGGTCCTTTAAGTGATTTTCCGAACTATACTTGCTTATTTTCCATCCGTATACTCATATACACTTGTATAAGCGTGCACTCCACACCTCCAAACTTATTATTAAGTGTTACGAGTATATCCACCCTTGTACTAAACCCCGATTACCTCAACGGCTTGTGATAATACTTAAATCACCAACATTAGCTACGTTACTAGTGAAGAAGATGGGGGAACTTGTTGCATTTGCCCGGTAAGATCTTATATTATCAAAATCTTAATATCATATGTAATAAAGTTTTGAGTGATCACGATGTCATAATCATTCAGACATATTGAATATCATAACGTAATGTGTCAGTGAGTGACAATAGCAATACTTTACATTTTTGTATGGTAATGCTACTACTGTCATAACCAATCATACAACATGATATGATATGACAGAATGACAGTGAGATCTTTGACGATATGACATATATTTAAAGAGATATCTTATTGTCAATCACGAGTGATCCATTTACACAACTATTGTGCATGTAAGTGAATCACTCATGATGTGCATTAAAAATACATGTCACGTCATCAAAGATCTTACCGTAACATCATGTTATGACATTCGTTATACAGGGATATTTGTTCTTGTTTATCCGTGGACATAGTTCAGTTAATTAACTGAACCACATAAATTCCAGAGCCTTTGTCTCACTTCTATTTTTTTTTTTCCTCCAGTGTTTTTGTTGTATAATTGTCGTTAAGGGTTATTGCTTGGATTTCGATCCCTAACAGAAATTATGATTTTCATACTTGTAGGAAGACTACGAAATCAATGTTTCTCAGATTGGTTTTCTGGAATGTGACCACGAGTTCCATTACGATTGCATTAAAAAGTGGATCAAAGAGAAAATACCTGCCCTATTTGCAAAAGGACAGGTTGAAGATCGATTAGTCCCTAATCAGATGCTGTTTTTTCTAAGAGGGTTGATTTTGTTTTTGTCTATCTTTATTCTGTTGAATTATTAATTCAGAATTTCTAGATTTTTATATTTTTATCTATGTATGTATCGAGATATTCATGATTGTCTTTTTGTTTTTGTGTGCATCAGAATTTGTGATGATGTGGACAGACACCTAGTTTATTCAATTTGAAGATGTGTCAAATGATCTCCTGTTCATCTTTTAAGTTATTCTTTTTTATTGTCTATTTATATTAGTATGAGTGATGCTACATATATTACGGTTGTGTCACAACGAGTACACTTCTACAACTTTCATTGATTATAGTGAGCCTAAATCACAGTCAATATGTATTACATTATAATCAATAGGGTGAAAATGTATGTTGTGTCAGTCGTTTTGACATAACCGTAGCATTTCTTTCTTTGCTGTTCAACTTTTTGCTCGAGTAATTTGGTTTGTTGAGTTTCAAGATTGAATATGCTCGACTCAAATACAGTTCGAATACGAAATGAGTCAATCTCGAACATTCTTATGCTCGGTTTGTTAGCCGCGAGCATGGTCGGATAAAAAATATTTGTGAAAAATGACGTCTAAACTAGATTAATATTTATTAAATTAATCCAGTGGATTTGCTTTGCTTGTGTTTTAGCTTGCTAGTTTTTGCTCTAGTTTGTTGGAAGGCTTTTGTTGGGGGTTTTGTTTTGAGTAGTTTTGTAAGACTTGACAATCTTGTCTAGCTCCTGGTTTGCTTCTTTATAATATTAATATATTTAATTGCAGTTCAATTTTTTATTTATTAAATTGTATGTTTTTCTATTCTTGTATGTATTTTAAATATATAACATATATATATCAAACATATTAGCTTAAAGATATACATACACACACACACACACACATATATATATATATCTATACTATATATATATAGAGGAAGGGTTTTAACCCAATTACCCGCTATTGATCCGCTATTGACCCGGAAAATACACACGTCTGACCCGCTTCCCACGACCCAAACCCGGATAATAAATCTTTTCTTTAAAAAAATAATTAACCCCCACTCGGCCACTCCCCTCAAACTCCCCCTTCCCACGTTCAGCTTCATCTAAACCCCCCCCCCCCCCCCCCCCCCCCCCCCCCCTCAATTACCCGCTCCGTTACCCACTTTAGAACGCATAAACATGTAAGAAAATGACCCGAATCTCTCCCCTCGCGTTTTTCCCCACGATCTCCTCCCAAAATACCTCCCACGCTCTGCATTCCAAAACTCCACACGACGACACGATCCCTAACCTCCACTCTCTTCATTCTTCTTTCTTATTCTCATTGAGGGATTCATTCTTCCTTCCAAGTCCAAATAACGTGAGAGACAAATCCGTTTTCCCATATCTCCAATCCACGAAAGGTTTTCTCCATTTAGAATGGGAACGGACAGACGAGCAGATATTCTGAAGGTGATTAATTGATGGACTCATGAGGTGCAATCCATCGAAATTTCTTATCTGTATCCGATCACTATCTATGGATCACATTTTTTTCTCCAAGGTATGTCCATTATCAACACAAAGGTGATCTCTTCTCATGAAAAATCTTATGAACTTTATTTTTGCTGGTGGGTGTAGTATTGTTTTCCGATTAATATGGATTTCAATTCACTATCCATTTTTTTTATTTTTTTTATATCTTTTCTTATTTATTTGGCGATTTTTTTATGGAATTTCACAAGTTTAGCGAATGTGAACGGTTCTGGTAAGAATTGTTTTACATTTTCGCAAAATATTGGATCTCTATTGTTTTTTTATTATAATTTCACTGCAGTGATAGAGCATTCGGGTGAAGCCGAAAGTAAGCGGTGAAGAAAATTAACAGTGGAGCGGATATTGTCATGCTAATTAAGCGTGTCGAGAAATATTTAGGTTTCTTTTGCTTGGTGGGTTTTTTCTTTTCTGGAGTTTTCTATATCCGTGTGTACAGATATTTTATTCAGGGGCTAAGCTTTATGAGCACTGTGTCGGTTTTTATTTCCGTGTGTTTATTTGGCGGTATTGCCCTTTTGCCTAATTGACCCGTTTTTGGTGTTTCAGGGTGGTTCTTATTCCATTGGCATTGCAATGTACTGATTGTGGAAGATATGCGCTTTTGTGTACGTGTGCTTTTCTTTCAGTTTTCTTAGCTTCGTTGTGGAGAAAATCCATGGAAGTTTTAAGTGGAGAACAACATGTTCTGTTAAACCAATGCTAAATATTATCAGGTCTGGGATTTTCGTGATTGCTTATTTGTGCTTTAGAACCTCAGACAACATGAATCTTTCTTTTTATAAATTTTCAATCGTTTAAGTTTTTTTATATTGCTTATCTTTGCGGGGAGGTGGGTAGATCCTCCACAGTATATACAATGTGAACCATCATTGTTGCAATTTTTTGTAATGAAATTCTTAATGTAACCATAAACACTTCTGCAGGTCCAATTTTGAGTCTCATATCTACTGAACTTGACAAGGCTTCTCATGGTTTTGTGGTTTTTTTTTTCATTATGGTAATTCCTGAGTTTTCTTACTTCGAAATTTAAGTGGTAGCTATGAATTAAGGTCCCTAATATTTATTCATGCCCTGTAAGCAAAAATCGTAAACATAGGAATTTGGACTTGACCAGTAATCGTGATGACGTTCAGGTTTCTTTTGCCTTTGCATAATTGTTGCAATTGATATGTTGCAACTGACCCTATTCTGCCCCGCTTCTTTGGTACATCTTCCTTATGTTTTCGCCCTACGGCAACAACTTCCGCACGGAACTACCCACGTTGTCTTTACTACTAACAACCCAAAATGACCCCATTATTCTGCTTCTCATCGGGAAAAAACAGACCAGTTTCTTTCCTCACATCCACACTCTCAATATCTTCCATGGAATGACGGTCTGGAGAGAAATTGACCATAGTTGTTACGGCGCCAAAGAAAGAAAAAAACCAGGGACATTAACAACGATTTGAGATAAAGTTATCATCGGTCCGGAAATCAAGAAAGCTGGAACGCACAGCTTGATCTATCAGGTTTCATTTGATTTTTGTTTTCGTGTGCCGATCGAACTTCTCACGGTAGAATTAACAGTTCTTATTTCAATTTTTTTTTCTTTCAATTTAATCTTTAACCTCTTATGTTCAACCTGCTGTGTTCAGTGGTTCTGTTCGGTCTGTAGAGACGGTTGTGGTTCTGGCATAGAGAGACTGTGCGTGGACTTTCATTTGATGTTTTTGTGAAATTGTGACTGCACCGGTGAGTTTTTTTTATTAATTATTATTTTTTCGTTTCATTATATGGGTTTTTGACATAATTGCATCATGGGGTGTTCAGAGAGAAGATGAGTGCTATGAACAATGGTAATATCATCATTGAGAGAGGTTATCCGGCCCTCCAACGGGTGGTCAAATTGTGGCTGGTAATTTTTCTCTTTGGGTAACCCATAGTTATTTTGAATAACATATATTTACAAAATATTTTTATTTGGTACATGAGGAGTAGTTGCAGGACAAATTTTGTGAACTAGGTACACTGACAAAGACACCTACAATGGAGATGTAAGGCATTTCAGTTTTAAAATTTAAGTTGAGGTGAATAATTTAATCTTTATGTTTCATTTGTTTCGTTTTTTTGGTGTGACATTGAAGGTTTTTTTTTTCAGTAGTTGATCAAAAATAGAAATGTTTGCAAAAGGTTTATGATGAATCCATATTCCGTTGCCGTATTTCTAAGTCAAGTGTTGCATTTGGTTGGAGGTTTTTCGGTTAGAGGTAATCCAATACGATGGTAAGAAATAACAAAGATTTATTATGTAACTATTGGTCGTAGGCAACCTATTCTTTCGCATGATTTTGCGTGTGATTGTTTACTGTTGCATTTCCTTGGTTTCCCCTTAGTTAACTTGACTATTTTTCCTAGGCTTGAAATAACTTTTGTTGTGCTCGAAAGGCATTTGGAATACCTGTTTTATTCCGGTTCAATGCAAGACGCACTTGATCGTTTTCTAACGTGAAAGTTTATTCAGTTACGTACTACTATCAACGTAAGTCTTTTCTTTAAATGTTTTTCTCCCGATCATTCTTTCTTACGAGTTACGTGAAAGTTTACGGTTTTCATATGTTTGTTAAGCTTCTTATGAATTTGGTTGGTATAGTTTTGTATTTTTCGTTTTTCTGAACTATGGATTTCTTTCTGGAATTGGTGGTTGACAATTAGTGTGCAGCTGAGAATTGTTAGGATTGTTGTTTTGTTTTATTGCATTTTGAATCGAGTTGACATTGCTTCTAAAGACTCAGGGTGAATTGTGGTGGTGCCTCGAGTAGCAGTGGCACGGGGAGTGGGTCGGATCCGGCTGAAGAGCCTTGGTTTATAGTTAACCAATTGGAAGTGTTCGATAAAATAGTCTAGCCAAGAAGTATCAATAGTTGTTTGCCCCATTTCTTTCTTTTTTTTCCCCTTAAAACTTACACATTCATGCGTAGCTCATAATGTGCGATGAATTAGTTTTTACAATTTCCTCATCACAGATTCTACACTTAAGAGTTGAGCCATCATCTTCACTGCATTTATCCACCTGACAATTCCACAGGTCTTCCATTTCATCAATCATCAGGAACTTGGTATTTCGCTACTAAATGAGATTATAATTTTGTTTGATGTAGATGTGGCCTGATCTAATTCAAAAAGGTAAAGGTGGAGGCTTGGATGTTATTCAGACTTATATTCTTGAGTGGTTATGAGCCTTCTCCTCGAAATGTATGTGTGTATATATAGATATATAGATATGCCTTCGCCATTCGCAAGCCTGAAAAGTTAAATCTCGATAACCAGATTTCTTTCCAATGCCAAATAGCTCCAATGAACACAAATTCATTTCTGAATCGGTATGAGCATTTTAAAAAAATATATATATAAATTACGTATTCTATCTTTTCTCAATATGGTGCTTTGATTGTGTCTTTTTAATTTTTTTTTTATGTCGGCCTTCTGCAAACGCTGACAAGATATCTTTGAAGCTATAACAATAGGATAAGCAAGCCACCATTTAAGGAATACGATTGAGTTTAAGAATCTGCTTCGTCGACGAAATGTAGAGATCGATTGACATGTTTTTTAAACGATGAGATTCACATGTATTGATCTGAGGTAATAATGTTATATTTCTACCGGCCAGTCCTATTATTTATCTATTATTTGTTTTTTTATTTCCGTTTTCTATCGACAGCAAGTTTCTCATCCCTGCTTTGATTGGGTTATAGACCCTTTTTTTTAGTTTGACAAAAAAAATTGTTTGTAATGAACATTTTTCAGTTTCATATATTCCATATTATTGCATTTTGCAGTTTCTCATTTTAATGCAATATGAGTGTCTGTATATGTTTTATGAGACATTGAAATACTTTCTTCGTATTTTTGACGGCCCATTTGCAGATGTTTTACGTGGGTTACAACCATGCATCGCGTTCTCTAATACTTGATGTTGCATGACATAAGATTTTACCGTGCTTTCCAGCTGTTGTTGTTACCCTTTATCGGTAATTAACCAAAAATCAAGCAACGTTTTAAAAAGAAAAATAGGCAGCTTTGGATTTTTAAGGTCTATTACAACTTTTTTTTTCTTTTTTTCTTTTTGTGTGTGTTCTTTGCATATTCTTTTTGTTTTATTTTATGCTTAGCAGATCTGGAGCTGGACACGACTTATGCACTCATTTTTTTCTTGAACTCTTTCATCCATGAGTATTGAAAATTTTGCTCATCGGGGTTTTCCATTATCTTTTTCTTTTTTGTGCTTTGCAGTTATTGTAACTACCTTGATGCATATCTACAATTTGACAAAACCTTTTTTTTAGTTTAGTTTTCAAAGTTCGTGAATTCAGGTACTGATTTCTTTGTGTATTCATGTAAGAACCCACAACATGTAAGTACAATAAGTTGCATCTACTCAAGTGAAAATATAAGTTTTTCTTCTCTATTTGTTCGCTTTGCAAGTGTTAAAACGCCGAGTAATGTGCAGATTGTGGCTACTTACATATATATATAACTTTTTTTTTCGTTGTCTTTCTATCAATTGTGAAATTTTCCTTGCAATAACAAATTTTTAATGATGTTTGTCATTTTCTCGTGCAATGCACGGGTTTGTGTCTAGTATATATATATATATAAAGGGATTTAACCCGATTACCCACTTTGACCCGCTCCGACCCAAAAAAAAAAAAAAAAAAAAAAAGAGACCAGAACAATTAACCGTGTAGAAAGAAAAAGAAAAAGAAAAAATTACCGCCTCCACTCTATTCTCTCCCACGTAGCCCCTCTCCACTCCCACTTCTCTGATGAAATATTTCCCTTCCCCAACCTCCAGATCGTGATAGCATGGGTTTTAGCCATGAACTAATAGTTCTCCCATGATTCTAATTCCTTCCAAATAAATCTCAGCGGCTCCATCCCTCCGACCAAAACTTCATCATACGACATATTTTTTGAGGTGATTTTATTATTACTAATTTTTTTATTTTGTAGATTTGTTTTTCACAATTCAAAGCTTTCTAAAGATTAAATTTCTAATTTTTCCATTTTTATCAATATCGATTTATTCATGCCTTGGGTTAATTTTTCGTAGGAAGTTCTTATGCCGATTTCAAGGATACTTTCCGTGATGGATTTTGGATCCTCTAAATTTGATTTGTTTTGGCGTTTGGTTGCTAGACCGAATTACCAACAGAACAATGTGGTACGTAAATCTGCTTTTAATTGGTGATGAGTTCTCCTTGAAGTGTTGTCTGGAAAGTTCTTAAAGGAACTTCCTTTTCATTTTTGCCTCCGTTTTATTGACACTTTCCGTGATGGATATTGTATCCTCTGAATTTTGTTTTGTTTTGTTTCTTTCACAGATTTTGAAATGTTTGGTGTTTGGTTCTTACTATGATTTAGCAACGGGACAATGTGGTTTATGACTCAGTTTTGATTTTCCCAATCAAAGCTTTCTAAATGTTATCTCTTGGAGTTTCTTTTTCTTTCTTCTATTCCTTTTTCAGGGATTTGGGATTTCTGAACATAAAAATGATCAGTGGATTGTTGATGCGGTTGGGGAAATGAATGTTGAGCCTCTTTTACTTTGAGGTGGCGACTACATTGGTGGATGTACTAAGTTTCGATATTTTTTCTCCTCTTCGTTTTGCAGGGATTTGAGATTTGTGAACATCATGATGATCAATGGATGAGAAATGTGGTTGGGGAAATTGACAATGGTAATTGGAATAAAGATTGTTCGTCTGCATTGAATGCTCTGTTCATTTTCTTTTTCATTGATTCAAACCTTTGTAATGATTTTATTTTCTTGACCTGCATCTGATTCCTAACTTCAGTTTCTGGATTTCCCTGTTATTTTTTCAGGTTACGATGAAATTAGAATAAGAAAATAAATGGTTTCTTTAAATTCATATGCAAGAGACATGGGTTAATGTACTCTCTCGGTGACCATTGCTTAAATTTTACTACCTAATAGCGAGTAACAATGGATGACATTGTGTGCTCCTGTTTTACGCGGATCATGATGTGCTTTAGGCTAAAATTTATTGGTAGATGATTTTATTCTTTTTGTCCAAATAAAAGCTTATTGGAGTGATCTTACCATTGATTGTTTTGTTGATGTCTCCAACCATCATTTTTCCACAACGATCACACTCGGTATGCTTTTTTCTTGGTTTCAAGTGATTTTATATGTAACTATTAGTTATGTTGTGAATAATATCCCTGCTATTTGATTATGTGAATATCGATGGTCAAGACTCAAGATGCAATTATTTCTTTATTTTTTTCCCTTCATGGAAATTTGTAAAAAAAATTATAAAGGAATTCGACGAAAAGTACTCGAGTTCCTTAAGTTGGATTTTAGCTGTCATTTTGGTTCTATGGCATAGTTTCCTACGTAACATCAGTTTTTATATCTAAAACACTAAACTACAATATTATTGTTTTCAAATTGTCATACACTCTTACTTAATACAGCACATTAAGTTGCTAAAACACAGCTTATAGGATTTGTTGGTTTAGTTGTAGTTTACCTTTTTCTTGGTTGAGGTGGGTTGATGGTGGCATTGTTTTTTATGTAGGTTGATTTAGATCTTTTGGGTTGATATGTGTTTTTTATTGTGTGTGGTCTTCAGTTTCATATAATTAAAGTGAATAAAGCTTTAAAGACTTTTCACAATAAAAATGAATTAAAGCACATTATTATTGTCTGAGTCGGTGGTGTGAGACGCTTGCTTTCTGCACTTTCTTCTTATATTTCTGCCTAACATCGTAATAACTTAAATTGTCACAGGTAACTTAACGGATACGAAGCAAAGGTCCGGGGTAAAAATGGCATGCTTTTACATGTTGCTTAGCGCTTTGTACCAAGATGGCAAGCTTGATGAAAAAGATGAGCTTTGGACAGGGATATTTGAGAGTCAATATAACATGATAAAAAGTTTTTGGTACTATGATGTCAACTCTTCTTATTTTGTTTTCAATGCCGAGTTATGCTTATCCTCCCACTTCTTATTCATATTCTTCTTTCATTTGAATCCATTGGATACCATACCGGTAACCACCAAGTCTTGATCTTCTTCTTTTTTTTCTGCTTTTTTGTGCTTGAAATGTTAAGTAATTTTCAAAATGCCCTAATTAATATGATAGTCATATTCTATACCTCCTTGACCTGTTAGGATAACGGTGTATTTGAAATTGATATGAGTCCAAATTCCATGAAACATGAACGTTCTGATGCTTCATGTATTTGTTGAGTTTGATGAATTTGTAAAAGAAGGCATGATTTACTTTTGTACTCCATATTTATTTTGAGGAGAACAAATGCCAAAGCAACTGTTTTGTTTGTATGTTGTGTGATACTTATTTGTGACAGGGTTTTGAGGAGAATAAGCACATTGACCAGTAGTAAACACATTAATAAACACAGCTGGCTAGACTAAAGTTAGATGGCACATACAATAAACATGAGCATATAAACACATTCTTGATGATGGCAAGCAGAGAGAATAATCACACATCATTTTCGGCGACCATTTCGGAGTTTGATTCCCCTGTGTCATACATGTTGGTGATGAAGAAAAGATAATTCGATGCCGATAAGGTAAGCATTGATTTTTCCAGTGGTTTTAATTTCCTACATCTAATGGTGTATGGTTTTCATTTCGTTTGAATTTTGCAATGGGTTATGTTAACAATGTGTCATACTTCAGGCATTTCGATGGCACATACAATAAACGTGGCAGATGTAGGTATTTCGATTTGGTTATTTATATTACAGAATGAGCTTGGAGTAATGCTACGGAAAGAAAAAGATGTTGGATGGTCCAAATGCATAGCAACATAGCAGTACAAATACAACAATATTAGTAGGTTAATATTTTTGCGGAATAGTGTTTTATCAAGACAGGTTCAAGGATCGCAGCTGCACATCCAATCCTAAGCATAGCATAACCGTGGGTTGGTTAAACCATCAGTAAAAAGAAATGCTTAGAGTTGGTATTGAAAGGTTTGAGCTTACAATTTAGGTCTTGAAAGTTTTTTTTTTTTTTTTTTTTTTTTTTTTTTTTGAGAGGAGGTCTTCAAAGTTGAAATGCAACTACTCACCATGTAATGCAAGGGTTTTTCCTCCCACTTTTCCATATAAGCAAATGATGGATTTTCTTTTGTTGAGAATAAATAAATGTATTTGTAGCAAAACAAAATATAAATTCAATGTTATTGCTTATGTTATGGCCTATGCTTTTATCTTTATTGGTGTGGTTTGTTACGAAATTAACCTTGATGATTTGCCTGGAAACATTTTTCTATACAAAATTCTCCATGGGCTTGATGTTGCTTCAGCTCCTGGATAGTTTTTTTCTTCGGGTTTTAAATGTTTTTTTTTTTCGGTTTTGATAGAAATATGATGATGAAAAACTGTTATAACTTTTGAAAATATCGTCCGTGCAAACGCACGGGTTTTTTCTATATATATATATATATATATATATATATATATATATATATATATATATATATATATATCATAACCTTATGAAATAAAATTGAACTTTTATTTAAGTCAAAACAAAGCTCGAATGCAGCTCGAGTTCAAGGGGGCTCGTGATCGATCATATCAAGTTCTTGTTCGAACTAAAGTTCGTATAATTTAAAATACCTTCGATCGACTCGATAAACCTAATACTCAACTCGGATCGTTTACGCTTAACTCTTGTATTAATTTGTGCTGAAAATACAAGGCTGTTATTGGTGTTTTTCACCGGATATCAGCCTTTGAAATTGTAGTGGTAGGCATATGTTATTGGAGTTAATTGCTTGTAACCGATCCATGCTCTGAATTTTTAATTTTTCGCTTGAAAGAAACAAAACAAAAAACAAAAAACAAAATAAAATGAATTCTCATAACGTGTTGAAACAAAGTATTGCGGTGTTACAAAAAAAAAAATTAAAATAAAATTCCATACACGTGTTGAAACAAGCTAGAACGGTGAAACAACAAAATGATTTCCTGACTTGCCACCAGTGGCGGACCCAGGATTGAATATTAGGGTGGTCTTGATTTTCAAATTAAATGAAAATACAAGTCCGCGTAACAAAAAAATCTAATGCAAAATAATTTCATTAATCGTAAATCAAGTTACGAACATATATATAATATAGTAAAGTGTTGTATTTCTAAATATAATAAGTGTAGCTAGAGTTTGTTTTTGTGGTTTTTAACTTTTATAACTAGATTTTGATGGTATAAGATAGAAAAAAAATTGCAAACGCGTTTCGAATGTGCACCCGGTTTTGTGGTGTGTAATTATTATAATTAGATTTAAAGGTAAGAAAAAAAAATCAAGATTTAATTTAAAAGATCTAAGGTAAAAGGAAAAAAATTATATTTAGATTGTATAAGGCATAAAACACGTACTATAAGCATGTTCAATGGAGTAAGATAGAAAAGAATAAAAATATTGCTTACAACATGTTTTGAACCCATGACCTTTAGATAAAAAAGATTTAAAAAAACAGTTAATACCACTAGGCTAATGAAGAATACCTTTAAAATTAAGAAGACGTTAATACATATACTAATAACAAAACTAACACAATTTCACAAAAAAAAAATTGTTTTTTTTTCCTTCAAATTTTGGGGTGGTCTTGAGACCACCCCACCTCCTTTGTGGGTCCGTCCATGCTTGCCACCGAGGATCCTCGTCACCTTACATTTGTTGTTTTGTTTTTATGCATGTCAAACTACATGTAACGTCAATCAAGAAGTTTTTTCACTGTACATTTGGCATTCAAATTTTCTCCATGTCAATTTTTTTTTGAATAGCAAATTTAATAGATGTCAAAATGCCAACATTGTCTTTCAATTTGTATTGTGCAAGTGTCTTCCCATTTATATTGTGCAAGTGTGGAGCCTCTTTATTGTCCTTGTGTACACTTTGTATGACTTTGTGTGACATGTTGGCAGAGCTTGTTATATGCCCACATTTGAGGTGGCGTGTTGACGTGCTTAAAATATTAATTATCTATCTGTTTCTCTTTGTTGGCCTTGTGTGCCTGTATATGTTGTGTGCCATGTTGGCTTTGTGTGCCCTTTATATGCCTTTGATGCCATGTTGGTCCAGACTTGCCACATTTGAGGAGCGTGTTGAAGTATTTGAGATATTAATTATCTACCCTTTGAACACTTGAGGGGTTTGCTGAAGTGATTAAGATGCTAATTATGTGCCCTTTATATGCTTTTGTGCAGGGCCGGCCCACCCATTATGCGGGCCATGTGGCCGCCGAAGGCCATCGTCAGAGCAGGCCCGCAATTACATGTTTTGCTTAAAAAAATCTTGTAGGTCCAATCCCAACCAAACTAATATAAGGTGTGAAAAAATTACATGAATCGATAAAAGCTCAAATTATAGGCCAAATAACATAATGTGTTAAATTTTTTTTCGTGAATTGACAATGCCCAAATTATATGCCCAAATTTATAATAACTCAGATGCATCAATTCGAATTTCATAGGTGCAACCGTTCAGCTAAGGGTGTTTTAGCTTTCGGGGGCGTTGCCCTCGAGCCCAATGAGTTGACGCTGGCCCCTCGACCTGACTGGGCACGTCAAACCCCGCTTTGTTACGGCAACCCAAATCAAACAATAACAAAATATGAATTTTTTTTAACTTCAATGAATTTGAATTTTGTATGTAAAGATTTCAAAAGCACGATGCTGAAAAATATTTGTAAGTATGTTTTCGAAAAAAAAACTGTGAACTAAAAGGCCCAAAAAATTTCAAGGCCTGCCATGCTTTTGTGTGCCATGTTGACCTAGACTTGTTGCCCTTTATATGCCTTTATGTATCATCTTGGCCCATGCTTGTTATAGGCCCACACTTGAGAGGACGCGTTGAAGTGTTTAACATGCTAATTATCTACCCGTTTGATGATACAAATTATATCGCCATCAGTTGGGCCGCACCAAGGAATCTGCGACTACATCTATGGCGACGCCAAAAGGTGTTGAGATCAAGGCCGCCGCCAACAACCCTTCCTAGCGCCTCGCCAGAGCTAGGTGGTCGGTGGGCGATCATAAAGACAAGGCTCTCTAAGGAGGCCGCACAAGACTTGAGAGGAAAAAGGGGGCGAAGGCCAGGCGATGAAGCTGGCGACCTGGGCGACCTCTAATTGTCGCCGCCGGGATATTACATCCACTTGCTATTAGATATTGTACCCACTTGATGTCAGATATTTAGCATTTGCTTAGCTACCAAGACTAGTGACTAAGCTGCTTCCGCACCGCCAATCTTTGCTTCACCCCTAAGTTTAATCTTCCTATAAAAGGAAGTCTTGTATAACCTAATTCGATATATTCTAATAAAAAAAAGAACAGGCCAAAGCTCAAAAAAAAAAAAACTCATCTCACCGTCCTCCTCTCACCACCGCCTATCTCCGGCCAATATACAAACAAGCCAGATATCCACACCATTAACACCGCAACGCCATCGTGACGTTTTCTGCATCGTCAGTTGGCTCCGTTACCGGGAAACCCTTGCAACAACTTGCTCACGATTCCAGGCGTGAAAATCATCAAAGAAGTAATAACACACGGCGGATAGAAGGAATCTCACCTCCGCCGGTCAAGAAACATCCGGATGTATTTATTCATCCAAGCTGCGTTCAAGAAAGAGGTAATCTTACAAAGAAAAACCCTCACCTAAACGAAACACTTCTGAAAAATCTCACTTTTCCGAGGTTATTACACACGGATCCTCACCACTCCCCCCGGAAAGTCGCTACAACAAATGACGGGAAGTAAAGGGACATCTAACACCCAAACCCCGGCAAAGGGGGGCATGCAACATCGAGGCTCGTGGAGAGGGAGTAGGAGAAACACTTGATAATCTCCCCGCGAGAAGGAGAAGGGTCGCAACGAGGGATCCTATCACCTAGCGACGCCGGGAATGTCATTAACCAAAAGGCCAAGTCAAAAGAGGCCAATCTTTGCGATAAAGGGGCTCGCAAAGAGAGAGCGAGGTCACAACAGAGTCAAAAGTCGACCCCCGAGACAAGACCAGGCTCCCTGGAGGACCCTGAGATCGCGGAAATGAGAGAGTATGCAAGGTATGCGGAAACTATGTACTTAACTAACTCTCGCCTGGTAGCGAAGGGCCAGGCCCCAATGGCGATACGACCCCCGAATCCTTCTAGGAATGAAACTGCTCCCGCGGACATAAACAAAGGTCGCCATAGTCAGATCCAAGAAATTGAGATAGAGGAGAGTGTGCATTCGTCGGGTCGCAAAGGATTGAGGAGAGAAATCGCGCAAAACTCAACACCCCCGGATCGCGATCACCAGAAGGGTAAGACACTCGAAAAAGGATCAACCTTCAAGAGGTTGGGTGAGAAGGACAAGGCCTCGGCCCCAAGTCGTCTCAGCCTTCCAGGAGAAAGAATACCCCCGACCAGATAGGAGCGCGCAGGACGCTCGGATAATAATAAGGGAGAAAAGAGCTCGCCAGGAGGGGTCGCAAGACTATGGAGAATCGAGAGCGCAGCGGGGAGCGGGGCGATGGCGGTGCACCGTCGCGGCCCAGATTCGACTCTGCCTTGGCAGAACAAATGGAAATAATGAAAAATGAGCTCGCAGAGCTAAAGAAGTCGAGGCCTGTCGAAAGGGCCGCACCGGTCTCAGAAATCGACGTGCTCGCTAAAAGAATCACAGAGACATTTCCTGCCAGCAACGAAAAGGTTAGCTACCCCAGCTATAATTACTACAATGGCAACTCTTGTCCGAACGACTGGCTCACCGCTTTCCAGGGCGGCATCACCTTAGCAACTCAGAACAAGTCCGCCTGGTGCATCGCTTTAGTCGGTAGCATGCAGGACAGGGCAGCGTCCCGGATACGCGGGCTTCCCCGTGGCTCAATCAAAAGCTGGGAAGACCTATCGGAAAAATTCGTCAGAGAATTTGAATCGGCAAGTAGACCTAAGAAAACCATAGAGGACCTTTATGAGGTTCGCATGGGAGGGCATGAGTCTGGAAAAGAGTATTACGAGCGGTTCATCAGAATATACGATCAGACAAGAAATATTCCGGACGACGCATTTATAACGTGTTTTCTCACAGGGATCGCCAAGGGTCCGATGAAGACAGAATTTAACCTGCGGCCCCCCAAAGCGGGTCTCAGGTAAATGCTGGAAAGGGCTTGGATGATGGGAGTCAGCGAAGCGCCATCCTCTGGGAAATCCAAACCCAAAGCAGAGCAACATTCACACGAAGAGGATCGCGCGGAGGATCGCAAGAGGGAGAAAGGGCAATGATGCTAGCCGCGATCGTGAGGCAAAGAAGCCTTACAAATTCAGCGAGGATAACTTTACCCCGCTCAACACAAAAGCATCCCAGATATTGTTCGAGATTCGCGAACATTTCGACAAACCCAAACCCATGAGGGGTGATCCCGACGGTCGCGATAAATCGAAATACTGCGACTATCACAAAGATCACGGTCACGTCACGGATGAATGCTTCACATTGAGGCGAGAGATAGAGAGGCTGATCCGTGAAGGGCCGGCGACTAAGTATAAACGAGATGGGAATACCGGTCTTGGACAGGGTCGCCAACCCCGCGTCTATCAGAGGGAAGTTCAAGTTATCCATGGGAATATTCCCAGCAACAATCAGCTGAAATCACAGATACATCAAATCAATACGCGCGGTTTTGAGAAGCAGATAGTGTTGGGGGAAAATGAGAAGGGAATTCTATTCACTAAAAGTGAGCTGACCACGGTCGACGGTCCCATGGAAATACCCCTCATCCTCAAAGTCGGGGTGAACGACAAGCACGGCGTCAACATGGTAATGGTCGACATTGGGGCTGGCCGCGACGTCATCTATTTCGACTGTTTAAAACAGATCGGATTTGGAGAGGCCAAGTTGAAGCCTTATCTCGGGATACTCGAGGGCTTCACCAATGATACGGTACGGGTCAAAGGCACCATCGATCTCAGCATCACTCTTGGCGATTACGAACCATGTCGAACTGAGGTGGTCACTTTCCTAGTTATCGATCTCCCCTCGTACTACAACATGATTTTGGGGATCCCAGCTATGAGAAAATTTCAAATGGTGGCGTCTGTTCCTCACCAAAGGGTCAAATTCAATATAGGGGACGAAATTGGGGTCGCCATAAGCCGACCCGGATTCTTCCTCGAATACATGACCAAGAATAGAGTCGACTCCAAGCGACCCAGAGTAGAGGGTTTTAATATGATCACAGATCAGATCGCCGCGATCAAGGAGGTTGCAGAAGAAATAGTAGAGGTTGAAACGTTACAGACCCGCGACGAGCCGGACTTCATCGCCGAGGACGAGCTGGTCGAGGTCATTATAAATAACGAGCACCCTGATCAGAAGGTCAAGGTAGGATCGCAAGCCGACGAGAAAGAAAGGGAGGACCTGATCGGGCTTCTGAAAGCAAACTTGGACGCCTTCGCCTGGGAAGTGACAGATATGAGGGGAGTGGAGTCGGAGATCGCCTTGCACCATCTAAGCGTCGATCCCCACTTCAGGCCGATCCAACAAAGAGCGCGCCAATTCTCTACAGAAAAGGAGGTCGCAATAAGGAATGAGGTCGGAAAGCTCTTAACGGCTGGCATTATCAAAGAGCTGCAATACCCCACATGGTTGGCAAACATGGTAATGGTAAAAAAGCATAATGGCAAGTGGCGGATGTGCGTCGACTTCACCGACCTAAACAAAGCTTGCCCTAAGGATCCTTACGCACTGCCCCGAATTGATAAAATGGTCGATGGGATCGCAGGTTTTGAAGCGCTGAGTTTTCTTGACGCTTATTCAGGCTACCACCAGGTCAGGATGGCTGATGAAGACAAGGAGCTAACGGCCTTCAGGGCCGCCGGTGGACTATATTACTACGAGATGATGCCGTTTGGTCTAAAGAACGCAGGTTCGACATACCAAAGGATGGTGAACAAAGTTTTTAGTACACAAATAGGCAGAAACATGGAGGCTTACATCGACGATATGGTCGTGAAATCAAGTCGCCAGGATCACCTGGAGGACCTTCGCGAGACCTTGACAAACGTAAAAAGTCACTCGATGAAGTTAAACCCCGCAAAATGCACTTTTGGGGTCCAGGTGGGGAAATTTTTGGGCTTCATGGTTAGTCAGGGGGGGATCGAGGCAAACCCAGAAAAAATCGAGGCACTAATAAATATGAGCGAGCCAACCAACGTTAAGGAGGTACAAAGGCTGAATGGAAGAGTGATAGCCCTGGGAAGGTTTATATCAAAATCCGCCGAGAAAAGCTTACCCTTCTTCAAAATTCTAAAGGGAAATAAAACCTTTTTGTGGACAAAAGAGTGCTCTCAGGCTTTCGAAGAACTCAAGGCCTACCTCTCAAGCCCGCCTCTCGCTAACCGGCCCGGCGATCGGAGACGTCTTGTCGTTATATCCGGGCCGCCTCGATAGGGCCGTCGCCGCAAAGCACTTATCAAAGAAGAGGGTACCTCGCAAAAGCCTCGTCTATTATGTTTCTAAGGCTTTAAGCCCAGTAGAAAGTCGTTATTTTAATATCGAAAAATTAGCCTACTGCGTTGTTATCGCCGCCCGAAAATTAAGGGCTTACTTTTCGTCGCATTCAATAATAGTATCGTCGGACGCGCCGCTACGGCGGAGTCCTTCACAAGCCGGACTTATCAGGTCGCTTACTACGCTGGGCCATCGAGCTCACTGAATTCGATATCCGATACGAACCTCGAAAGGCCATCAAAGCTCAGGCATTGCCCGATTTCATCGCCGAGACAAGTTTCAATGAGGATATCCCGCAACAAACCGATGCAAGACGTAGTCCCGACAGAGCTACCACAGCGGACGAGCCTCAGCGGCCAAGTCACTGTTGGCAACTCTACGTCGATGGCGCCGCCAACCTCAAAGGTTGCGGTGCGGGGATCATTTTACTTGAGCCTGGAACTTCAGAAGAAATCGAGAAAGCTTTAAGATTTAATTTCACTACGTCAAACAACCAGGCAGAATATGAAGCAGTCATCGCGGGACTTGAGCTCGCAAGATCCATGAAGGTCGAGAATGTGCAGGTTTTCTGCGACTCACAATTGGTTGTCAATCAAGTAACCGGGTCGTTCGGCATCCACTGCGAAATTTTGCAAAAATACATTAATCTCGTCAAGAGGCTGGAAAGCAGCTTCGAGTACTGCAAATTTACCAACATTCCCCGAGAGGACAATCACAGAGCTGATTATTTATCCAAGCTAACCAGCGAGGACGAAGTAAGCAACCCCTCAATTATGGTAGAATATCTGTCAGGACCTGCCATCGACAGGATCGAGGTAATGGACTTACAATACACCAACCCTTGTTGGATCGACTTCATGAAGGATTACATCGATTCCGGAAAGCTTCCCGAAGAGCCAATCGAGGCAAAAGCCCTGATCAGGAGAGCCGCCAGATACACCATCTTAAACAATGTCTTATATCGACGGTCATTCTCTAAACCATTGCTGAGATGCGTGCGACCTGAAGAGGTCAAGGGAATCCTCATAGAGCTGCATGAAGGGATATATGGCGGCCATCCCGCCAGCCGCACCCTCGCTCAAAAAGTCTTATTAGCAGGATATTATTGGCCGAAACTCGCGGAGGACGCCAAGGAGTATACTAAGGCCTGCGATGTATGTCAAAAATTCGTGGATATTCCTAGGCAGCCATCAGTTGAACAAAGCATTGTCGTCGCCGTATGGCCCTTCGACATGTGGGCCATCGACCTCATCGGGCCATTAAAAAAGGGCCGCTCGGGATGCGAGTATGTGGTGGTCGCCGTGGACTATTTCACCAAGTGGATCGAAGCCAAGGCTTTGGTAAAAATCAGTACCAAAGACATAACTTATTTTCTGCTCGACCAAATATGGACCAGATACGGCGTCCCCGAGTAATAGTGTCAGATCACGGACCTCAGTTCAGGGAGGAATTCGACTCATTCTGCGGAGAAAACAATGTCAAACATTGGCAATCATCAGTATGCTATCCGCAGGGAAATGGTCAGGCCGAGAACGCAAACAAACAAGTACTCAGTGTGCTGAAAAAGAGCCTGGGCGAAAAAGCGGGTAAATGGCCTGATCACCTCCCCGCGGCTTTATGGGCGCTTAGAACGTCGCGGAAAACAACTACAGGGGAAACTCCATTTGCCTTGACATACGGATCCGAAGCTATGGCCCTACCAAGTTTAAGGGTCGCGCATTTCAGCGAAATGGATAACCCGCTCAGAAGAAAGCTCGATCTCGATTTAGCGGAGGAGCGGCGTATCGAATCATATGGACGTTTGCTCAATTGTAAACAGGCCGCCAAGCGTCACCATGACAAACACATTCGAGGTCATCACTTCGCCGTCGGAGATTATGTTTTGCGAAAGACGCAGGCCACCGGCCACGAGGCCAAGAAAGGGAAGTTATCGGAAAATTGGGAAGGCCCAGAGAGGATCGCTCGTGTAGTCAAGAAAGGAACTTACGTATTATGTGATAACCAAGGTCGCGAGTACAACCGACCTTGGCATGCAGATAATCTGAAAAAATATTATATGTAAAACGTACATCTGCCCGCATGCGAACAGAGCATGTGGAATGAAAGCAAAATAAAGGAACATCTTCATTCATAAAGAGGAAATACAATTGTTTCCGGCAAATCTGCGGCCTACAACGCCCTTCGATCTAGCCCAAAAACAAGGGGGCCGAAAAAAAAAAAAAAAAGCCTAATGGGTGTACCTAGAACGATCCAATGAATGCTTTGGCACCCCAGCCAAACTACATAGCTTGGTTATTAACGAAGCAAAAGGGAAACGACGATTACGTTCCATGGAAACTGCAAAATTAACCGCCTCACGGTGAATCAGGATTCCCCAATCAATGTCAACCTGGTGGTCGCGAATGGCGTGCAAAATAAGAGCTTCCGCTTCACTAACAGCCTCGCCATCCATGGTCGGTAGGGCGCGTGAGTTGATAAACTTTTTTCACTCACGATTGCTGCGAGACAGGTCGGATGCAGGTCCCAATACACGAGGCCGTTCAGAGTCTGGAAAGAGCTCACGGATGGCCCGACGCAAGCGAGCCTGCTTATTCAACTCATCGCCAAGGCCCCAGGCGACCTCATAATGGGATGAGGGGTCGATAGCGGGTATACCCAAGGCACCATTGATAATTTCCGGAGTAAAAACAACCGCGACGCCACGAAGGTTAATACAGCTAGCAGTCCCTTCAGATGCGACTTCAGATAGAATGGAGTAGAACTCCCTCACCATTGTAAGATTGGAAAGTGTTGATGAGGGTGGCAAGACGAAATCTGCCCACCCCGAAAAACGCACCCGCAACAGAGAGCTGTCACCCTCAACCTTGCTCTGATTTAGACCCCTCTCCTTCGCAGGCTCAACCCATTCAAAATAGCGCCAGAAATGATCTTTAGCAACGGCAGAGGCAGTAAAGAAGAAGGGGGATACATCACGAGTAGGACGGGCTTTAAAAACTCGCACTCTATCCTCTCCAGATGGTAGAGACATGGTTCTCACAACAAAAATTTACGCAAAAAAAAGAGAGTAAAAATGAGGTTAGTGTGCCTCCTCCTTTTATAGCAGAAGTTAGCAAAAGGAACGGCCACGATCAATCAGATCCTACGGCCAGGCATAGCGCGGTTTATCTGAAATTTGAAATTCAAAGAACGCATTTAATGCCTATCGGTCATCTGCCCACGATTCTAGGCTATATTTATGCACAGTTACTAGCCCGAGATTTTAGGCCGTTTTGAACACATATACTGGCAGTGAGCTGTCAAGTCAATCCAGATCCCTGGATTCCCGACAAGCACGACAGCCGAGAAAGGCTAGTTCAGTCAAATCAATTCAGCTCCCAAGTTTCAAGCGGGCATCCACTCCGCCTCAAAATTAGGGGGCCGCACCAAAACAACTCTGCAAAATTTAGACCATCATTATTTGCAACAAGGCCGCAACGACAACTTATAAGGGATTGCGGTGACGATTTATTTTTTGCTCAGGGAAGCATCTGTCAGTTCTTCAGCCTGTTATTTTCGCGAGCTCAACAAATCTCGCCAAAATAAAGGGGGCCGCACACATACAAGACAAGATTGCAGGAAATAAATCAAAGAAACAAGTACAAATAGATAAATCAAAAGGGGCCAAAACAGCCACAATGTCAATAAAAAAAAAAAAAAAAAAACTAAGTTATTACAGCCATCAAATAAGGACGCCAAATAGTTCAAAAAGTAGTAGAAGCAAAGTTATCATTACAGAGCCGCAGAAATGTAAATTGTTTTGAAACAAAGGGCACAAGGCATTTAAACGGAGCCGGGGGGAGTGTCAATGTACTCATCACCAGGTTGGTCGCTTGCGGGAGGATTCTTCAAGATCGCAAAGTTGACAGGATTGACCGGGGGAGGATCCCACACTGGGTCGCCGCGCTCTATCTGGTTAGTTTGGATGGCGACGATGTGATCTGCTGCATAGGGGATATCCGGGTGAATGGCCAACAGGTCGGGAGATCGCTGGGACATGTTAACCCAACGGAGCATTTCCTCCAAGGTAATGCTCTCCCGGCCATGATAAGCCCAAAGACAACGAGCGAGGTGATTAAAACCTTGGTCGAAGCTAGCCTCCTGGTAGTCGCCGAATTCATCAGAAAGCTTGAAGGCCTCCACTGCTGCTGGACCCGCCATCTCTGCGGCCTTCTCTGCAACATCAAGTTTCTCCTTTAAGTTTGCGACCTCCTCACGTGCGGCCACTAACCCTTCAGCAGAGTTACGGGCTTCTTCTTTCAGGGCTTCCACCTTCTTCTGCAGCTCCGCATCCAGTCTAGCGCTCTCCGCCATAAGTTTCTTCATTCGCTCAACCTCAGTCACCGCCTGCGAGCCTTTGTTTTCAGAAGCGACCCTGGCTTTCTCCGAGGCTCCAAGAGCCGCCGTTACTTTCTTAAGCTCAGCTTTGCGCCTCTCTACAGCCTCAATCGCCTTGTTTATGCGAGTCCCAAGCTGAAAAAGAGGGAATTATAAGCCCAAGATAAGCGTAAAATACGAAAGGAAGGAAAAAATACAAGATAAACAAAAACTTACCATCGAGGCAGCGATTCCAAATTGGCCTGAAAGATCTTTAAGTTCGGCGACCTCATCACCGGCCGGGGCGTCATCTTGAATCACGACGCGAGATGTGATGCCCCTCCCGATCTCCAGTTGAACCCCGTGCGGCGAGTCCCATGCCAAGCGGCCCAAGGGGATAACATCAGCAATGGCCTCTCTTATCTGGCTCGCTTTGCTCATATCAAGGCTTTGAGTAAAATTGGGGTCCAGCCACACCGCCTCTTTCCCCTTGTAGCCGCGGGGCAGTGTCCCAGCCGGCAACGGCTCCACCTCCTCAGAGACCTCCTCCACGATGGCCTCGGGCCGCACAGAGCCCTTATCAGCAGCCCGCTTATCATTAGTACGATCAGATACTTTACCAGCGCCAGCTGTTTTGATCTTCTCGACCCTTGGTCGTTTTTGGCCCTGGGTCTCTTTTGGGGGTTCTTCAACCAGCGACCTTTTCTGGATGACGGTCTGACTGGAGCTCGCGCCTGGGGGCGCCTCAGCAATTTTCGTAGGATCATACGCCTCGTCAATAATGGTGGCGTCCACAGTGCGGGGAACTTTCCCAAGGACTTGTTTCAAGGTCACTTGACGGGTCTTAGCCTCCTCCTCAGCAAGCCTCTTCCTTTGAGCTCGGCGTTCATTAGCATCCATACCTGCAGAAAGGATTCGTTAAAAACGAATTCAAGAGAAAGGGGACAACGCATGAAAGAATATAGCATCTTGAAACTCGTAAAAAATCAAATAAACGCAAGGAAATTTACAAGGTGGCCTTCTTTCTGGATCGCCTCCACACACGGGACACTCGGACGGAAAGCATTGGCCTATATGGCAATCTCCTACCCAGTCAGGATCGCTCTCCTCAGGAACCATGGCAACCATTGGCTCCGCCTTACCCGGGCCCGCGAGGCCCGCCATACGCGCAAAAGGAAGAGCCAGATCAAGAAGATCGACCCAAGCAATGTTCCTTAAAGAGGCCTCGACCCCATTGGACTGTATGAGAGTCATGAGCCCTTTGACAAGACGCCGTTCTGTTACAGGAGGCTCGTCGATCGGGAGGGTAGATTTTTCCGTACGTTTTGCGGCCTTAGGGAACGGCCAGCCAACCTTGGATTCCACCTCGAGGATCCGCTTGTGCCATCTGTGAATCTTATTTGGTAGCAAGAATAGCAAACGGGGCGTCTTGGACCGTAAAGATATTTGTCCCGGGATGCCCGTCCCACAGAACCGGTGGAATTGGCCCAGCAAAGTTAGGGAAGGCTCTATCTTCATTGTTCGACACATCACAATGAAGGCCATGATTTGAATAACGGTCCCAATGGCAAAATCGGAAGGAAGGGCTCCCATCAGCTCGCAAATTCTCACAAAGAAAGGGTCAAATGGAGGTCGGAGTCCCGCGTAAAAATGATCAAAGTGCATAATTAAGGTATCATCTGAGCGGCGGGCACACACGTAATCTTGGCGGTCCCCAGGTTTAAACTTGTCCTCCTCCATTGAATAATCAAGCAAGGAAAATCGGTACATGCTTGTGTCGATTTTAAATCGATGACTGATATATCGATTAATGTCGCCGCTGTCACAAAGCTGCGCCCACTTCTTCTCCAACGCCTTCTCATACTCCGCCAGGATAGCGAACTCTCTCATCGCCTCAGGATTATTGGGCACGGGTTTCTTTGTTTTAGCAGCGGCCTCCCCAACGGTGATTTTGGGATCCCGCTTCCTCTTTGGTTTTTTAGGGAGCTCCCAGAAAATTTGGCGAGGCAGGGGGGCATTCTCGTCCTCACTCGACCCCATCAGCTCATGAAGAGCGGCGTCCTCGATATATGCCCCGTCATGATCGGCGGCGCCACTGGGACTAGGATCGGCGGCCTGTTGATCAACGTCAGACATCCCTCTTTCATCAGCCTCGCTGGTGCTTGCCCCTTGGGCTCGTGCCATTTCCTTGCGGCTCTTCTTGCGTCGCGGGGCGGGGATAGGGAACAGAGAATCTAGGTCAAAAGGATCGTCGCTTGTTCGAATGGCGGCCTCCGCGCCGGTTATCTCTTCAAGAGGGTCGCCCCCGGCGGACTTTTCAGGACTAGAGGGGTCATCACCCTCTTCCTCGCGAGCATAATCATAAGCCTCTTGCTCCTCGTCGGAATCGCCTCTGGTAGAATACTCTCCGTCAGACATCCTGCAAAAACAAGAGGAAAAGGTGGAGCTTTCAGACCTGGGATAATAGGAATTAAACCAGGAAGGTAATCGCACCCATCTCGACGCCCTCCCCTCCGTTTTTACAGGAGAAACGGAAAGCAAATTGCCAGAAAGGGAAGTACAAACTCCAAAGCTAACATAATAAGTGGGGGTTTTCTGGGCCGGAACGCCAGATTATCCTCCTCTACCTTTTTTTCCAGAGAAAACCACCCCCACAATAAGAACACCAACCCAAAAATTTCAAACTTTTCTCACCAAAAAAAAAAAAAAACATCTAACCTCCAAACACATTGCCCAAACAGTGGATCAAATACCATGAAAGGGCTCGAAAAACAAACGGGAAAACAAAGAAAAAGGGGGAAGGGGGAAGAATTTACCTGTTTTTCTGGAAAGGATAGGAGGAACAACCCAAAGAGCACGCCGGAATCCCCGGAATCTTCAATCTCTTGCCGGAAAACCTAAAAGTCCACTTCAACCACCGTCAAACCTCACTACTAGCCTTCGCCGGAAGCCTTTGCTAATCCCAGAAAGAGGAGAGAGCTCAGAGGAAAAATTGTGGGAAAATAGAAGAGTGAAAAGTGAGGAAGTGTGAAGGAGGCCAGCCTTATATAGGCAAGCAAGTTGTGATCGTGGGGCTGAGAGTTGATCCATCCAACGGTTGGGGTTTGCGCGGTCGTTTCAAATTCCCAAATTAAAAAACCGCAATCATTATAGAGGCCAATCAATGCCCACGTGCCTGTTTGGGCAGTTACCTAGGACGTTACTACCCACGTAATTGCAGTTATCAAGGGGGCCGACGTCAGCCACGATCTGACTAACTGCCCCATTGAAGCTTAAACGGATGGCCTCGCAGACGACAAGGTCGCAAAAACAGGCCCAGAGTTGCTTCGAAGGCCGCTTGCTTTGAAAGCACGGCCCTTAGTGAACAAGTCGCATCAGACGACAAGGTCGCAAAAACAGGCCCAGAGTTGCTTCGAAGGCCGCTTGCATTGAAAGCACGGCCCTTAGTGAACAAGTCGCATCAGACGACAAGGTCGCAAAAACAGGCCTAAAGTTGCTTCGAAGGTCGCTTGCTTTGAAAGCACGGCCCTTAGTGAACAAGTCGCATCAGACGACAAGGTCGCAAAAACAGCCTAAAGTTGCTTCGAAGGTCGCTTGCTTTGAAAGCACGGCCCTTATGAACAAGTCGCATCAGACGACAAGGTCGCAAAAACGGGCCCAAAGTTGCTTCGAAGGTCGCTTGCTTTGAAAGCACGGCCCTTAGTGAACAAGTCGCATCAGACGACAAGGTCGCAAAAACAGGCCTAAAGTTGCTTCGAAGGTCGCTTGCTTTGAAAGCACGGCCCTTAGTGAACAAGTCGCATCAGACGACAAGGTCGCAAAAACAGGCCTAAAGTTGCTTTGAAGGTCGCTTGCTTTGAAAGCACGGCCCTTAGTGAACGAGTCGCGTCAGACGACAGGGTCGCACATACATCGTCCAAAAGTTCACTACTCCACACTCGATATCTTCACGAAAAATGATCAAGATATGGAGTAGGGGGCCATTGATGATACAAATTATATCGCCATCAGTTGGGCCGCACCAAGGAATCTGCGACTACATCTATGGCGACGCCAAAAGGTGTTGAGATCAAGGCCGCCGCCAACAACCCTTCCTAGCGCCTCGCCAGAGCTAGGTGGTCGGTGGGCGATCATAAAGACAAGGCTCTCTAAGGAGGCCGCACAAGACTTGAGAGGAAAAAGGGGCGAGGGCCGGCGACGATGAAGGCGGCGACACGGGCGACCTCTAATTGTCGCCGCCGGGATATTACATCCACTTGCTATTAGATATTGTACCCACTTGATGTCGGATATTTAGCATTTGCTTAGCTACCAAGACTAGTGACTAAGTCGCTTCCGCACCGCCGATCTTTGCTTCACCCCTAAGTTTAATCTTCCTATAAAAGGAAGTCTTGTATAACCTAATCGGATATATTCTAATAAAAAAAAGAACATGCCAAAGCTCTGTAAAAAACAAACTCATCTCACCGTCCTCCTCTCACCACCGCCTATCTCCGGCCAATATACAAACAAGCCAGATATCCACACCATTAACACCGCAACGCCATCGTGACGTTTTTTGCAACGTCACCGTTGAAGTGTTTAAGATGTTAATTATCTATTTACCCTGATAATTCAACATGTTAATTGTTTGAAAGAAACAAAACCAAAAAAAAAAAATTAAAATTAATTCATAAGTGTTGAAACTAGCTAGAGCGGTGTTACCACCAAAAAAAAAAAAAAATGAATTCCTGACACGTGTTGAAACGAGCAAGATCGGTGAAAGTACATAAGGATTTCCTGACTTGCCACCGAGGATCCTCATCACCGTACGTTTGTTGTTTTGTTTTCATACATGTTAAACTGTAACGTCAATCAAGAAGTCTTTTCATTGTATATTTGACATTCAATTTTTCTGCATGTCAATTTTTTTTTTTTTTTTGGAATAGCAAATTTAATAGATGTCAAATTGTTTTTTTTTTTCTCCATGACAAATTGTAGCGTCATGTCCGTAATCATCATTCATAATTTTTTCAAAGCTAAAATTGATATTTTTACCCACCACTTTAATTGACTATCTATAATCACATAATGTGAAATAATTTATTCATAACTAGAAAAATTAATTCTGGAACCTCCTGAAATAATTATTGTTAAAACTTACAATAATTAATTAACTTTGGAATTATTTTTATAAATAGCCGTAATAAGATTGTATTAAGTGTCATGTATCATATTTTTAATGGGAAATTAGGGGAATATTTTTAAATAACAGGACAACTACATATTTTTTATAGGGAGAAGGACAACTGCATAATTTTTATAGCGAGAAGGACAAACGGTGAATCCCGAAAATCAGTGAATCTCCCCAGTGAATCCCGAAATCAGTGAATTTCGATAGTGAATTTCAACAGTGAATCCCGAAAATCAGTGAATTTCGACAATGAATTTTGAAAATTAGTGAATTTCGACAGTGAATTTAAACAGTGAATTTCGAACACAAGTGAATTTCGACAGTGAATATATAATTTTGTCCTTTATGCAAAAGTTTTAAAAGACTGTCCTTCTACTCAATTGATGAAATATTTCTGTCCTTCTCCTTCAATCCCCCTATTTTTAAACGACAGATGTACATTGAAAATGTTTCCTGATGAACGTTACATTGTGAGACATGCAAAAAAATTGAGCAACACGTGTATGGTGATGAACATCCTTGGTGGCAAGTCAGGAAATCCTCATGTTTTTTCACCGCTCTAGGTTGTTTAGAAACGTTTTGTGAATTCAATATTTTCCTTGGGAGGGGAGGGGGAGGGAGGGTGGAGCCATGGAAGAACATTTCTTTTGGGGGGTACGCACACTCATCCTTACTCCCAAACAAATCATACCGAATAATAGTGACGCTATAACCCTAAGAAAATAAACACTTTTGTAGTTTATGTTTTTATATTCCACACTGCACAAGTCTCTCACGTAATTATAGAAAAAAAAATTATAGTTTCACAATAAATTGTTAAAAACTTAAAATAAAAAGACATGGTATAATTTTATATTAATGATTATGGGGGAATCTATTAATTACTTAATATATTAATGTCATATGTTATGATCAGTAGTATAAGTCTATTTTATCACTTTGTTATTATATTTTATTGTGAAATTAACGGTATTCGACGGACATAATGTCTCCCTAACCATTATTAATCCTGGTTAAAAGTTTTTAGAATGAGCATAAATTAATGTTGCTACTATTGGCATCAAAATTTGCTTCATGTAGCACATTAATTCTTTGATTATTATTATTTTCATACACCATGAAATTACTGTTGGCATATCTGATGTTAAAAATTGTCTGCTAGAAACATCACCGCCACAGATGCTCGTTATGGATATCGAAGAACAAAAACAGATGCTCGTTATAACAAGAAACGTCATAGAAGCTAACGTCACCCATCCTCATATAAAGGCTTTTTGGCTTATCTATTAACTTAATGGATAAGCTCTAAATAATATTATTCGTTGATGTTCAAAAAAAAGTTGGTAGATATAAAAGAAATTTTACAGAATCTGGATGAATGCGATAAGATGTAAAGAAAATTTTAAATAATCTCCATTTTACAGTGAAAAATAAAGTATATGTTGTAGTGTTTTTCCCTTTTCTGAAATTTAAATATTGAAGTCTCTAAAATACAAATTTTCTATTATTTATAGTATTTACTGCAAGTCTTTTAATGCTAGTCATTTTAATGTGGTTAACAACCAACAAAAAGACCACTAGATCATTATATTTTAGTCAAGAGTATTACAATATCACACTACTATATCATACTAAAATAAACACATTATTTATTTGGCAAAACATTGTGGATCCAAGTGTTCAAATAAAATCTACTTGGATACACATGATTTTGCCAAGTAAGTAGTGTGCTTATTTTTGTGTGATATTGCATTACTCTTTAATCAAATATAACTTTTAGAATGTTAGTTTATATATTTATATTAAATTCCATTGTTTTGACACAACTATGTTATAACTACATCTATCCCTTCTAAAAATTTACGGAATAATGCTAACATTAATCTACATGGTCAAGTGCTCTGAATTGATATAATCCCTTCCTTTTTTTTAAATTGCCGCATAGAAAGAATCACATAGATTAAAAAAGTGATTAATATGTCTGAAATAGAGGTTAAAAAATAAAACTATCCTTCATTCCTTGTACATAAAAAATTATACCGAAAATTTGGATTATTAAAATGAAGGGTAAAGATGGAAAAAATAATTAATGTTGCACTGATATTGTAAAATGACAGATAAATAAAAACAAACAAAATTCTGAATAATGACAATTAAAAAAATTGGAGGGAGTATCTTTTTTTCATACATATACTAAAGCATCCTCAATATCTTTTATTAATTGATTGAAACAAACAAAACAAATAAATAGAAAAATAAAAATGAATTCCCAAAACGTGTTGAAACTAGCTAGAGCGGTGATAGAATTGAACATGAGGATTTCCTGACTTGCCACCGATGATCCTCATCACCATGCATTTGTTGTTTTGTTTTTTCTGCATGTCGAATTGTAACGCATATCAAGAAGCCTTTTCACTTTACATTTGGCATGTCAATTTTTCTGCATGTCAATTTATATTTATACTACCTCCGGTCTAAAATATAAGTCATCCTAGGAGTTTTCACACATATTAAGGAATTGGTTGAATGTATTTAATTTGAAGGTTAATGTCTAAAATACCCCTTGACTATCATTAATGCAATAGTTGTTAAGTAATGAAAAGTTGTTGAATTCATAATAAATTAAGGTTAAGATAGAGAAAGAGCAATAAATGTTGCATTGGTAATGTAGAATGACTTATATTATGGGACAAGTAGAAAAGTGTGGGATGACTTATATTTTGAACGGAGGTAGTATTTTTTTGAATAGAAAATTTATTTGATGTCAAATTGTTCTCCAATTTTTTTTCTACATGTCAAATTGTAGCGTCATGTCCTTACATATCATTCATAATTTTTTTTACGGCTAAATTTAATATTTTTACCCACCATTTTAATAGATTATCTCTCAAAAAATAATTAAAAAAATTAAGTCTGGAACCCCCTGAAATAATTATTGTTAAAACTTACAATAATTACCCCTAAAAAACTTACAATAATTAATTAACATTACAATTCTTTTATAAACGAATAGTTGTAATAATGTTGTATTAAGTGACATGTATCATATTTTTAAAACTCTCTTTCACATATGTGTGGGCATTATTGAGTAACCAACTTTCCTTATTTATTTCCTAATACAACTTTGATTTTTTTATTATTACATATCAGAATTTGTGTCACTTGTACTATAACTTTGCGGGTCAATTCACATTAATGAACCAGAATTTGCTCACTAATTGTGTGTTTATCTCGTGTTTTTCAGGTCATTTCCTAAGAATAACTAGCATTTTGCGGTTGAGCATTTTTACTTACTTTTGTGTATAGATTTTAGTTTTCAGAAAATAATATCTCAACTTTAGAATTTCGTGTAAACAAATGTACTTTTTTATTTTTCAACAAATGACGAATTACGTGTAACAAATTACTAAAAATTAAACTGAATGATACCAATTGGTTTTTCAAGTTTATGCTGGTTTCAATTATTTTTCTGGTGTTTATACTTATATGTGAAAACTAAATGAATTTTATAGCTTTCTCTCTTCATCTCTTGACTGAATCATTACATAGTACAAATTATCAGTTTATTAGGTTTTAGTTATATGTATCCTGATTATAGTTAATTGTTATTTATTTATTTAGTTTTTAGTGGCTAACCCCATACATCATAGATGATTGCTTTTGTGATAAAGGTCTTGCATTTATCAATTTGTTTTATAAAAAAATCTTGAATTAAGATTCAGTGAATGATAAGAGTTATCAAAACTAAAGAATTAATTGAAATAAAAAGTAGCTTGTTGTTTCTTTTTTTTTTTTTTTGAAATATTTCTATGCGAGGCTAGACTTTTTAATTTGTTTTTACTGATTTCCCTCTATCTCACATAATAAATTTTAGAATATCCATTATAAATCTAACATCATTTATTTATAGTAATTTTGTTTCTAAAATAGTCATGTTTTTCCCCTTTTGATGATTCATAATCAGTTTTCAAACATTTTTCTAGTGGGTCGGACCTCTATAATTTGCCTTTATATTTCATTAAAATATATAGATGGAATAAGGGTGTTATGAAGATTGATAAAACTCGATGACGTCGCCACCACCACCACCATGCCAACCCCACAATACCATCTTACCCTACCTTACCCTTAGCACCTTAAGCTACGCTGCCCATATCATCTACCCCATCCCTACCACCGTACCACATTGCACCATCGTAAACCTACCCAACCTTAATTAATTACTTTGACTTACCCTAACAAATATCATCACCCTACCATAACCACCGTCCCACCCCCAATCACCCCAACCATCTCACTCTTATACAACATCACGCCCACATTACTATACCCCCTACAACCTCACCCATACCATTCTACCGCATCACCCCATCCTTACCCCCACTCATGTGTTATTAAATTTCGTCAATTTCATTATGTGTCAAACACAGTAACGAAATGATTTTCAATTACGTATCGTATCATTCATCCATATTGGCCATTAGTGCTTTTGAAAATTAGCATAAGGAATATTAAATGGAAAGCTTTTTAACAATTTAGTGAAAATATATACTCACAGTAAAAGAATAGTGAAAATATATGTTGGTGTTATAAAACTAATATAAGAAAGAACAGAAACAAAGTAATGAAGAGAAAGGAGAAATGCTTGTGTATTATTTCACTGGTATCATGGGGTATTTATAGTTGAGATTACAGTGTGAATACAATACAAAAGATAAACCAGAAAATCTTGTAATCAATTTGAATAATAGATAAACATATTATTATCTTTTATAACACTCCCCCTTGGATATCTATTATTCAACAAACAATAGATATGATATGCCTCATTAAAACCTTACTAAGAAAAAACCCAGTGGGAAAAAATCTTAGTTAAGGAAAAAGAGTACATATTTATCTATGTTGATTTACTCCCCCTGAACCAAGCATCAATTAATGTCTTTCAACGTCGCATCCCAATGCTCTTCACCAGTCTTTCGAATGTTGCAGTTGACAATGTCTTAGTAAATAAATACGCAAGTTGTTGGTTGATCGGATACATTGCACATCAATTTCCCCATTCTTTTGCAAGTCTATTATGTGGCTGAATTAATTTCTCAATCTGAGTTGCATAACGTATATGTCATGCACTATTAACTTTGCTAGAAAAACCCAGTGGGAAAAAAACTAGACAAGGTAAATAGTTCATGTCATATGCGTTTTTATGTGTTGCACTATCTGCCTCGTTAAAAACCTTTAACTAAGAAAACCCTGTAGGAAAAACTTGGTCAAAGGGAAAAAGAGTACAGTCATTGTGCTTAAAATAACTTTGAAGTTGTCGCTCCCCCTGACGACAACATCTACTTTATGTGCGCATTAAAGTATTATAAACACATTTTGTTCCAAAACAGATGTAGAAATGATTTTAGTGAACAATTTTTCTAGATTGTTACTAGAGCGCACTTTGTATATCCGTACCTTCTGGACTTCATGCAGATAATTGAATGTAGGGGCTAAATCGTCATGCCCACTACTCATTCGGGCAACACATGGAACTCGGTCGGCTTTATAATTATAAAAACAATGGGGAAAGTAATACAATCGCAATTGCATGCGTATATTCCACTCTCACACGTCGTAGTGCTATAAATTCATGACACAAAGTTTGAGTTACTTATATATTCTTTCCTCAATAGAACTATACTATAGTCATATTACATTCAACATGAATGTTAATGATATTTTTAACTTAATAGTATGCATCTTTGCGATTGTCATATTAGCTTGGTTTCGAAATCCACCAAGGATTTTCATATCTATATTAATGTCCAACGACCCGTAAGTATGTGGTCATGACATATGAAAACTCAACGTTAGTGCCGGATATACTAGTTAGCGGAACATAACATTATCTATAATGGGAGAATATATTTGATCATTAACGAACAAATATTTCTAATTCAAACTCAACCTCAATTGCTTATTTCATTTTTACCTAGTACGAGTGTTTCGGCACTCTACGAATGACTTAGGTACTGGATCCAGATATAATAATAGCAATTAACGAGGCAAATATGTCGTCGACGACTATTATATTTTATTATGATTTCTCCCATAAAATTCATTGCTAATTCGATATTAGCATAAACCAATTACTTATTAATGTATGGATTGGTTGTTCCGCAACCCCAATATTTAATCATTTGATGCACGTGCAATTTTTGTTTTGGGGTTTTCGTCTACAAGACGAATCTCTTTAAGAGATTTCATGAGTATTTGAATATCAATAATAAATTGATCATTCTTCCGCGGATTTTTATCTTTAACACCGATCGGTCTTCTACGCTTCGACGTAGAGAAATATCTTTAATCATCTTGTTGGTGCATTTATAAATAATCACTCATTTAATTTCAATATAGGTATCTAGCATATTACTTGTTAAATACTACAAGTAAGATTATTTTCGCGATTCGGTTAAAGCGATGCGTGGAAGATCGTTTATCTTGTTAAAATTTCTCGGCATTCTTTTATTCAAACATGAGATTTTCTTTATCTCCCCCTAATGCCGAGAATCGATCTTCATCGAACATGTTGCACCGAGCTATACATTGATGCTCTTTTATTCGCTTCATGCGATTTACACATATAAAACATAGTGGTTTCAATTAAATATCTCATTCTATGAGATTTTTGAAAGCAATATCTCTCTTGCGCTTCATGCGTTTAATATATCACTATGTGATTTTAGATTCTTCAAGAATCGTTCGAAAAAATTCACGTTATATTTAGAGAAATCACTAGAATGAGGCAACGAACTTTTGGTTCGTTTCTCCCTCTTTCTCGGAAAATATTTGTTATATGCAAAATGTGCATAATCTACCCTTCGTGGGTTTCATGTAAATGAATAATATATGAACTCATGGTTCATATATGTCCATATTTGTCACGAGATATAATGGATTTTCCTCCTCTTATTCTCGGACAACACTTTTTCACAATCGGTATCTAGAAAATTTGCAATTACCCGTGACGGATTCAACATTTTAATGTTAGAGATCCTCTTATGCGGGTATCAACAAATTTCTTTAATATTTTCCGATTTGGGGAGAAGCATTATCTCCTTTAGAGATATTTTATCAATTCTCACAATGCTTATTAGGATGATTAAGTCAAGCGATTTTGAAATTAATAATAATATTCACAATTAAACAACACAATGTATCATGTAAATGATAATATTGACAATCAAACAACACAATGTATCACGATTCCTAAGACAAGCAATTCATATGGGATCTATTACTAGAACAACTCAAGGAATCCTCGATAAGCGAAAAGTCGGTAAAAATTATATGTCAATAGACACTATATTACCAAAATGTGATCACTTACATAATAAATGGCGGCAACTTTTCTCGACTAAATGCATGTTTCTATCGTATATTATGAATAGATAAATCATGCATTACATAAGCATAGTATTAAAGATGATTTGATCTAATAATGCGTTCAACTTCTCAAAAATAATGAGAATTCAAAATATTTTTAAGAATTAAGTCATAGTCTATCAAATTCTAATATTTTAGTGAATTAATATGATAGAAATGAATTGTATATTGAAGAAATCTTCACCGTTGGTTAGAAAATTGTATTAGTATAAATCGATTTTCTACAAATTGAGAATATCAATTGAAAGCTTGTATAAATCTATTCTTAAGCAAAAGGTGTATCAACTAAGATGCTCACGAAAATTGGCATCGAAAGATACATTTTAAGTTCAAGACATTTAATCATTTTTATTTAGCCAACCGAAAATCAAAATGATCATCAAAAAAAAAGAAATTTGAAAATAGAATAAAGTGTAGAGCATCCTAAACAAAGAGTTTTGGGTCTATAATTTATTATTATAACACATTAACCTTTTTCATTTTCAATGTAGCTACCATTTCACATCATTAACCCATATCATTATCAATGTAGCTAGGAGAGTATTTTATATGAGTCAAAGAAGAATTCATCTTAATGCCCATAAATAAAACCAACCCATCGTATATAAAAATCACCATTTTATTACTAAAATAGAAATTACCATCAAAAGCTGCGTCAACTTAGAGGAGTTACATACCACAACATAAAGGAATTACCAACCATTGAGCAAAAGGATACAATCAACAGACGCCAACTAACTTCATGAAGCCTACTAACTTCAAATTGTGATATCAGTGGCATATCAAAATCAACTAAAATAAACCCACAACCTCGATTACGAGTTGACATAGTGGCATATTAACCAAAATACCGGTTCACATAGTGGCATATCAACTAAAATATTGGCCTTCTCTTAATTAATATACCAAAATATTGGCCTTCTCTTAATTAATATATGGCCTTGTCTCAATTAATATATGGCATTATATGCCTTTTCTCGACTATGTCATGATTGTCGTTGTGAAAGGAAACATATTTTCCACGGCCGCATCCACGACCACGGCCTCTACCACGACCTCCAGTGCGACCACGGCCATGGCCAAAATTGGAATATTATGCCGTGGCCAAAATTCGATTATATTCACTCCGAGAGAATGGTGGCACCAATATTGATTTTCAATAACAAATCATTTTTTTTTCTCAGCGAACAATGGACATGCAGTGAGATCAACTCATCAGGCAGCAATATGAGTACAATGAGATCAGAATATCTCTTGAGACATTTCTCGGGATATTCTTCTTTGCCCAAGCTCTTGTCACTTACACCATATTATTTCAATCATGGTGCAATAAAAATGCTGAATTAACCGATTTAAAATCCTGCATTCGCAGGTTGAACCAATCATGTATGGCTTTCGTTAAAACGACCAATCTCAAGTGGTTGAACCATTATTTCAAATGGTTGCACAAGTCGAACCTTTTTTTTTTTCAAACGGTTCCATACTTCATACGGATCTTTCACCGTTAAATAATCATAGTCGAACCTTTTTTTCAAACGGTTCCATAATTCATACATGGCAATATTAACTTTTGATCAATCATTCTCTGGAGCATGTCCTTTTGAATGGACTTAATGGCCTTATTTATTAATGTAATGACATGTCGGCATTATTTTTCCAAATTCACTCATTTATGTGAATTTCATATCCACTTTCGTCAACTGACGACATGTCCGTTAAAGTGAATTTTATATTCACTTTTACGAGCTTTATATTTTCATATGGATTTCTGGTCCATTATATACTCGTTTCGAATATTGATCATCTTCACGTGATCATATATATGTTTTCCATAATAAAACTTAGCCTTCATGGCTCATATCAAATTTATTGACTTGATCCATCATTGTATTGATATTATCAAGATGCACAAATCAATATTATATCTAGACCATATATTGGTATTATAAATTTACCGAAAAGTATATATCAAAACAACAAAAATGAATGATAGAAAATCTCACCAATACAATTTTCGTCGTTGTGATTATCGAAAATAGATCCAATATCCTTTTCTTTTTCGTAGTTGTTTGAACTCCAATTGCACTTTCGGCACATTCATCTGCAGCACTTTTACAATCAATTTTGTTTTGTTTTTTTTTTTTTTTTTTTTTTTTTTTTTTTTTTTTTTTTTTTGAAGAGAAAGATTGCATAAGAAACAAAACTGGATATCAAACCTGTTATTTCTTTTATTTTGCAAAAACTATCCCGTACATTCATAAAATATATAGATTAGATTAAACTAATATAAAAATACTTCCCTTAAAGATTTTGATGTGCGAAAGGTGGTTTTTCCAATCAGCCTCAATGAATCACATCTCATTCCTCCACATCGGTTTTCCTCATTTGTAGAGTCTCGTCGTGCGATAACGTGTTATAAAACTAATATAAGAAAGAACGAAACAAAGTAATGAAGAGAAAGGAGAAATGCTTGTGTATTATTTTTGGTATCATGGGGTATTTATAGTTGAGATTACAGTGTGAATACAATACAAAAGATAAACCAGAAAATCTTGTAATCAATTTGAATAATAGATAAACATATTATTATCTTTTATAACAGTTGGCTATTTAGAATTATTTTTTGAGGTGTAATCGTTGTATCAAATAGATGGACACGATTTAACAATTTTTTACTCTTTCTATCAAGTATGAGCTGGATGCATATATATATCAACTTGGTATAGAAAAATGACATATTAAAAAAATGAGTTAATACTTTGATTTTAAAATTATTGAAATGACTATATAAACCTATATTAATAAATACATCCTTTCCATTTTTTTGTTGATAAAAATACATTTTTCCTTTTATTATTTCACTTAGTAATACATGAGGGTAAAGTATAAAAAAATTAGGGGAAGGGGCCACAAGGACAAAAAATTAATAAATGAGTCTGGAAGGACAAAAGTAACATTTTCATGATTATAAAGTATAAAAATCACAATTGTTACTTTAAAATTGTTACTTCATGTGTTAATATTACTTTGTGTTTTATAATTGTTACTTCATATTTACTCTATTCCACATTTGTTACTTCATATTTGTTACTTCATAATTGTTACTTTTGTCCTGATTAAATTACAATTTCCTTCTATTCTGATTTTTTGGTAATTTTGTCCTTCTGGACAAAAATCTATAAGAAATTATATAACAAAATGATACTGCATAGATAAAGGGAACACATACTTTTGGCAATTGTTTTAGTTATACTGAAACATAGGAAGTCCTTTACAAGCGGTCTATTAATGGTAGTGCAAATATATTACAGGAAGAATGAGGGAGAACAACACCAGCATTTCATCGATTAGGGACAAGGACAATATTTTGAAACTTCAGGACAAAACTATTTTTAATTTTTATTTTCTGGCGCTTATTTTTTGTTATTTAAAAAAACCAACACACTTTCTCTTTCATTCATCATTTTTAAACATTCATATCTCTCAATCTAGAACTCTAAATTTGAAAATTCTTTCACTAAATTTTTTATTTTTTCATTCTCTTTATTTTGAGACCATGTTCAACATATTCCGAAGTGATTTCAGAAAATCCGCTGTCGAAATTCATTATTGTTCGAAATTCAGTGTCGATTTTCATTGATTTTCGGGATTCACTGGGGAGATTCACTGAATGAATTTCGACAGTCAATCTCACAATAAACGATGTAATTATATCGAACAAAGTCTTAAAACGAAGAGCACAAAAAAAAAAAAAAATCTGTGAAATTTTCATCGCGTTTGGAGATCTAGATCAAAAGATATGAGTGTTTGAAAATCGGGGAGGAAAGAGGAAAGAAAAACTGGAGCAATTCTGCGTCGGATTTTTTTTAATATTTTTTTATTTATTAAATTTTTTTTGGTTTTGTCCTTCATGCTATAAAATTATGGGAGTTGTCTTTTTTCCTTTAAAAAATATTGGGCTGTCATGTTATTCAAAAATATTCCAAAAGATATCCTTATCCCTAATTCTCCATATATTGCAGCTATTTTTTCCTTGTGATTTCAATATTTTTTCTAAAGGAGTAATTTCATTATTAATGCTAGTGAAATCATATTACAACTATTTTCTTTTTAAAATTTATAGATTTTTGTCCAGAAGGACAAAATTATCAAAAAATCGGGATAGAAGGAAACTGTAATTTAATAAGGACAAAAATAACAATTATGAAGTAACAAATATGAAGTAATAAATGTGGAATAGAATAAATATGAAGTAACAATTGTGAAACACAAAGTAACATTAACACGTGAAATAACAATTGTAAAGTAACAATTGTGATTTTTGTCCTTTATAATCATGAAATTGTTATTTTTGTCATTCCAGACCCATTTATTAATTTTTTTTGTCCTTGTCGCCCATTCCCCCTAAAATTTATTACATTCATGCATTCTTTTCTTTTTTAATAAAGGAAATAAAGATTTATTAATGCATTCTTTTAATCGATGTGAAAACATAAAAAAAAATACATACTCCGTCCGTTTTTTTATCTGTAGCATAGAGAAGATTAACATAAATTAAGAAATTGATTAATGTGTCTGAAAAAGGGGGTAAAATAACAAAATTATGCTTCACTCCTTGTTCGTGGAAAATTGTACCAAAATTTAGGTTATTAAAATGAAGGTTAAATGTAAAAAAAATAATAAATACTGCATTGGTTTTTTAAAATAAAAGTTAAATTCTAAAAAATAACAGTTAAAAAAAATGGACGGAGTATTAATTAATCATTCAAGAGAGTTTGCCATTGCCTTTTTTGTTTTTGTTTTGTTTTGTGTTTTTTTTTTTTTTTTTCTTTTTCCTTCTTTGCTTTTAGGTCCTTCTAGATTCTCTTTTAGCTTGCATCACACAAACAATTCATATCCTGTGAATATATAAATACAGTTCATGAATCACACTCTCTCTTACGACCCCAATTTTATATAATAATTTTTTGTTGCCTTTATTCCCTTTATTTTTTTTTTTCTGCTGAGATGAACTTCACCGACAAGTATCTTGATGTTGATCTTAATGTGGACCCTTTGGATCAACCTGAATGTTCGTACCGGTGCCGCCGTTGCAAACGGAAACGAGCAGAGGGCACTGCCTCGGATCCGCTAATAATTAACGAGCACAACGATGATGACAATTCATTTTGCCGATGCAAGGAGCAGGCTGGTGAGATACAAAGACAAGGAGGGGTCGGCGTAAGAGAAAATGCAATTGCAGCAGAAAATGCTGGTCGGGCTAGTAACACCCCGCGCCGGAGGGCGAGAATAAGAACCGGACCAAGAATCATACGTGGCCCTTCACGCCAGGCACAACAAACTTCGGTTGTAACAAATCCCGACACGACACCTGGGGAGGATCCGGCCCCGACTGCAACTAGGACGCGCATAAGAATGCGAGAATTTCAAGGTCATTAAAACAATTTTTATTTATTTATTCCTTAACATTACTTCATGTTACACTTTAGGGAGTTGTAAAACATTGCAAGGGTAGCAAAGTTTGCGATGCTTTGCTACTCCTAGATCAAGAAACTGAATCGAGTGGGGGTACTGGAGAAAATTGAAAAAGACACCGAGGACTTGAGGCGGATCAAGATTTTTCTTTTTGCAAGGGGACATATATATTTTTTTTTTCCGACGTATTGTTTTTTTAGAGTCCAGAATTTTTCTTATAAATAAAATATAGATATATTTTTTAAGGGTAGTCCATGTACCCCATTCGCCCTGCCCGGGTTATGGATCTATTGTTTTAGCAAAAAAAAAAAAAATTGTTTTAATTAAAAACTAAATATTATAGTTATTCTACCAATCAAATATTATAGTGTATTCATGAGTTCTTGGCAAATTGGTTTCAACTACTTCTAAGAATAAAAATGAAATGCTATCGAATTGAAGATTGTTTGATTTGGCATGGTTTGCCTGCGGGATGATTTTTTTTTCTTTTTTTGTTGTTGTTACATTTTAAAGAGGTTGATTTAATACCTTGGTTGATTTTATCTCGAACTTTTTGAAAATTGTTTGTAATGTTTTAACATCTTGCTGATTAATTAAAAATTCTTGACTGTTATAAAAAAACATCCCTCACGAAACTGTATAAGCATGGTACTTACAAATACCATTTGGGCTGGGGCACAATTAGTTTTATTGTTTCCTCTTAACATAAATATTCGTTTAAGTACTAAATATTAACTGTTTTTTTTTTTGTTTTTTTGTTTTGTTTTGAAAATGACATTGGTGCTGTGGGAACAGTTATTTGTGAACCGGAGATTTACAAACGAATAGGGGTGTACACATATCGTGGCATTAGCTACAGTACTAGTGAAGAAGATGGGGGAACTTGTTGCATTTGCCTGGTAAGATCTTATATTATCCAAAATTCTTAATAGCATTACTCTAAATTCTTGTATAGTAATGCTACTATCATAATTAATCCGACACAACGAATGTTAAAATATGATACGGCAGTGAGATCTTTGACGACATGACATTTATTTAAAGAGGGATAATGATACATCCACTACACATTTATCTACAACCTCTTTCACAACACTATCAACACCATTGATTGTGTTGAGACTCATATCAATAAATGTTTCATCATTTTAATCAAGAAGGATAAAGCATATAGTGTGCACATACCATTTCCCTTTACAGACTAACAGAGGTCTTACTGTCATGTCAAACAATACAAAGATCAAATAAGCCTGCTACAAAACACGAAAAAACCAAACTCTTCTAATACACAAAGCTACCTTTTTTTTGAACAGCCAAAGAAAGATTTTATTATTAGAAAAATATTCAAAGATCAAATAAGAACACGAGAGTACAACAAAACCAATCGAAAAAAACAAAAAACAGCCCCAAAACTAGAAACAAGACCGCAAACTACGAAGAAATAGCAAGTAAAAGGATCAAGTTTCCATTTGGTCCACTCCCGAGTTGAATTTAAAGCATCGACCTGAAACCCATTCGAAGCATCTCGACTGAATATCCGCAAACACAAGTTGCAACATTGAAATTCTTATGGTTAAAAACCAGATCATTTCTTTTTAACCAAGGCATCCATAATGTCACTTTTCTTATAGCATCCCAAATCATGTTATCTGAGCGATTCCGCGTGTGATTCATTTTTAGAGAGCAGAGATCATTTCATAGGGCCGGAAGTACACCCGAGAATTTACACCAATTGAGAACCATGCTCCAAACTCCTTGGGAAAGAGGGCAGCTAAGTAGGACGTGGAAACCTTCTTCATCAACCATCTGGCAAAAAGGACACTTGTAGCATGATAGACTTAAAATAGGAAAATTAGGACAAAGGCCCATTTTTTCTCCCGTCCCAATCAAAATTGAAGTCTCTATTCCTTCCATTTAACCAGTTGTAGCAACAAGCTTTAATATGAATATACAAACCTTTGTTTTGACATATTTAATTAGATGTATAAAATTGAATATACAAACCTATGTTTGATAGAGAAAAATAAATTGATAAATTTCTGACCCCATGTTAAACGTCCGAGAGCCGCTCCTTCATGTGAGACTAAAGTACTCCTGCATTGACTATTAGTTTTAATTCTGCTTTTGGGTTCTGGTATAAATTAGGTTTATAGTTTTCTTGTTTTAGATGCATTAGTGAAATGTGGTGTTTTAGATAAACTCCATTGTTTTGAATTTTCTATTATAGTGATATTTGTTCACTTTTATCCGTGGACATTTTCAGTTAACCGAACCACATAAATGTCGGTGTCTTTGTCTCACTTCTATTTTTTCTCCTCCTGTATTATTTTTGTATTATTGCCGTTAAGGGTTATTGCTTGGATTTCGATCACTAACAGAAGCTATGATTTTCATTCTTGTAGAAAGACTACGAAATAAATGTTTCTCAGATTGGATTTCTGGAATGCGGCCACGAGTTCGATTATGATTGCATAAAAAAGTGGATCAAAAGAAGAAATAGCTGCCCTATTTGCAGAGGGACAGGTTTATAACTTATAAGATTCAAGCTAGCTAAGAAAAAAGAACACATATTTGCAGCTTGAAGATCGATTAGTCCCCAATCAGATGTTGTTTTTAGAGGGCTGAATATGTCTTTCTCTATCTTTATTCTGTTGAACTATTAATTCAGTATTTCTAGATTTTTATATTTTTATCTATGCATGTATCAAGATATTCATGAATGTCTTTATGTTTTTTTGGCCATGAGAATTTGTGATGATTTGAAAATATGGAAAGATACCTATCTTATTTAAGTGCATGTACAAGTACAAGAATTTTAATAATTGAACTAGTGACGGATCCATTTCAAAAATGGTGCATATATACATATTTATATTTTTGGACAACAAAACTATATAGTTTAAGTCAAAATAAATATTTAATTTTTTAACAGCAAAATTACACTGTTTTAATACAAAATAAATATTTCTTGGATCTTCGTGAAAGCACATGTCCCCGCCCATGGCTTGATGACTTGAAGTTTCATTGTTTTAGTATAAATATATGATGTATTAAATGCAAAAGCATGGTAGTGTAGTGGAGTTAAAGTAAATACAAGAATCACATAATTTCCTCCATTTCTTTTCTTGTGCATAAGAAATGTATTGATAGTAGCACTCCATTTTTTTAGCAAATTGTGTAGAAAAACATAGGCCCAAGCCCATATAAGAGGAGGGGCCTCATCCCCAAAACCTATGTTGTGAGGTGAGGGAAGTCCATCTCTTGATATGGTGGGTGAAACAACCACAAGTTCCCAATGTGGAACACTTTAACACGCCCCCTCAAGTGTGGGCCGGGCACACAAGGCCAACAAATAGGCCCAACACTTGCACAATAAAGGGTGACTCCGATACCATATTAGGATAAAGCGCTTACCGTTGTACTAAAATCAATTGGTGTTAGTAAATGCGTTACTAGCCCCCTCAAGTGTGGGCCGGTCACACAAGGCCAACAAATAGGCCCAACACTTGCACAATAAAGGGTGGCTCCGATACCATGTAGAAAATCATAGGCCCAAGCCCATATAAGAGGAAGGGCCTCATCCCCAAAACATAGGTTGTGAGGTGAGGGAAGTCCATCTCTTGATATGGTGGGTGAAACAACCACAAGTTCCCAATGTGGAACATTTTAACAAATTGGAATCCGAGCCAATTGTGTTTGGACAACGCACTGATATCTCAGACGCAATTTGAGTTTTGTTAAGATCAAACGCTTATCGTTGTATTAAAATCAATTGGTTTTAATACAACGAAAAACGCTTGATCTTAACATGGTATCAGAGTCCAGAGGTCATGAGTTCGAACCCTCGTTGGAACATTATTTAAAAGATAAATTGTGCAAGTGTTGGGACAGATTGCCCACACTTGAGAGGGGTGTTGAGAGAGACTACCTACACTCTTGAAAAAAAACAATTGTGCAAGTGTTGGACAGATTGCCAACACTTGAGGGGGGTGTTGGGACAGATTGCCAACACTCTTGAAAAAAAAAAAAAAGTGCAACACTTGAGGGGGGGGGGGGGAAGGGGTGTTGGGACGGATTGCCCACACTCTTAAATGATAAGGAAATAAATTAGCACCTTTATTAACAACAATTGATTTTAGTAGAATGGTAAGCGCTTAATTTTGACATGGTATCGGAGCCAGAAGTCACGAGATCGAACCCTGGTTGGAACATTATTTAAAAAGAAATTGTGCAAAAGTTGGCAATCTGTCCAACACTTGCACAATTTCCTTATACATTCAAGAGTTTGGGCAATCTGTCCCAACACCCCCCCTCAAGTGTTGGCAATTTGTCAAACACTTACACAATTTCTTTTCAAAATAATGTTCCAACCAGGGTTCGATCTTGTGACCTCTGGCTCCGATACAATGTCAAGATTAAACGCTTATCATTCTACTAAAATCAATCGGTGTTAATAAATGTGATAATTTATTTTCTTATCATTTAAGAGTATGGGCAATCCGTCCCAACATGTTTTCCTTTGTTTTGTTCCTAAGAAGAGTGTATCGTGCAACGATTCAACACCAAGTCTGAAGCTTGTGTGTGTGTGTGTATATATATATATATATATATATCATCTTGGCGTATTCAATCTTGAAGCCCTTAGCCATATATTGTTAAAGTTGTCCACATTGGATACTTGTTGTTGTATCACCTATCATATTAAGAGACGAACTTCCCTCACCTCACAACCTAGGTTTTGGAGATGAGGTCCCTCCTCTTATATGAGTTTGAGCCTAGATTTTCTACATGGTATCAGAGCCACACTTTATTGTGCAAGTGTCGGGCCTCTTTGTTGGCATTGTAATTCCCTTTATATGCCTTGTGTGCCGTGTGACCCAGGTTTTTTATAGGCCCACACTTGAAAGGATATTAAAGTTGTCCCACATTGGCACTTGCTATTGTATCATCCACCATATTAAGAGATTGACTTTCCTCACCTTACAACCTAGGTTTTGGGAATGAGACCCCTCCTCTTATATGTGTTTGAGCCTAGATTTTCTACAAATCTCATTAGCTTATAGTCATGATACACAACTTAGAATATGCATAATCTAAACAAATATAAGCGCAATTGGTGGTGTGAAGGGTTCCATATGGTTTTCACCGTGTAACATTTTTCCATCAACTTAGCTTCATAAGCGATCCATTACCATTCATGTTGGTCTGTCATAAAGACCCTTTTTCGCCTAACATGGACAAAACTTTTAGGTTATTCATCGAGGTTCCAAACATGGTTGTAATTTATGGAAAGTATTACAGATCACATGGATCTGAAAGATGTTTCTTTATCTTGCCGTTTAAGCATATGCACATAATTAAATAGAGAGATCTTTATCTATCAAGATGAACACATCAATGGACCTTTCGAGGATCATGGCAATCCTTAGACGCGTGGAGTACACATGTACATTGAGAAGTGTTCTACTCGTCATCAATGTGTGGTGTTTGCTCTTGTTTTAATGGTTGAATGTCTATTTATGGTTCTCAAACTCTTTGAAATCCATTGTACTCCAATGTTTCTGTTGGAAGCTAGAATCTCTTCCTCGAAAAGATAGAATGTTCAAAGACTAACAACTTTGTTCCACGGGTCTCTACAAATTCGTATAAGTCATACTCGGCTCCAAGCCTTTAAGACATTGTTTGCTTCCAGAAGCATGAAAACCTAAATCATCATTTAAGATAGATTTGATGTCATCCCTTTCCATATCTTATATGAATTTAATTCAACCAATTTAAATGGAACATGATTAAGTTTATTTTGAATCAATGGTAATAGCCCATAATAGGTATGTGATAAATGCTTCTCTTATAACACATCTTTAACTTATTAAGTGAAGATTCCATTTCTTGAAACACAAACTACTTGCGCATTCTTGAAGCATATATTTTAGGAATAATCATTAATCTTTTCTAAGACTATACTATGAAATGCCTCATGGGTATTTATTTCCTTGATTAAATCAAAGAATAATTCCAAAAAAAATCAAAGAATAATTCCATAGGTGTTTCTGAGCCTCATATCTAAGTATTTGAACATTTTTTAAAATTTAGACACGTACTTCAATAAGTACACTATACACATGACTGTTTCAAAAACAGTCAACGAGGGTGATAAACTAAAATATCTTAATTTCTATGGTATGAATTGTGTCATAAGAAGACAAACTTCAATTTGCGTGGGCGATAAGAAATTCTCTAGACCATGCAACCATTATAAAACGGTGTTTCAGTCTCTGTTAAATATATAAGATTCGTATTTTCATTTGATTCCTAATCACACGAATCAAACAACATCAATATGAGATATAATTATACGCTATATTCTATAGAGACTAAGTCCATATCTCGGAAGATAAAAACATCAAGGATAATATAATTTTGGCATACAATTACTTATGTTGAGATTCTATTCATCTATGTCAATCATATACAATGATATCAATATAGTATGTTAGATTTATTGAGGTTTAATCTTCTCGGAATAACATTTATTCATGAGACTGGATTGTTTATTAAATTTTAATGTAATAATTGAAACAATGTTCTTTATTAGAACCGGACCTTATTATTATTATTTATTTATTTCCGTTATCAGTTTACAAGATAATGACGTAACTATCGAAAACCGACTTGGCCGGGTGGGCGTAGCGGTTGTCCTTTTTTAAGTTGTCTCCGTTACTTAATTTTGGTACTAATTTTCCATAATTAAAAACCTTATATATAATCGACGTCAAACTTTGCCGGGTGGGCGTACACCCGTTTTTTAATTTTGTTCAAAAACCTTATATTTTAATGTTGTTTTAATCCAGCCAACTCGACCATATAAATATAATCCATTAACTCACCCGAACATCAATTTCTGGTTCCGTCCCTACAAGATATTTAAGAAAATTTACATTCGATTAGTGTGACAACTCGTGCTTCATTATTCGCATATAGGTATATTCTTGTTTTAGTTTCTCTAATTTAGTTCTGACTCTTTCTACAAGATATCTTAGGCGAAATTAGGATTTTAGTCCTCTAACTTGGCCTACTTTGGATTTTAGTCATGCTCCTGCTCCGGTGAGGAAATTCGATTAGTGTGACAACTCGTGCTTCATTATTCGCACATAGGTATATTCTTGTTTTAGTTTCTCTAATTTAGTTGTGACTCCTTCTACACGATATCTTAGGCAAAATTAGGATTTTAGTCCTCTAACTTGGCCTACTTTGGATTTTAGTCCTCTAACTTGGCATACTTTTGATTTTAGTCATGCTCCTAATCCGGTGAGGAAAATTGTCCTCTAACTTGTTTTCTTTTTGGAAAATAGTCCTATCTGCCGGAAATAGCGGATTGGACACCGGAATCTTTAAAAAACGCTTATGTGGCAGCCATTAGGTGCCACGTTGAATCCTACGTAGCTATAGACCCCATTTTACTTTAAAAAAAGTATTTCTCCTTCCAATTTCCCCTAATTTCTTTATCCTTCCAATTTCCCTCAATTTCGTCCCTCGAAATATAAATAGTCCTATCTGCCGGAAATAGCGGATTGTACACCAGAATCTTTAAAAAACGCTTATGTGGCAGCCATTAGGTGCCACGTTGAATCCTACGTGGCTATAGACCCCATTTTACTTTAAAAAAAGTATTTCTCCTTCCAATTTCCCCTAATTTCTTTCTCCTTCCAATTTCCCTCAATTTCATCCCTCGAAATCTAATCCTTAATTAATTTGCAATTTGAAATTGCTGAGATAGGCGATGAATCATTTGCAATTTGGAATTGGAAGTTTGAAGGTTTGAAAATCTAGCCCAAACCCATATAAGAGGAGGTGCCTCATCCCCAAAACCTAGGTTGTGAGGTGAGGGAAGTCCATCTCTTAATATGGTGAGTGATACAATAGCAAATGTCCAATGTGGGACAACTTTAACAAGATGATAACACATAATTTCAAAGATAATCAAATGAAAATATTTTAAGTTGATCCACGTCCTATTAATTTCTTCAACATGGTTCCTTTAGAATAAATTAATTACAAAAAACATGATATAATGTGATCATTTATGCAAGTATGATTAAAACAAATAACCAGAAGATAATAAAAAAGTTTCAATTCAAACTTCAATTCTATGACAGAAATTGTTAAATTTTTAAGAAAGTATTTGATTGATTATAACCTAACAATATTAATGCAAAGTGTTTGATAAACACCGAGATAACGAAATATTATACTTATGAAACTAATTTAAAATGTAGGAAATACTTAATATTTGATATATATATATAAATAAATAAATAAATAAATAAATATATATATATATATATATATATGACATTGGCTACCAAAACGCTTAGGGTGCCACAACAAACTACACAATTACTACTTGATACTACCAATTTATTTGATTATTTTTATGGGGGAAACATGTATGATATTGATGTTCCGTAACTTACAGAAACATCACCAAGAGGACGATGATGGATAACATTGGCTTCAATTAATGACATTTCTTGTGTATAATGAGCATATGTGGTAGTGGCATTTCTACTGGACAATTTTTAAAATAAGAGGTGCTTAGAGTAATTTTATGATGCATGAAAATAATAATAATAATCAAAGAATGTGCTACATGAAGCAAACTTTGATGCCAATAGTAACATCATTATAATATGCTCATTCTATACATTTTTAACCAGAATAATTTATGGTTAGGGAAACATTCTATTGATAACGTACTGTTAATTTCGAAACAAAATATAATAGCAGTTAAAGAAGATGATAAACTGCTATATTATTTCTTAATCAACATCTCAACTCTTACACCCTTATATCACCAAGTTAGTTATAACAAAACACAATCCCCTGGATATGGCCTAGTGGTGGCGGCATGTGTGTGTAATGCAGCCTGGACTATAAGCTGGAGGTCAGCGGTTCGATTCCCGTAATGGGGTTGATTTCCGATTGATAACACCCTTCAGTGCAGTGGTCGAAAAGGCAACCCATGTTGGAGCTACTAGGTTACCTGATTAACCTCTCCTCACTTTCCTGTGGGATCGGGGGTGAGGAGACCCTTAATGGTAGGGTTTACCATTTTTTAGTTATAACAAAACACAACCCTTGACTCTAAGCTCTAGGCTCCTGATTAACCTCTCCTCGCATTCCTGTGGGATCGGGGGCGAGGGGGCCCTCACGGTTAGGGTTTAACCGTTTTAGTTATAACAAAACACACTTCCCAATACAAGAATCTAACACTAGATATTATCCATACAATGATGTGGCATAAGATCTAGTCTAGCCAATAGATGAGCTACACGTGATACATCTATCCTTTATTCTTTTCAGTCCCTCTCAAACGAATATGTGGATGTGTAACATTGAGTTCGCGTCCGAATACTTCTAATGAGATAGTTGGCAAGGCTTTTGTAAGACTGTCAGCAACTTGATCTGTTGAAGGCACATAGCAGATCTTCAGCTCTTTATTCAGCACCATGTTTCCGATGAAGTGCACATCTACTTCTATGTGCTTAGTTCTAGCATGATAAACATTATTTTGTGCCAGAGAGCTTGCCCCTGTGTTGTCACACCATAATGTTGGGATGCTAGGAAGCTTGAACTGCATTTCATTAAGTAACTGTCTGATCCACTTTACTTATGTTGCTAGGTTGGCTAAGGACCTGTATTCTGATTAACAACTGGATCTTGACACCATTGTTTGCTTCTTTGAGCTCTAGGAGATGAGTGATTCTCCTAGGTAGACACAATACCCACCAGTTGACTTCCTATCGATGGGACACACAACCCAATTTGCATCTGAAAAACCATTAACATCAAGTGTTTCTGAGGGTTTGAACAACAATCCCATGTCTAGAGTTCCTTGAACATATCTTAGTAGCCTCTTCAATCCCTGCAAGTGTGTTGTACAGGTGTTTTGCATGAACTGACTTAAGGTATTTACAACAAAGGCTATATCTGGCCTTGTTAAGGTGAGGTATTATAGTGACCTTACTATACTTTTATAAGTAGTGGGGTTTTCCAGAGGCTCACCTTGCTGTGGCAGAAATTGTGTTCCTGGCACCATTGGTGTAGCACAAGGATTTAGATGTTCCAAGTTCAGTTTCTTGATCAACTGTGATGCATAATAGGACTGATTTAGGTGCAGTCCAGTTGAGTCCCTATTGACCTGCATTCCCAGAAAGTGTGACACTTGCCCCAAATCTTTTAATGAAAACTTGGAGTCAAGAAGTTTGATGAATTTATGGTAGCAATATATCATCAACATATACAAGGGCAAAGAGAACCTGACATTCTAGTTTAAACATGAACAATGAGATGTCACACATTGACTAAGTGAATCCCCACTTGAGAAACTGTCCTTTCAGAGCTTCAAACCAATCTGTAGGAGCTTGTTTCAATCCATAGATTGCTTTGTTCAGTTTACATACATACCCTGGCTTCTCTGGATCTTCAAAACCTTATGGTTGATCCATGTAAATAGGTTCTTGTAGAGGTCCATTCACAAAGGCATTGTTGATGTCTATTTGGTTAATGGGTCAGTGCATGGACACAACAATGGCCAGGATGATCCTAACAATTGCAAGCTTAGCCACAGGACTAAAAGTCTCTGTGAAGTCAATCCCATAGCTCTGCAAGTACCCCTTAGCTACAAGTCTTGCCTTGTGCTTCAAAATGCTTCCTTTTGGTCTCAGTTTTAGTTTATACACCCATTTGCACCCAACAACACTCTGGTTAGGTATAGGTTTAACCAGATCCCATGTCCCGTTATGAATCAGTGCCTTGTATTCATCAATCATTGACTGTCTCCATTTCTCACTCACCATAGCATCTGATATACAGGTTGGTTCAGTAGGAAAAGTATGAACCCTAGCCAGTGAGACACTGTAAGTTTTTGGTTTAAATATGCCACTTTTGGACCTAGTTTGCATGTGGTGAGTTTTCACAGGGTGTGATTGTTGACAACAGTGGTTTCAAGGATGGATTCAGTTATGGTGGTATTTTCATTTTGAGGGATTGATGTTTCTGTAGTATATGGTGACTCAGTGTTGGTTGTGGCAAGTGCTGAAGGTGATCTGTATGTAACAGATGGTGATTTTGATGGTGGTGTGTAACTAGGTGCATGGGATGCAATGCTGTGTGTAGACAAAGGAGATGCACTATTGTGTGTAGATGGAGGAGAAATATCACATGTTCTTTGCTCAGCAGTACAACTCAAGTCTGGTTCTGGCTCAGTCATAGATATGTTGGTGTGCCCCTCTGAATGAGTCAGACAAAAAGGAAGAAAATTGGTGAAGAGGTCAGGAGTGCATAAGATTTGTTTGGAAGGGCCCTGAGTGAATCCTTCTAGAAAAGGAAACTGGAATTCATTGAACTTCACACTGTTTGATATATAAATCCTACCTGACCTGTCAAGACACTTGTAGCCTTTGTGATGAGGACTGACTCCTAAGTTAACACACTGTGTGGTGTGATATTGAAACTTAGTGCTCTGGAAGGGTCTAAGATAGGGGTAAACAGCATTGCCAAAAACTTTAAAGATGGCAAAGAGGCACTCATAGGGTGATTTTAGATTTAACACAGGAGTTGGAAGACAGTTAATGATGGACACAGATGCCTGGAAACTATGCCACCAGAAACTGAGGGGCATGGAGGCTTGAGCAAACATAGTCAGACCTAATTCTGTGATGTGTCTATGTTTCCTTTTTGCTCTTACATTCTGAGCATGATCATGAGGACATGGATGTCTAAAGACTATGCCATGTTGTTTTAGGAAAGTTTCAAGAGTTCTATATTCACCCCCCAGTCTGACTGAATGCATTTGATGTTGGTATTGAACTGTGTTTCCACTAAGGTTTTGAACTGGGTAAACACAGAGAAGGCTTTAGATTTAACTTTTAAGGGAAAGATCCATGTGAACCTAGTATAGTTGTTAAGGGTGAAATTTATGGTTTATTCTACAATATTTCCGTAACAATATCCTCGTTATTTAAATGGTTTTTATAGAAAATCATTGGTTTTATCTAAATATTGAGCAAACGCGTTTAAGAAGCGTCTAAGTGCAAAAGTGGTAGTTTTATGTGGCTTTATCGGTAAATATCGTTGTATTTGCGATATTACATTTTTGCACATATTTATCGTGATTGTAGGTACCTAAATACGTCATGTGAAGTGATGGAATGAAGCTTTCAAGCAGCCGAACTTCCGATGCAGTTCTTGATATGATATACACTGATTTGACTCTCGACCTCAAGAGAAGATTTGTAGGGCTTGAAGAGAGGATTCTACAGGATTTTGAATCACTTCATTCCGACTTACGAGGCCCGAGATATGAGCGTTACAAGTTTGGATGCTGTTGCTGAAACTATCTTGGAAAATTCCGTAAACGACTCGTAACACGACGGGCTAGTCAAAAAGGCGTTTTCTGAAGAAGAGTCCTTAATGAAAGTTGTAGAGTTTTCCGAGGGCTTAATTATGACATTCGGATCATAATTTTTGGAGGTCTACAACTCAAGATATGAATTTTAGAAGTTTCATTCCTAAATTCATACACTGTAGCAGCCGACATTGTTCCCTATAAAAGCAGCAGCACTTTATACCCTAAATATACAAATACTCACACAGCAGCCGCAATTCACACAAGAGAAGGGCCGACTTTTTTTTCTTTTTTTTTCCTTTATATTTTCATTCCAAAAAACACAATTAGGGTGTAAATTTCTCAACAATGAGGAGCTAATTTCTTCATCGAGCAAACTAGGGGAAGCGTTTCAAACGGATTTTGGTTTCAGATTATTGTATTGATTGATTTCTATCAAAAAAAAAGGTTAGAACTTTTGTATCGTTTTCATATCGTTTTTACATTTCGATCGATAGATTATTTGTATGATCCGACAATCCGTTGATGACGATCAATGGAACCCTAGGTCACTATACAAAAGTTTGAATCTTTTAAACCAAATTATAACGAAAGTTGTGGTTTAAACGGTTTAGATTTTTGGATATTGATAAATATCCCCACCTAAGAACGTTAAAGGATCAATCTTTGATAAAAGATTGTGAATAAAATCATCTAAGCCATTAGAGATTTGGGCATTCGGTTAGGTGTAATAATCGTAACCTTGGGATAGAATCATTTGATTAATAGTTTGAAACCGGTATTTGTTTGATTCGTGGAACCGTGTTTGCTTGCTTTTATATCACTGCATTTGGATAATTGTTCAAGCCTTCACCCTAGTTGTTGATTATTATTTTTCTGAAATTTACTGTTCATCGCACTGTTCATCGTCGTTTTTACTGTTCATTACTGCATAATTAGTATAAACTCGTGACATTTGCAACTAAAACTTGAATCGATACAACCCCAATTCCCCGTGATCGACTCCGGTTACACCATTTTGCTACGACCTTGCACTTGAGGCCACGACCGGATTATAAATTTTTATAACTTGTTTTGATCGTTTTATTTATTATAATCCGTTTTCTACAACAAGTTTTTGGCGCCGTTGCCGGGGAGTTGGCAACGGTTGTGTGTTTCTCTTTTTGTTTTAGTTGTTAGGATTTTTTGTTTCAAGGCGGGAGTTGGCAACACTTATGCCACAAAACGTTTAAACATCATACAAAATGTCTTAAGTGGCATTCATTTTTGTTTTTGTTTGATTTGCACATTCCCGAATAAACATCCCTATTTTTAGCCCCTTAATTTATTATTATTATTAATTTTTTTTTTTTTTCTTTCTTTTCTTCTGTTTGTGAGTATAAAATAAAAAAAAAAAAAAAAAAAAAAAAAAAAGGGACGCACATTGGACGTGAGCTTCACACCCTGGTGTGCCAATTTTCACACTTGTGAAATTTTTGTAGTCAAAAAAAAAAAAAAAAAAAAAAAAAAAAAAAAAAAAAAAAAAAAAACTTTCTAGCCGAAAATATCACACCCAGGTGTGAAATTTTTCACACCCGTGAAATTCTACAGTCATCCAATTTCATTCATTCTTTAAGTCCTTTCCTTTTCCAGTCTTTCCTAATCACCTTTAGCAACCTTTCACACCTTGTTCCACTCTTTTTCCATTCCTTGCAACCTATTCTCGGTCCGAACACCTAAGTGTCCCTTCAGAGAGTCGGTTTTGAGTGCTATTTACTTTTGCTCGCCTTTGCCGCTCCTCGATTTTCACTTCAGTGTATGCTTACACGAAGTAAATCAGGACCTTTAATTTTCAATCCGGAGATCGAACGTACTATTGTCCGTCCAAACCGAAAAAGGAGGCAAATCTCTTTAGGTGGTCACTCGATAGAAAACCTTGAAGAAGCCTGCCAGGAAGAACTTGAAGAAACCGTTATCACAATGGCTGACAATAGACGGGCATTAGCAGATTATGCTATGCCGGGAGCCATCACGGTAAACCCCGCCGTAGCCCCGCTCGAAATCGCAGCAGACCACTTCGAGCTGAGACCTGGTCTTATTCAGATGCTTCAGCATGCATCTATCTTTTATGGTCTACCTTCTGAAAATCCGCATAATCATGTCCACGCCTTCCTGGAGATCTGTGACACGACCCGCATTCAAGGAGTTTCTGAGGATGCTATAAAATTAAAGCTTTTCCCTTTCTCTCTGCGAGGAGAAGCAAAAGAGTGGTATAACTCTTTAACCCCTCGATCTATTACCACTTGGGCGGGACTCGAGAAGGAGTTCCTAAGTCGGTATTTTCCACCCTCAAAGACCGCCCAATGCCCGATCGACATTTTTACCTTCCAACGAGAAAATGGATGAGTCATTCTTCGATGCTTGGAAGCGTTTCAAATCTCTTTTGCGTCGTCGCCCCCATCATGGCCTAGATTTACAACGTCAAGTCAACACTTTCTTTAGTGGTTTGACCGAACTAACCAAAGGGATGGTGAATAGTTCATGGGAGGAGCTTTTCCGAAGAAGACACCCGACGAAGGTTGGGCTTTATTTGAAGATATAGCTAGATATAACTACGCTCCTTCATATCGTGCAATTACGACCCCATCCGTTCCAAAGGTTGAGGAAGTCAATTCTCGGAATCGGTGATCGCCATCTTTGCGGCGGCGGTGGCCGCTCTTACTCTGTCTCAAAAACAGATCACACCTACTCCTCCTTATCAACGAACGCTCAAGTTACGTATTGCGAAAAGCTTGTTGCCGATTGGTCACATGATCGACCAATGTCATGCGAATTACCAAGTCAATGCCGTCCAAAATATGAGACAAGTATACCCCGGTTAGTTGCCAAACTTGTGGGTGAAAGGCCACACTTCTCTAGCTTGTCCCCTAAACACGGGGAAAATGATGAAGTCAATGCTTTTTTCGGTCAAGCAAAACCAACGATTCCCAAATCAATTTTTCGGCCGAATAACTTTCAGAATCAGGGTTATAACCAAAACCGAAATTTTAATCAAAACTCTGGTTGTAATCAGAATCAAAATTCCAACTCGAACTATCAAAATTCCAATCGAAATTACTCTCAAAACTCGAATCAGAGTTCGAATTCTCAACAGAGGTTCAATCAGGCATGGCCTGCCAACACCAATTCTCCTTATCAAAACCGGTCTAATCAACATCCTCCCGGATTTCAAAATCATCAAGGGCCATCTGGGTCCAATGATGCTCCTACCAGATCTGATTTTGAGGAGCAACAAAAAACTATTAAAAATGCGGAGAGACGAGTTGGGACGATTCCGAGCGGCTAGCTTCACGACCTCGGGGTCATCCGCCGGTTTCACGAAAGAAATCCAAAGGGCGCCAAGTGGCCCAAGCCGATTTGAACCCAAACCGGTGTACCGATCGACACCAACCACCCCTTATGGTAGGGAGGAAACTAGTGCCATGAATTTAAGATCCGGCACTCAACTTCAAGGAAACCCTGCATTCAACCAGAACCAGGGAAACGAGTAGACCCTCCTACCACCGATTCGGTGGGAGGGGAAGTTGAGAAGACCCAAACCCCCAATGCGGGTGAAGAAAAAGAGGAAGATGAGATAGAAATCGAAGAAAGAATTCGGGTGGCTGACCAGACAACTGAGAAATCTGAAGAAGTGAGTCAGGAGGAGGATTCCCTGACAAGTAAGAAAACAGAAAAGACGGTGAGATGGAAGGATTTAGAAGATAAAGCTGTTAGTGCCTCTTCTAAGAAAGTTTTTTCTGAAGAAGAATTGAAGAAACTTCCATTTCCACCAAGGAAGAAAAACATCCCTTTATGCGAGGACAAGAAGTACGAGAAGGTACTCAACCTTCTGAAAAACACTCAAGTTAATCTACCTTTATCTGATGTGTTGGTTGAGATGCCCAAATACACCAAATTCATAAAGGATGTAGTCTCATCTAAAAAGAAGTTGGAGAGTATGGAAAAGGTAACCAGTGAAGATTGTTCAATGATGAGTTATGAAGAGTTACCGATTAAGAAAGATGATCCTGGGCGATTCGTCCTTACTTTGCAAATTGGAGGTCTCATTTTCCCTAATTCCTTATGTGATTTAGGAGCTTCAATTAGTCTTATGCCTTTATATGTGTGTCAACAGCTCCAATTAGACCATCTTTTGGAACCTACCACTATGAGCATTCAGTTCGCAGACAGATCATCCAAGAAAGCGACAGGGATTTTAAAGGATTTGTTGGTTCAGGTCGATCGATTTACCTTTCCTGTGGATTGGTATGTCTTAGACATCCAACAACCCAATACACCCCCGATTCTTGGACGACCTTTTTCGTCTCTTGCTAGAGCCCTCATTGATTGTGATGACGGTGCTAAAGTAACTTTGCGTGTTGGAAATGAAGAAGTGAGCTATAGTGTATCTAGAGCTATCAAAAGACCTTTCGAATGTCCAACCGGCTACTCTATCGAGGAATCATTTGATGATTTCAGTGATTTTCTAGAAGAGCAAGTCCTTGCAGTAGATTCTGAATACGAACGCTTGATCGATAATCTGAACCAATATGGTAGGATAGATTTGAATGAACTTGGAGCCGAGGACCGAAGAAGAAGTTGTAGTGAGTAAGAACCTTTCGCCTTCGGAGGAAGTAGATTTATTAGAAGCTATGTTGCTCTCCTCTAATAATTTGCAAAGTAAAGTTTTAAAGTCTAGTTTGGAAGACCCTCCGATTGACCTCGAGTTAAAACCGTTACCGAAACATTTAAAGTATGTTTTCCGAGAGAGGGTGATCGGCTTCCGTTAATTGTTTCCGCTAAGCCGACGGAGGAAGAAGAAGCGAAGTTGTTGGCCGTCTTGAAAAGAAATGAGAAAGCTTTTGGTGGCGGGTAGGAGATATCGAGGTATATCTCCCGACGTCCGTATGCACAAGATAAAAATCGAAGAAGGAGCCAAGCATGTTAGACAACCCCAAAGACGTTTAAATCCTCACATGCGGGAGGTGGTGAAGAAAGAAATTATCAAGCTTCTAGATATGGGGATCATATATGCAATAGCGACGGTGATTGGGTGTCCCCCACGCGGGTGGTCCCTAAGAAAGGTGGTATCACCGTTGAAAAAAATGACAAGGGAGAAGAAGTCGCGTTGAGATTAGTCACCGGTTACCGTGTGTGTATCGACTATAGGAAAGCGAACGAAGTAACCATGAAGGACCACTTCCCTCTCCCCTTCATTGACCAAATGCTCGAGCGTTTGGCGGGACACCCTTTTTTCGTTTCGGACGGATACTCCGGGTACTTCCGGATCCCTATAAACCCCGTTGATCGGGGAAAAGACGACCTTCACCGCCCGTATGGTACTTTCGCTTATAGGCGAATGCCGTTCGGCCTCTGTAATGCTCCGGCCACTTTTCAAAGATGCATGTTAGCAATTTTTGACGGGCTAATTGAGAAATGCATGGAGGTCTTTATGGACGACTTCTCGGTGTTTGGTAACTCGTTCGATGATTGTCTTGCTAATGCGGACAAGGTGCTTAACGGATGTGTGGAGAAGAACCTAATCCTCAATTGGGAAAAATGCCACCTTATGGTGGATGAGGGGATTGTTCTTGGCCATAAGATTTCGGCTAAGGGCATAGAAGTTGACGGGGCCAAAATAGAGGCCATAGAAAAGATGAACTATCCTAAGAACGTGAAAGAAGTGAGGAGTTTTCTTGGTCACGTCGGCTTCTATAGGAGATTCATTCAAGATTTCTCCAAGATCTCAAAACCTCTATCAACTCTACTTAAAGAGGACGTCGTTTTCAACTTCGACAATGATTGCAAGTGTGCCTTCAAAGAGCTTAAACATCGCCTGATCTCCGCTCCGATTCTGATCTCTCCGGATTGGAATTTACCATTCGAATTAATGTGTGATGCTTCCAACTACGCCGTTGGTGCGGTTTTGGGGCAAAGACTTAATGGTAAATTCCAACCTATCTACTATGCAAGCCATACCCCGAATCCGGCACAAGCAAACTACACTACCACGGAAAAGGAACTTTTAGTTTGTTGTCTTTTCTATGGACAAGTTCCGAAGTTATTTTGCGGGTGCCAAGGTGATTGTCGGACCGATCACGCAGCTCGCGCTATTTGATGAATAAAAAGGATGCAAAACCGAGGCTGCTTGCGTTGGATTCTTACCCTTCGGGAGTTTGATGTTCATATTAAAGATATCAAGGGTAGTGAAAACACGATAGAGGACCACATATCAAGAGTGTTGCCCGTAGTAGAGGAAAATCCACAAGACATCGATTTATATTGCCCCTTTGAGAGTGTTATGTACGTGAATAGTTGCACGTCGATCCTCCGTGGTATTCTTCAATCGTTAATTACCTCCATTCCCAATATCTCGAATCCCAAGTTTTCGTATCGGGAGAAGAAGAAATTCTTCTCGATCTCAAGTATTATGTCCGGGAAGAACCGTATCTTTTTAAACTCGTAAAGATGGGTTGCTTCGCCGGTGTGTCCCACGAATCCGAGCAACGGGACATAATTGAACAATGTCATAGTGGTCCCACCGGCGGCCACTTTGGTCCCCTGGAAGACCGTTGCGAAGATATTCCAATCTGGTTTTTACTGGCCCTCGATTTTTAAGGATACTGAAGCCTTTTGTAAAGGCTGTGATAGGTGCCAAAGAACCGGTGCTTTGACAAGGAGATATGATATGCCATTAAAACCCATTTTAGAGTGTGAGGTGTTCGATGTCTGGGGGATTGACTTTATGGGTCCCTTCCCATCCTCATGCGGGAATAGATACATCCTAGTCTGTGTAGACTATGTGTCTAAATGGGTGGAGGCTATCGCCACCCCTCACAATGACCATAAAACGGTCATGAAATTCTTAAAGAAAAACATTTTTGTGAGGTTTGGTTGCCCGAGAGCCTTAATCAGCGACGAGGGGACGCACTTTTGTAATCGACCACTGGACAAAGTATTAGAGAAATACGGTGTTCGGCATAAAACCGGTACACCGTACCATCCTATGACAAGTGGTCAGGTGGAGCGTAGTAACCAGAGCCTCAAGAAGATCTTAGAAAAGACGGTTAACAGTCATCGGAAGGACCGGAGTCCGAAATTGGATGATGTCCGTGGGCTTACGGGACGGCTTACAAGACACCTATGGGTACATCTCCGTATCAAATGGTTTATGGAAAGCCATGTCATTTGCCGGTCGAACTTGAGCATAAAGCTTATTGGGCGACGAAGTTTTTGAACTTTGATTCCAAAGCTTGTGGTGAGCACGGACTTCACAGCGGATGCATGAGCTAGATGAGTTCAGCTCCGGAGCCTACGAGAGCGCCCGAGTGAGTAAGGACGAATGAAGCTCGCTCCATGATAAGAAAATTAAGCAAAGAGAGTTCCATGCGGGAGAGCAAGTCTTGCTATACAATTCCAGGTTACATCTGTTTCCTGGAAAGCTACGGACACGGTGGTCCGGCCCGTTCGAGATTTTGCAAGTCTTTCCAAGCGGAGTGTTGGAGCTAAAAGGAATTGGTGATCGACCGTTTAAGGTAAATGGTCAAAGGTGCAAACATTACATTGGTCTACCAAAGGAGGCACCTTTGATTGTTCGGTTCCTCGACATATTTGAGTGTGTGGATCCTGAAGTCGATGACTTTAAAGAGTTTGCACCAGATTTATTCACCGAGGCCGTTATCGAATCACCAGCTGAAGTCTTCGCTGGAAGTTGGGATATGGAGCAGTATTGGAAGGAAATGCATCTGAAGAGGAAGGGAAGGAGGAGGAAATCAACGGCTAGGAAGATTAAAAGGAGCCTGGGAGAGTTTGAAGAGTAAGATTCCCTGCGTGCATTCTTGTTTTTGTGGTTACATTGCTGACAAGAGCTCTTTTGATAGAGTGACTGGCCGAAAGATCAAGTGGCCCGATCCGGGTTGAACTTTCACTAATCGTCGAGCCGTCGACGTTAAACAAAAGCGCTTGGTGGGAGGCAACCCACCATTTCTTTGTTTTTCTTTTTTTTTGTTTTTAAGTTTTTGTGATGTTTTGATGTGAAGTTGTATTCATTTTGGGTTTTAATCAAGAAATTTCTGTTTGGGTTGCATGCTGTTTTAGTCGAACGCCCGTTTTACTATGCACTGTGTTTTCCCTTTCTCTACATCTATCTCGTGCATGGTTCCCCGATGCCCCCCCCCCCGATATTTTGTTGTGTCTATCAAGTACGCGCAGAGTTACTTTGAGCTATTTAGCCGATACGAGCTTGCCACATACGGGGATCGTTGCCTTTTTCATGCTACAGCCTGCTCAACGATCCGACCTTTATAAATCAGCTAAGTACTTTACTTTACTTTATTTCTGCACAACTTGAGGACATGTTGTGTTTTAAGTGTGGGGGAGGGGATAAATTATGTACCTATATACCTTCGCTCATATCATGATAAGTTCAATGCAAAATGCACAAAAATTTGAATTTGAAAAAAAATTGTTTGTCCCGAGTGAACAACTACATGCCTATGTTCAATGTTTAAACTTAATGGATGCCTTATATTGTGTATGCTAGATGAGTTAGAGGTTCACCGACCCTTATTTCACGTGCCTTATTAGATGACGAGCTAATTTTTAAAAGTTATATCCATGAAGGTTAAGCACTCCTTGATTAGCTTATACTATGTGCTCGGTGCTATATTTCGTAATAGTTTGGATTTGAATTCAAAGTATGACATATTGTGAATATCATAGAGTTTGAATGTGATAAGTAAGTCATTGCCAAAGTCTTGAAGTAATAATGAAAAATGATTCATTACATTGAGGTATTATGCTCAGTAGGTTTGTATAGCTCATGGCTTAGAACCAACTGCCAGCCAGAAATCTCATATAAGTAATGCTAATTAATAATAAATGTGTGTGTCGGAAGCTGGTTTATGATTTGAGTGAAGTAGGGCGTATCACGAACGTCCTATACCACTATGACGACCAATAGCTCACGACAGTCAGAAAAGCTGCCTTATGATTTGGGTAGTTAGGGCATATCTCAAAATGTCCTATTCTACTATGACGGGCAAGAGCTCATTTTTGATGTGTGTTAAAAAGTGAATGTGAAGAAAAAAAATGTATAATAACTCGAAAAAAATTTCAAGACTTGGCCAATGATGATTTTATACCCAGTATAAACTCTTATGATATGTTGTAGGAATCATCCTCTAAGTATGTCAGAAATGGTTTGATTACTTTCTATTATATTTTCGCATGCACATCTGAGCGTCATCTATGCTTAACTTAAGTGTGATACTAGCTAGTTTTGCTTGAATTCAATTCAAGTTGGGATCTAGTGGAAGTTTGATATGGCTCTTGCACGCAAACACTTGGGTGAATTTCTACTTAGTTACTATGCACTATATTTGGTATCCACCTATTCTTTGACTCTGAGCTAGGTTTTTGTTTTGTTTTGCTCGGGACGAGCAAGGTTTAAGTGTGGGGGAGTTGTTAAGGGTGAAATTTATGGTTTATTCTACAATATTTCCGTAACAATATCCTCGTTATTTAAATGGTTTTTATAGAAAATCATTGGTTTTATCTAAATATTGAGCAAACGCGTTTAAGAAGCGTCTAAGTGCAAAAGTGGTAGTTTTATGTGGCTTTATCGGTAAATATCGTTGTATTTGCGATATTACATTTTTGCACATATTTATCGTGATTGTAGGTACCTAAATACGTCATGTGAAGTGATGGAATGAAGCTTTCAAGCAGCCGAACTTCCGATGCAGTTCTTGATATGATATACACTGATTTGACTCTCGACCTCAAGAGAAGATTTGTAGGGCTTGAAGAGAGGATTCTACAGGATTTTGAATCACTTCATTCCGACTTACGAGGCCCGAGATATGAGCGTTACAAGTTTGGATGCTGTTGCTGAAACTACTGGAAAATTCCGTAAACGACTCGTAACACGACGGGCTAGTCAAAAAGGCGTTTTCTGAAGAAGAGTCCTTAATGAAAGTTGTAGAGTTTTCCGAGGGCTTAATTATGACATTCGGATCATAATTTTTGGAGGTCTACAACTCAAGATATGAATTTTAGAAGTTTCATTCCTAAATTCATACACTGTAGCAGCCGACATTGTTCCCTATAAAAGCAGCAGCACTTTATACCCTAAATATACAAATACTCACACAGCAGCCGCAATTCACACAAGAGAAGGGCCGACTTTTTTTTCTTTTTTTTTCCTTTATATTTTCATTCCAAAAAACACAATTAGGGTGTAAATTTCTCAACAATGAGGAGCTAATTTCTTCATCGAGCAAACTAGGGGAAGCGTTTCAAACGGATTTTGGTTTCAGATTATTGTATTGATTGATTTCTATAAAAAAAAAAGGTTAGAACTTTTGTATCGTTTTCATATCGTTTTTACATTTCGATCGATAGATTATTTGTATGATCCGACAATCCGTTGATGACGATCAATGGAACCCTAGGTCACTATACAAAAGTTTGAATCTTTTAAACCAAATTATAACGAAAGTTGTGGTTTAAACGGTTTAGATTTTTGGATATTGATAAATATCCCCACCTAAGAACGTTAAAGGATCAATCTTTGATAAAAGATTGTGAATAAAATCATCTAAGCCATTAGAGATTTGGGCATTCGGTTAGGTGTAATAATCGTAACCTTGGGATAGAATCATTTGATTAATAGTTTGAAACCGGTATTTGTTTGATTCGTGGAACCGTGTTTGCTTGCTTTTATATCACTGCATTTGGATAATTGTTCAAGCCTTCACCCTAGTTGTTGATTATTATTTTTCGAAATTTTCGTTCATCGCACTTGTTCATCGTCGTTTTTACCGTTCATTACCGCATAATTAGTATAAACTCGTGACATTTGCAACTAAAACTTGAATCGATACAACCCCAATTCCCCGTGATCGACTCCGGTTACACCATTTTGCTACGACCTTGCACTTGAGGCCACGACCGGATTATAAATTTTTATAACTTGTTTTGATCGTTTTATTTATTATAATCCGTTTTCTACAACAATGGTCATCTATAAAATGGATGTAATATGTGTATCCTTCAGTGGCTTTAACTGGGGCAGGCCCCCAAACATCTGAATGAACCAAATCAAGTAAGGAAGTAGCATGGGAAACATAATTTAAATGTGGTAAAGCATGAGATTTGCCAAATTGGAAAGCATCACAGAAAATAAGCTTTCCATTAATAACAACATTACAATCATTTAGGATTTGACTCAAGACTCTACTAGAGGGATGGCCAAGCCTCCTATGCCATACATTGGGATCTTTATTGGGGTCAAGGACTTCTATGGACTTTTAATTGCTGGACCTACAAGATACTTGACTGAGAAAAACAGCAGAAGACTGGAGAGACTTAGATTGAAGGGAGATCTCTTCTGACTCACTGTCCAAAGGCACTATCTGATACAATCCATCATTGAGTTGTCCCTTGAGCATTGGTCTCTTTGTTACCTTGTCTTTGACAAAACAATAATTGTCAAAAAATTCAACATAAACATTACTATCGATACAAGTTTGGAAAGACTAAGTAAGTTTCTGGTTATTTGTGAGACATGAAGAACTGTGTTCAAGAATAAAGGACCAATGTGTGTGTGTGTAGGACTGGGTTACCAGTGTGCTCAATGTATAAGTGTTCACCATTTCCTACAGTTAGTGTATCACTGCCATAGTAAGCGATACTCTGATTCACATTACCCAAGTCAGAAGTAACATGGTTGGTAGCTCCACTGTCTAAGTACCAAGCATGATCTGCCATTGAACTAGGAGTAGCCATATAAGCTGATGGTTGGCTGGATCTTGGTGCAGCATTGAACTTAGGAGGTTGAAAGTCTATCTCAAACCTATGCCAACATATAGCAACAGTGTGCCCATTCTTCCCACAAAGTTGACACTGAACTTTTGGATTTCCAGAGTTCCTACCAGCATTACCACCATGTCTTTCTCCTCTATTCCTTCCACCTCTTGTATTTCCACCTCTTCCTCTGTCGGAATTCTGACCTGACCCTCCTGGTCTGACACTTGCATATGAGCAGCAGGATTCATAGCATTCCCTTGAGCTGAAGGATTGAACCGAGCCGTAATCTTTCATGAGTGATAAGTTGAGACTGAACTTCTTGCCATGATAAGGAACCAATCCTCGCTGTTAGGTTAACAATGACAGCTTCATAGTCTTTGTCCAACCCTTCTAGAGTAGCCAATATCAATTCAGACTTAGAAATGGGGTATCCAACAAGTAGTTAAGCTATCACTATATGACTTCATGGTGGCGAAGTAATTTGCCATTGATTTAGACCATTTTTCTGCTTTGGTAAGTGCACTTTTGTACTCTGGCATTCTTGATTCATACTGATTGTTGAATAAAATGGCACTTTTGTACTCTGGTAAGTGCACTTTTGTACTCTGGCATTCTTGATTCTTGATTCATACTGAGGTGGAGCATCCAACCACCTCAGTCAAGGCTTGTTCAATCATTAAACCAAGCAACCATCCTGTAAGCAAGGAATCCACAAGTCCTATTCAGCAGTAGTAGGATTCATAGGTAGACCAGGTATCTCAGGTGGACGAGGTTTAGTTTCAAATAGATACCCATCAAGTTTATATCCTTTGATTACAGGCAAAACAATATAGCGCCATAGTACATAGTTATCTCTTGTCATTTTAACAGTGGTGGACTGGCTCAAATGACCAATGAAGGGGACCAGATTCAGTGTGTTGAAAGGAGCGGTGGGATTAGTAGATCGGAAAACTGAGGTAGTGTTTTCATTGCGATTGGATAAAGGAGAATTAACCAGAGAGGGAAAAGTGGATCCAGGATTCAAACCTGTAAGTGAAGATCCGGCATGAAAAGCATTAGCTCCGATGAAGGAGGGAAACGATCTGGTGGAGTAAAACCGTGATGACGGAGGAAATGGTAGGCTGGAAATGGGAATTCCAGTAACAACTTTAGAGATGGGTGTTTGAGCTGGCATGATGCCTCCAATGGAAAGTGCAGCTGAGCTTCCTTCACCTCCGGCATCGGTGAAGGAGACGGATCTCGGCGGTGGTTCCGCCATACCCAACCAAGCTCTGCTACCAAGTTAAAGAAGATGATAAACTGCTATATTATTTCTTAATCAACATCTCAGCTCTTAAACCCTTATATCACCAAGTTAGTCATAATAAAACACACTTCTCAATACAAGAATCTAACACTAGATATTATCCATACAATGATGTGGCATAAGATCTAGTCTAGCCAATAGATGAGCTACATGTGATACATCTATCATTTATTCTTTTCAATAGCAAAGTGATTAAATAGACTTATATATTATTAATTATAACGTGTGAATGTTGATTACTATGTCCCACCATAATCAATAATATAAATTTATATTGTGTCCTTTTATTTTAACAATTTCCTTGTGAAACTCTTATCTTGTCTATAATTACGTGAGAGACTTGTGCAGCTTGAAATATAAAAGCATAAACCACAAAAGTGTTTATTTTCATAGGGTTAGGGCGTCACTATTATTCGGTTAAGATTTGTTTGGGAGTAAGGATGAGGTGGGTTTCTTTTTGTCTGTTTCATCAGTATGATGTATGTATAATAAAACAAATGTTTTTGAACCGTTTATACAATTCTTTTGTTTGGTTATATAAGATCCCTTTTCAAAAAAAATAAAAAATTTGCTAAATGCAACATTTAACTTGGCTCATTCGGAGATTTAGTATTTTGTTTATTTGTTTCTATATCTTGTACAAGATATGTATATGTATATGTATTTGTGATTGTATAATATCAATATGTATGTGTTTATATGTAATGCCCCAAACCAAAAACTAGTGTCTACCTTTAAAAGAGTCCTAACAAGTGACATTACATGGATTTACATCATTTATTATTATGTAAAATTTATTGATTGATGCGTCACACCAATGTGGTATAAAAATAAAGTGTGTCACCATAGATCGAAACGATCAGTCACAGCTATGATCTTAACTTTACCATACCTGGACAAAGAGTATGAATTTACAGTGGTGCATCCGGACAAGGTCAAGGATGTGTGCTCATGCATAAAGGGAAGGTGATCCTCTTATGCCCCCGGAAAGTTGAAGCCCTATAGAAAGATTTACCCTACACGTGATCTAGAGCTAGCATCAATAATTTTTGCTTTAAAGTTTTAGAGGCATTACTTCTATGGTGTTCCATATAAAGGTCGACGGATCACAAAAGTCTCAAGTACATCTTCACTCAAAAGGAGTTGATTATGCGTCAAAGGAGATGAATGAAATACATTAAGGATTATGACATCTCAATCCAATATCCTCTTGAGGAAAGCCAGCAGAGTGGTGGATGCTCTGAGTAGAAAGTCATCAGAGGATCTGTAGCTGCATTAACGGATCGGAAGAAGTAATCTTTGGACTTAGGGAGATTCAGAATTGAAGCAACAAATCGAACATGTGAGGTAACCTTGTTGACTTTAATAGCAAAACCTATCTTGAAGGATGATATTTAGAGGTGTTGTAGATAAATGAGTCTTACTTGCATAAAATGAAGGATAAAGCATTGAAATGCACAAGTTCGAGATTTCATATTATCGAGGATGAAATATTTTGATATGAAGTAAGACTCTATGTGCCTAAGATTGGATCTTAGGCAAGAGATTGAAAGTGAAGCTCACCAGATTGGCTTCATAGTCCATCCCGCTAGAAATAAGATGTACCAGGATCTTAAAGAACACTTCTGGTGAAGGCATATGAAAAGGGACATTTTCGAGTTTGTGGCGAAATCTCCACATGCTAGTTGGTAATTAAAGACATGTACCGAATGCTGAGAGGTATGATGCAACCCTTGCAAAACATATTCTGGAAGTGTGAACCTATAAGTCCTTTACGATCAAGGCTTAGACCTGGATAAATGCATTTGACAAAATGAAATCGGAACTTTGTTTCTGAAAGGATTTTAAGTACGAGTAATAGGAGCAGCCAAAGACTTTGAGATCTTTATAGTCATGCTTTTGCTTAAACAAAACATCAAAATGTGATTTGTTGTTTAGGACTATAGTAGGTAAGGGATTAATGAGTCTAACGTAGTACTGAAAATCATACCACCAGAGTCTGAGAGATAATAAGGTTTGAGTAACAAGAGCTAAACCAACTTCTACAGTTCGTCTATATTTTATCTCAGCTTGCCATTTTGGCTATGGGGCATGAGGACATGAATGTCTAAACAAGAACCGATAGTATTTTAGGTGTGGCTCAAAGGTTCTATATTTTCCACCTCAGTTTAAGTGCAAGCACTTACTTTTAAAGTTGAATTGATTTTCAGTCATAGCCTTGAAATCCAGAAAGGCTTTCCAGGTATCAGACTTATGTTTCAAAGGATATCACTATGTAAATCAACTAAAGTCATCAAGAAAATGTATGTAGTAAAGGTAGCCATTTGGAGTTCGAACGCGAGCAGGTCCTTACAAGTCAGTATGCACAAGATCTAACACAAATTTTGATCTACATTGTGAATTATCGTAAGATAGAGCATGCATTTTGACTAACTTGAAAGATCCACATAAATCAAAGGTTTCAAGGTTGACTACAACTTTTAAGGACTTGAATCAACACTTTTACAGAAGGATGGCGTAGCCTTCTGTGCCAAAAGGTTGACATACTCAATGCTAGAAACCTGATTAACTAAAGAGTGACATAAGGTTTATTGGCTTGGAAATAGATGACTGGAACTGAGAAAGCTTGGAGTGAAGTAAGATCAAGGTTATGGCTGAATGAGAGTACAATGAGTTGGTATAGACCACTCTAAGAGTGCCATCTAGCAGGACCACCCTTGTAATTTTGTCCTTTATAAGACAACAAGTATAGTAAAATATTGAATACACAATATTTCCAGAGGTAAGTTTAAAGATACTAAGTAGGTTTTTGGTTATCTTAGGAACATGAAGGATGATTTTAAGTTTAATACATGAGTTAAGTGTAGTGATAACAAAATTGTTAGGTGTAATGCCCGAAAGACAATTTTGTAATTGTTTTATTTAAGAAATGAAATGATATTATTATTCATATTTATTATTCTCATATTCATCGATGTGACAATAGTATTTACACTACAGAAAACCCTAAAGTATATCGTTTATGTAATCACTTAACTCAGTGTATGGGATATACACGGGAGGATTGAGTTAGTGAATATGTACTTAAAATACAATTAGCCCGTAGTGAAGTTAATCGAGAGTATCGGGTCTCTCCTTTAACGTGCTATTAATGCGCCCGAACACAATAGGTGTGATTGTCTTATCCGGACTTTCGGTTAAGAGAACCTAGTGGGAAATTTATATATGATAGATATATCATATAGTATTCGGACCGATTTGATTAGAGTTCACGATATAATTCCGTAATCGAGAAGTCTTATCGAATCAATCGATGATCATATTTATGGATATATCTTAATCCCGAGGTGATCACGATCAACCGCTTGAATCGGTATGAGGTTTGACTTGACGGTTAAGGATTACACCGAGTCCGTGATCCGAATTACCCCATCTTGGCATTGTCTTGGATTGAGTGAGTAGTTTGTGTTATCATAGATACAGAATCCATTCCTTCCATTTATGGAAGTAGATGGACAGTTCCCTTATTTGTTAATCCTAGAAACTGATCGATCGTACGAGTTCATATTACACTGATTAGCTACCAGTGAGTTGTATGAATTAATTGAACACTAGGGGGTTAATGGTAAATAAGGATAAGAGGTTCTAAAAAGGGTTAACGGTAACTTCCCGATTTAGAATGAACAGTCTATGGAGGATTAATCCATATGTAATGATTATATCAATGGACGCTTATTATCATTCTCGTGAGGAGATAAATATAATCTCATAATCGGAGGAGTGCGATCACGGGATTATGGTGGCATATTCCTGTGATTGATTTATCGAATATAATTATTCTGTTCATAAGATAATTATTTATTTGATTTATCGGAGCCGCTGATTATTAGTCCATGGTCCCCGACGTGCCTCTAATATAGCATAGCTATTCACGGACGTCGAATCCTAATAATATTAATTTAGTTCTTATTAGAATTTAATTAAAACGATATGTGAATTAATTGTTTAGTGGATTATTAAATTAGTTGGGCTAAATAATTAAATATGTGAAAAAGACATTTTTCATAATCTTGGCCCAATTAGTGTGTTATAGCCGAAAATAATATTGAGTAGGTCAATAAGCAATTTTCGGCCAAGGCTTGTCTTAGTGAACAAAAAATTGTTTTCTTGTGGATTAATAAGACATGTGCACAAAATATTTATTAGATAAATATTTTATGGTAAAAAATAAAGATAAAGATTATTCTAGAATATTCTGGGATTATCTTTTATTTATTGGATTTATTTATTTGCAAAATAAAATCCTTGGAGGACAAGAAAAGCTCACCTATATAAAGAGGCTTCTCCCAACTCATACACACACACAAATTTCGACTCTCCCTATAATTTAGAGAGGGATAAATTTCGGCCAAGGGTGAGAGGAAAAATCTTGGAGGTTTTTGCGGGTAGCATATCGGGAGGATTCGAGACGAGGATTTCCTTCCACCGGGAGTTGCTCGGATCACACGTGCGGAAGATCGTGGTGCTCTTCACACCATCTTTTGTTCCTCCTATTGCGGTTCTTCTACTTGGATTTTGAGATCCAAGACGTATGTTCTACAACCTCCTTGTAGATGTAGATCTAGTTATTTTATTATGTGTAATTTATAGATCTATATCCTTAAATCGCTTCCGTTGCGAATGATATTACTAACAGTGGTATTAGTCGCCTGGTGATCTATATTTATACGTATAAAATATTAGATCTAGGAGTGGAAAACATGTTGTTTTTGTGTCCCAATTTTTTTTTGGGGGACCGATGCATATATTTTTCTTATGTTGCGATTGTTGTGGTTTGAAGAGATGGATTGGGGTTGGTACTGTTTACTCGTTAGATTTATTGTAAGCTCTCTCGATTTAAATCGTTTGAGCATAGGATTGATGTAAAAGTTGTTTTTTTTTTCCGCCTATTTTTTTTTTTTTTTTGTAATTCCGGAAAAACGACGAAGAACGATGATGAACACGAGATGAAGACGGAACTCGAGGTATGAACAGGAGATCGGGGCAGATATTTTTTTTTTTTCGGCGGCAGTACAATTTTGGAGAAAGATTTGATAAATCTCTTTGATCAATCCAAATTGATCTTATTTTTTTTCTCACGGCAAGATATGTTTCGGAATATTTTTTTCCTTTTAATTTTTGGCCGTATGGCCTGTTGATTAAAAAAAAAAAAAACAAATAAATTAAAATTTGGTGCTGCCGTGTTTTTTAACAAACAATTTTTTTTTTTATTATTATTAAATAAAAGTCTCCTTCTCCTTTCGGGTTCGCGGTTCATGGTTCAAGGCTCAAATATCGAAGACACGAAGACAACAAGTTGTAATTTACTGCTTTCCTAGGATAGATTAGATACGGGGGTACCAACAATCCATCTCGGTGTTTAAATTTTCCGCAATTTATTTTTATGTGTTTGATCATAAAATAGATATAAAATCGGAATTGCCATGAGATGCATCATATCATAAATCCACTCCATGCATACATGTAGAATTTTAATTTTGGTAATTAAAATAGGCATGTATAAAAACTCGCGTAATTAGTTGAAATTTAATTAATACGTGGTAATTAATTAATTTAGTAACTAATTAAAGATCCGAGGACGGGTTATGAAATCGTTAAGCCTTTTCGGTGTGTGTTCTCGGTGAACCACCTTAAAAGCCCAAACGAGATCACGTTTTCGATTCGTAGTGTCTACGAGATTGAATGATGGTAAAAGAACAATAAATCTTGGATAAAAACGGTTCGCCTATAGGTTGGGTGGTCAAGGCGAGCTTCGCTCGACCGACTTAACCCTCCTAGTGTGATGTATGCACGGGGGTCCGGCAAGACTAAACTACACCGGCGAGCGGAGGGGTGATTCCTTCTTATCTCAATAGGGCTCTCTTGACCCGATTTGGTCCGACTGTCACATATGTTCCAACGAATAAGACGGGTAGGCTTGCCTACGTTACCGACACCATTCGGAATCCTTGATTTGATGTGCTTTTATGTTAACATCAAAAAGACGTGGTTAGTTAACCCACCACCACTTCCAAAATATTGAGTGGGAGCGGGGGAGGCGACAGCCAACCCCACGGCCTCTACTATAGATACAAGTAAGTGAGAGAAGGGTGACGCCTCGCGGCGCTTTGATTTCGTCCCCTACGGATGGTGTTCACCCCTATCAACATTCATGGCTTGGTCTCCGAAAGGATAGGATTTGTGGGTACTCGTCGGGTCACTGACCTATCCTACGACGGCACACTCGGGGCGTACCTAAGAGATCCGATATAGTAGGTCACACTCATCAAGGGTATTCTTGATAATATCTAGGCTAAAAAGGAAGGTAGTCAATGAATAAAGGGATGTTCGATTCTCGTGGGATGTTCGATTCTCGTGGGATGTTCGATGATGAGATTGTCTCGATTTAACCATAATCTCTTTGACCTACCCTACGGCGGCACTGAGATGCGAGGTTAAAACCTTGGAATGGTAGAGTAGACTTAATTTTAGTTTACAATTCCTAAAATAAACTTATATAGTAGTGTTAAACTTGAATTAATATATGTCATTTTATTTTCAGCAAAAATGTCTGCTCAAATTTCTGCTTTACTGTCTGAAAAATTATCGGGAAACAACTTTAAGAAATGGAAGAGTAATCTAAACGTGGTACTAACATACGAGAATGTGCAATATGTACTCACTTCTGAATGCCCTACGGTGGCGATCCAAAAACCCGGAAAAGCTGAGATCGAGCAGCGTAATCGCTGGATCGAGTCAGATAACCGGGCTCGTGGGATCATCCTGGCGGCAGTGTCGGAGGTTATTAGGACCCAGATTGAAGAGTTTGAGACTGCACGAGAAATCATGTAGAAACTTACTTCGATGTTTGGATCACCTAGCAACCAAGCAAGACACGATGCCATCAGGATGGCTGTTAACATGAAATTGAAGAAAGGTCAAGCAGTGAATGGTCATGTTCTAAATATGATCAGTTACTTCAATGACGCCGGTATTCATGGATCGATGTTCGATGAAGCAATTCAAGTGTCGATGATTTTGGAATCATTGACTCCTGAGTTTATCCCGTTTAAAACTCAGTATCTGATGGGCAAACATGAGTTGACCACGACACAGATGCTTAATGAACTGACTATCTACGAGGGCCTACTATCAAAAGATAAGGTTCAAGTAGGGGATAAGAAAGCTGAAGCCAATATGGCCGAAGCTAAGCCATCAAACAAGCCTAAGGCCAAACCAAAGAAGAAGGGTAGTGTTGCACCTGTGCCCAAGCAAATGAAGAAAAAGAAAGCCAAGAAAGTTGACAAGGCCAAGCCCAAGGGCAAGTGCTTTTACTGTAAGGAGGTAGGACATTGGAAAAGCCATTGTCCGGAATATCTTCGTGATGTAACGGATGGCAAAGTCAAGGCTGTCACTGGGAAAGATAAGAAAGGTAATTCGGAATTACTATTCTTGGAATCTTTTAATATAGCTAAAGATGTGTCCACTTGGATACTTGATACTGGAGCTACTAACCATGTATGTTCTTCATTGCAGATTCTTAGTTCGTACGAGAGCTGGAAGAGGGTTCTCAAGTGATGCGAGTAAGCACCGGGGCGCTCATTTCGGCTAAAGCGATGGGGGGTTTGTGGACTTACACTTTAATAATAGAATTTTACATTTAGAGAATGTTTATTTTATTCCGAATTTCAGGAGAAATTTAATTTCTCATTCTGCCTTAGTTGAACAATCATTTTATGTTTCAAATTTGAATGGTGAATTTGTTATTTCGAATAATGGCTTTGAATTGTGTTCAACTACGAATGAAAACGGTTTATATTTTGTAAGACCACATAAAGCTCCCCTACTTAATAGTGAAATGTTTAAAACTGCTCATCAAAGATCTGCTAAAAGGCAGAAAGTTTCTCAAGTAAAAGAAGATGAAACATACTTGTGGCATCTGAGGCTCGGCCATATTTCCTTGGAAAGACTCAAAAGACTAGAAAAGGGTCATGCCTTAGGTGAGTCATCTGTTGACACACTGCCCGTCCGCGAGTGTTGCCGGAGGAAAAATGACCAAGCGTCCCTTCTCGTCAAAGGGTAATAGGGCCACGGGAACTCTAGACTTAGTGCATTCGGACCTTTGTGGTCCGATGAACGTACAAGCTAGAGGCGATACGAGTACTTTGTGACTTTCATCGATGACTACTCGAGATTCGGTTATGTTTATCCGTCGCATAGGAAGTCCGAGGCTTTTGGTAAGTTCAAGGAGTTCCAAGCGAAGCCGAAAGGCAACTAGGCAAGTCATTGAAATGCCTTCGCTCGGATCGTGGAGGTGAGTATTTAGATGCGAGTTCATTGACTACTTGGCCGAAAAAGGAATTTGTTTCCAACGTTCAGCGCCTAGGACACCTCAGCAAAACGGAGTTGCTGAGAGAAGAAACAGGACATTGATTAACATGGTTAGATCAATGATGAGCTACGCCTCACTACCTATATCCTTTTGGGGTATGCTTTAGAAGCAGCGGTCTACATTTTGAATGCAGTACCGTCAAAGTCTGTCAAAAAAACACCCGTAGAGATGTGGTCCGGACGTCGAGAAAGCATTCGTCACTTTCGCATATGGGGTTGTCCTGCACATGTGCTGATGGACAAGACTACCAAGCTACAATCGCGTACGAAAGTATTTTTGTTTGTAGGCTATCCAAAAGGTACACGTGGTGGTCTATTTTACGATCCGGAAGATAACAAAGTGCTAGTCTCGACTAACGCTACGTTTTTGGAGGAAAGTTATATGAAAGACCACAGACCTCGAAGTAAAATTGTACTAGAGGAATTACTCTCCGATGACGTCAGGCCTATTGTAGTTGTTGATGTTCCTGTAAACAACACTACTAATACAACAGTCACTTCCGACATTCATGTTCCACCCAGACGTACTGCGAGAGTGGTTCGGCCACCGGCTCGGTACGGCATGGATTTAGAGACAAACGTAGTCGCCTCTGATGGGGTGGAAGATGATCCTACGACCTATAAGAAGGCCATATTGGATCACGATAAGGATAAATGGATTGACGCAATGAATCAAGAGATGGAGTCTATGTACTCTAACTCAGTCTGGAAACTTGTAGAACTTCCTCAGGGTGAAAGGCCCATTGGATGTAAATGGCTCTACAAGCGAAAGAGAGGAATAGATGGGAAGGTCGAAACCTTCAACGCATGGCTGGTAGCCAAAGGTTACACACAGCGATAGGGTATAGACTACGAGGAAACCTTCTCACCTGTGGCCATGATGAAAACCATCCACATCCTCCTTTCGATTGCTGCATGTCTGGATTATGAAATCTGGCAAATGGATGTTAAGACAACGTTTCTAAACGGCTTTCTCGACGAGGAAATCTATATACAGCAACCAGAAGGATTCATTGAAGAAGGTCGAGAGTACATGGTGTGCAAGTTGCTCAGATCCATTTATGGGTTGAAGCAAGCATCTCGTTCCTGGTATCATTGATTCTATCACACGATCAAGTCTTATGATTTTGAACAACACTTTGCTGAATCTTGTGTGTACAAGAAGGTTATCAAAGATAGTATTGTATTTCTAGTGTTGTACGTTGATGACATACTCCTAATTGGCAACGACAAAGGGATGATGTCCGACGTGAAAAGTTGGTTGACCACGCAATTCCAAATGAAGGATTTGGGAGAAGCGAGTTATATTCTAGGGATCCAAATTATAAGGGATCGCAAGAACAGAATGTTAGCTCTGTCCCAAGCAACTTATATAGATAAGGTGCCGGCACGCTTCAGTATGGAGAACGCCAAGAAGGGTTTTCTACCAACCCGTCACGGCGTTTACCTCTCTAAGACTCAGGGGCCTCAAACTCCTGAAAAGACTGAAGCTATGGGAAGAGTGCCATATGCCTCGGCTGTTGGTAGTCTTATGTATGCTATGAGGTGTACGAGATTTGTTACGGCGTTGGATTAGTCAGCCGTTTTCAATCAAATCCAGGGCAACTGCACTGGACAGCAGTAAAGAATCTCATCAAATATTTGAAGAGAACCAGAAATTATATGCTCGTCTATTCGAGTGGGAGTTTGGAGTTAGCGGGGTACACCGATTCTGACTTTCAGTCAGACAGAGATGATTCTAAATCAACCTCTGGTTCAGTGTTTACGCTTGGTGGCGGTGCAACCTAGTGGGACATTTATATATGATAGATATATCATATAGGGCTGAACCGATTTGATTAGAGTTCACGATATAATTCCGTAATCGAGAAGTCTTATCGAATCAATCGATGATCATATTTATGGATATATCTTAATCCGAGGTGATCACGATCAAGCGCTTGAATCGGTATGAGGTTTGACTTGACGGTTAAGGATTACACCGAGTCCGTGATCCGAATTACCCCATCTTGGCATTGTACCTTGGATTGAGTGAGTAGTCCGTGTTATCACGGATACGGAATCCATTCCTTCCATTTATGAAAGTAGATGGACGGTTCCCTTATTTGTTAATCCTAGAAATTGATCGATCGTACGAGTTCATATTACACCGATTAGCTACCAAAGTGAGTTGTATGAATTAATTGATCACTAGGGGTTAATGGTAAATAAGGATAAGAGGTTTAAAAAGGTTAACGGTAACTTCCCGATTTAGAATGAACAGTCAATGGAGGATTAATTCATATGTAATGATTATATCAATGGACGCTTATTATCATTCTCGTGGGGAGATAAATATAATATCATAATCGGAGGAGTGCAGTCACGGGATTATGGTGGCATATTCCTGTGATTGATTTATCGAATATAATTATTAAGTTCGTAAGATAATTATTTATTTGATTTATCGGAGCCGCTGATTATTAGTCCATGGTCCCCGACGTGCCTCCAATATAGCTTAGCTATTCTCGGACGTCGAATCCTAATAATATTAATTTAGTTCTTATTAAAATTTAATTAAAACGATATGTGAATTAATTGTTTAGTGGACTATTAAATTAGTTGGGCTAAATAATTAAATATGTGAAAAAGACATTTTTCATAATCTTGGCCCAATTAGTGTGTTTTGGCCGAAAAATAATATTGACTAGGTCAATAAGCAATTTTCGGCCAAGGCTTGTCTTAGTGAACAAGAAATTATTTTCTTGTAGATTAATAAGACATGTGCACAAAATATTTATTAGATAAATATTTTATGGTAAAAAATAAAGATAAAGATAATTCTAGATTTGTTCTAGAATATTCTGGGATTATCTTTTATTTATTGGATTTATTTATTTGCAAAATAAAATCCTTGGAGGACAAGAAAAGCTCTCCTATATAAAGAGGCTTCTCCCAACTCATACACACACACAAATTTCGACTCTCCCTATAATTTAGAGAGGGATAAATTTCGGCCAAGGGTGAGAGGGAAAATCTTGGAGGTTTTTTCGGGTAGCATATCGGGAGGATTCGAGACGAGGATTTCCTTCCATCGGGAGTTGCTCGGATCACACGTGCGGAAGATCGTGGTGCTCTTCACACCATATTTTGTTCTTCCTATTGCGGTTCTTCTACTTGGATTTTGAGATCCAAGAGGTATGTTCTACAACCCCCTTGTAGATGTAGATCTAGTTATTTTAGTACGTGTAATTTATAGATCTAGATCCTTAAATCGCTTCCGTTGCGGATGATATTACTAACAAGAATGACTAGTATTAGCAATGGAAAAAAGCTCACCATTTCTTATTGTCAGGATGTCTGAACCATCACAAGCAAAGTTGAGGTGCACGTTGTTCATGTATGAGGTGATATGACCGGTAGCTCTACTGACTGTATACCGACTTGAGTCATATAGGGTGTCTAGAGAGGCCAGGTATACCATATTATACTTGAAGAACCCAAAGTCTTCACTTGAACAGTTGTTGAAGGAAGAGTCAAACCTCTGGAAACATTTAACAACGACATGAGCAACATTGCTGCATATTTGGCAGGTTGGTCTAAGAGTATTGTTATTTTTACCTCTCTTGCCTCTAAAGCTACCAACTCCACCTCTAAAACATTTTTTTCTACCAGTGTCTTGTGTATTATGAGGAGGTGGAGTCCGTTGGAGCCTATACCAAAAGTTCCATGTTTACTAGTAGCATAATGAGCAACAGGTTGCCTAAGATCCAGAGATGCTGGTGGAATAAAGCGAACGGCCATATATTTATATGTAATAAGTTGTGCTTGAACCTCTTTCTAAAACAGATACCAGTCCAGGAGGTGCCATTCCTAATAACTGACTCATACTTCTTCCTTCGACCTCCAAGAGTGGCTAGGAAGAGCTCCATTTTGGTAATGGGATACTCTACAACAACCAAACCTTCAAAACAAGTCTTTATCAAGGATGAATATTCCGTCATAGATCTGTTATCCTTCTTTGTTCCAGTAAAGTCCGTCTTAAGCTCCATTATCTTGGCCTCAAATTGGTTGTTAAATAGGGTCTTAAGGGTAGTCCAGATTTCATGTGTTGAAGAGCAACCAACCACCAAAATCAAGGGGTTAAGGCAGGGCGATCCCTTATCTCCATATCTATTCCTTATAGCGGCAGAGGGGCATAATATTCTTATGAAGGAAGCCATCGTTAAAGAGAAGTTTAATGGTGTTCGAATTGGGAATGATCAAATTTTGATTTCTCATTTACAATATGCTGATTTCTCATTTTGATTTCTCATGATCGCCCTGCCTTAACCCCGTGAGAACACCTTATACATAGCCGTTGGATGCATAACATAAAACACAGGTCAATCATGCACACATTTACTCTAGCTATTACATAAGACAAAGGACTATTATGTAATTACAATATACTCGAACACACATTATATGAAACAATTTTTTTAGGGGTAAGGATTCGTTAATAAATAGAAAAATCAAGCCTAGAACCCCTCGGGGACATCGAAAAGTAAAGTTAATTCGAGTAACTAACTTTTTTATAAGTTAATTATTTTTCCTAATACGGCTACCAATATTATTCGAATACAGACCAGCATTTGTTTCATTTGTACTATAAATCACCGGGTGAGTTCCCATTGTTGTACAACAATTTGCTAACTTGTGTGTTTATCTGGTGTTTTGCAGGTCTTTTTCTAAAGAATAAAAAGCATTTTTCTTTAGAGGTAACATTTTTTACTTACTTTTGTATGCAGCTTTTCTGAATTCAGAACATAATCTCTCAAAATAAGAATTAGTTTTCTCAAAAAAATTTAAAAATTAAGAATTTGTGTAACTCATTACTTCAATTTAAACTAAATGTTATCAATTGATTTCAAGTTTTTTTTTCCAGTTATTCATAATGTTCCTTTATAGAAACCAGTAATTAATGATAAATCCAACATGATTTATTTAATTTTTTTTTCTAAACTGTTTTAGTCATTTTTTTTTTTCCTTTTCATTTTGGTGATTCATTATTTTTTTCATACTGGACGATTTATGTTTATCTGTACTCTCCATCAAAATTCAAGGAATCGCATATGATTAGTTTCTTTTAATAGAGTCAAAAGGATTAACAAGATTTTATTTTCTTCTCAGTTCATTCTATTCTATGTTATTGTTTGTGTATGATTATAAAATAATAAAATTTCTTTCCAAAAGTTTAGAAAAAACATGGATTCATTAGATTGGAATTTTTTTCAGGTATACATTTAATTATATGTGAAACTGACCCTTTTTTGTGTAGAATCTTATTTTTATATATTAATCTTTATTGATCCGTATTGAACTATAATATATAAAATTAAGTTTAGTAATTATAAAATATGATAATTTCCGACTCGTATCATTAAATTTCTGGAGCCGCCCCTGATTATACCGGACACACAATTGGACTTTTAGATTCAATTTTATAGGGAAAATTCGAATTATACCTTGTTTTCGAAAATTAAAACTAAATCTACACCCCTCGGTTTTTAAAATCCATACCTATCCCCCACCTCAAAATGAGCGGGACCGCCTATTAATAGGTATAATGGGTATAAAATCTTTTTACAGTTTAGTTAATTCAACATTCAATTAATTTTCAGCTCCGATGAAAATTTAGTTCTTTTCATTTCATTTTAGTTGGATCTTATTAGAACATTATAAATATATTAACCCGATTTTGTGTCATTTTTATAGCATAATTGACATCATTATTTAATTAGAGCATCTTTATTTCTCATTTGCATTTTATGATATCAATAGTATTCAATCCAATTAGGAGCGTCCCTGTCCAAATTTAGGCTTAGGGCAAAAAATAAATAAATAAATTTTGGCCTTCTATAAAAAGCAGTAAAAAAAAAAAAAAAAAAAAAAAAAACTGCATATAACAAAACTTGAAACTTAGTCGTTTGTTAAGTATACTATAATGCTCACTACTAGGATAATATCTTGTTCATTAGTAAGTTCTTGAAGTCTAATCTAAATATACAAAATATATATGCTATTCGGTAAAAAAATCGACAGGACCCTTAAATTCATCGATTTTGGGGGGCCCGTGGGCCATGGCCCTCTCCAAGGGAAGCCTCTCATCCAATACATTTCCCAATAAAATGGATATGGTAGTTTAAAAAAAATTGTTATACGTTTTTACACTAATAATTATGATGAAATTAGCACCGCTATGCTCCAAATAAAAATCCCTTTTCAAAAAGAAAAAGAAAAACCCTATATCATTTATTAAGTGGAACTTGCTTCTTTCCTTGATTACATACCGTTTCCAGCTTGTTTCATTTTCATCTATGCATTTTTTATTCTTTATTTTTTTTTTTTGGCCGCAGAGAACCAACATTCAATGGAAGGAAAATCCAGCAATTCCCCAGTCAGAATTTCAATCCGACCTGCATCGCATCGGTATCTCAAAATAGATCTCAACGCGGACCCCCCTCCGATGAAGAACCTGTACCTGAACCTTTGCCTGAGCCTGAGCCTGTCAACATTTGCCCTCAGTGCAAAAAGAAACACCCTCATGACGGCACTGCTTCCGACCCTATCATCATCATCAGTGACGATGATGAGGATCAAGACAGCTCATTCTGTCGGTGCAACCTGCCGCCGCCTGCAGCTGAAAATCAAGAACAAGATGAGATTGAAAACACTGAGATTGCTTCGGAAAACAGTGACACTGACAGTGAAACTGCCAGTACTGGTCGGTCAGTAATGCCAAAGAAAAGACGTGCGGTGTCCAATGATGGAAGTAATTTAATGGCTGTTCCTGTTCCTGCAGTGGTGAATGAACAAGCTCAATTTGAAAACCCTATTTTGCCATTGGAGGCAAATCGAGCTTCAGAACCAAATGTCACAAGAAGGAACAGAACAACCGCTAATCGAGCTAGGGCAAGAGCAAGAAGAACAGGTCCATTTTTTATTTGAAATTTTAGAATGATCGTTGAACAAGTATGACTTTATGCATTCCTTGAGACTTGCAGTATTTTGCGGTAAATGGTGGACCTTTTATTTGTATAAAAATATTTCTATTCGAGCATTTTAAACATATTTGATCGGTAAAACAAATATGCGGCAAAATTGTAAATATAGTCCTGTAACTGGACACGTTTGCAATTTTGATTTTGGTTTTTCTCCGGTCACACTTTTGGTTCTTTAAGTGTTTTTTTTATTTTGCAAAAATGGATCTGAACGCCGGAAAATGCGGATTGAAAACAACTTTTCCGGCCAAAATTTATGCCATATCATCCAATTTTATCCACATCAGTTTTTTTTTTTTTGAAAATTAAAATTTTCCCTTTTTCCACGTCACCGATCTTATTCTATTACTTTTTTTATTCATCTTATTCTATTACTTAAAAAGTTATTTCCCAACCTTCGTCTTGCTTGGCAAATGGATAATTAATGATTTCTATAATAGTTAATTGTGAGAGGCTAATTTTATTTTTTGAATTATGTATGATTGCCTTTAGCCTATTGCAATAAAATGTTCATTTTTTAAAATTAAAAAAAAAAAGTTATTTCCCAAGTCAACCTTAAACACCAAATCCCAAAATATCCAACTTTCCATGACTATTACACATGTGTGGCCGTAGGAATTCTACGAAAGGGTCAGGAAACAAGAACGATACATCATATTATAAGTTTATAATCATTAATTTTAAAATTCCAAGTAGAATTACGAGTCAAGAGTCAATTTTTAAAAAAATTAACGGGTCTGTTAGTACACATTAGTGAATAAAGTTTTTAAATAGTGTAAAAAATACACATAAATTCTTTATTTTCGGGGTCACACTACCCGTTGTTGCTCTCTTTGGAGCCGCTTTACACCCACCCCCTCCTCCGACAGATCCCTAACCCCATTTCCCCACAAAATCCCTAATTATCTTCTTCCTAATTCCTTTTCTTTTGAGGGTATCTTCTTCCTAATTCTAAAAAAACACGAGTTTGCTGAAGAAAATCAGGCTAAATTACAATTTTGGTCCTCTAACTAGACACGTTTTTCGATTTTGGTCCTGATTTTTCTCCGGCGACAATTTTAGTCTTGTAAGTGGTCTTTTTTTTGCAAAAATAATTCTGAACCCGGAAAGACCACTTACAGGACTAAAATTGTAGCCGGAAAAGACCAATTTTAGTCCTGTAAGTGGTCTTTCCGGCGTTCCGGACTATTTTTGCAAGAAAAAGACCACTTACAGGACTAAAATGGTCTCCGGAAAAAAACCAGAACCAAAATCGAAAAACAGTCTAGTTAGAGGACTAAAATTGTAATTTACCCAAGAAAATCAAGTCAGCCACCACTCCAAGAACGGTACAGGAATGGCCACCACTCAATTTCCTGATTTTGCTGAAGGTTTCCCCTTTTTTTTTTATACCAAAATCTTACTGCTCCAACCCGTAATCGAATAAATTAGGTCAAGTAGTGTAGATGATGCACAACATAGTAGCAAATCTCCACCGTTACTTATTCTGCATTTTTCTTTAGAAGCTATTTCTGCTAATTTGGAATCTAGTAATCCATCAATTCACCACTCCCTCCGATTCCACCTCGTCTAGACCACTAAGCAGAGAAATAAGTCATAACTGTATAATTTTCCATAACAAAAACATATTGCTAAAAAACTACCATCTCGTGATAAAGTTTACCAAACACACATAATTAAATCCCAAATCAAAACTTAAGCTGACGGGGAGTTTGATAATTACCATCTTATACATTCTAGTGTGTCAATCTCTCCCAACATTTATACAATCTTCAACATGCCCATCTTCAACACGCCCCCTCAAGTCCCAACAATTGCATAATATAAATGGAGAAAAATAACGTTTTAAACATGCTTTGATTTCACGACCTATGACTCTGATACTATGTTAAATTATGTGGAACAAATTTTTCTTGGCTTTCTTCAATGACAAACGCACAACTTATAGTACAATATAAGGCTAATTCCCCTTTTTATCTAAAATGTCTAAACAACTCTGATATAGATTAATTACAATAAATCAAAAAATTAACTATATATATCGTAATACCCCCTCAAGGTGGAGTATGGAGATCTCGAATGCCAACTTGTGCAGTAAGAATTCGAATTGTTGCCGTCCTAATACTTTGGAAAAAAATATCCGCCAATTGAGCCGTCGTATGAACATAGGAGGGAATAATCAAACCATCTGTGATAGCATCACGTACAAAATGGCAATTGGCCTCAATATGTTTGGTGCGTTCACGGAATACCGGATTCTGAGCAATGTACAATACAGACTGACTATCACAAAACAATCGGATACCGGGGGTGACGTACCCCTAAGTCCTGGAGAAGTTGCTTAAGCCATTTCAATTCATACGTGAGAGACGCCATAACACGATATTCAGCTTCTGCCGAAGACGGATAAACCACAGATTGCTTCTTAGATTTCCAAGATATGGGGCAAGTCCGAGAAAAACAAACCATCCACTTAATGATCCCTGAGTCAAGTGACATCTAGCCCAACCCGAGTCACACCATGCAACCTTCAAATAGCAAAGAACTGTCAGAACACAATAGAATACCCTGCCCAGGATTTTTCTTCAAATATCGCACCACGCGTAGTGCTGTGTCCCAATGCTCCACCCTGGGAGCATGCATGAACTGTGACAATATATGTACGGAGTATTGCATGAGATTCTTGTGTTTCAACTTGGTCTTGTGTGTACGAGTGATTGGCTTTAGGCCAAGTAGGAGATTGTTGAAATAGTGTCCTAAACCCAATCGGGTTGGACCGGATCCGACCGGGTCGGATCATTTCTATTATTTCTTTATGTTTATACATATAACAAATGGCTTTTCTGTTGTCATATATTTGTTCTTTTAAAGAACCAATTATGATTTGATATATGATAACGTCCTTAGTATTAAACTGTGATAGAGAAACCATGAAAGACGAGTATGGTTGATGAGATCTCTAATCACTTTAATAAGTTTGATACTTAAATGTCTCTAGGCTGATGTGCTATTAAATAGGGCATTAATAATATGAACAAGCTAGCACATATTAGATGTCTTCTGTCTTTAAGGGCATGGATAGATCTCATCTATCGAAGTTTAGAGACACTTGGACTATACGTGGACGTGTATTAGAGAATGCGTACGTTAGACTGACCCACTTACATTAAGTGTCGCGCTATGTGGCAGTTGTGTAATTATCCTTACGACCGGAGTCTACATGGCATCACGGTGTGTATTGTCATGCTTTGACACTATTGAGGTTTACCCTAGCCATGGGGCGATCATGTAGTAGTTATTGTGTGTGATACTGAAGCATGCGGAGTATACATGTTAGTTCGTCTGGTAATCACGTATCCTATTATTGGGATTGAATATCCGAAATGGCCTTCTTATAAGGAATGTCTAGCTTTCATGAATCTTTGCAAAGTGGGAGTAAATGTATTATTCCAAGAGAGCATGATATCCAAATTATAAGATACGATCGTTAATGTATTGACACTCGAGATGCGATCGTATGGATATTATTACTGCGGTAGGATTGTAAGTTACACGGTAACTATTTCACGTGAAAGGTAGTAGTCATTGCATTTGACTCTTCCGATGATTGGGGGTCACGGTGTGTTGCTAAACGCTATCCCGTGATCGTTAGGCATGAAGGGCATTTTCATAATTTGCACTTTGTGTCTACGGCCAACATATTCGGAAGCCTATCGGGTCACACATATGAACATCTAGCCGGATTAAAATGTGGTTATAGTTGATAACCAAATAGGGAAAGAATTTATCTCGTACTATAAAGGTTATAGTGGTAAATTAATATACGGGTACTTATTTATTATGAATAAATATAATACAAGATATTAATTATATTGATATACATGTATTTTGCGAATTAATTAATTATAGTATTATATTAATTAAAGTATATTCCGGATGCCAAAATATTGGCAAAAGGGGGGCATGTTGATGTGTATAGGATACATTTGAATTGTGCAATTTATTTAATTAGATTACTATAATATTAATATTAGATATTAATTGATTTTGAAAAAAATAGATTTATGGTAATAAGATAAATATAGTCAATATAAGATATTGACAATATCTTGGAAATATTTAATATATGATATTAATTAAATGAGATAAATCAATCAATTATATTTTCCTTATTTTATTAGGAAAAGATTTTCTTTATCCTTAATCTACACATAAGCTTTTCCTATTGGGAATAGGAGACATAGGGCGCCGCAACACCTATATAAGCAATGGGTTGTCTAGCTCTTTTGTACTACACAATTCCAAGAGTTAATAGTTCTTGTGAAAAATAGAGAGCTTCCTAGAGAGAGATTTATGAGAGAGAAAAAGTCGGTCTAGCAGCCGAGTTTTTCTGGTAGCAATCCATGATGGGATTCCGGCGAGGTGTTCGTGTGGATCACCGGTAGAGGCCGAACGCTTGGGCGGCTTCGTGCAGCAACTACAACCGTAGACAAAGCGACGATCCAATTGGATCAACCAAGGTAATCTTTTGTCTACTTCTTTTATGCTTGTTGCTTAAACGAAGTCGATCTTGAGTAAAAAGAAATCAAAATTTTTGAATTCCGCTGCGTTCCCGCGTAGATTTCCTAACTGTGGTATCAGAGCGAGCTTCGAGTTTAAGCAATAAGCATGTTAATTTGCGTAGTTAATTTTATCGTTTAAATCACGTAATTAAAAGATGAAATTTTTTAGATTCGCAAAAGTGATACATGAAAATAAAAGAAAAGGGTCGGCCATGGTGGTGCTCGGCCGATCGGCGGCGGCACCACCACCGTGTGACCGCCGGCGCCGGCGACGGCCTCCGGGCTGCCGGCAGCTGCAGGCGAGATGCGGTCGTCCCCGATTTTTATTTTGTGTATTTTGTGTTTCTATATGGTTCTTAGTTGTGATTAATATCTCATTTGTTTAGTTGTGTCATATGGCTAACTAATGGTTCAAATAGTTTGGGCCATTGGGATGCCACATGGCATTGAAGTAATAATGGCATTTCCAAACTTTGTTTGGAATAGGCCTAGGCCCTTTCCAAATATTTGATTTGAGAAAAGGCATAAGCCTAGGCCACTTTCAAAATTTTTGATTTTGGAAAATGGCCACCAAAATATTGGCCTTTTCAAATTTTGTTTGGAATAGGCCTAGGCCATTTTCAAAATATTTGATTTTGGAAAAAGCCTAGGCTTAGGTCTTTTTCAAAATTTTGATTTTGGAAAGGGTCAAGGGAGATGCCTTTTGGTTTAGGAAACCAAAGGCATCCCTTTTGATTAAAGAAAAGAAACAAAAGAGACCTAATTTTCATTTTGATTTATTTTTGGAATAGTTCTAATTAATTAAAATTAAAATTGTAATCGGTTTAAAATTAATCGTTAATTTTATTTCGATTAAAACCATTTAATTAATTAAATGTTAATTAGTTAATTGATTGGATAAAATTATTTAATTGATTAAACGTTAATTGATTAATTAAGGCGCAAGTAGTTAAATTTTTAAATTTTATCTTTTTCATAAGATGTTATTGTATGGATTAGATATAGTAGATATAATATGATTATATGGACCCCGATTGATCATGGACCCGACCGATATGATAGATGTGAATGATTTAATTTTTCTGTTGGTTTAAAATTGTCCTAGACCATTATGTAGAACGTGACCTAATTTATTTTCTGCATTTATCCCATTCCCGTTAGCTCCTCCCTTGTGCGGTGGGTGTATTTATTTATTAGATAGAATTAAATGTAACAAGAATGTAGCAGAAGAAGGAGACCAAAGAAAGAAGAATAAAGATCCCATTGGAGATGGCGCATTAAAGATCATATTTGCGGTTGCAGCTACCCTTAGATTGTGACCCGCAGTTTCGTCAGTTTGTATTCGAAACCGCACCTAGGAAAAATCCATGATCATACCGGTTACTTTACGCATTTATTTATTTTGTGCTTGTATTTATTTTTTATGATACGATAGATGCATGACTAGGCACGATCTAGATAAATGTGTAGGATGTATGTCTATAGAGATAGATATATATTTGATGAGACCGTAATTATAATTAATTAAGTGAATTAATTTACGTAAATACTTCCACAACAAAAATCAAGTCGAAATATTGTCTCCCAATATTATAGGGACGGTGAAGAGCCCTTGTTCGGATCCAACTGATCGGCCCTCATCGGGAGTTGACCTACCTTGGGTATATTATCGTTATTGAGATATGATCGTATGAGATCTCGCGAATATAGGGTTATGACTTGACTAGAGTATTGCGGTGATTGGCCCTCATCAGGACCGTCTTATTCTAGTGGCAAGAGGTTGACTACCACATAAAGATGTGTATTGTCAAAGAGTTGACTAGTCAACCACCAAGAGTCACATAAAGATGTGATTGGTAAAGTGTTACCTACCTTCCGAATTATTCCGGTTGATCGGCCCTCGTCGGGAATCAGGGTAACCAGAAGGGATCTTGGCCACTAAATAATTTTGAATGATTCTTGAAAGTCAATTGGGAGTAGCTGATTAGTGGGAGCAAAATCATAAACCAAAGACCATTTTTGATTTTACGTGTATAAACAACAACATTCTTTTATCTTTATTTTTATGTTGTAGTTTTTAGCAAACTTTATATTTATGTTTTTATTCTCGATTTGTAAAACCAAAATATGACTGTTTGAGAAACGTTCTCAAAATGGTTAAGTAAATTTTAATCCTTTTAAATAAGCAATGACATGAGCAATCCCGTTATAGTAGTGAGAGACTACACATTTGATGCAGTGCTCCAAGACTTTAATTATTAAAGAAAAGCGGAAGCTCGTGATATTGGATACAATCCAATATGATCATTCAGTCATACGATGATAATTAATTCAAACATTGGATAAGAATGATCGACCAGACCGAATTTTGGAAAGGTTGTTTTCAAAATTGTAAGATTTAAGTATCGACTTAATTCTTTAATCATTGCTTAAAGGTTAATTAAATAGTCAATGTTCTGAATACGATTCAAAAGGTTAAGAGAACTATTTGATAAACTTTAGATTTTCTTTATGAAAGGAAATTAAAGACATAGCTCTTTTGATCTTTCTTTTCTTAAGTCTTATGAAGACTACACTAAGAAATATTTACAAGTGCTTAAAGGATTAAAAATGAAAGTTAGGGCAAGTGCTTAAATAGAGGACTTATTGAAGCTTCTATCCTAAGCAAGCACATTGAGACAAATCTATCTAAACTCAAGTCAACTCTCAGATATATGATATCCTACGAGTGTGATTAAATTAGAAAGATTAAATATGGAATACACTGAGATACGGAAAGTGAAGCAAACGCTGTGACTTTTCGGTTTTGTGTAAACTGATAAGGGAACTAAATAAATGTTATTATGTTCCGGTTCTTATGAAAAACATATCTTCAGTTACTTGTTAGGATTTAGTAGACATATTCAATTGTAAAGAATAAATGTTATTCTGATAAAGTTGAATGGTCACTGAATCTAACATACTAGATTGATGTCACTATATAGTTGATATAGGTGAAAAATCTCAACTAAATATTTGTATGGCTGTTATCCTTGATTTGTGGCTGTTCTAGGCACAGTTTCTATAGAAGGGAAGCGTGTAACCAAACGTCATTCTGATGATGCTGAACCATATGATTATGAATCATGTGGGTTATACGTATCTTATCCAAAGAGGACTAAAATACCATTTTAAGAAAAGGTTATGAAACCTAGAAGATTGACTAGAGCCTAAACATATTGATGTTTGTTGGCTTATGACAATTCATACCATAAACAATTTTTTTATCTCTCTTGGACTATTTTTAGAAATAGTTAAATGTACTTATTGAAGTATGACAATTCGGAAAGCCCGAAAAGTTCGAGTTAGTACAAGTATGAGATTGATGAGACACTTAGGAATTAATCTTCAATTGGATTGAAGCAATTAATAAATGGAGGGTGTTTCAAAAGTCGTCTGAAATAGAATCAGATTCTCCCTTGAAGGATACCATCTTTGGGTTTTACGCAATTAGATTGTGTTCCAAAAATGGAAATAACACTTTATATGATAAAGGTGTGATGCAAGTCATGCGAAGTATCCCTTACCCATTTCGGGATAGTGCCCTTATACTTAACCGAGTTCCAAAGAATAAAGGTTGAATAAATTCTATATTACATACGGAAGAGGATAATGTCGAATCTATCTTAACCGATGATTTGAAGTTGTCATAGGAAAATTCAGAAAGGCTTGGAGCCTAGTACGACATATGCAACTTTGTGGAATATCTTAGCAAGTACGCTAGATAATGTTTACTTACCCCCTTAGTATATCTCACAAAGTTATGATTACCATAAGGCTATAGTGACGGCTGAAGGGTACGGGGTGTAAACCTTGTAATTATCTTTATACTGCCAACTGTGCCCAGTTCTATTCAGATAATGCTTGTTATAACTTTGTATCATGACTATATGATAATATTGAAGATGTTGGGCAAACAACCTGATGTTCATAGATGATAACATGATATGTGAGCCCACGAGATCCATTTATGGACTCAAACAAGTTTCTCTAGACGATTTCTTTGTTTGATAATCAAAGGAGTTTGATTTAGTCAAAAAAAGGAATATTCCCAATGTGCAATATGGATAGTGGGAGTGTGTTACGATATTTGAGTAAGGTATTGGATATCTCTCTCGAGAATTATCACCCCATGTCACAGTCAATTAATGTTTGGTAGTTCAATGTCTTTACGATAGCACTTGGATTAGCAGTTCTTATTTTTGGAAATAAGAATCTATAATGATATATTTAACTGCTGTTAGATTATAGTTTACCTATATAGATGTGATGCTAAAGAGTTTAGCATAGATCGTGATAGGAGATAATGCTAGCCGGTGTTCTCAAGATCTATCTATGTTAGGACGTTAGTCCTAAAGATAATGTGAAAGATGATACTTATGGAAGGTTTCCTTTGCCACTGCAATAGGAACCATCATAAAAGTAATGCCAGATGTTCATAGTCCATGAAGAGTCATGGAAAGTATGAAAGTAAATCTGGTGAATGTCGAGAATATCCTTAAACAAGTTAAGGATGGTTTCCTAGTTTATCGAAACTTGGAAGCGAATAAACGTAGATATGCAGACATGTATCCTAAGTCTTATGAAGGCGAGTGGGAGCTACAGTTTGGGTTTGCAGTCACTTTGATTAGGTGATATAGTGAGCTGGAAATGTTGCCTATGGGTCATTGTAATTTCTACAACTTAGCCAAAAACACTGTAGTGCCTTAGAGGCGCAGCGGGAGCAATACATGGATCTAGAAGGTTCATTCTTGAACCTTGTACGGTTCTTCCACCTTTTTTATATAGCTGATAGAGTAAGTGGATTCATTGCTTGAAGCAAAGACCAGGGTCTCATCAGAGATCCGTGTATGTGTTAATGCGGTTCCTTTGACTTGGTCATTTGGAGCATAGTATGAAGATAGTCTGAGTCCCCAGGGATAACGATCCGTTTACGGCTAGGGTTGGTTGCGAGTATTGCAAGAGATTCTTGTGTTTCAACTTGGTCTTGTGTGTACGAGTGATTGGCTTTAGGCCAAGTGGGAGATTGTTGAAATAGTGTGCTAAACCCAATCGGGTTGGACCGGATCCGACCGGGTCGGATCATTTCTACTATTTCTAGATGTTTATACATATAACAAATGACTTTTCTACTGTCATATATTTGTTCTTTTAAAGAACCAATTATGAATTTTTATATGATAACGTCCTTAGTATTAAACTATCATAGATAAACCATGATAGGCAATTATGGTTGATGAGATCTCTAATCACTTTAATAAGTTTGATACTTAAATGTCTCTAGGCTGATGTACTATTAAACAGGGCATTGATAGTATGAACAAGCTAGCACGTATAAGATGTCTTCTGTCTTTAAGGGCATTGATAGATCTCGTCTATCGAAGTGTAGAGACATTTGGACTGTACGTGGATGTGTATTAGAGAATAACTGACCCACTTACATTAAGTGTCGCGCTATGTGGTAGTTGTGTAATTATCCTTAGGACCGGAGTCTAAATGGCATCACGGTGTGGATTGTCATGCTTTGACACTAATGAGGTTTCCCATAGCCATGGGGCCATCATGCGGCAGTGACCGGGTGTGATACTGAAGCATGCGGAGTATACATGTTAGTTCATCCTGGAATCGCGTATCCTATGATAAGGATTGAATATCTGAAATGACCTTATAAGGAATGTCTAGCTCTCGTGAATCTTTGCAAAGTGTGAGTAAATGTGTTATTCCGAGAGAGCATGATATCCAGATTATAAGATACGATCGTTAATGTATTGACACTCAAGATACGATCGTATGGATATTATTACTGCAGTAGGATTGTAAGTTACACGTTAACTGTTTCACATGAAAGGTAGTAGTCATGCATTTGACTCTTCCGATGATTGGGGGTCACGGTGTGTTGCTAGACGCTATCCCGTGATCGTTAGGCATGAAGGGCATTTTTGTAATTTGCACTTTGTGCCTACGGCCAACATATTCGGCAGCCTATCGGGTCACACACATATGAATATCTAGCTGGATTAAAATGTGGTTATAGTTGATAACCAAATGAGGAAAGAATTTATCTCGTATTATAAAGGTTATAGTGGTAAATTAATATGGTGGTATTTATTTATTATGAATAAATATAATACAAGATATTAATTATATTGATTAATTAAATATACACATAATGTATGTGTAGGTCGAAATGTATATATATATATATATATATATATATATATATATATATATATATATATATATATATATATATATATATATATATATATATATGATATACATGTATTTTGTAAATTAATTAATCATAGTATTATATTAATTAAAGAATATTCCGGATGCCAAAATATTGGCAAAAGGGGAACATGTTGATTGTGCAATTTAATTAATAATATTACCATAATATTAATATTAGATATTAATTGATTTTTGAAAAAAAATAGATTTATGGTAATAAGATAAATATAGTCAATATAAGATATTGACAATATCTTGGAAATATTTAATATATGATATTAAATTAAATGAGATAAATCAATCAATTATATTTTCCTTATTTTATTAGGAAAATGTTTTCTTTCTCCTTAATCTACACAGAAGCTTTTCCTATTGGGAATAGGAGACATAGGGGCGCCCCAATATCTATATAAGCAAGGGGTTGACTAGTTCTTTTGTATAACACAATTCCAAGAGCTAATAGTTCTTGTGAAAAATAGAGAGCTTCCTAGAGAGAGATTTATGAGAGAGAAAAAGTCGGTCTAGCAGCCGAGTTTTTCTGATAGCAATCCATGATGGGATTCCGGCGAGGTGTTTATGTGGATCACTGGTAGAGGCCGAACGCTTGGGCGGCTTCATGCAGAAACTACAACCGTAGACAAAGCGTCGATACAATTGGATCAACCAAGGTAATCTTTTGTCTACTTCTTTTATGCTTGTTGCTTAAACAAAGTCGATCTTGGGTAAAAGGAAATCAAAAATTTTGAATTCCGCTGCATTCCCGCGTAGATTTCCTAATAGAAGGAACCCTGGCAAATGGCCTGTATCAGATTCAGCCTCATTTTAGTAAAGATCATACCTGCATCAAAAGTTCCCTTCTATCCTAGTGTGATGATCCTAGTAGCTTTATTGCTTCAGCTATCTCTAATAAAACAAGTCCTGATATTTTGTATAGAAGATTAGGGCATCCTAGTCTAAGAGTTTTAAATATAGTTGTTTCTGATTATGGTGTAGGCATTACTAGCAATCTTTCCTTTTGTGATGCATGCCAATTTGGCAAACTTCATGATGTACCTCTTGGTTCATCTACTAGTCATGCTTAATGTTTTAGACTTGATTCACACTGACATTTGGGGACCGGCCCCGGTTTAATCCACTGGTTTTACTTACTACATTCACTTCATTGATGATTTTAGTTGATTCACTTGGATTTATCCTCTAAAACATAAGTCAGATGCCCTTGCTACTTTTGTTCAGTTTAAAAAACTGGTTGAAAACACCTTCATCACTACTATTAAAGCTGTTCAGTTTGACTAGGAGGGGAGTATAGAAGTTTTGAGTCATTTCTAGCTGATCATGGGATAAAATTCAGGCACCCATGTCCTCATGTCCTTGAGCAAAATGGAAGGGTAGAAAGAAAACATAGACATATAGTGGAGACTGGTCTCACACTTCTTGCTCAGTCATTCTTACCCCTGAAATATTGATGGGACAGTTTTCAACATGCTATTTCCATCATAAACATTCTCCCCACACCTGTACTCCATAACAAATCACCTTTTGAAATGCTTTACAAAAAGAAACCTGACCTTAAAATGATAAAAACCTTTGGATGCACTTGATATCCCTACCTCAGACCTTACCACACCCAAAGGGTTCAGTGTCATACTCAAAAATATGTCTAATTTGGACTCAGTCACACTCACAAAGGGCATAAGTGTATGGACACAAATGGCAGAATCTATGTTTCTGTGCATGTTAAATTTAATGAGTCAGAATTCCCTTACAAGTCTCTACACCCTCATAGTACTGCTAGTGTGATATCTAGTCCTATTGTTCCTAATGATATACTGTCTACTCCTAGTTATATTGTTCCTGCAGGATCACAAGGTCAGGTTTCCATTCTATAAGTACACTCTCCAAGTCCTTCACCTTCCACTCCAGTGCATCCATCATCACCAGATCACACAACTTCTCCAATGCATTCATCACCAGCAGATAACACTGCCTCTCCTACTGATGCACCTCATACTCCTCATTCACATGTGCCTTCACCTTCAGTTGCTTCTCAGTCCAGTGACTCGTCCTCAGCATCATCTTCAAGTGTATCACCCCCAAAACACCAGATGCAAACAAGGTCCAATAGTGGTATCTATAAACCCAAGAAAATATTTACCCTGACTGGTACTGTTGAACCAGATGACATTCTGGAACCAACATCCGTGTCACAAGCCATGGGAGACCCAAGATGGCTAAAATCTATGCAAGAATAATACCAAGCTCTAGTTCAGAACCAAACTTGGGAGCTAGTGCCACATAATCCATCACAGAATCTGGTGGGGAACAGATGGATTTTTAAAACCAAGCTGAAACCAGATGGCAGTGTCTTAAAATACAAAGCTAGTTAAGTGGCTAAATGGTTCAATAAGAAAGAAGGCATTGATTATACAGAAACCTTCACTCCTGTGGCCAATGCAGGGACAATCAGACTAATCCTGTATATTGCAGCAGCTTTAAACTGGGTTGTTCATCAGGTTGATATAAATAATGCATTCCTAAATGGAAGACTCTATGATTCTGTGTATATGCCCCAACCTGAAGGTTTCATTGACAGCAACAAACCTGGAAATGTATGTCACTTGAAAAAGGCCCTATATGGCCTCAAACAAGCTCCAAGAGCTTGGTTTGATGAACTTAAGACACAGATAGTTCAATGGGGATTCACTTAGTCAGTGTCACACACATCTCTATTTATTTGAGACACAATCACACACTTCTCTATGTGTTGGTCTATGTTGACGATTTTTTGATCACTGGAAATAGCACTGATGCTATTCAGAAATTTATCAAGCAGCTTAATAGCAGGTTTCCTTTAAAAGACCTGGGAGAGATCAGTAACTTTCTAGGTGTTGAAGCTAACAGAGATAAGAGTGGCATACTTCTGACTCAAAAACACCATCTCATGCACAGTTGCTGCACAAGCTAAACATGGATAATGTCAAACCCTGTCCTACTCCTATGGTAACAGGCAAGTCCTTCCTTTCAGATGAAGGTACTCCCATGGAGAATCCCTCATTGTACAGAAGTGTCATATGTGCACTTCAATACCTGACTTTTATAAGACCAGATGTGGCCTTTGATATAAACACCTTAAGTCAGTTTATGCACTCCCCTACTGATGTACATTGACAGGCCTTAAAATAGGTTATAAGATATTTGAAAAGCACCATGGACTATGGACTGCAGTTCAAGGCACATGGCACACTTGACCTCACAGCTTGTACTGATGTTGCTATTTCTCTCACAAGGTATATTGATGCAGATTGGGGGTGTTGCAAATATGACAGAAGATCAGTGGCTGGGCACTGTATGAACCTTGGTGACTCACTTGTGACTTGGAGGTTAAAAAAACATGTGGTTTCAAGATCTAGTACAAAATCTGAGTATAGAAGCCTGGAAAATGCTGCAGCAGAGGTTACTTGGCTCAAGTCTTTTATGAAAGAACTTGGTATTCAACTCACATCCACACCAGTGCTGTATTGTGACAACATCAGTGCCAATTCCCTAGCCCAAAATCCGGTTTTCCATGCTAGGACCAAGCACATTGAGATAGATGTTCACTATGTTAGGGATCAAGTTATTAATGGTGATTTGGTGGTGGATTACATTCCATCTAATGAGCAACCTGCAGTTATATTCACAAAAGCTCTGTCATGTACTGCTTTTGTTCCATTTCGAGCCAAACTAAATGTTGAACATCACCCCCATTTAGTTTTAGGGGGGATGTTAGAGTATTGTAATATCTTGATATTAAGGGACCTAGTTGTAATATCTACAAGTATAATATCTAAGATAGATTCTCTTGTACAAGTGATATATTGTGCTAGTGACAAGTGTCCTAGCCTAAGACTATATGTAGCCTAAGACTATATGTAACAGTGGAACAATCAATGAAATCTTACCCTTTCTACTACATTCAGTTTTTTGGACAAAAAAAATCATGTTTCTTGCGGAATGCAAACAAAAAAAAAAAAAAAAAAAAAACCTTTAATTCATAAGATACACACTGCCACACCCACCCAACTCCCGAACACCTTCTCTTATAGGACAAAATGACAGAATAAAATTCATAAAAATGCAAAATAGAAGTACTTATCAGTAATATTAAAATACGATGATAATAGTATTTTCTACTGTTTTTTTCTTTTATTTATTTTTTAAATTCAGATTTTTTTTTTTTTTAGAGCTGCTTTTTTCCCCTCACTATTTATCAGTTTCCAATTGAGCACTTAGCAAATCAAATTATTACCAGTAACTTGCTTTGTTTATTTAGTTCTTTTCTAAATTCTCTTAAGCAAAATAGAAATAAGGGGTCAGAGGCCAGAAGGACAAAAAAAGATACAAAATGGGAAAAAAGGATAAGAAAAAAAATAATGGCCGAGAAGGACAAAAACGCGCCTGTTACTACATGTGGTTGTAGCAACATGTAGTAACACATGTAGTAACATGCGCGTTTTTGTCCTTCTCGACCACTATCTTTTTTTCTTGTCCTTTTTCCTCATTTTAGATAAAAAACAGTCCTTTACAACCTTTAACTTTAGAAAATAATGCATATCCAATGAATAATAACATTTCCTTCTTTTCCTTCAAAGTTAATGCCATTTTTAAATGGTAAAACATTTTAACTATGCATGAACATTTCTACGAGAAAATATAATTTCAGGTTATTTTAACACCTTTTATTTCATGTCAGGTCGGATCAGACCTGACATTTTTTTAAGGTCCCCCGTGGAATTTTTCCCCCTCGTCCCGTGGAATTTTCCCCCAGCCCGTGGAAATTTCCACATGCTGGAGGAAATTTCAACCGGACCAGGGGAAAATTCCACGGGCCGAGGGGGAAAAATTCCACGGGGGACTCAAAAAAAAAATGTCAGGTCTGACACGACCTGAAATGAAATAAATGGTGTTACAGTGACCTGAACTTATATTTTCTCCATTTCTACAAATAAGTCTGAATCTATCACTAAGAGCATTTGCATCAAATATCTTAACATATTATTTATTTTACATTTTTATATATCATAATTCTTTACTTTAATTATTAAGGTGAAATGTATTTATAATATCTATAGGTTTTTGTCCAAAAGGACAAACTAATACATTTATTAGGCTACAAGTACATGAATGATTAGAAAGGACAAAACTTAATTAACATTACCAAAATACCCTTTGGCTAATTAAACCTAATTACCTAATTACCCAATCAATCTTTCCCTCCATCATCGTTCAAAAATGCATCCATCGGCATCAGCGTTCTAGCAGCAGTAGCGTTCAAAACTCCTTCTTCTTCTTCCAATCGCAGCAGCAGCGTATGGTGATGATTCATTGTGGCCGGAATCGTCCATGGTGGTGATTGGATTGCTACGGAATGGAAATTTCTCTGATTGAGCAAATAGTAACAGACGCCGATTTGATCCGTCCTTCTCGTCGATTAATCCGTCCTTATCTATTAATCCGTCCTTCTCGTCGATTGAGCAGACGCCGGACGGACATAGTGGATGCTTCACTGCTCCGGTTGCTGCTTCACTGCTCCGGCTGCTGCCTCACTGCTACGAGGATGAAACGGGGATTCGATTTAAGAAAGAATCAAAGAAGGAAGACGAAGATCAAAACAAGGATTTGATTGAGGATGGAAACAGAAAGGATTTTCGGCTGCAAGCACTGCTCCGCCCACGCTCCGCCCAAGTCCAATTTCCAGCCAAGAAGGCAGGCTGTTTTTTTTTTGTTGGGGTTTAGGGTTGTTACTATTAATTTTGTAACGTTACTACATTTTTTGATGTACTTTATCTATTTTATGGGCTGTTACTACTTGTTTATTGCCCTTTACTATATTTTACGCGGTTGTTACTATTTGTTTTTAGTCTGTTACTATATACTTGTTTTTAGGATGTTACGACATTTTACAGGACTGTTACGACTTGTTTATTGGCCGTTACTATATTTTACGGGCTGTTATTACTTGTTTTAAGACAGTTTCTACTTGTTTTTAGGCTGCTACTTCTTTTTCATTGGGTGTTACGATTTTTTTCGAGGCTGTTACTACTTGTTTTTAGGTTGTTACTATTTTTCATTGGATGTTACGACATTTTATAGGTTGTTACCACTTTTTCCTTAGTTGTTACTATTAAAATTATAAAGGGGCATTTTTGTCACTATATTAGCAATTTGTCCTTACTAATCTCTGATTTTGAAATTTGTCCTTCTGGACCCATTTGTCATTTTTTTTTGTCCTTCTACCCCCTTCCCCTAATATCTATTACATTTATTACGACACTAAAAATGGAAACCATGTATGTGTTTCATACCTAAGAAGTATTATAAAGTTTATAAAATCTGTATTTCACAGATAGAAATAGAGTGTCTGGTTAATTTGTATATATTATGTACATACGTCTATAAGTATTACATTTTAATCGATGACAAGAAATCATATGGTGAAAAATGTGTTGATTCAGAATGTGTAATAGTAAAATCATTTTTGGATTAATGGGAGGAAGATTATTCTCTCAATCTTTATTTGTGGTAAATCTCTCTCCATTTTCTTTAAAGCAAATTGGACACCATTTACATTTATTTATTTAAATTTCATTTTCATAAAAAAATATTCTAACAAAAACTAAATTTCAGAAGAAAAAAATCATAAATCCGAAATTAAAAATAAAAAATTACAAATTTAAAATAATATATTGTAAAATATAGTGTTTTTACTGCCCAAAATGGGACTAAATGAATATTATGCTATTTACAATCATTTTCCATGAATTATTATTGAGAAGATAAGCAACATTTTTTTCTAAAAAAAACACTCATGCATATATAAGTAATGCATGTGATGTCGATGTGACTTGCTAAAACCAATAGTATTAACTTCACTATGCAACATATTTTATTTTTAGTAATGTATCTATACATTGATTTTATTTCCCAATATTATTACCTTATAAACTCATGAATACAATGAATTTGTTTCTCACATATACTATAAATTAGAGGGTTGGTTCATAGTGATAACTACAATTTCCTTGCAACTGTGATTTTCTTACATTAACTACAATTTCCTTGCATCCGTGATTTTCTTACATTTCGAAGGATTTTTGAAAAATTAACAAGCAGTTTACTTTAGAGGTAATTGGTCTAATTTGATTTTGAAATTTAATTTAATTTTATTTACTCTATTCAAAATTATGTTAAATATATTTATTTTTTAGTTGTGCATGATTTTAACAACATTATTTTTCTCTTCCCTTAGAGCCTTTTTTTTTTTTTTTTTTTTTTTTTGGCAGATAACTATATCAATGGAAGGAGCATCCCAAAGAAACAATGTTCTATCTGCTGCCATGTCACAGGAGACATCGACCGGAAACAACTTGGTCATCAACCACGGTGATAACCCGGAATATATTCGCCGCCAGTGTAAGAGAATACAACCTGCAGATTATGGCACTGTGTCTAATCCAATAGCAATCGACGATGAAGATGAACCGGGCAGTTCATCTATTCGACGCCATCCGTCCACAGGTCAATATTCAGGACATGAAGATCAAAATGAACCATCAGAGGCAGAGGCAGAGGCAGAGGCAAATCCAAACGTTAGTAAGGGGCATTTATTTCATTCCTTCTAAAATTATCAATGTACCACAGGTACCTACGATTCAGTACACTAAATCGACATTTTCAAAATCCATTTTTCACTCAAAAATCGACTTTGAAACGGTCGATTTAGTATGTTGCATGGTAAGTGTACGGTGAATTGGTTGATACACTGTGATATAAATATAGGCTCCAATACGAAAATTAGTAAAGGGTCCATAGTCCTGTATAAATGAAGAAAAACGCCGAATATTACATTAGAAAAATTAATATTAATGAGCATTATTCGCGAATTAAAATATGCACCGTACCTGCTAACAAAATAATTTATGCATCCACTGATTTTTTTTCTTTTCCGGATTCGATGACAGGAAAATGAAAATAATGCCGACGCCGCTGCTACCCAAAATGCCCCTTTATTGGGACAACAGATTTTGGATGAAGTGATAATAAGAGAATCCGAAATAATTATACCCTTGGAGAATTTGCCTGAATTGGGGGTAGCTATAGACGACATTGAATCAATGGCGCTGGATCGTGCTGAACAATTGCTGGACGACCTTATTGCGGCTTTTACGCTAGGGAGGATCGACTTGCAACATGTTAGTTTTACGTAAATGATTTGTTCATTACACAATTAAATTTACTTACGGGTTTGTAATCGACCCGAGCAACTTGACGTACGGGTCGTGAAATGCATGCGCTTATATGATTTAACTGAATTCGAGCATTTTATGAAAGTATTGTATTGCCTTTATGTTAACAAAGTGTTTTTTCCTCTTTGAACAAGCAGTTTATAAATGGTGTACTAGTCCTCCGAGCATGTGTAATTTTGCAGGTAAGATTCTTACTACATTTGTTACTTTGATTTTTTTTTTTTGTTAGAATTATAAATTAAGTAATTAGCCTAAAATTAGTTAACAAGATGTAAGATCCTTCAGGATATTTTTCTATGATAAGATCATATAAAGTATTAAATTTTAGTGTTGATTTTATAATCATTCCTATTCAATCCACGGTTTTTTTAACAGAGAAATTTAAATATATATTAGAGAATAAATATTATTTTACCCTTAGTAGGTGAGAAATTCAAAGTAAAAGTGCATTAGACAATTTTCATCAAATACTTTTGGTAGATTCTTTATTTTATAAATTTAAACACAACATTATATTATGTTTGTATCTATATTTGATAGGGAATGATGGAGTTCCCAGAGCCAAATATGGAAGTGAGAATTGGACTAACACAAGTGGAAATCGAAGCACGAATGGAGCCTTGCATAAATCATGTTTCTAACAACATACCTGCTGAAGACGTGGGTACATGTTGTATTTGTTTGGTAAGTTCATTAGTGACGTTTTCATATCGTCGTAAATTCTTTTAGCTGAGGTAACATGAGTACGGATAGATGACTACGGATATGCAGGTACAAAATTTGTGCTCACGGGGTTTTCAAAAAATATATGATACATATACATAATGCATGTCAGTAAATATTAAAAATATTATGACCAAATTGTATACAATAAAACAATAATAACCAAATAATGAATAATTAAATTGTTAAAAAAAATACAAGTTTTAGTGTTTATGTTGATTTTTGGTAGTATTCATTATTCTGAACATTTTTCGTTCATTATCTGATGTTTTCACAACACGGTTCTTCATTTTACATATTTTTCTTAAGAAGTCATTTTACATATTTGAATTATGGATTTGCATATCTGAATCCTCTACCTGACTTTAAGAAAAATATGAAAATGCCACTAAGTATATATGTATTCTAAGTATCTAGTGTGTATCTCAGAGCTGTCCCAAAAGGCAGGCCCTCCAGGCCACTACCTGTGGCATCCGTCAAATTTGTCATTTAAGGATCTGTTACTTTATGTTAGTAAGTGTATAATAGATATAATATAGTTTTGTTACGTTTTTTTGTATTTTCACCCACCTCGTATACCTAAAACATAAACCTAAAACATAACTGTTATATATATTTTTCACAGAATTAACCAAGAGCTAGCCCTAAAAAAATGTTTGGTCTAGAACCCACAATTACTTAGGGACGACTCTGGTGTATATGTGTCGGCGGATACAAGATTCGCTACCAGTCACATGTATACGTGCATCATTGTTTTCCATGTATTAATTTAATTCTTTTTAATCTTTGATTTCATTTTTTTGCAGGATGATTTTGCAAACAATGACCAACTCGGCAAGCTTGACTGTGCACATGAGTTCCATTACAATTGTATACAACAATGGCTCATTCGAAAAAATGAATGCCCTATTTGCAAGAAAACGGCTCTGGCTTGAGCTTCATTGTGAAGAAGGGTACACAATGTGGAGCATGCAAATAATAATTAGATTTAAATTTTTTTAAAGATGATTTTCAAGTTGCATACCTTATTTATCTTTATAATTTTATGATGTTGTCAAATTTTAAGTAATTTATATTTTTTTCACTCTATGTTGTTGTGTTTTGAAATTAAAGAATTCTGGAATAATTTATATATAAAATTTTCCCTTATGTCCAGATAGGCTCCAAGGTCTATACGAAATTTGTTATTTCGATCATGAAAAAATATTCGTGAAAATAATTATTTTTCTTTGGTGGCAGTTGGGTTAGCCTATACATTAGCGCCAATGCTTTGTAGTTGCGAAAAGATCAATTGTGACAAATTCTTACCTGCAAAATTTGACATTATTGTCCTAAAAAGAATAATTGTGACGAACAAGGTCCTTAACGACGACTTTTATCATCACTAAAGACCTTTATTTTATATTGTTGATCATCGGCGACAAAATGAAAAGATAAATGTCATTTGGATAGTTCTAAGCTATGATGCACCGACACTTCAATATGGGCGCCGTGCGCCGTGTCCGACACAAGACACGACACGACACGCTCCGACACGCTCCGACACCGTGTCCGACACGTGTCGGCTGATTAAATTAATATTATTTAAAATTTTAATATCCGACACGTTGTCGACACACCTCCGACACGTTGTCGACACACCTCCGACACGGCGCCGACACCTCCCGACACCTCGAACACAATTTTTTCAATGTTTTTTTGATTAAACCCGAAAATATACAATTTCTATTTTGATTACTCGTATTATGTTTATATGTTTTTTTGTTATAGACAATCGTTTTTACACTTAATTTGTAATATTTTGAAAGTCAAATCATAATTTTCTTTTTACTTTTGACACCGTATAGATAACAAATATCTATTTTAGATATTGATAGAGTTTAAGTATTACATATCTTATATATATGTATATATAGATGTATATATGTGTGTATATACATATATATGTGTGTGTATATATATATATATTATATGTAACGTGTCGGGGCCGTGTCGTGTCCTTAAATTTTAGAATTAGCCGTGTCGCCGTGTCCGTGTCGTGTCGTGCGGCGTGTCCGTGTCCGTGTCCGTGCAACATAGGTTCTAAGTAATAGACACAGTGGAGGAGTCACATTTCATTCTATTTTTATAACTATTTGTGTCGCGAAATCTTTTGTTCATTCATAAAAGAGTGTATGTGTGCATGGATTAACCTAACAATTCAACTTAGATGGTAAAATTTTAGTCATCTATACAGAAAAACCTTATGGATACATAGTAGTCAATAAATATTGTGTATAAATGCAAGATATTGACGATAAATCTTATTCATAAATGTAGGAAGTTGCCATAAACGATGTTCTTAAATATAATGTGCATAAATGCTATTAATAAATACTATGGTTTATTAATACTAAATCCATAATGAAGTTCATAAATACCGAAAACTCTATATAAATCCACAACAAAGTGGAGGTAAAATATACAAAATTCCTTTAAGTTCACAACAAAATCATCAAGAAGAGATATAGTGACATCACATGCATTACTTATATGTGTGTGATTTTATTTTATTTTAGAAAAATAATGTTGATGATCATTATCGAGTGATGAAATATTTGTTTATTTATTTATTTAATTATTTTTTGGTAGAAGTAAGGGTGGTTAGAGGTTGGGAGGTGATGCCTAACACAATATATTGCTTATATTGTTGATCAATTCAAATGTGAAATACAAAGAATAAACAAATGAAATCTGTTAAACTATTTCTCCTAAAAGTTTATATCTCGGTACGCCCCCCCAAGTGTGTGCCTATAAGAGGGGAGAGAGATCCAACACTTTTTTTTATAGAAGTGTGGGCCTATAAGAAGAGAGTAGGGCCCAACATTTGTTTTTTTTTTTTTTTTTTTGGTTTTTCTTAATTATGCTGGAAGCGGGGCTTGAATTCGGAATCTCCTGCTCTGATACCATGTTAAACTACCATTTCTCCAAAAAGCTTAAGCTGATAGATAGTTAGATAATTAACATTATATATCTCAATGAAATCATCTAAAAACAATATTCACAATAATAATTCAAGCAAAATGATTGTAAATAGCATAATAGTCTCTTTTTTTTTTATTTAGGGCCCATAATAGTCATTTAGTCCCACCGATATTTTTTGGGGCACTAAAGACACAATATTTTACATTATCGTTTTTTCAAATTGTAATATTTTTTTTTGTTTTCGGATTTATGATTTTTTTTCTTCTGAAATTTAGTTTTTTGTTAGAATATTTTTTATTTTTGAAAATCCATACATTGTTTCTATTTTTGGAGTTGTAATTTTTTTAATATATATTATAATACATTTCACCTTAAAGATCCTGTAAAGTAAATAAATATGATTTTTATAAATATGTAAAACAAATAATGGGAAATTAGGGATAACTACACAATCCGGAATATTTTTATAGTAACAGGACAACTACATATTTTTTATAGGGAAAATGACAACTGCATAATTTTTATAGCGAGAAGGACAAACAGTGAATCCCGAAAATCAGTAAATCTCTCCAAAGTGAATCCCGAAATCAGTGAATTTCGACAGTGAATCCCGAAAATCAGTGAATTTCGACAATGAATTTTGAAAATTAGTGAATTTCGAACACAAGTGAATTTCGACAGTGAATAAATAGTTTTGTCCTTTATGCAAAAGTTTCAAAAGACTATCCTTCTACTCAATTGATGAAATATTTATGTCATTCTCCCAACAAATAATATGTTAAGATATTTGATGCAAATGCTCTTAGATTTAGACTTATTTGTTCAAATGTTCGAGCATAAGTTAAAAAGTTTTACCATTCATTGGTGTACAACGCCCCCCGGACCCATTAAATGAGTCATAAATGATCCGTTCAAATGTTTAGACCGTCGTCCTCGCTCGGTCCAAAAGTGCTAACCCGAGTTGACAAGACCTTTATGTCTCACACTTATATGGGGTTCAGCAGGGCATTACTTTATCGATGTGGGACTTTCATTCTCCCCCCTTATGGGACTGGCGTCCTCGCTAGGACGCCAAGACTTGTCTCAGTGGACTTGTCCCAGTTCGTCCCTACCATAGGATTCTAAAGGTGGCCTTCACCGCCTCTCATGGTTATGACACGTATATCCGTATGGCAGCCGGCTCTGAATACCATTATGTAACACCCCCAGACCCACTTTACATTCTCCCTACTTATAAGGGACTGACGTCCTCGCCAGGACGGCCAAGACTTGTCTCAGTGGACTTGTCCCAGTTTGTCCTTACCATTGAATTCTAGAGATGGCCCCCACCGCCTCACAGGGTGTGGCACGTAGGTCCGTATGGCAGTCGGCTCTGAATACCGTTCTGTAACGCCCCCAGGCCCTAGGCCTGGTAGCGCTAAATGAGTCATAAATGATCCGGTCAACTATTTAGACCGTCGTCCTCGCTTGGTCTAAAAGGGTTAACCCGAGTTGACAAGACATTTATGTCTCACACTTATATGAGAATGAGCAGGACATTACTTTACCGACGTAAGACTTTACAATTGGATTTGCATTATTTCAATTTTGCTCAAGAGAATTTGGAAAAGAACTAAATAAAGAAAGCAAATTACTAGTAATAATTGAATTTGCTAAGTGCTCAATTGGAAACGATAAATAGTGAGGGGAAAAAAGCTCTAGAAAGAAAAATCTGAATTTAAAATCATACAGGGGATACAAATATGCAAATCCACAACTTAAATATGTGAAATGAAACTTTTTCGCTATTCAAAAAAATGAAATGAAGAACCGTGTTGTTAAAACATAAGATAATGAATGAAAACTGTTCAAAATAGTGAAAACTAGCAACAATGAAGAGAAACACCAAAACTTGTTTTATATTATAGTTTTATTGTGTACAATTTAGTCTTTATATTTTAAATATTTACCGATATGCATTATGTATATGTATCATATATTCCTTGAAACTCCCGCATCCACAGATTCCGTACCCACATGTCCGTAGTCATATATCCGTAGTCATGTGACCTAAGCAGAAAGCATTTATGACGATATGAAAACGTCACTAATATAAGAACTTACCAAACAAATACAACATGTACACAGGTCTTCAGCAGAAACGTTGTTAGAAACATGATTTATGCAAGACTCCATTCGTGCCTCGATTTCCTCTTGTGTTAGTCCAATTCTCACTTCCATATTTGGCTCTGGGAACTCCATCATTCCCTATCAAATATAGATACAAACATATATAAGTTGAATATGATATATGTAAAATAAATAGATGTAGTGTGTACTTCTATAAAATAAATAAATATGTCAAGAGTATTTGATGAAAATGGTCTAATGAACTTTTACTTCGAATTTCTCACCTACTAAGGTTAAATTCTCTGTTGAAAAAAAAAACTAGGTTAAATTCTCTGTTGAAAAAAAAAACTGTGGATTGAATAGGAATAATTATAAAATTCAAACTAAATTTAATACTTTATATGATCTTATCATAGAAAAATATCTTGAAGGATCTTACATCTTGTAATCTAATTTTAGGTTAATCACTCAATTTGCAATTATAACACAAAAAGATCAAAGTAACAAAAGTAGTAAGAATCTTACCTGCATATATAATTACACATGCTCGATCGAGGACTAGTATACCAGTTATAAAATATGGAAGTGAGTACTGGATTGACACAAGAGGAGACTCAAGCACGAATGGAGCCCTGCATATATCGTGTTTTTAACAACATTTCTGCTGAAGACATGGGTGCATGTTGTATTTGTTTGGTAATTTATTATATTAGTAACGTTTTCATATTGTCATAAATGTTTTCAGCTTAGGTCACATGAGTATGGATATGTTGGTCCGGAATCTATGTGCATGTGAGGGTTTTTTTGAACAATATAGGATACATATACGAAATGCATATCAATAAATATAAAAAATATAAAGACCGAATTGTACACTGTAAAACTATACTAACCAATTAATAATTATGTTCAAACACAAGATAAAACACCTTTTAGTCTTTCTTTTCATTGATGGTAGTTTTCATTATTTTGAACATTTTTCATTCATTATCTGGTCTTTTCAAAACACGATTCCTCATTTCACATATTTGAGTTATGGATTTGTATATTTGTATCCCCTATCTAATTTAAAAAATATATATATATATATATATATATATATATATATATATATATATATATATATATATATATATATATATATATATATATTTATCCCTAGGTATGTATCCTATGTATCTAGTGTGTATCTCAGAGCCGTCCCAAAGGCATGCCCTCCAGGCCACTACCTATGGCACCCGTAAAAAATTTTCATTTAAGGACCCATGGTTCTATATGTTAATAAGTGTATAATGGATATAATAAAGTTTTGTTACATTTGTGGTATGTCCGTCCATCTATTATACCTAAAAAGTAACAGTTATATACTTCATCCGTCTCAATTTATTTGAGACATTTTTGAACTCACATTATTTAAAAAGAAATCAATTAATAGGTTTTCTGGTCATTCAAAACTTGACTAATTTACCTTTTTATCCTTTTTATACGTAGCACCATTTTCACTATATAAAATACATTAGGGCAATTTAGACAATTAAAGCAAAAACTTTAAGTCTAACTAGAGTAATGGAACTTATTTTGGGACAGCCATAAATGGAATAAGTTTCAAACAAATTGAGACGGTGGGAGTAATATTTTTTTCCAAGAATCAAGAGCCCTAAAAAACTGTTTGGTCTAAAAGCCCCGAAATCATAAGTACGGCTCTGGTGTATCTGTGTCGGTGGATACAAGATCGCTGCCGGACACAAGTATTCGTACATCATTGTTTTCCAGATATTAATTTAATTCGTTTTAATACATGCAGACTTCAGAAACGGATCTTTAGTGACAAATAAAATCGTCACTAAAAGTGAGATTTATTTTGTCCCTAGAGGCCTTTTGCGATGAAAGTTTTTATTGCGACGAATGTCGCATATGTGGCGACGCTAAATTGTTCTATTGTGACAAACATTAGTAAATCTCACAAAATCATTCCGGATATTTTGCGCTGAAAATTTATTTGTCACAAAGAAGCGCTTAAGGTGATTATGTATTCGTCACGAAAGAATAAGAAGTTTATCACTAAAACATTGTTGTCACAACAGGGTAAAAACAAATTACGGGAAAAAAGGAACAAAATGTATAGAATAGATCCAAAGGTAATCAAAGATCCATGATTAAGAAACGCGACTGTAAAATTAAAATATAGAAGCATAAAGTGAGGTGGTTAGAAAAAAAATTAGTAGGTTTCTCAGGTTTGCTGTCAGCGATTTGGAGGCGGAGAAAGTGACCTTCTCGCGAGTCAGAGCATCGGTCTTATAAGGCTCCTAGAGGCAATTCCTCACCATGTTAGCACATAAGTTCGAGATGGAGATGTATGCCATTCCCGCTGATCTCTAGAACGGCACCACCACGGTTGACGCCATCTCTTCGTCTGAGTTTTCTCTCTCTCTCTCTCTCTCTCTCTCTCTCTTTACTCTTTATTGTGCGTTGTTTGGACTTGGGAAGTGGTGAGTCGTCTGATAGAGATAGAGAGATAGAGTGAGTTGATTTTCATAGCTCACACTTTTGAGTTCGATTTGATTTTATGGTTGTAACCAAATTCATAAATATATATATATATATATATATATAAATAAATAAACAAATAAATAAAATATGAAAAAGCCCATGAATTCTACATATGGGTTGTCACCAAAACTCATTCTCATTATTTTAAAAAAAAAACTCGTTCAAAAATATAATAAAAAGAATAGAAGAACAAAACAAATATGTGCATTTTATTACAATTGGCTTGTCACAAATGATCATACATTGTTTTACGATCTTCTCTTGAATTGTCATTGTACTTGCGACAAAGCTTAAAACTTTTTGTGACAATATTGTCTTCTTGTCACTAATAAATACACCTTTTATGACAAATAAACTTGTAGTCATAGAAGCTATCATTTTGTGACAAATTTAGCATTTCTCACATAAGAACTTTTTTTTTGTAGAATGCGGTTTCATTTTTTTGCAGGATGATTTTTCAAACAATGACCAACTTGGCAAGCTGGACTGTCCACATGAGTTTTGTTACAATTGTATACAACCTTGGCTCATTCAAAAAAAAGAATGCCATGTTTGCAAGAAAACGGCCTTGGCATGAGCTTCACTGTGAAGAATGGTACACAATGTGGAGCATTAAAATTAATAATTAGATTTGATTTATTTTAAGTTGTTATTCAAGTTGCATGCCCTTGTTCATCTTTATAACTTTATGATGTTGTCAAATTTAATGTAATTTATATTTTTTTAACTCTATGTTGTTGTATTTTGAAATTTAAGTCTGAAATTTTAAGATGGGCTTCAAGGTCAACACAAATCCTCCAATTCTTTAGGAGTTTGAGTACCCATTGTAGGTTATATATTTAATTATTCATGAAATTAATTATTTCTCTTTGGTGGGGGTTGGGTTCGCCAAAACATCAGCGCCGGCGCTTGTAGCAGCGAAAAGATCAATTGTGACTAATTTCTAGATGCAAAATTTGACATTGTTGTCCCCAAAAAGAATAATTGTGACGAAAAAGGTCTTTAACGACGACTTTTATCGTCACTAAAGACCTTTATTTTATAATGTTGATCATTGGCGATAAAATAAATAGATAAATGTCATTTCGATAGTTCCAATTATTAGATACTCCCTCCGTTCCTTATTAACAGTCGCATTTAAAGAAAAAATAATTGACCATGTTCATCCACAAAATGACTAACGTTAAACTAAAAAGTGACTAAGTTCATCCAAAAAATAAAAGTTATTTTTTCTTCAAAGTTAATAAAGAACAGGGGCAGTACGGTGGAAGACCCACATTCATCATATTTTTAAAACTATTTGTGTCAGGAAATCTTTGTTCATTATAAAATGTGTTTTTGAACATGGATTAACCTAACAATTTAACTTAATTAGAAGGTAAAATTTTAGTCATCTATACAGAAAAACCTTCTGTATAGATGGTAGTCAATAAATATTGTTGTATAAATGCAAGATATTGATGATAAATCTTGTTCGTAAATGTAGGAAGTTGCCATAAATGATGTTCCTAAATATAATGTGCATAAATGCTATTAATAAATATGGTTTATTAATACTAAATCCATAATGAAGTTCATAAATACTGAAAACTTTATATAAATGCTTATGAAACCAAGTTTTCTGACAAATAATCCATAAAATTTTCCAAATTTTCTAAGTTCATCGGGGCTATTTTCTTTCTTTCCGCAGATAACAAATTCCAATCGAAGGAGTAGCCATCTACGTGAAGTGTTTGGGTAGTACATCACACAGTGCGGTTATGCATAATTCAACCAATTATAAATGTTGGTCTTCTTTCGTATTTATCATTTACATTGGAAAACACGGGTGTTTTCTTGGTTAAACACGGTGAAAGTTGGTTTATAGATCTAAAATCAACTTTACGTCGGTTGATTGTTCTCGGTTTGATGTCACATAAAAACGGTTGGTGCCGTTAAAGGCGCCCAAAAATTACTTTATGATTGTTGAATTTATAAAATGTTAATTAATTATCTACCTCCCACCAGCTTAAATTTTTGGGAGAGATTGTAGTTCAACATTGTATCAGAGCGAGACGTTATGGGTTCAAACCCCGCTCCAAGCACATTCACCCAAAAACAAACAAACAAAAAAAACAAGTGTTGAGCCTCTCTAAAAATATAATAGACACACACTTGAATTGAGGGGGCGTGTTGAATATATAAAATGTTAATTATCTACCTCCTATCAGCTTAAGTTTTTAGGAGAGATGGTAGTTCAACAATGATCTACTACGGATGTACGGTGTATCTTACAATACACATTTTCGTCATCGTTAATAATAATGGAAGCCTTCTCAATCGAATAATGAGATAACCATAATGATTCTGAGATAACAAATGTCATAACATAATGCAATTACATTTCTAATGGTATGGAAGTGGGACTATTAACGGATCCAGAATTCAATCTAGTGTGACTGCGTGAAGCAAACTAGAAAATCCACCGGAGGTACGAATGATATTTATAATTTTTTGACACCAAAATTACATTGTCACAAAACAAAACATGTGTCCCCTTGAATACATTGGATCCGCCCCTGGTCCCGGTTTAAATAATTGACACGTCATTAGAAGGCCTTATTGCACATCATGTTGCGTTGTTTGTTGTTTTAGAGTGATTGTAAGGCTAGCATTAGTGTTTTCAATCATTGAGTTCTATTCAATGATGGTACGTAATGCAAAAAAGCAAAATCTCAATGTTGTAATGGATAAATAACTTCCGTAAACTTACGCAGTCCAACAATAAGACGGTGCAACATTTGAATTACATGAAGCGGCACAATTCTCTTTCGATTTCAGGAGAATTTTCCAAAGGTATTATTTTAGCGTCTTATCCCATTATCAAAAATCTGTTGTGCCTGATAGAGAATTTGAAATGGATTGCATTAATTATAGTTATTCAAGAATTACAATATTTATAGAGTGATTAACCATAATGATCTACAAAAACAAATATAACCCTATCTCTATCCTTTTTTTTTATAGGAAAAACCCTATCTCTATCCTAACAAACCATTCCTATTATCTCAAACAATACTTGTTGCTATTATCTCTAACAGTGCAATGGCGGCGCATTTACAACGTACGGTGGTTGCAACATCATTTTCATTCCGTGGCGGATCCAGAAAAAAATCGCCATAGGCATAAATTATTATTCACAAGATTTTTCTGAGCGGGTGCATAATTGTTTTTTCCAGAGTAATGCTAATTCATCGTAGTGTATGACTAGTTGACTGATACTTGTTGTAACCGTTTGTTGTAGAATTATCATTACTCAAAAGAAAAATTATGCACCCGCTATTCATATCATTTGAAAGTAATTTATGAACCCACTCAACTTTTTTGGGAACTGTGGGACACGGGAATGAAGATGTTGCCGCGGCCGCCACAACTGCACCGCCGTTGGAACAAGTTGTTAATAATGGGATAAGGGAGGCTGAATTTTCTTGATTTGGTCGTGGCTATTGATAAAATCGAAAGAATGGTGCCGCTTCATGTTATTCAAATGATGCACTCACCGTCTTATTGCTGCTTAATGACGGAGGAGGATCAACTTGAACCGGGTAAATTAAATTCACGGAAATGATTTCTCCATATATTACACAATTGAGTTACTGCATTTTTGGTTAAATTGTAAAATAAATCTTGTAGCTTGACCTAGTTTATGTTTTAATCCTGTTTTTGCTTCAGTTTCAATTTTAGTCCTGTGATTGAAACGTTAAGTTAGTAAAATTACAAAACTGTCTTTTGTAATTTCGCCGATAAATGTGTGTATCTATGCTAGGATGTCCGATAGAAATAACAAATTTAGTATAGACCTTAAAGCCCATCTGGCCATAAGGGAAAATGAGCCACATGAATAAGATAATATACAACAAATTGAGTTCAAAAATCATACAACAACATATAGAGTTCAAAAACATAAATTACTTTAATTTCAACAGCATGTATAATGTAATGATAAACAAAGGCGAATCTTGTAAAAAAATAACATCTGGTTCAAAGACAACTAATCTTCGAGCTGCAAATTGTGTACCCTGCTTCAATTCACTATGGAGCTCAAGCCAAAGTTGTGTTCTTGCAAATAGGGCAAGTATTTCTTTCAGTGAGCCAAGGTTGGATGCAATTGTAATGGAACTCATTCTTGTTTGTGGGTATGAGTTTCGTTACTAATGCTTCAGCCTTGGCTCATGGAAAGAAATGTGTGCCCTATTTGCAAGAACATAGTTTTAACTTATGTAATTTATCATTTTAACGGTGTCCATGTATCCCGTATGGGTACTCATAGATCCGCCCCTGGAGTCACCTATTGTGACTCGATCATTGCATTTCAAGTAAGGTTTTTTAGTTTTATTTTTATAACCGTTTGCGTCATAAAATCTTTCGTTCATTCGTATATGGGGTGTTTCTTTTAACATCAATTAAACAAAGTATTATTCAAGGGCGGCCTTGGGTTTTCCGGATTATGTGTTGATAAAATACTCAATTCAGTCGTTCAATTCTAAATTAAAATTCATATTCCAATTGATTCCATTTCATTATTTATTTCAACTGTTTCCATACATTATCTATCAATAAAAATAATGTGTATAAGAGTTAAAATAAATATACATACAAGCTCCATTTTTTTCATTTGGCTACACAAATATATTTTTCCTGGCAATGTTAAACAATCTGTCACATGCTCTCTGATATTAATTTTTTAATGTTTACAATACGCAAAAGAAATAACCGGAGGTGTGAAGTGTAAAAAATAAGGGGGAATGAGGGAGAAGGACATAAATATTTCATCAATTGAGTAGAAGGACAGTCTTTTGAAACTTTTGCATAAAGGACAAAACTATTTATTCACTGTCGAAATTCACTTGTGTTCAAAATTCACTGTTTAAATTTACTACTGAAATTCACTGTCGAAATTCACTAATTTCCAAAATTCATTGTCGAAATTCACTGATTTTCGGGATTCACCGTCGAAATTCACTGATTTCAGGATTTACTGAGGAGATTCACTGATTTTCGGGATTCACTGTTTGTCCTTCACGCTTTAAAAATTATGCAGTTGTCTTTCTCCCTATAAAAAAATATGTAGCTGACATGTTACTTAAAAATATTCCAGATTATGTCATTATCTCTAATTTCCCAAAAAAATAAATGATATATAGCATAACTCTATCAATTTAAAAAAACAAAAATAGTTGAATGCGCGCTATTTATGATATTATAGTGAAAACAACATGGTTAATAAAGATTTATCTTTTGATTACTAATCTTTCTTTCTTTTCTTTTTTTAAAGAATGGATCGCTTTATTATATCACGTCTCAAAGGGCAAACCCAAATACAAATACGTTTGGAGAAAACATAAACTTCTAATCTTAAAATAAATAGATTTGCTAAAACATAAATGTTTACCTGGTGCGCTTATTAATTTGGAATGTATTATTAGTTTTTTTTTTTCTTTCTAGTTCCCTCTATATAGTTTGTACAAATTGCATTAAAAATAGCATACATATTGTAAGAAATAATAATATAATCACGGTACTAAAAAGACAAAAGACTCATCCGATAACCGGGCCTAGGGCCAAAGATTCCACGTGGTCGGTGGGGCTGGTATTATTCAACCACCGATTCATGTAAACAAGATCACTATTAGAAGGGTTTGGTTTCTCGCGAGGAAAAACCTATCTTCCCTCACTATCCACCAACAAACAGATTTTAACTCTTCAAAACTTCCACACTGTTGCGCGGCTATCCTTCTATCGAAAACCGCCATGCTTCTCTTCTTCTGCTAGCTGCCAGTAAAAATCACAGTAAAACTTCGGTAGACCAAACACATCCGTAAAGTGAAACTGAAGGTCGTCATTCGTCGTCATAACTACATTCCCAAAGTTGGTAACCTCGGTGTAGCGATGGACTACTAAGACGTATGCTAGGAGGAAGTTGGTCCACGATATGTATATAATATGTTTCAGCGACGACACTGGTATGAACTGCAAGCGACGATATAAGAGTAACACAAAGAAGGACTAGGTACGACATGGATGCAACTGAACTCTGTCTAATAAAACCACAATATCCTTAGCCCATAATATATACAAATATGTATGCTTCTTCCGTTCTGAAATAACTGTGGCAGTTGACAAAAAAATTTGTTTCAAAATAACTGAGGCAATTACATTTCCAGTGCAATATTTATTGTGTTTTTCCTACATCTACCTTTATTTATTAAAATATAAAAGAATGAATACAACATTGCATTCATTATAGACTAAGGGTTTTTAGTCATTTTGACATTCAAATTAAAGTATTAACTCATATTCTTAATATACGTGTTTTTTTGCAATTATCTCAGTTATTTCGTAACGGAGGAAGTATATAGGATGCAGCACTTTTTTTTTCCGGGGTCCACAATTTTGTTTTAGGAATTCATATTTGTTGTCTTTAAGTGTGTTTAATGGCATGAAATCCATGGACATTATTTATGCCACTTAATGTGGATAGTGGTCAATAAATTTTGGTTATGAATGTACTTCATTGACGATAAATCTTGTTCATAAATGTTAAAAGTTGGGATCAAGAAAAATAAATACTAAAAAATTGTTAGAAGTTGACATAAATGATGTTCTTAAATATAATCTGCATAAATGCTTGTTAAAGCTTAAAATAGAAGAAGATGATTGGAATTTTTTCACATGGTCAATCAAGTAGTTAGTTAGTTACAACTACCACACGTCAGTTACAGCAAGTTGGAACTTCTAGGCTTATATAAAGTGTAATTAAAGTAGTCATTAGGCAATTAAAATGGTGAATTGTTGTTCAATTGTATTAATTCAAGTATTGAGATAGTTTCTTAGTTTCCCGCCTTTTCTTGATTCAAATTTATGAAGATGATCTTCATCTTCTTCATCATCAATTTTCTGTAAATCCAAGTTTTGATTCAGTCTTAATTCGGTTTCAATATTGAATTTCAACATGGTATCAGAGCAAATAGCTATCCGCTGATCGTTCTTGTTCTGTTTCTTGAGTTTAATTCGTCTCTTGAATTCAATTCGATTCTTCAATGGCTTCGGTCATTTCTGACAATTCTAATACCAGTCTTGATAATCTGAGTTTGGTGATTGTTCGTCCTTTACTCAAAGGAGCTGATAATTACAACCATTGAAGAGAGCAATGACCAAGGTTCTATCGTCTCGTGGTAGATTGAATCTTGTCGATAGATCTTCAACAATGCCGGAGGTGTCAGATGCAGGTTATCCAGCTTGGATGCAAGTTAACGATCTTGTGCATTCATGGCTTATTAATTCCATGGTTCATGCTGTTGCGGAGAGCGTTATGTATTTTGACACAACAAGGGAAATTTGGACTGATCTTCAAGAAAGATTTGGACGAGGTAATGCCTATAGAATCTCAAATCTTGAGGAAGAAATTGAGAAAACTAAGCAAGGAATGTTGTTTGTCATAGATTACTATACAAAACTTAAATCTCTTTGGAATCAGTATCTGATTTTAAAGCCTATTCCTCCATGTGTTTGCCCTACTTTACAGATAATCAGGGAATATAATGACAATGCATATACTAGCAGATTTGTAAAAGGGTTGAATGGCAATTTTAGTGCGGTTAAATCACAAGTGTTGATGACAATGCCTTTGCCAAATGTCAAAACAGCCTTTGTCATGGCTCTCAATCACAAACAACAATTGGATTATAATGTTGATTCTGTGGTTCTTGCTACACAGTCAGACAACAAAGCTCAATTTTCTAGTAATTTTAATGCTATTATGCAATCTAAGTTTCAAGGTCAGGGAAGGGGGCAAGGCAGAGGTTCTGGTGCACAAGGAAGAGGACAAGGAAATTACAAGAAACCTCAGTGTTCATACTGTGGAAAGGAAGGTCACACAATGGATAAATGTTATAGAAAGTATGGTTTTCCTCCAAAATTTGGTAGGGGTGGAGGACGTTCTACGGCCAACAATGTTAGTCTTGAAGATAATCATGAAGAACATGACACTGAGCTTTCCTGTCAGGATGTGTCACACTCAGGCTTTACTGATGGGATCTCACACTCTCAGTATGAACATTTATTGTCTCTCATCCAGGGATTGCAGTCTAATACCAGCCGTTGCAATTCTGTGATTTCAACTGCAAACAATGTCTCACAAGCATAGTTATCAGAACCGGACCGGACATTGAACCGGAAAAGGCACCGGGTCACCGGGTCACCGGTTCAACCGGCGGGTCATTGGTTCAACCGGTGGGGTTTTAATAACTATGCTCACAAGGGCTAGGTATTGTTGACAGTAGTATCCAATAGATCATGGATTCAGGAGCTACTGATCAAATAACATATTCTATACAAAACATGTTTGATATAAATCCTGTCCATGACTTATTTGTCAGATTACCTAATGGAGTCTCTATTGTAGTCACACATATAGGCAAAGTGAGGATCATTCCTTCTATTGTGCTGCAAGATGTATTTTGTATACCTGCTTGTAAGTATAACCTAATTTCTGTCAGAAAATTAGTGTCTGATAGTCGTTTATTAGTTAGTTTTTCTCCTAACACTTGTCTTGTGCAGGACCAACTAACTTTGAAGAAGATTAGTACAACTGAACTAAAAATGGATTATACATTCTAGTAGCAGATCCTCCGAATAGTTCACAGAAGTCTTATATTTCAGTGTCCAATAATGTTTGTCAAACGTGTAATAAGTCTGATTCTTTACTATGGCATGCTATATTAGGTCATCATTCATTAGACAGAATGAAGTCTTTGAGTATGATTGATAATAACATTAAACTTCCTACTCATTCTTGTACTGTTTGTCCCTTGGCAAAACAAAAAAAGCCAAAATTTCCAATAAGTACTTCTGTTTCACAATCATGTTTTGATTTAATACATGTTGACATATGGGACCTAATAGAATTCCTACCATTGATGGTGAATACTATTTTTTGTCTATTGTGGATGATCATAGCATATTTACTTGGCTTTTCCTGATGCATGCGAAATTTGAGGCTAATCAGTTACTACAACAGTTCTGAACATGGTACAAACACAGTTTGACAAATGCATAAAAGTAATTAGGTCAGATCATGGTGGTAAATTTAACATGAAGCTATTTTACAGAACTAAATGAATAGTACATCAAAAGGCTTGTGTTAGAACTCCACAACAAAATGGTTTAATAGAAAGGAAACATCAACACATTCTGAATGTGGCTAGGGCTCTAAGAATACAGTCCAATGTGCCTATACAATATTGGGATTTTGTCTATTGCATACTACTTATTTGATCAACATTACCCCCACACCACTTCTTGCTAACACCACACCTTATCAGGTGTTGTACAGTAAAACTCTTACTTATGACAATTTGAGAATTTTTGGTTGTCTCTGTTTTGTTTCTACATGTTCACGGGGAAGAGGCAAATTTGATGCTAGGAGCAGCAAATCTGTTTTTTTAGGTTTTGAGGAACATATGAAAGGATATAAGGTTTTAAATATGGAAACCCGAAACATCTCTGTATCAAGAGATGTTACATTCCATGAGCATACATATAATTTTGTTGACAATTTGAACACACAAGATCATAATAATCTATGCTTACATTTGCCTATTTCTGATACTGACACTTCTTTGAACTTCACACTTAATGGTTTTGTTCCTAGTGATAACGCAGCTTCTGATATTTCTGATACATCATCAAACCAAAACACAAATGATGGTGGAACATTAGTTTAAAACACTAGGAGATCCAACATGTCCAAATCCACTCCTACATATCTCAATGATTATGTGTACACTAATCCTGCACACAGAACATCACCACATTCATTAGATCATGTCATTTCTTATGCTAATGTGTCTCCACATTATCAGGAACTTATCATTAACATCAACAAAGAAACTGAGGCAACTTAATACAAAGCAGTTGCTCAAAACCCTAACTGGCAAGAGGCAATGCAAAAGGAACTCCAAGCATTAAACCAAACAAACACCTGGTCTTTAGTTCCGTTACCAAAGGGCATTAAACCAATAGGGTGTAAGTGGGTATATAGGATCAAAAGAAAATCTGATGGAAGCATTGAAAGGTACAAGGCAACACTTGTGGCCAAGGGCTTTACACAAACAGAGGGCATTGATTTCTTGGAGACATTTTCACCAGTTGCCAAATAGACAACTATCAGATTGTTTTTGGCTTTAGCAGCACTCAAAGGCTGGAATTTACATCAAATGAATGTAAATAATGCTTTTTTGCATGGTGACTTAGATGAGGATGTTTATATGAAGCCTCCAGAAGGCATGAATACCAATGGCATGGTCTGCAAGTTGAATAGATCAATGTATGGCCTCAGACAAGCAAGCAGACAGTGGAATGCAAAGTTGACACAAAAGCTTCTGGAAAATGGATACAAGCAATCTCAGAATGATTATAGTCTATTTACCAAAGGCAAGGGCTCGGACTTTATAGCTCTTTAGTATATGTTGATGATATTATAGTTGGAAATCTGAATATGCAAGCTATACAACAGTTAAAAGACTTGCTTCACACTGCATTCACAATTAAGGATCTGGGAGAACTCAAATACTTCTTAGGGTTTGAAGTGGCAAGGTCTAAATATGGGATTGTGATCAATCAAAGGAAATATTGTCTAGACTTATTAAGAGAATTTTGATTTTTAGAATGTAAACCTGCTTCCACACCTATGGATCCTGCACAAAATCTAACAGAAGTACAAGCTCCTTTACTACCTTCCAACACTGAATATAGAAGTCTAGTAGGCAAATTACTGTATCTTGGCAATACTAGACCTGATATAGCATTTGCTACACAACAGCTCAGTCAATTTTTGGACAGGCCAAATGAAGCTCACATGAAAGTAGCACGTAGACTCCTGAGGTTTCTAAAAGCAGCACCTGGTAAAGGGATTTTCTTTCCTAGTGAAGGGCCTTTCACTCTCAATGCCTTCAGTGACTCTGATTGGACAACATGTACCAAAACCAGAAGATCAGTTACAGGCCTCTTGGTTTATCTAGGGGAGCTTAGAAATCAAAAAAGCAACCTACTGTTTCAAGAAGCTCCAATGAAGTTGAATATAGGGCCATGGCACTTACTGCATGTGAAATCCAATAGCTCCTATACCTACTCAAAGATTTTCAAATCAACTATACTGCCCCTGTACCTTTAATTGTGACAGCTCTAGTGCTCTACACATAGTAGAAAATCCTGTTTTCCATAAAAGGACTAAGCACATAGATATTGACTGTCATTTTATAAGGGAAAAATATCAAGCCAAGATCCTCAAACCTCTACCAATTCACACTAATCACCCGGCCCGGTTACTTATCAAACTTGTCAACAAACAGACTCTTACCACTCTACCTCAAGCATTCCCTTTCAAAGATCTCTATGCAGTCTAAAACAGCACAAGAGGATTGGAATTTTGCAAGTTGTTCCTGGTGCAACACCATTCCAGCTTGAGGGGGGGTGTTAAAGCTTAAAATAGCACAAGCGGATTGGAATTTTGTCACATGGTCAATCAAGTAGTTAGTTACAACTACCACAAGTCGGTTACGACAAGTTGGAACTTCTAGGCTTATATAAAGTGTAATTAAAGTAGTCATTAGGCAATTACAATGCTGAATTGTTGTTCAATTGTATTAATTCAAGTATTGAGATGGTTTCTTAGTTTCCCGCCTTTTCTGGATTCAAATTTATGAAGATGATCTTCATCTTCAATTTTTTGTAAATCCAAGTTTTGATTCAGTCTTAACAATATTGAATTTCAACAATGCTTGTATTAAGAAATATAGTTCATTAATACTAAATTTATAATGAAGTTAATAAATACAGAAAAGTCTATATAAATCCTCTGTAAAATGGAGATAAAATTTACAAATCCATTCAAAGTGTTGTATACAAAATTTTTACTTTGTATTCATAACATGTTCATAAAAAAGGAGATTTGCAGACAAGAAAATATGTTTGCTCTTTCAATTTACAGTTGATGAAATTCAATTCAATTTGAAAGCAAAATTAAACCAATTACGCCTACACCAAATTGCTTGTGATTTTTTTTTTAAAGAAATCCTGTAAAATTCAAGAAACACACAAATGCGAGGAAATTGTGCTTCATAATTAACTAGGAATCAACCCTCGGAGTTATAGTATATGTGAGAAACAAATTCATTGTATTCAAGATTTTTCAAGGTCGTATAATTAGGAAATAAAATTAAAAGATATATACATACTCGAATAAAATATGGTGCACACCGAAGTTAATACCAAGGGTCTCACTTGTCACAAGACATCACATACATGCCTTTTATATATATTATAAATATATAAATGTGTTGTCAGTTGTCACGGTAGACCGGGAGAAATCATACATACATATGTAAGTCATGTGTGTGATGTCATTGTGACGTGTCACAACCTTTGGTATTAACTTCGGTATGCACCATATTTTATGGGTGTAAGTATCTATATATTAATTTTTTTTGATGAAACTATATATTAATTTTATTTCCTAAGTATACGACCTTGAAAATCTTGAATACAATGAATTTGTTTTTGACATATACTATAAATCTATGAAATTTGTTTGGAAAGAAATGTGTGTCCTATTGGTAAAAAAAAATCACCCTTTTATACTATGGTGCACAAGTCAGAGTTGTCTTTTGCAAATAGGGCACACATTTCTTTCAATGATCCAAGGTTGAATGCAATTATAATGGAACTCATGCTCACAGTTCAGCTTGTCATGAATTTTGAACTAACGCCGTTGGTCGGACAAAAACGGACATGTTTGGCAAGTTATACTGTGGACATGAGTTTCATTACCAATTAATGCTTTCAACATTGGCTATTGAAAGAAATATGTGCCCAAATTGCAAAAAGGTATTCACCCTTTTTTCACTATGGAGCACAAGCCAGAGTTGTCGTTTGCAAATAGGGCACACATTTATTTCAATGAGCCAAGGTTGAATGTAATCGTAATGGAACTCATGCCAACAATCCAGCTTGCCATGAATCTTGAACTAATGCCGTTGGTCGTAAAAAGGGACATGTTTGGCAAGTTAGATAATGGATATGAGTTTCATTACTAAATGCTTTCAACCTTGGCTAGCTATTGAAAAGAAATGTCCCTATTTGCGAAATGTTTTTCAACCTTTTTCACTATGGAGCACAAGCCAAAGTTGTCTTTTGCAAATAGGACACACATTTCTTTCAATGAGCCAAGGTTGAATGCAATCATAATGGAACTCATGTCCACAGTCTAGTGGCATCTTGAACTAGTGCCGCTGGTCGGCCAAAAAGGGACATGTTTGGAAAGTTAGATTGTGGACATGAGTATCATTACCAATGCTTTCAACCTTGGCTAATGGAAAGAAATGTGTGTCTATTTACAGAAAGTTTTTCACCCTTTTTCACTATGGAGCACAAGCCAGAACTGTCTTTTGCAAATAGAGCACACATTTCTTTCAATGAGCCAAGGTTGAATGCAATCGTAATGGAACTCATGCCCACTATCCAGCTTGCCACGAATCTTGAACTAACGCCGTTGGTTGGCCAAAAGGGGACATGTTTGGCAAGTTAGACCATGGCATGAGTTTCATTTCATTACCAATGTTTTCAACCTTGGCTATCGGTAAGAAATGTGTGCCCTATTTGCAAGAAGACAAATTTGTCTTGAGCTTTATGGTAAAAATACAATTGTATACAAAAAGTTGAAAACCCTCGTTTTGTGTTATGTAATAACCTAAAAACTTTATTCTATTTCAACGCCTTCAATGAACCCTACACAGACACCATAATACCCATTTTATTGTTATGTATTCACGTGATATCATTTATTTTATGTTACATAATAATTTGAAAATATTCCCGTTGAATTAAGAAAATGAAGAGATAAACGTGTTGATCACAACAATTGAGCCGTAACATGTTTTATAACATATTTTTATACAATAATGGCATGCATATGGCCAATTGATTGAGTGGTCTTATTATTATTAATGACGTAAAAAATTGTTGTGCTGTTTGTAAATTTCAAGCTCAATCCGGTTTAATCAAAGGTTAACTCGAGCTTACATTGCAAATTCTCAATATTTGTTCTTACTTTGTAAATAATCTATCTTGATTCAACTGAACTTGAAGACTTGTCATTCTAGATTTACTTACCAGTTACCATTCAAGAACACTTTGTTCTTTGTGCTTAAAATTTGTAATATCCTATTCATAAAGGATCAACATTTCAATTCGCAAATATCACAACACGTGTTGTGATTGATTAGTCTTATTATAATTAATGATGTAAGTGGGTTTATAAAATTATAAGAAAGGCTGGTAGTACTATTGAACGCTACAAGACACGTCTTGTAGCCAAAGGCTATCAAATTGAAGCGATTGATTATCATGAATGCTCATTTGCTACAATGATCACAGCGCGCACTCTCCTCGCATTGGTCACCATACGTGGATGGCATTTACATCAGTTGGACGTGAATAATGCATTTTGCATGGTGTCTAAGAGGAAGAAGTATATATGACTCTTCCTCAGGTTTTGCACAAAAGGGAGACTCATGTATGAAAACTTCATCGATCTATATATGGTTTGAAACAAGCATCAAGTCAATAGTTTGCTAAATTGTCTAATATTTTAGCTAGTGCACGTTTCGACAGTCTCAAGCTGATTAGTCCTTATTCGTCCAAGACATGTAATAGCATGTCGATTATTTTGGGAGTGTAAATTTATCAATAACATGGAAGTTGTCTTGGATGGCATGGTTACTGTTTTGCCGGACTGGGTACCGCATGTTAAGCAGTCATTTTTGCCAGTTGTAAACAATCTCATTGTTCATTTCCTTTTTCGGTGTTGTTGATCCTTATCATGTTTAAATTCCTACATGTTGCTTCTTGAATGCTCAGTAATCTAATACAAGGACGGAGCTAGGATTTCAACTTGGGGTGGGCTAATGGACAATATCGAGTTCGTTGGGTGGGCTGGATTAAGAATATTTTATGAATTAATCTGGATTACATAGACATTTTAGTGTAACATTTTTTTATCCGGATGGGCTTAGCCCCCCTGGAATTATACATTGCCTCCGTCCTTGATCTAATATGATGTCACAATAAATTAATACTCATTTGTGTAATTGTCACGGATTCTGCACTTGCTAAGCAGCCTTTCCTATTCTACCCTTAGGGTGTAGGTTTCGATCATTACACCATTTCAACGATTTTCACGAATTGGGTCAAACAGTGGTTGTTACAATATATTAACAAGATTTGAAGGTGGTTAACGGTTCACGCTCGCTCCTTCTACACCCTTTCACCGAAGATTCTTCCCAACGTACCGGCGGTTAAGGAAACTTGAAGTCGGTTTCCGGTGGTCAACATTGGTTGGCAATAGTCGTCAATTTTATCTCTCTCCACTAACTTCAAGTCCTACTGGACTTAGATCGCTCGGAGAATTTTAATAAATTTATTAGGTTATCAATTTCTTAGATTATTACAGTATTCTATGATATTATCAAGGAAGAATGTGTTTATCTCTCACCATTAATGTACATTATATGTCTCTTTTGTTGGAGTTTCTGTCATTTATAGAGTTTTTTTTCTTAAGTATGTTTTTTTTTTTTTTTTTTTTTTTTTTTTGAAAAAAGTATGTTGTTAAACCCTTCCTATTGGCTTAATGAAGTTAGCCGTTGCTGTATCTGTAACTGTTTTTTTCAATAAAATTTCTAATATTCCTAAAAAATAAAAAAAACAAAAGTTAGTTTATTTTTTTTTTTTTTCACAAGAGAAATGACAAATCTACAACGTTTTTCTTGTGAGGTAGGCAGTTTTATTTTGAATGATTTTCTTTAAATTTTTTAATTTCAAAAATAAAGAAGTGTGGATGATGAATTGTAATTATATATTGTGTATCATTTTTTTATTAAACGTATCAATTTTTTTTTTTTAAACGTATCATTTTCGGAAAGACTTGTGTTATTGTCACAACGAAATATTACGACGACTGACACAATAAACACAGCAAAGTGTAACATATACTTTGTAGACAATATATGTAAATGCAATGGCAAATCCAAAAAGTTTATTCAACGGGTCCGTAAATATTTAACAAAATAAATAATTTTTTTACGGGGTTCGAAATATTTTTCTATAGGCAAAATATAGAGTATTCTTATTTTTAAACTGGGTTCGCGGACCCCATTTCGGTAAGAGTAGATCTGCCTATGTGTAAATGTATCATTTTCAAAAATAATAAGCACCGTAAAATTCCACATCGGTAAATTAGTAGAACGCTCACCCCATATAAGTGTCAGACATAAATGACTTGTCAACTTGGGTTAGTCATTTTAGACCAAACGAAAACGACGGTCCAAGCAATTGACCGGATCATTTATGACTCATTTAGCGCTATCAGGCCCGGGGTCTGGGGACGTTACAAAATGGTATTCAGAGCCGACTATAAGACGGAACCTATGCATTGTAACATTAGAGACGGTGTAAGGATGGCCTCTAATTAATTACCTCTGGTATGGACGAAACTCGGACAAGTCCACCGGGACAAGTCTTGGCCGTACCGTTAGAGACGGTGTAAGGATGGCCTCTAGTTACCCTGGTAGAGACGAAACTGGGACAAGTCCACTAGAACAAGGACGCCAGTCTCTTATAAAGTGGAGAATGTAAAGTTTCACATCGGTAAAATGGTAGAATACTCACCCCCGTATAAGTATGAGACATAAATGTCTTGTCGACTCGGATTAGCCTTTTTGAGACAAGTCCACTGGGACAAGTCTTAGCCGTCCTGGCGAGGACGACAGTCCCTTATAAGGGGGAGAATGTAAAGTCCCATATTGGTAAGTGATATAAGGAAATATAGTAGCACATTTACTAACATCAATTGGTTTTCGTACAACGGTAAGCGTTTGATCTTAATATGGTATCGGAGCAGGAAATCTCGAGTTCAAGCCCGCTTCCAGCACAATTAAAAACAAAACAAACCAAAAAAAAAAAACCAAGTGTTGGGGCCCCACTATTTTCTTATCCCACACTTCCCAAACAAAAAAATCAAGTCAAGTGTTGGGTCTCTCTCTTCTTATAGTCCCACACTTAAGGGGACGTGATATAAAAAAATATAGAAGTACCTTTAGTAACACCAATTGGTTTTAGTACAACGGTAAGCGCGTGATCCTAATAGTAAATAGTAGAATTTTATCCTCATATAAGTGTGAGACATAAATATCTTGTCAACTCGGGTTAGTCATTTCAGACCAAACGATAACGACGGTCTAATCAGTTGACCGGATCATTAATAACCCATCTAGCTCTACAGGACCGGGATCTGAGGACGTTACAGAAACATACAATGAATGTTTCGTTGTCGGTATTTTTTTCTACCATTCTACTTAATTTACCGTGGGCGTACATTTATCATAACTTTAATCCTCTATCCCCTATTATGCATGAAACAATTTTATAATACAATCGGTGTAACAAATAATATCACATTATATATATATATATATATTAGAAGAAAAAAATCAAATTGATGGATAAATGCCAAAATGATAATTATGATTGTTATAGATAATGTTATGGTTTAAATAAATTAGTATAAGATAAAAAATTATCTTTAGTTTTAATTATTTTGAATTTAGTTTATTATTTTGAATTTATTTTTATCTCATTTTATCTCCTATATAAAGGAGTAAGCATTGTAACATTTGATGAATCAATTCAATAAAACATCTAGTTTGTGTCTTCCGTCTTGCGTATTCTGATTTTCTTTATGGTATCAGAGATAGGGCGAGGGTTCGAGTGCCTTAACATTGGTGAACCCTCGCCCGATCCTTCTTCCGTCACCTAACAATATTTTCATCATTGCATAACCGAAATTATTACCTTCGTATCATCAAAAATCCATGAACACAACCAATCTCCAGCACACCAATCCCTTCTTGCAAAACAGCACACCAATCTCCAGCACACCTCCATCACGTCACCAAACTCCTTGTTCAAGGAGGATTGTCCATCCAAATAAAACAAAACACCATCAAAACAAAACACCATGCTGCCAGTTTTTAAATCTCCTCCATTTTTATTCTTTTATTATTATTATTTTTATGGTTTTTTTTATTTATGCATAAATAAATATTCTCACACGCCCACTTGTGCAGAGATTTTTTTTTAATTGCCTTTGTCTACGAAAAAAAAAATATATTGTTTCCGGTTTATCAATGAATAAATATTTTATCTATAGCATATATTTGTTTTTTTGGCATCTATTCTATGACAATTTTTTTCAGGTGATATCGGAAAACTGAAAATCCAATGCAGTAAAAGCCATTGGAGGCCGAGGTGCAAAAAAAAAAAAAAAAAAAAAAAAAAAAAAAAAAAATACAAAAATAGTTTGATGGACTCCGGAAGAACCGCCGGAGTGGAGATGCCCTCCAAAACAAATCACAACTATGGACTTCGGGAAGACAACCGGAGTGGAGATGCCCTCCAAAAAATCAAAAACTATGGACCTCGGAAGACCATCTGGGGTGGAGATGCCCTCCAACAAAAAATCACAACTATGGACTTCGGGAAGACAACCGGAGTGGAGATGCCCTCGAAAATGTGCAAAGACAAACTCGACCTCCAAACCCGGCCTCGTTTGAGGGAGGGTATTAGAAGAAAAAAATCAAATTGATGGATAAATGCCAAAATGATAATTATGATTGTTATAGATAATGTTATGGTTTAAATAAATTAGTATAAGATAAAAAATTATCTTTAGTTTTAATTATTTTGAATTTAGTTTATTATTTTGAATTTATTTTTATCTCATTTTATCTCCTATATAAAGGAGTAAGCATTGTAACATTTGATGAATCAATTCAATAAAACATCTAGTTTGTGTCTTCCGTCTTGCGTATTCTGATTTTCTTTAAAAATCTCACATCAAATGACTATTTAGTGTGATATGTCATCAAACAATCATATGACCATCGTTCTCTAATTTCGATTTTTAAACAAGTACGATAATTCGAAGAATATACAATTTATCCAATGCTTTGTTAATTATGTAAGTTGAAAGGATTATGTTCTATAGATGATTAGAAGTTTATTTTTAAAAAATAAAATAATAAATTATGCTTATTCATATTGTAATTAAGGATGATTTATTTCTGTTTCTGCAGTCAACTTTCTTTTGTCAATGATTTATATTGTTTCCTTGTATGAGCTAAAAATGTACAACGAACTTGTCTGGTCTGTACTATAAATTAATCTGTAGGTTTATGAATCAATAATTCTTCGAAACTTTTTATAAAAAAAAAAAGTTTTCTTGTGTTTTCAGGTGTTATTTTGCAGATCAATTTAGCTACAGTTTTCTTAAGAGGTAACACTTGTACTTGAGTTTGCAATTTCAGTTAGTTTTCTTTGCGTTCATATATTCTTTTTTGTTAATTTGTTCAAATTGTTTAAAGTTTTAAGTATTGGAACTTATCAATTATGTTATGCTAGTTTTAATAGTTTTGAATTATTTAAGCTTTGATTTTTGTTTCCAGAGTTAATTAGTTATGGATTGAGATTCTTATGTGTAGACTCACATCCCATTATGGTCCTTGAAACATAACATTCATAGCTAGTTTGGATGAAATGATGTAATGGATTGATACGAAAGAAATGTGATATAATTGAGGTATTTCGTTACGATGTTTGACCACAATAAATTAAAAGATTTAGAATTCTATGTAAAATCATTTCTAATAATTATAAATAAATTTAAAAAAAAGGAATCCTATGTAAAAGGGTGGGTTATGGGATGGTGAAGGTGGGCGGGTAGGGTAAAAGTGATAGGAGGGGTGGTGAGGGCGGTGATGGTGGCTAACAAAATCAACGGTATAGGTAAGGTGGTTGAGATGAATAGGATGGGTTAGGTAGGGGTGAGGTGGTGAGGTGAGGTGAGGCGGTAAGGAATGTGGGTGTAAAGTGGCAGAGGTAAGGGTAGAATGGTTTGGGGTGAATAAGGGTGGATGGTTAAGGGTGGGGATGGTAGGGGTAATGTTAAAGGTAAATGTATGATAGTTAATTCGGTAGTACATACGCGAATTAAGGGAGTAGGGGTAATGGGATGAAAATGATAGAGTAGGGTACAGAGGTGGAATGGTTGTTGTAAGGTTGGGTATGGTATGGTACGGTGTGTATGATGGGTAAGGGGGTCAAGTGGGTGGGGTCAGTCTAGTCTCCCTCCTATCAATTTTTTTTTTTTGTATAAACCGGATATTTTATTAAGTCCAAAAAAAACTGTACATGACTCTACATAAAAGAGGAGATTTTGTAATTACAGTAACATCACAAAATTAGGACCAAGCTAGTCTAAGTTCTCGGGTTTTGCGTATCACGTTTGAAATAAACACAACTGTTGGGGGTCATTGGGCACCATTTTTATGAAAGTCTTTGTTGCGCCAATACCAAATGCTAGAAATCAGCTCGCGGAAAATAATTCTCCAAAATTCGATGGTGTCGTGTTTAAGCATATGCACACCAAGGCAGAAATCAAGCCAATTCGGTATACCCACAAATGAAATGAATTCATACCAATATTCTCGAGGTATCACTTATCTTTAAGTTTTTCTTACCACCGTACAGTCTCTCATGGCGTGCATTATAGTTTCTGCTTGGGTACCGCAAATGGGACAAGTGTCATCCTCGATGATATGTCTCGAAAAAAGAAGTTCAGCCGTGGGGAGGGATTCTCTACGAATTTGCCACAAAAGTAGGTTACCGCGAAGCGGGCCTTTGATACTCCAAATCATCTTCCAACCACGACTGTTCAAAGGAGATAAAGCTGGCAGCCTTTGAAGGGCATGGTAAGCCGAGCTAACTGTAAATTTGCCCAAAGGATGCGGATTCCATTTCAGCCCGCCATCTTCATTAACACCGAAAGCATGATGCAGGGTCTCCACTGCAAAACATATATGCCGCCAAATAAACGAACAACCGGAAAATATTATTTGAATTTTGGTGGTTCTTGATTCATTGTTATGGAAAATATTATTTGAATTTTTCCCCAAAAGGAATTTTTTTATATATTCATTTCTATTTGGATACATTGAATAAAAAAAAGTTTTAAATCCATGGATTCAATGAATTAATAATGTTTAATGTTTAAACTTTTCCCACAAAAAGACTTCAATTAAATTTCTCATTTATGTGTCCATTCACTTTAACCTTTTTTTTTCAGGCAACCATTTGAAATGGAAAGCCAAGGAAGTTGCTCCCCTCCTCCAAGACGGTCCAATCAAGCTCAATCACGAGTAACCTCAATTTCCAAGAATCGAAACGCAGGTCAAAAGAGGACACGTGTTGGAATGATTGAACGTCCTAGAAGATCACAACGTCCCCGAAAAGAACAACCGCCTGCCGATGATCATCAAAATCCGACGATCGCGATACCAGTATGGAGCGCGCCCAGCACTACTCTTCTGTATCGGGATCCATCTCCACCGACAACCGAAGATGGGTCCCACATGAACACTGGATTGAACATGACCATGAGTAGTATCGAAAACCCTACGCCTGGTCCTCTTGTTGCAACTACAAAGTACGACCAACGTATAGAAATTGCGCCAATGTATCCGAACGCTATTTGTGTGAATGGCACGATGTATTTCCGTTCACCAATACCGCGTCGTAGCGCACTTGCAATGCAGGCACCCCGAAATATTTCCCCGATGCCTATGCTTGCTCGCATAGCATCAAGGGCTTCCAGGTGAGTGTTTCCAGATTCACCTTCCTCTTAGGATCGACTCTGTACTGACAATTTGATTTTCTCCCCAAAATTGGTGGGGTTGAAACACTTTTATGTTTTATTTTTTCCATTTTTTGTTTGATGTTTGGATGTTTTTTTTAGAACTTCCTTGTGGGAGCAAATTCTTTTTTTCTTTCCATTTATTCAAATTTCAGAACTTTACCAATTTCCAAGGCCCTATTCTACGTTTGATGATACGAGCCGAGCCCCGAACCGAACTTTTTCGAGCCGAACACGCCGAATCGAATCGAACTTTAAGGCTCACTTATAGGCCTATGGAAGACCAAGAAACAACAGACGGTGTCGCTGTCTTCGGCTGAGGCGGAGTATCGGTCAATGGCTGCTATTACTTGTGAATTGAAGTGGCTCAAACAACTGCTAGGTGACTTGGGTGTTCAAATACCATCTGGCATTCATCTCCATTGCGATAGTCAGGCGGCACTCCATATCGCGCAGAATCCAGTATTCCATGAGAGGACTAAGCATATTGAGGCGGATTGTCATTTTGTTCGAGACGCGATTACTGAGGGTTTACTGGCTCCTGATTATGTGTCTACTCATGCTCAGCTGGCTGATATTTTCACCAAGGCGTTGGGCAAACAACAGTTCGAGTTCTTTCTTAGAAAGTTGGGCGTGCGTGACCTTCACGCTCCAACTTGAGGGGGGGTATTGCGGATTATAATATATTTAAAATAATAATGACTTTAATAGGAGGAGGGCATAGTTGGTATTTTATGGTTTTAGGGTATCACCGTATGATGTATAAATACTTGATGTTTTGATGAATGAAATTAGAATATTATGCCGGTTTAACAAATTTATGATTACAAGTGTTCATGTCTTCTACTGTGCCAAGACTCTCTCACAATGGCGGAACCCGAAGTTTTTCTTGGAGTTGTCTTAGTTTTCACTAATATGCATATCCCGGAAAAAAATTCCCAATGCTAAGAATTACATTCATCATACATCAAGTTACAAACATGATTAGATTTGGATGGTATAAGATAGAAAAAAAAACATTGATTTAAAATGTCTAAGGTAGAAGGAATAAAATATTTTATTTAGATCGCATAAGTGAGAGAAAAAAAATGCTACAAGCATTCCAGTGGTATAAGGTACCAAATTGATTAGATTTAGATGTATAAGGTAGAAAAAAATAATGTTGATTTAAAAAGTCTAAAGATAAGGAAAAAAATACTATAAGTATTTCAGTGGTATAAGTTACCACATCAAGTTACAAACATGATTAGATTTGGATGGTATAAGATAGAAAAAAACTTTGATTTAAAAAGTCTAAGGTAGAAGGAATAAAATATTAGATTTAGATCGCATAAGTGAAGGGAAAAAAATGCTATAAGCATTTCAGTGGTATAAGGTACCAAATTGATTAGATTTAGATTGTATAAGGTAGAAAAAAATAAAGTTGATTTAAAAAGTCTAAAGATAAGGAAAAAATACTATAAGTATTTCAGTGGTATAAGTTACCAAAAAAAAAAATGCTTGTGCTATGTCTTGAACCCATGACCATCGGATAAGTAATGCAAAATATACATATCTTATTCCACTAGGCCATCATAGCATTGATTTGAAATTAAGAAGAATTAAGTACATATACTAATAATAACACTAATTCAATTATACAAAAAATAATTTACTTTTTGTTCTTTTTTTTTTTCAAATTTTGGGGTGGTCTTGAGACCACCCCTTCTAAAGGGTGCGTCCGCCCCTGCTCTCTCATAATGTACATGTTACACGATTGAGAAAGGGTGATGGCTCTACCACGACGAGTTACATAACATATTTTTTATATCATTGATTATAATGGACATACATTCCGATCAATGTATCATACATCATAATCAATGGTGTAAAAATATGTTGTGTCACGCGTTGTGACACGACACACTCTTACATTTATTATTATTATGGATATACATCAGGATCAAAAATGCAAAAGTGTGTTGTGACTTGTGACACGACCGTTGTAATAGTAACATTTTTCATTTGGAAAATGTTATTAATTCAACGATTGTGACACAATACGTTTTTGCATCTTTAATTATGGTGGACACACATCATGATAAAGTGTGCAAAAGAGAACCGTTGTGATAGTAATGTTTTCATGATAAATGCTACTACCACAACAGTCGTAGCACAACGAATGAACAACATACTTTTGCACCATTAATCATGGCTTAATCTCATTAATTATAATTCAGGAGGAAAATGTATTGGAGATATATTTAGATTTATATTATATTATTTTATATTATGCATTTATGGTTATGTAATCAATCTCATTATGGTTATTATTGGGGTTTGTGACATCAATATGATCAAACCCTCACCCCTCCCAAATTTTATTTTTTTTTGTCACGTTGCATTTTTTTTATTTTTAATAGTTAATATCTAGATTTTTTTTTTATTGAATAAAACCCTAGCCGCCACCGGCACCATCGCCGGCATCAATGGCTACAGCGCCATGGCTAGCCCCACCCTCCTTCTCATCGCAAAGAACAAGCAATAAGCCGGCCGCCGTCGGATCTCCTTCTCCGGCAACTCGGCCGCCGTCGACCCGCCGCATCTCTCTCGCCGCCTTCACGGCTCCACCGTGTCCTCACCTCGCCGGCCGCCCACTCCGCTACGATCTCCGGCCACCGGCCTCTTCTTCTTCTCGATTCGCAAGAGCCCACTTTGTCACACCCTTGGCCCAACAAAATCTCGGCAAAGCACAACAAATAATGGGAGGTAAAGGTTTGGGGTACGAGGAAATTTTTGGAACGTATTTTAGGGTATATCCCTCCACTTTTAAAATTGTATTCAATCAAAGTAATGCAATAGAATGCGTTTTTATATTTCTCTGTCAAAATGTATAGTGTCACTGGTTGTGACACAATTATTGTGGTAGTACCGGAGGGAAAGACACCATAGAATGGGATTAGACACCTCAATTATTACATTGTCGTTCAATATATGTCACATTTAGTTTATAGCACTAGAATATTTTAGATATACAAAATCATGGAAAATAAACCATTATAATCAATCGTATTTATTGTGTATTATTGCGTATATATTATAGTTGTTTAGTATATAATCACATCTATTGTACTCAAACAAATCAATAGAAATTCAATTTTAGCTCTTTCAATATGGTAATCGTAAAGAAATTCGTAAAGAAAATTTTCCCAAATCTTCAGGCATGTAAGAGAGATAAACTGAATTTCCATTGTTTTGTTTGGGTACAATAGAGGTGATTATATACAACGAACACAATCATAATATAAACGCAATAATACACAATAAATACGATTGATTACAATGATTTATTTTCCATGATTTTGTGTATCTAAAATATTCTCAATAACTTATGTTCCATCTTTATAGTGTTTGTGTTAGCTTGGTGAATTGACATTTTCTACGGCTTGGATATATTATTTTTAATCTGAATCTTTTGTTATCTAGCGTCTTGCTAGATTTTTATAAATAAAATTTTTTGTTGTTCAAAAAAATATTTCACACTACTTTTTACCACAATTTTCATTCTCTTTTTAATGCCAATAACAAGGCTATGATGAACTACACATGAGCAGCAAAAACATTAAACAACTATAACCAAAGTTCTGTTCAAAATCAAAAAACAAAAACCAAAGTATACAATCATCATTATTCTTTCTCAAAAAAATAAAATAATAATCATTATTATTCAACTCAGAAACTAAAAAGATAGCTACTTCACGCTTGGACTGAAATTGTAAACACAAGTTACCATGTTCATTACGTCACAGTCATATCTTGATAATGTTTCTTCTATATGTCAAATTTATGAATAGACTTGATTTCAATAGATCTATAAGTATTCTTGATTCGATAAGTTTAATAAATCATTAATGTGTAGCCATGCTATTTAAACACACTGGGAGAGATACGCTTACATTAATAATACTATGAATTAATTCTTTATTAAACATAAAATGGTTAGTAATGACAATTATGATAGAAAATACATAACAGTGATAGATGATATAAAAAGTTTAACTAATACATGCACTTATGGAATCACTGGATTGATTTAAAATATTGGAAAGTTGAATATGGTAATTACATTATATATAAAGAAATAATAGTGTATATTTTTTAACCTTTGTATTTTTTTTTTTTTTATTTTTTGAAAATCTAAGAATTTTATTCAACAACATCTGTCAAACAAGCTGTCAGAACGTCTTCAGGAGGCAAAGCGCCCCAAGAAGTATCAACTATATACCAAAGACAAAACATGTCTAGCTAATAAATACGCAGGGACATTTCCAATTCGCCGAACAAAAGAAAAAGAAATAGACGCGAAGCCTGGAAGTAATGCTAAGCAATCTCTCAATAAACAGCCATGAGCCAAGATATCCTCTACTGGTTGCCGAAGTCGCTGGACACATGCCAAACAGTCACTCTCCATCACCAATCAAGAAATGCCTAATCGTTGCGCCTCCACAAGCGCCAGATAGATGGCCCGAAGCTCCATATATTCCGGCCAGCCCCCTGAGTCAGAGGGGTAAGCAAAGAGTGTGTAACCGCCCCCTCCGCATCGCGAAAGATGAGCCCAACTCCAGTTCTATCCTCTCACACTGCTGCATTGACGTTACACTTGACCACCCCCTGAGGTGGCCGAGCCCACGAGTCCGTCAAGTGACGAGGCGTCCTCTGCTGCCAAAAAGTTTCCATCGCCTCCCCAAACTCTGCTACCGCTGCCAAAGAACGCGCACACACTGCAGAAACATAGACTGCCTGCCCATCAAACACCGCCGAACAACGAGCCTTCCAAATCTCCCACATAAGCCCAACAAACTACGATGTATATTGCACTCCCCGCACGTCCCAAAGTCGCATGAAAAAGTCCCCAAAGGAGGACGAGTGCAGGCGCTCCAACAGCCCATGGAATGCAGAAGCCTGCCAGATCCTATCCGTCATTACACTCAAACAGAACATACCCAGAGTTTCCACTGCCTCCTCACATGCTAAGCCAATATCATCTCCCATATTACGCCGTGTAAGGCCCTGCCATATGGCCAAGCAGTCATGAAGGCATCGCCACAAAAAGTGCTGGATGCGAGGCATCCGTCCCACCGAGGTCGTAGGCCCCGCTACCAAAGAAGGTCCGTAAAACGATAACACCAGACAATACCCGGACTTGACGGTGTAGGTGCCTTTGCGATCATAATGAAAATCTGAGTATCCAGGTGAGCCCCAGTGGCTATGGCGGTGTCCAAAATTGCATCAGATTCCCAAGGCTGAAATAACTCCCGGATACGAGGGACATCCCAAACGCGTGTATTTTTAATTTCTTAACCTTTGTATCATTCATGCATATTTGTAACATGATTGCATTGCTATTTTATAATGTGATAACATTTCCCGCTGAAAATGAATATGACACAAATTTTAAAGATTTTTTTTAAAGAATATATAAATAAATATACAAAACAATGCAGAGATTAAAACAAGCGTTTAGTCCAATAGAAAAAAAAATGGGCAAAAAGGACGATCACAGTTCCTCTAATTTGACATTCTTTCTAATGATCAATTATAAAAAAAAAAAAAAAGACGTATCTTTTGATCTAAGCGACTACATATTGTAATTCTTCCAACACAATTTTCCATTTTTCGTCCTCTATATTCAAACATCCTATTTGATATTTTTTTCGATGTCTTTTTCAAGGTCATTCTCGTAAAAAAACATCGAAACAATGGATTTGGGGTTTGTTCCACTACAACAAACAATGGATTTGTCCGTATCATCCAATTTTATTTCCACGGTCCCGATTCCTATTTTCTATCTCTTTCTTGTCATTTCATTCTCACTTCCCCTAGAATTTTGTACGGCTAATGAAATTTATGCATTATAACCATCAATTATAGGCTAGAGGGGCTAAGACCACCTAGCAATTTTTTATTTTATTTTAGTAGTATATTGCCCAAAATCTAAACTCAGCTCATCCCAACAATTAGCTTAGCCCATCAATAATCATCTTCTAGAGTCAGTCCATCACTCTAGGGGGCCGTTCGTAAGTGTTCAAAAATTCTTATACTTTACTCTAATTTAAGTTTGTTCTAACAGTTTTATTTGGCTTTTCATTTGTTGGATCTTCTACTATTTTGTTGAAATGTGTCTTTTGTCAATAGATGAATTGTGTAATTGTAGACATGTGCTTAGTGAGTTATCCGAATTATGTTTTTTTTTTAATTATTGCATAAAATGAATGTCTTTTGCGTGTTCGTGTTTTAGGGACCCAACATGATTTTTTTGCTGAATTGTATACTTCGAAGAAAAAAATTGTGCTGCAAAATAACATCACAAAACCTTTATTCTGGCCCATCCGAAAAGGTCTTGTTTCTGTCCCTGATAATCATTGTGTATAATATATATGATAATAACTTTTTTTAACCAACAAGGTCCCGTAGCTCAGTTGGTTAGAGCGTTGGTCTTATGAGCCGAAGGTCGCGGGTTCGAGCCCCGCCGGGACCAATTTTTTCCATTTTGTTTCTTTATTAATTCTGTTTTACTGGGTTCCAAATATTTTTTTATCCTCGTTGTTAATTCCGTTTTGCCGGGGTTACAAATATTGTCTTTTCATTGTTAATTCTATTTTACCAGGGTTACAATATATTCTTCCATTTTGTTTGTTAATTTGTGTTACCGGGGTTGCAAATATATTTTTTATCCTCGTTGTTAATTCCGTTTTGCCGGGGTTACAAATATTATTTTACCAAGGTTGCAAAAATTATTTTTATCCTCGTTGTTAATTCCGTTTTGTTTCTTTATTAATTATGTTTTACCGGGTTGCAAATATATTTTTTATCCTCTTTGTTAATTCCGTTTTGCCGGGGTTACAAATATTATCTTTTCATTGTTAGTTCTGTTTTATCGGGGTTACAGTATATTCTTCCATTTTGTTTGTTAATCCTCTTTTACAGAGGTTAAAAAAAATTATTCTCGATGTAAGTCAAATGAAGGTGTTATAATAAAAGAAGCACTATATACTTAAAAATAGGTTTTATTCTCGATGTAAGTCAAATAAATGTGTTATAAGAAACATTCCTACTTGTTATATTTTAGCTACTGTGATTTTCTAACGAGCTAACAAGGTCTCGCACTCGTGTCAAAGTAAGAACGAAAAGAGTGCGAGTGTCCTAATTAAGATTTCTAAACCATTAAAATCAATTTTTTTACTCATAATCATCCAAAAGAGATTAACTCTCTGAAAATAAACTTCCACTGGAATCTACTTGTAGCCATTAGCAATCGAAATATTGAAGTCAATCCAAAGTTCCACCCGCTTGAAATCAAAGAAACGACGATGACAACGAACTGGGAGTCGGGCTATGATTTGATGCAAGCAAGTGGCGGATCCAGAACCTTTTTTCAGCGGGGTCCGTAAATATTTAACACACTAAATAATTTTTTTCACGGGATGCGAAATATTTTCTATAGGTAAAATGCAGAGTATTTTTATTTTTAGCGGGGTCCATGGACCACCCTTAAGAGGCTTTAGATCCGCCCCTGATGCAAGCAATGTTGGTAATTTTAGTGTTACCATGCTCATTTATGTAATCGTGGTTTGGTACAAAGATGGGTGAACTCGGAATGCTATAATATGAGTTTGGAGATACGGAGTGTATGTTCATATAAGTAGTTTACGGATTTAAATGATCAAGTATAGTTCGGGAAAATCACTTAAAAGACTGAAAATCCACTTAAAGGACTAAAATTCAGAATTTGGAGAAACAAGTGACAGGCGGCCGCCTGTCACCATAGGCGCCCGCCTGTGGGAAAAATCTGTGCAAAAAATTGATCAGAGAGTTTTGGTCGATTTTTGGTTTCACAGGCTGGCCACAGGCGCCCGCCTGTGGCCCGAAATTCTGAAGAGGTGTGTCTTTTCATCCTTTTCAACTGATTTATGTATGTAACTTATTTCCAAAGGTTGCATACATGAGAGGTCGGTTTTCCACCACTATATATGATCTTTTTAAGTGCTTTAAACAGTAAGTAATTTGGCACATTCATCTTTGAGAGTAAAAACACCTTGCAAACTATCTCCAAGAGTAATCTTCATCTTTTGTGCCTAAATTTGAAGGGAAAACGTAGTCTTATCTCACAAAAGTATTTGTGACACCCTAGGCATTCTGTAAGGGGCAAATAACTTTTGTAGGAAAGTGTTTACATGATACGTTCATATCAAGAAAATCAAATTTCTGCGTTTTAATTTTTTCTGCGTTTTCGACATTGTTGTTGTTATCCAAACCCCAATTGTTCAACAATCTACAAAAGTTATTTAGTTTAACAATGTCGAGTGTCAAAGAAATGACTGCAAATTTTGGGAAGTTGGAAAAGTTCGATGGAGTAAATTTCAGAAGATGGCAGAGAAAGATGCATTTCTTGTTGACAACTTTGAAGGTGGTGTATGTACTAAGCACACCGATGCCGGAAGTGTTGGAGGACGGACCTCTGGAAGAATTGAGGAAGAAGAACAAGTGGGAGAATGATGACTATATTTGTAGAGGCCACATTCTAAACGGTATGTCTGATGCTCTGTTCGATATTTACCAAAATGTTGAATCTGCCAAAGAACTTTGGGATTCTTTAGAATCAAAATACATGGATGAAGATGCATCCAGAAAAAAGTTCTTGGTTGGAAACTTCATGTAATATCCCGATTTTCGATAAAAGGGCATTTCGGTCTTTTGATAAATCGGAATATTATGTTCTTTTATTTTTTTTTAAAAGGTTTTATAAAAGAAAAGGGATAATTAAGGAATTATATGGTATTTAGGAAAAATTGGGATTTATTAAAAGGAAATAAATCCTAAATTAACCTAATCACTTTTTGAAAAAAAAAAAGAGAGAGGAGGCCGCATCTTTTGAAGAAGGGCGCAAGTTTAAAAAAAAAAAAAAAAAGAGAGGAAGAACTTTCAATCCCCAGGCTTAATCCGTTGATCTTTTGGACAGACATCTCAAGGGAAAAAGAATCACCGCGACAAGAGGATCGTTTGGATATCAACCATCCTTAGAACCGTTAACGTAAGTTCTCATCACCGTTCTTGTTAGGGTTCGTTTTCCTGTTTAGCATCGTTAAGCCTCGAGTTTCTGCGTTATGTGCATCGTAGTGATCAATTTGGTGTTGATCGTTTTAGGTTCGAGGTTAAAGGTTTATCTTTTTCAAAGTTGTGGTTGCTTGGATCGTAGTAGCTCGCAAGAATCGAGGTAACGTGGTCTTCTATCGTATGATTTAGTTCTCATAACGTTGTAGGGCAATGTGTATGTTTTTTCGTTGTTTTTAAGTTGTTTTGGTCGAACTTTGGGATGCATATGGTTGGAAAACGCAGCAAACAAAGTTGCGAAATTCGGGAAATTCCCGGGAAACGGGCGTCCGGATTCGGACGGGCGTCCGGGGATTCGGACGGGCGTCCGGTTCCTCTCGCAAAGTGGACGAGCGTCCGGTTCCCTTGGACGAGCGTTCGTGGTGAAATTTTGATACAGGATGTGATGGTTTGAAGGTGGACGGGCGTTTGGTTTCGGACGGGCGTTCGGCCTCATGGACGAGCGTCCATGTTCGGACGGGCGTCCGCATAGGAGTGGACGAGCGTTTGGGCTCGGTGGTTCTAGTTTTTCATTGTTTTTTTGTCATGTCAGCTTAAGTTCAGGCTTCATTGTACTGTTCGAATGCATAACCTTACGTGACAAAGCTCTGAACTAGCTTCTGGTGCGTTTAGTTCCGGCACCACATGGATTCCCTAAAAGATGAAGTGTGGGACCACTGGAAGCTTCGGATTTGCCTTGTGCTTCGATAAGCTAGGGTTTATCGATGTCTGTGTAATTGCTAGGGCTTGTCCGTGTCTAGAGGTCTAAGTACGAGGGTAGGAAGTGTGAGGGAGCTTACCTGAAAACACTTAGGTGGCTAGTTAAACATCTAATCAAACGTATGTGCTAGATTAAAATCTTAAACATCATGCAATACTTGGTAAGGCATAGTACAATATCGCGATGTGTCCTCTGACCAGACAAAGTAGACTGTACCCACGCCGGTCAATCGATTGGCCAGATAAAGCGTCTGGTGCACTCTGCCGGTCATCACACTATCGGGACTCAGATATTCCCGGGGCTACTAGAGCGAGTCTCTAAGTAGGTTGCACCCAGTTGTCCTAGTACATCCTATTACTAGGCGTAGTGCCCTTGTTATTCATGATGTAACAAACTTGTGCTAAGATAGATACCCCTTGGAACCTCATGTTATGCAATGAACATAATGTGATAGATAGTTAGGGCTAATAATCGGAAAATGAATTAATAAAAGACGGTATTGCTTTTATTTCTTTATGAGGGCATAGTTATACGATCTTCTACACGTTACTGAGTACTTTTGTACTTACCCCGTTACGTTATCTTTGTCTTTCCCTTTCCCCAAAGAAGATGAACAGGTGGTTACCGCTGATGAGTTCCTTGATGACGAGGACGTTTGAGTTGGAGTTTGAAGGCTTAGATCGTTTAGATGTTTTCTTTTCATAAACAGTTGTTTCCAGCTTTGAACAATGTTGTTCTTTCTTTTGGTTTAGTTACCTTTGAGATCTTTTGGATTGAATTCTGGATGTTTAGATCTTTTATTGGATTTAGTTTTTCTTCACAGCATTGATTACCGTATGTTTCGATCGTTTGGTTTCCCGAGTTGTTGAGTTGTTTTATCTTCCGCGTCGTTTGATTTTTGATGGATGACGTAAGGCTTGCATGTATTATTGAGTTTTTATTTGATAATATATGTGCCGAGCGCTCTTTCCGGATAAGGACTCGGTGTCCGGAAACGGGGCGTTACAGTTGGTATCAGAGAGAAAGGTTTTCCTTGCTTTGTGTAGGACTTGATTTTTCTTTAAGATAAGGTTAGAGCTTTAGTAACCCCTCTCTTTCTTGGCTACGGGATGGTGCTTACTAGAGGAGGAGCTAGTTCGTATAACGCCGAGGCGAGATAATACCCGGACAAGTAACGCGAGAGACGGATTTTACCGAGGTTGTGGTTCCGAGAAGGAGGATGAGTGAACCGCCTACTCGGGTTCCTCCGGTCACTCAAGTGAACAACCCGGTCATGGTGGAAATCAAGGACCAAGTAATTATGTTAGAGGTCGAGTGGAACAAGCAGGTCCTTCAAGGTTTAGCACCCGCGTACCAGTTTCTACATCAGCCCCAAGGACCACCACTTGGACTGGGTTGGGACTTTCTAACCCACCGGCCGTCCGTTCTTCGGTTATCCACGGTATCCATGTTTCCGTCTACACCGTTGAGTTTCACTCCTCGGCCCGACAGTTCGACCTCCACCACCACCTAGATCGAGTTCTTTCGTAGCACCTGGCTACACCCAGCCGCAGCAGAGTTATCAGAATGCCCCACCGGTACGGCGGCGAAGAAGCACCATCGGTTTGGGGGTTACGATAGACCAATAGGCGGTATGAGAAGGTGAAGAAGCACGGGGTACCGAGTTTTTCGGTAATGTTGAGCCCGGCAGCAGACTTGTGGCTTCGTCGTTTTGAAAAGGCATGCAGAAACATGAGGGCCCCAGAATCTGAATGGGCTCAGTTGGCAGTATCCTTGTTGGCAGGTAATGCAGAGAGTTGGATGGAGTCTTATGAGCAAGCTAATCCTAGAATCACAGATTGGGCGGTATTCAAGAATTTGTTCTATCAGGAATACTTCCCTAGAACGGCACAAAATGCAAAGGCCAACGAGTTTCTGAGTTTAAAACAGGGAAGAAATACTACAGTGACACAGTACTCGCAGAAGTTTCACGAGTGGGGTGTTCTACCCCGAGATTATGAAGAGTGAAGAAAAGAAGATAAGACAAGTTTATGGAAGGGTTGTCACATGATGTGGCAAAAGGTATGCTTGGAGATAGACCGACGAGTATGGCAAGCGTCATGGATAGAGCATTGACGGCGGAAAGGTTTGCCAACGGAGCCGACGAGTTGTAGTTGGGGACAAGAGGCCATTCTCAAATTTTCAAGGAGGTAGTAGAGGGCGCCACGGCGAGAATGTAAAGAAGACAGGGAGTTTAGCAATGAAGAGTTCGACAAGTGGGACGCCACCGGTTTGTGCTAAATGTAACAAGGCACATACAGGAGATTGCATGGCTGGTAGCTTGAATTGTTTCCACTGCGGGGAAGCGGGACACTACTCGAGGGCGTGTCCTAAGAAGCTATCACAGGGCAATCAGGCAGGAGGGCGAAGTAACCAGCAGGGTAGTCGTCCTACGGGTAGTAGACCGGTTCGTATCTTTGCAGCAGATGCAGAACCAGAGGAGCTAGATGACCTTGTGGTGACAGGTACTTTTTCAGTGTTTGTGTTTCTTATAAATATTTAATATGATATAGCGCGCATATGATATTACATATTTATACGTAAATTGATTCACTTTTAGGTACCATAATCATAGATAATCTAGCAGTTTCGGCTACGTTTGATACCGGAGCTTCGGGAACTTTTGTTTCTTCAAACATAGTCAAGAAGTTAAACCTACCGCTTAAGGAGTTGGAGAGACCCTTGAGTATATCCACCCCTTTGGGCCGAGTCACCGGATGTGCTCAAGTCACACCCTCGCCGACATTAGAGTTGGGACTTACAAGTGCCGCATGCCCCGACGGTGTTGGATTTCTCGGACTTTGATGTTATCCTAGGTATGGACCGGTTGTCTAAGAACCATGTCTATTTGGATTGCAAAGGCAAGAGAGTAATCTTTAAAGTTCCGGGAAAATCGCTAGGACGTTTCGGGGTATCGTATACAAGCCTAGCAAGAAACAAAGCATCCGATCATCTCAGCAGTTAAAGCTTTAAAATCCTTGAGGCAGGGTTGCCAAGGTTTTATGGTGTACGCGCTAGATAAGGAAAAGCTCAAACCCGAGTTAGGAGAGACTCGTGTAGTTAAGGACTTTCCTGAAGTTTTCCCGGAAGATTTGCCAGGACACATGCCTGATAGGGCCATAGAGTTTGAGATCGAGTTGATCGCGGGAGCTTCACCAAGTAGCTAAAGCGCCATACGGGATGGCACCAAACCGAGTTGAAAGAGTTGAAGATTCGGCTTAAGGATATGTTAGAGAAAAACATCATCCGCCCAAGTACATCACCGTGGGGAGCACCGGTTTTGTTTGTAAAGAAGAAAGATGGAGTATGCGCTTGTGCATCGATTACGAGAGTTGAATAAACCGACAATCAAGAATAAGTATCCTTTACCAAGGATTGACGATCCGTTCGGCCCGGTTGCAAGGTAAGAAGGTGTTCTCTAAGATTGATCTTAGGTCCGGTTACCATCGTTGAAAATCAAGGTGTCAGATATACCTAAGATAGCCTTCAGTACGAGGTATGGACATTATGAGTTTTTGGTCATGCCGTTTGGACTCACTAATGCTCCATCAAAGTTCATGGACCTAATGCAAAGAGTTTTCATGCCTTATCTCGACAAGTTTGTGATAGTCTTCATAGACGATATTTTGGTATACTCTAAAGACGAGAAAGAGCATGAAGAACATCTAAGGGTAGTACTACAAACCTTAAAAGAGAACAAGTTGTATGCCAAGTTTTCCAAGTGCGAGTTTTGGTTGGATCAAGTCGGTTTTCTTGGACATATAGTTTCGGAGAAGGTATTAAAGTGGATCCAAAGAAAGATAGAAAAGTTTGTCTCTAAGTGGCCTAGACCGACATCGTAACGAGAGATAAGAAGTTTCTTGGGTCCGACGGGGTATTACCGGAAGTTTGTAAAGGATTTCTCGAAGATAGCTACACCTCTTACGAGACTTACTCGAAGAACGTCAAGTATGAGTGGACCGATGAATGTGAGGAAGCCTTTCGACTTTGAAAGAAAAGTTGACCCACGGCTCCCGTGTTGGCGTTACCGGAGGTTTTTGATAATTATGATGTTTATACGGATGCATCGGGTCAAGGTTTGGGTTGTGTTTTGATGCAGTCAGGAAAGGTGATTGCTTATGCATCTAGGCAGCTAAAGGTGCATGAGAAGAATTACCCTACACACGACTTGGAGTTGGCAGCAGTGGTGTTTGCTCTGAAGCTTTGGAGACACTATTTGTATGGTGTCAAGACAAGGATCTTCACGGATCATAAGAGCCTTAAGTTCTTCTTTACTAAGGAGAATCTGAACATGAGACAAAGAAGATGGTTAGAGTTTGTGAAAGACTACGACTTGGACATTCAATACCACCCGGGTAAGGCGAATGTCGTAGCTGATGCACTTAGCCGGAGAGCGGTCAATGCTATAACCACCTTACAAGAAGTTGTGGATCAGTTGGATAGAATGCAGATTGAAGTGGTTGAGCAGAAGGATGAAGACCAGTTTATGGCGCCATTGATGGCGAGGTCAGATCTACTAGATGAGATACGGTTTAAACAAGATAAGGACCCAATGATGGTTAATTTGAAGCGTGTGGCCCGAGAAAAACCTACAGTGGGTTATCAGTTGGACAAGAGTGGTTATCTTTGGTATGGAGACCGTTTGTGTGTACCAGATGTGGATGGTCTAAGAGAGAAGGTTATGGATGAGGCTCACAAGATTGCTTTTGCGGTTCACCCCGGAGCCACTAAGATGTATAGAGATCTCAAGGAAAGATACTGGTGGCCTGGTATGAAGTTAGGGATCGCAGAGTTCGTGGCGAGATGCGATACATGTCAGAGGGTGAAAGCAGAACATAAAAGGCCAGGAGGTTTGTTGAAACCTTTGGAGTTACCGGAATGGAAATGGGAGAATATCACGATGGATTTCATCACCGGTTTGCCTAAGACGAAGGGCGGTCATGACATGATTTGGGTGATTGTGGATAGACTTACCAAATCAGCCCATTTCTTGCCGTGTAAGGTAGACATGCCTATAAAGAAGTTCGCTACTATGTACATCGACAATATAGTGAAGCTTCATGGTGTGCCTTTATCTATTGTATCCGACGGGGATAGTAGATTCATCGGTCGCTTTTGGAAAGGTCTCAGAAAGCTTTTGGAACGAAGCGATTTGAGTACGGCGTTTCATCCTCGGACGGATGGGCGGTCCGAGAGAACGATTCGGACTCTTGAGGATATGCTTAGAGCTTGTGTTTTGGATGCCGGAGGTTCATGGATAGATTACCTCAACTTGGCGGAGTTTGCTTACAATAACGGTTACCACGCAAGTTTGGGAATGCCACCTTTTGAGGCCTTGTATGGTAGGAAGTGTAGGACTCCACTTTATTGGGATGAAGTGGGAGAGAAACACATCACCGGGACGGAGATGGTTCAAAGCAAGCCAAGGAGAAGATCGAGTTGATACGGAAGAATCCGAAAGCCGCACAAGATCGCCAAAAGAGTTGGGCCGATGTTAGAAGGAGACCGCGTAGAGTTCGAAGTTGGGGACGAGTTTACCTTCGAGCGTCTCCAATGAAGGGTGTCAAGAGGTTTGGTCGAAAGGAAAGCTAAGTCCAAGATACGTAGGACCTTTTGATATCATCGAAAGAGTTGGGAAGTTGGCTTATAGACTACGGTTGCCAGAATCGATGTCTAGAGTCCACAATGTCTTCCACGCATCAATGCTTAAAAAGTGTTTATCAAAAGTGGATGTGGAATCTGAGATTGATCCGGAAGTGTTACAAGACAACCTATCATACGTGGAAAAGCCGATCAAGATTCTGGATAGAAAGGAAAGGATGATCAAGAGGCGAATGATTCCGTTAGTGTTAGTGCAATGGAGCAACCATGCACCGACGGAAGCCACTTGGGAAGTGGAAGCGGACATGATAGACGAGTTCCCGAGTTTTCTCATCCGCTGTGTACGTTCTAGTTTCGAGGGCGAAACTCCTCTTGGGGGGAGGAATGTAATATCCCGATTTTCGATAAAAGGGCATTTCGGTCTTTTGATAAATCGGAATATTATGTTCTTTTATTTTTTTAAAAGGTTTTATAAAAGAAAAGGGATAATTAAGGAATTATATGGTATTTAGGAAAAATTGGGATTTATTAAAAGGAAATAAATCCTAAATTAACCTAATCACTTTTTGAAAAAAAAGAGAGAGGAGGCCGCATCTTTTGAAGAAGGGCGCAAGTTTAAAAAAAAAAAAGAGAGGAAGAACTTTCAATCCCCAGGCTTAATCCGTTGATCTTTTGGGGAGACATCTCAAGGGAAAAAGAATCACCGCGACAAGAGGATCGTTTGGATATCAACCATCCTTAGAACCGTTAACGTAAGTTCTCATCACCGTTCTTGTTAGGGTTCGTTTTCCGTTTAGCATCGTTAAGCCTCGCGTTTCGCGTTATCTCGCATCGTAGTGATCAATTTGGTGTTGATCGTTTTAGGTTCGAGGTTAAAGGTTTATCTTTTTCAAAGTTGTGGTTGCTTGGATCGTAGTAGCTCGCAAGAATCGAGGTAACGTGGTCTTCTATCGTATGATTTAGTTCTCATAACGTTGTAGGGCAATGTGTATGTTTTTCTGCTGTTTTTAAGTTGTTTTGGTCGAACTTTGGGATGCATATGGTTGGAAAACGCAGCAAACAGGTTGCAGAAATTCTGGGAAATTCCCAGGTGGACGGGCGTCCAGGGATTCGGACGGGCGTCCAGGGATTCGGACGGGCGTCCGGTTCCTCTGCAAAGTGGACGAGCGTCCAGTTCCCTTGGACGAGCGTTCAGGGTGAAATTTTGATACAGGATGTGATGGTTTGAAGGTGGACGGGCGTTTGGTTTCTGGACGGGCGTTCAGCCTCTATGGACGAGCGTCCATGTTCAGACGGGCGTCTGCATAGGAGTGGACGAGCGTTTGGGCCTGGTGGTTCTAGTTTTTCATTGTTTTTTTGTCATGTCAGCTTGAGTTCAGGCTTCATTGTACTGTTCGAATGCATAACCTTACGTGACAAAGCTCTGAACTAGCTTCTGGTGCGTTTAGTTCCGGCACCACATGGATTCTCTAAAAGATGAAGTGTGGGACCACTGGAAGCTTCGGATTTGCCTTGTGCTTCGATAAGCTAGGGTTTATCGATGTCTGTGTAATTGCTAGGGCTTGTCCGTGTCAGAGGTCTAAGTACGAGGGTAGGAAGTGTGAGGGAGCTTACCTGAAAACACTTAGGTGGCTAGTTAAACATCTAATCAAACGTATGTGCTAGATTAAAATCTTAAACATCATGCAATACTTGGTAAGGCATAGTACAATATCGCGATGTGTCCTCTGACCGGACAAAGTAGATCGTACCCACGCCGGTCAATCGATTGGCCGGATAAAGCGTCCGGTGCACTCTGCCGGTCATCACACTATCGGGACTCAGATATTCCCGGGGCTACTAGAGCGAGTCTCTAAGTAGGTTGCACCCAGTTGTCCTAGTACATCCTATTACTAGGCGTAGTGCCCTTGTTATTCATGATGTAACAAACTTGTGCTAAGATAGATACCCCTTGGAACCTCATGTTATGCAATGAACATAATGTGATAGATAGTTAGGGCTAATAATCGGAAAATGAATTAATAAAAGACGGTATTGCTTTTATTTCTTTATGAGGGCATAGTTATACGATCTTCTACACGTTACTGAGTACTTTTGTACTTACCCCGTTACGTTATCTTTGTCTTTCCCTTTCCCCAAAGAAGATGAACATGTGGTTACCGCTGATGAGTTCCTTGATGACGAGGACGTTTGAGTTGGAGTTTGAAGGCTTAGATCGTTTAGATGTTTTCTTTTCATAAACAGTTGTTTCCAGCTTTGAACAATGTTGTTCTTTCTTTTGGTTTAGTTACCTTTGAGATCTTTTGGATTGAATTACGGATGTTTAGATCTTTTATTGGATTTAGTTTTTCTTCACAAACATTGATTACCGTATGTTTCGATCGTTTGGTTTCCCGAGTTGTTGAGTTGTTTTATCTTCCGCGTCGTTTGATTTTTGATGGATGACGTAAGGCTTGCATGTATTATTGAGTTTTTATTTGATAATATATGTGCCGAGCGCTCTTTCCGGATAAGGACTCGGTGTCCGGAAACGGGGCGTTACACTTCATGAAATATAATATGGTGGATTCACGTTCGGTAATGGAACAGTACAATGAACTTCTTCGCATTTTGGGTCAATTTGCACCGCATAAAATGGAAATGGATGAGTCTATTTCTGTTTCGAGTATAATTGATAAATTGCCACCATCTTGGAATATTTTAAACATTTTCTGAAACATAAGAAAGAAGAATTATCTCTGGTAGAACTTGGTAGTCACTTGCGTATAAAGGAATCTCTAAGGGCGCAAGAGAACGGTAAAACCAAGGGTAAAGAGGTGATGGATTCGACTTCCATAAATATGGTGGAAACCGGGGAAAGTTCTCAAAAGAACCAGAATAAAAGAAAAGGGCAATCATCTAAAAACAACGGCAAAGATGCCAACAAGAAACCGAAAGGTGCTTGTTGGGTTTGCGGGAAAGTTGGGCATTTTAAGGTTGATTGTCGATTTGGCAAAAATCAGAAAGGGCCAAACAACAGTTCGGGGCAAGGGTCTAAGGACCAAGGTGCTCCTAAACATCAAGGTCAGAATATTGTTTGTGGATTTAATTCTGATATGAATTATGTACCACTAATTTGTAAGGCATTTTATGTGCAGGATGATGATGTTGCTTGGTGGATTGACTCGGGTGCGACAAGGCATGTCTGCAAGGATCAACGTTGGTTTAAAGATTATGAACCTGTTAACGATGGATCCATGCTTTTTATGGGAAACGAGTCAAAGGCCGCCATTCGTGGAAGAGGAACTGTTGTTTTACCTTTTAGTTCTGGCAAATTTGTAACTTTAAAACATGTACTATTTGTTCCGGGGATCCGAAAAAACTTAGTTTCAGGAAGTTTGTTATGTAAAGATGGTTTTAAACAAGTCTTTGAGTCTGACAAATACATTTTAAGTAAATTTGGTGTATTCATAGGATTTGGTTATCTTTGTAATGGTATGTTTATGCTTAACATTCAGCATGATGTTGTGAATAATGTTTGTATGAATCATGATGTTAATGTTTCTGTTTTATGGCATGCTCGGTTAGGACATGTTCACTACAAACGCATGTTATTAATGTCTAAACATGATTTGATTCCATCTTTTGATATGAATGTAAATAAATGTGATACATGTATGTTGAACAAAATTGTTAGACAACCTTTTCATAGTGTTGAAAGGTCGTCTTCAGTTTTGGATCTTGTCCATAGTGATCTATGTGACTTTTGTGCTACACCTTCTTTTGGCAACAAAAGATATGTAGTGACTTTTATAGATGATTGCACTCGGTTCTGTTATGTGTTTTTACTTCATTCTAAAGATGAGGCAATCGATAAATTCAAAATCTATAAAAGTGAAGTTGATTTGCAATTAACCTTTAAAATTAAAAAGTTGCGTACCGATCGAGGTGGTGAATATTTTGATCCAACCTTTTTCGGGTCATATGGGATTATACATGAGGTTACGGCGCCTTACACACCACAGCAAAACGGTATAGAGGAAAGGAAAAACTGTACTCTTAAAGAGATGGTTAATTCCATGCTATCTTACTCAGGCTTGAGTGAGGGATTTTGGGGAGAAGCCATGTTAACGGCTTGTTATTTGCTGAATAGAGTTCCTAATAAAAGGAATCCTATTACCCCATATGAACTTTGGTTCAAAAAGAAGCCAAACTTGAGTTATCTACGAGTTTGGGGATGTAGGGCTGTTTTAAGGCTCACCATGCCTAAGATTAAAACCTTGGGTGAGAGAGGCATTGATTGTATATTTATTGGATATGCTATGCATTCCAAGGCTTATAGGTTCTATGTTATAGAGCCTAATGATTCAGTTGCTATTCATTCTGTGATTGAATCAAGAGATGCTATCTTTGATGAAAATCGGTTTTCGTCTATACAAAGACCGAAGGATATAATTCCCATTAATGTTGGAGTGGAGAACAATAATGATATTAATTCTCAAGATGAGCCTTTGGAGCTTCGTAGAAGCAAAAGGGCTAGGAAAGCAAAGTCTTTTGGATCCGACTATCAAACTTATTTGGTAGAAGGAACAAGAGATGAAGTAGGATTCCAATATTCATATTATTATAATATTGATGAGGATCCTAAGACTTTTAAGGAAGCCATGGAGTCTCGAGACATGTCATTTTGGAAAGAAGCCATCACTGATGAGATGGATTCCATAATGGGAAATAACACGTGGATCCTTGAGGATCTTCCACGTGGTTGCAAACCTTTGGGTTGCAAGTGGATCTTTAAAAGAAAGATGAAAGTTGACGGCACTGTCGACATGTATAAAGCCAAATTGGTAATTCAAGGCTTTAGACAAAAGGAAGGTATTGATTATTTTAATACCTATGCACTGGTTGCTAGAATCTCCACAATTAGATTGTTGATTGCCCTAGCTGCTATTAACAATCTGGTGATCCATCAAATGGATGTTAAAACAACCTTCTTAAATGGAGATTTAGAAGAAGAAATTTATATGAAACAACCGGAAGGTTTTGTTTTGCCTGGAAATGAGCATAAGGTTTGTAAGCTTGTTAAATCATTGTATGGTCTTAAACAAGCACCTAAACAATGGCATCATAAATTTGATGAAGTTATCTTGTCTCATGGATTTATGATTAATCAATCAGACAAGTGTATATATAGCAAATTTGACGATACCGGTAATGGTGTGATAATCGCTTATATGTTGATGACATGTTGATCTTTGGAACTAACCAAGATCAAGTTGATCTTTGCAAAGTATTTTTGTCATCAATCTTTTCTATGAAAGACATGGGGGAGGCGGATGTGATTCTAGGAATCAAGATAAAACGGAGTGACAAAGGGTTATCTTTGACACAATCTCATTACATTGAGAAAGTGTTGAAGAAGTTCAATTGTGAAAACTCCACTCCGGCTAATACTTCAATGGATCCTAATGAGAAACTCATGCCTAATACAGGAAATCCGATATCACAACTTGAGTATTCTCGGGTGATAGGATGTTTGATGTATGCTATGACTAGCACACGTCCGGATATTGCTTATGCGGTTGGAAAGCTAAGCAGGTTTACGAGTAATCCGAGTAGTCATCATTGGCGTGCGGTAACTCGTGTACTAAGGTATCTTAAGTTGACCAAGGATTTTGGCTTGACTTATGTTGGACATCCTTCAGTAATAGAAGGATATTCAGATGCAAGTTGGATATCCAATGTAGAGGATCATTCTTCTACTAGTGGTTGGGTGTTTTTACTTGGAGGAGGTGCCATTTCATGGGCTTCCAAAAAGCAAACATGTATTACTAGCTCGACTACGGAGTCCGAGTTTGTTGCCCTTAGCGGCCGGAAAAGAGGTCGAGTGGCTTAGGAATTTGATTTATGAAATTCCATTGTGGCCGAAACCAATATCACCCATTTCTATCCATTGTGATAGTGCTTCTACCTTGTCTAAAGCTTATAGTCAAGTGTATAATGGTAAGTCGCGACACCTGGGCGTTAGACATAGCGCGGTTCGTGAGTTGATCACTCATGGGGTGATTTCGGTTGTGTTTGTGAGATCTCAACATAACTTAGCTGATCACTTAACAAAAGGATTGGCTAGAGACTTGGTACAAAAATCTGTATTCGGGATGGGTTTACAACTCATTTGAATCTTGGTGATAGGATACCCAATTCCCTTTTAATACAATGTTAGAGGCAGAATTCAATGTGGAAGGCCTATTATCTAGATTTGAGCACATGATATAATCCCGAGGTATGTGTTATTACCTGTAAGTTAAGGATGAAGGGATTCTTCTTAATGAGTCTTTGACAAAGTGTAATTGCATGTGCACGATTATATAAAGGCTCACCTACATGAGTATGAAGTTTGGCCGCTTCAAGGAAGTTCGAGAGTTGGCTTTCTATATGCTCATGAATGGATATGGACACAAGGCCTGAATAATTAGTGTCAAGAATAAGCTTTTGGAGTTATATTAACTCATGTGTATGTTATCTTCATGTATTCAAAACGTGTAAAGGGGTTCAATGCATAGACACACCCCAATACTCGAATATTTGAATTGTGTAATATTACTAAGTGATAATTCAATCTTCGTGACATTATCATTGATGCATGAGTTGTTATGTTTTGACTGTTCTTCAGCTAAACCAAGGATTACACTTAAATGGGGGAGGATTGTTGGTAATTTAAGTGTTACCATGTTCATTTATGTAATCGGGGTTTGGTACAAAGATGGGTGAACTCGGAATGCTATAATATGAGTTTGGAGGTACGGAGTGTATGCTCATATAAGTATTTACGAGTTTATGGATTTAAATGATCAAGTATAGTTCGGGAAAATCACTTAAAAGACTGAAAAGCCACTTAATTCAGAATTTGGAGAAACAGGTGACAGGCGGCCGCCTGTCACCATAGGCGCCCGCCTGTGGGAAAAATCTGTGCAGAAAATTGATCAGAGAGTTTTGGTCGATTTTTGGTTTCACAGGCGCCCGCCTGTGGCCCGAAATTCTGAAGAGGTGTGTCTTTTTATCCTTTTCAACTGATTTATGTATGTAACTTATTTCCAAAGGTTGCATACATGAGAGGTCGGTTTTCCACCACTATATATGATCTTTTTAAGTGCTTTAAACAGTAAGTAATTTGGCACATTCATCTTTGAGAGTAAAAACACCTTGCAAACTATCTCCAAGAGTAATCTTCATCTTTTGTGCCTAAATTTGAAGGGAAAACGTAGTCTTATCTCACAAAAGTATTTGTGACACCCTAGGCATTCTGTAAGGGGCAATTAACTTTTATAGGACAGTGTTTACATGATTCTACGTTCATATCAAGCAAATCAAATTTCTGCGTTTTAGTTTTTTCTGCGTTTTCAACATTGTTGTTGTTATCCAAACCCCAATTATATCTAACAAGCAAGCAGCTGGGGCAACGACGATCAATGTTTTTGGTAGAGGTTTTGGAGTATGCCAGAACCACAACGTCTCAACACGACAATGTGGGAAGCTCGACGTGGTATTCTCAAGACAAATGACTTTTTGAGCAAACGCATTCCGGGTATGAGTCCCGGCCCTTTGTCCCGTTTGTTTGGAGAAGATTGAAGATGAGTTGCATATGCTTAGAGATTGTAACTGGATAAATAAGGTTTGGAAGTGTTTTTTTCCCGACCATTCCTAATTGTGATATTCTCCTACGTGCATTCTGTTTTTCCTCTCATTTCGATTCCACCTTTCAACTAGCTCTATTTTCTTTCTCAAAAAAAAAAAAACAAAAATCAAAAAACACGAGCTCTATTTTCTTAAAAAATATGTTTTATTCTCGATTTAAGTCAAATAAATGTGCTATAAGAAAATAAAAGTTTGTTTTTTCTATAACATTCCTAATTGTGATATTCTTTTTTTTTTTTAGTAGTTTCCTTTTCTCATAATGTTTAAGCAAATTTGAAAGCTGTTATATCCATATATTTGGCCTTCCCTTTCTTAATTATTCTTGTCCCGTAGCTCAGTTGGTTAGAGCGTTGGTCTTATGAGCCGAAGGTCGCGGGTTCGAGCCCCGCCGGGACAAATTTTAATTTTTGTGATTTTTTTCTCAACCATTTCTTGATATGATATTTGTGTTTTTTTTTTTTTTACAAATTTTAATCTCTCCGAATGTTCAACTGGCTTAATTTATGATTCTTCTTGCGGATTCGATAGCAAAAAGTCACAGATTCGAGCCCCTTCGGGACCAATCTATGTTTCTACTTGTTAACCTTCAACTAGCTCAATTTATGTTTCTGCTTGTTAACTTTCAACTAGTTTAATTTTCTTATAGAATCACTTATTATTGATCAGTTTTCTTCTTTCATAATGTAGTTCCATTTTCTTATTGAATTGCCACTTATTATTGATCAGTTTTCTTCTTTCATAATTTAACTTCATTTTCTTATAGAATCACTTTTTATTATTGATCAGATTTCTTCTCTCACAATGTTGAAACAAATCATAAGTCGCTAACGCAAAGTTAAATGCACTTTGTTTAATTTCCTTTCTTAAACTATACAGGTCCCGTAACTCAGTTGGTTAGAGCGTTGGTCTCACGGATTCGAGCCCTGTTGAGACCAATTTATGTTTGTGTGTTCTTGATGAAAAACAATGAATCATTTCATATTGCAATGTTCGCTTTCTTTTTCCAACAGTTTTCTTCTATCAATCTTTTTTTTATTCTTGACGAAAAACAATGGCCCTGCCGGGACCAATTTATGTTTGTGTGTTCTTGACGAAAAACAATGAATTTTTCTTATTGCGATTTTGCGATGTTCACTTTCTTTTTTCCAGCAGTTTTCTTCTATCAATCATTTTTTTATTCTTGACGATAAACAATGAATCATTTCTTATTGTGATGTTCGGTTTTTTTCGGGTTTATTGTCAAAATTGACAATTTGAAAATAGAAATATGCAAAGAGGACAGTGGAATATTTTTCTAGGTAAAAATGACATATCCTTATTCCACTGTGATAGTGAAACATTAGATTTGAGGTCAGTTCCACTGCAGCAAACAGTGGATTTAGGGTTATGAACAGTGGATTTGTCCTTATCACCCAATTTATGTTTCCACCGTCCTGATTCCTATTTTACTCCTCTTTTTTATCCTTTTACACCACTCCCCTTTTTTTCCCACAGTTTTCTTCTGCCACAATTATTTTTGAAACCCCAGCTCATTTGGCCAACAGCCTTCTCTAATGTGGTGACCAAGAATATCTCTAAGATCATAGCTAATAATTTAATCAGCCACACACAAAATGCTTTTACCTCGGATAGAGGTACCACAAGTAATGCGATTATTGCTCATGAGGCCTTACATTATGTTTGACAAAAACATGGAAAGAATGGATATATGATAATAAAAATAGATTTGTAGAAAGCTTACGATAGAGTTGATTGGACGTTTGTACGTAATATGCTAACATGTATTGGCTTTTTAGACCAATTAATCCATTTGATTATGTGCGGCCCGACTACTTAAACTTTTCATTCTTTGGAAGGGTAGCAAACTCCCACCAATCAATCCTGAAAAGGGCTTACGTCAGAGATATCCTCTAGCACCATATTTATTTGTGTTGTGTATGGAATTCCTTAACCAGAAGATTGAATATTATTAGACGATAACTTATATTTAATTATTTGTGTATTTACGTTTATAGCCTTGTGGCTCGCTATATAAACTCATTGTAATGGTTTGTGTTAATTCAATGACAAATACATTGTTATTCAACTAATCTATCATGGTATCAGAGATTATCGATCTCCCAAAACCTTTTCTCTGCTAAACCTAGTGCCGCAGCCGCCGCCTTCTTCACCACCGCTGCGATGGCAACCTCTCCCTCCACCACTGACTATTCTTCTTCTACCATCACCGCTGCAGCCTCTCTCTCCGCCGTCTCATCTGTCGTTGCATTGAACCCAGCCGTCAATGCACCGATCAAGCTTGATGACAAAAATTTCACCGCTTGGAAGCTGCAGATGACCACCTTGCTCACCGGTCATGGTCTCATTGGGTACATCACCGGCGATACTCCCAAGCCGGCCGCCGTCCTCACAAGCGCCGCCGGTGCGGCCGTTTCTAATCCCGCACATCCGCTATGGGTTCAACAGATGCTCTAATCCATCACCTTATTCTTGGTTCGGTTGACAAAAATTACATTGCTTCCATTCAAGACACGCATGATTCGAAGCAAGCTTGGGACACTCTCCTCGATACATACGGGAAACAGAGTAAAGGGCGTACTAGTGTATCTCGAATGCGCTTGAATTCAATCTCGAAAGGTACGATGTCGATTTCTCAATATTTTACTGCCATAAAAAATGTTGCGGATGACTTGGCCGCATTGGATTCAAAAGTGCCCGATGATGAATTGGTTGAGATAATTTTAAAAAATCTTGGCAAAGTGATTACGCGAACCTTGTAAGTGCTATTCGTGCACGTGACGATACTATTTCGCTGCCATTGTTACATGAAAAACTGTTAATGCATGAAGTGTCTCTTGCCCAAAGTCAGTCTGCTACATCCCCTGCGTACACTGCATTCCCTGCCTCTCACTACCCACGTCCTATGCCTGTTTCACCCTATCCCCCGTATCCCCAAGCCCCTCGGCCCTCCCCACCATTGATGCCTCACGCACCCACCACCAATCCTAGACATCCTCGGCCAGCCCAGCCTTTCTCCACTCAGTCCAAAACCACCACCTCTCGCGCTTCAAAAGGTTATCGTGGCTTCGTCAACTCGTGGCATCCAAGGCCACGTTGCAACTCGTTGCACCACTTACACTCACTATACCAATCTTCCCCGTCCCACTCGCAGCCCCCACTCGGCTCTCGGCCTCCTCTATCATCCACTCCTTATGCTCATGTTGCTCAACCTTCCATCCCTAGTGCTCATGTGCCATACCCCGCTTCTCGCTACTCCATGGATGCTTGATAGTGGTGCCTCTCACCACATGACACAAGAGCTCACCGCTTTCTCTTCACTCCCCTTATCAAGGTACGGATCGTATAGTCATTGGTGATGGTAGCTCCTTGGCTATCACTCACATTGGCTCTACCTCTCTTTCTTCCTTTAAATTAAATCATGTCCTTTGTGTTCCTTCTCTTTCTCGTAATTTGCTTTCGCTCAAAAATTTTGTAGTGACAATTTCGTATCTATTGAATTCTTACCCGACTCGTTTTTGGTGAAGGATTTGAGGACGGGCAACCGCCTCCACCAGGGACAAGTCGTTGATGGAGCCTATCCGTGGTCTTCAACAGCCTCTTTTCGCCTTCTCTCGCGTCCAAAGCCTCTCGTCGCTACCCGGCATCGTCGCCGCGGCCATCCCGCTTTTCCCGTCATTCAAAATCTCGCCAAAAATAATTTTTTAGAATTATCTTCTGTTTCTTCTACTTATTGTGATTCCTGTCTTTGTAATAAAAGCCACCGGCTCCCCTTTTCTGATTCGACGTTATGTACTGTTAAACCTTTGGAGGTCATTTATTCGTATGTTTGGACATCCCCCGTTTATTCGCTGATGATTTCAAGTATTATGTTTTATTTGTTGATCATTTTACTCGGTTCATGTGGATATACCCGTTAGCTTGTAAATCCGATGTTTATGCCACCTTTGTCAAATTCAAAAAATATGTCGAAAAATTGCTAGATACTTCTATCAAAACTCTTTACTCTGACAATGGAACCGAGTATATCAAACTGCGTCCATTCCTTGCTGACCATGGCATCTCTCACTTCACATCTCCCACCTACACGCCTCAGCACAACGGTATCTCTGAACGGCGTCATCTGCACATTACTGAAACTGCCCTGACCCTCCTAGCTCATGCCTCCATGCCGATCACCTACTGGTCCTATGCGGTCAGTGCAGCTGTCTACCTCATCAATCGAATGCCCACAAAAAATCTTGACATGCTCTCACCTCATCTTAAACTCTTCTCGGCCCCTCCTAATTATTCAAAACTTCGAGTCTTTGGTTGTCTGTGTTACCCATGGCTTAAACCATATAATAATCACAAACTTGAGTCTTCCTCTAAACCTTGTGTTTTCCTTGGCTACTCACTCACACAAAGTGCCTACCTTTGCTATGATTTATCTGCATCCCGTATGTATACATCCCGTGATGTTCGTTTTGTGGAGGATATTTTTCCGTTTGCTACCGTACCTACCGACCCCTCTCTCCCTTCCCTGACTGCTCTATTGCCTCCTGAGTCCTACGAACCCACTGATGTTCCAGTCAATCACTTTCCCTTCATGGAAACCCCCCAACCCGAGGCCACCCCTGTCCAACCCGAGAGTTCCCCAACCCGAGGCCACCCCCGTCCAACCCGAGAGTTCTACTCCTCAACCCGAACGCTCCTCTTCGTCTCCATCTCCCCGCTTCCTCCACCGATGTCTCCGGCAAGTGATTCCACCCCTTCTCCCGTTTCTACCTCTACCTCCCCTCCACCTCCTCCCCCACCACATCCTATGACTACCCGCTCTCGAAACCAAATATACAAGCCTCGTACGATCTTCACCCTCCAAGCTCGCTTACAAAACCGCTACCTTGAAACAACCCTCTACCCTCGCTGTGCCTTGCAAGGCCCGCAAGTGGTGTGTTGCGATGTCCGACGAATATAGTGCGCTTCTTCGCAATGATACGTGGTCCTTGGTTCCACCGTCCTCGGACTTGAATGTTGTTGGCCGTAAATGGGTGTTCGTGATTAAGCGCAAACCGGATGGTTCGATTGATAAGTACAAGGCTCGGCTAGTTGCCAAAGGGTTTACACAACGGCCTGGTTTGGATTATTTTGAGACCTTTAGTCCCGTCGTTAAGCCTCGTTACGATTCGCCTTGTTCTTAGCATTGCGGTTTCCATGGGTTGGTGCCTTCGTCGCCTCGATGTCAATAATGCCTTTCTCGCAGGGACACTAGCCGAAGATGTCTATACGTGTCAACCGCCCGGGTTTGAGGATGCTACAAAACCCACGTTTGTGTGTAAGCTTCGCAAGGCGATTTATGGTCTCGCGGTGCACCTCGTGCCCGGTATCACGAGCTTAAAACTTTTGTTCTTACCATGGGTTTTGTTAATTCGGTGGCTGATCCGTCGTCGTTTATTTGTCGCACGTCAACCGCATTACTATGCTCTTGGTATATGTCGATGATATTATTGTCACATGTAGCTCGCCGAGCGGTGTTCGCAGTATCATTGATCGCCTTGGGTCTAGGTTCTCTATTAAGGATCTAGGTCCCTTATCGTATTTTTTGGGTGTTGAAGTTACACATTCTCGCTCCGGGCATGCTCCTCACGCACCAAGTACACTCGCGAGTTACTGTCTCAGGTTCATATGGAGGAATCCAAGCCAGTTTCCACACCTATGCCTGCTGATGCCTTTTCTGGTGATCCTGTTGTCTCTCCAGCTTTTTCAGACCCTACTCAGTATCGCCAGATTCTGGGGGCCTTACAGTATTTATGTTTTACACGGCTTGATATTCGCCCGCTCGTTAACAAGCTAGCTCGCTTATGCATGCCCCGACCGAGTACCATTGGATGTTAGTCAAGCGTGTGTTGCGTTATTTGTCCGGCACCACCACCACGGGTTTACAAGTTATATCGGGATTCACCGTTGGCTCTGCATGCTTTCTCTGATTCGGATTGGGGGGGGAATAAGGAAGCTGGTTATACTTCCACCTCTGCTTATATAGTCTTCTTGGGTAGGAATGCGATTTCTTGGAGCTCCAAGAAGCAAAACTCAGTCTCTCGTTCGTCCACCGAAGTAGAATACAGATGTGTTGCTGACACGGCGGCAGAGATTGCTTGGCTGACCTATCTGCTTGCAGATCTCGGTTTCTCGGTTCGTTCTACACCGTTGATTTTTTGTGATAATTTAGGTGCCCTTCGACTAAGCGTCAATCCGTTGTTTCACTCACGAACGAAGCATGTTGCTATCGATTATCACTTCATTCGTGAGCATGTTGAGCGAGGACTTGTTCGTGTTGCTCGGGTAGCTACCGCCGATCGCCTGGCCGATGTTCTCACCAAGCCACCGCCACGTTTATCTTTTTCTACTTTTATTTCCAAGCTTGGCCTTCGCGCGCGCCGTCACTTCGAGGGAGCGTATTAGACGATAACTTATATTTAATTATTTGTGTATTTACGTTTATAGCCTTGTGGCTCGCTATATAAACTCATTGTAATGGTTTGTGTTAATTCAATGACAAATACATTGTTATTCAACTAATCTATCAAATATGTTGTCTAGGAAGGGCTCTAGAAACCCTTAAAAGGAATGGAATTACCACCACCACCCCCCCTCGTTTTTTGCAGATGGTCTCATTCTCTTTGCAGAAGCGTCTAAGTAGCAAGATGAAAGGGCCTATGAGGTATAGTTTTTTTCTATGGCAAGTCGCTCATAATTCCTTCTTGGTTGAAATCTTCTTCTTTTATAGACATACAACACATTCTTCCGCATGTCGGATTTCTGTTCATGCTGATGATAATGTTCTCCACGCCTTAAGACTCCGGAGGCACAAATGGTTTGGAAAAATATAAGTTCCTTATTATGTCCGGTTGATGAGAAATTCTTGCCTAATCGATCACTATATTCTGTATGCAATATTATTTACACTGAAATATGCATACGTCTTCAAGTTGTAAATATTTTTAAACCTGAAACCCGAATGTTTTACCATGTAAAATATCACCAAACACCGTATGAAATGAGCATGTAAAAAATCCGCTTGTCATAGATATATGACACTGCACAGGAAAGCCATCGGGCTATTTTCTTGGATATTGTTATTGACATTATATTTCGAGTCATCATATCGAATCTAGTTTCAGTGCACCACAGTGATTTCACTCTTTCAAGGACTAAATTTACACTCAGAATTTGATTCTCAAAAGTTAGAAAATGGAATTTTACTCGAAATATTTGCACATTATTATGACATAATATCATTGATGGATTATCTATTATTATGATTGATTTACGTAGATTTCAGATTCATTCAAAACTATTGTGTTCACATTGTAATTTCTTCTATAAATACCCTATATACCAATGGAATAATAACGAGCGATTTTCTTTCTTCTCTACACTTAGTATTTCCCTTGTTCTTCCTCTATTATTTTCTTAGTTTTATAATATGTTATCAGCACGAGTCTCTAAACCACGATTCTTAAATCATCAAAATTGTTTTGATGAGTTAGGCAACCTTCGAAGAAGAAAAAACCCCCACAAGAATCACCATTCATAGATCACCAAAAGGACTCAAGTTGGCCAATTAATTGGTAAACTCCATATCTCCTTATCTCGATGCACGTAAAAATCAAGGTAAAACTTTATTTATTTAAATTTTTTATCATGATCAATTATATTATTCTAAATTATTTATATAGATGCATATTTTATTGATGCTAGTGGTATTGACATCATCAAAATCGTGATGGATCAAGTCAATACCCCGAAAGAAAAATATATGAGTAATACACATCAATAATATGGAACCATGATGACTGAGTATTTCAGACAAGCGTGTTTTGTCATTGAAAATAAGTATGATCATGTGAAAATGATCAATATATTCAACGAGCATACATTGACATTATGTCCATTTGAAAATGTCAAAAGCTCGTAAAAGTGAAAATGAAATTCACAAAAATGGATTTATTGATGGCTTACAAAAGTGAATATGAAATTCATATAAATGTTAGACATGTCAAATACTAATGAAAGACATGTCATTTGTGAAAATGAATGAGGACATGAAAACCATTGAAAAGGACATGTCCTACGAGTGACCTAATATTCAGATATGACAAATTACGGAATGTATCATGACATTTTCATGACCACCGTTTGAGAAAAATAGTATCACTTGTATCGTAATGATATGTTCCTTAAGTAGCAGTATCGATTAAAGTGAATTATTATGATAGTTATATCATAAATGAAAAAAACACGTCAAATGTGGAATTATGAAATTTACATAATGAGTTATTATTGATATAACTCATTAGTCCCGACTAATTGATGATAGTTTGTTTCCCGCTGTGGATGTGACTCATTTTTTAATATTTGATTATGGTCGTGGACATAGACATGGTTGATACAGTCCTAACAAAATTATTTTATATGAATAAGAAAATAATCATGACAAGAAACAAATTGATCTTTAAAAGATCATGCCACATGTCGTAGTTATTTCGAGGTAATATCGAGAGGAGTCAACTTAAATTGTCACGTCGATAGTAAACTTTTATATGTGATCTACCCCGTTTATCACTTTATTGGCATGTTCTTGGTAGATATAGACCATTTCGAGAGTAATATCGAGAGTTATATGCACGGGGAGCTAAATTGTCACATCGATAGTAAACTCCGCCTTTTTGACGATATTTACTTCTTTTCCGAGCACTTTTGTCTTGCGGAATTACGCGTGGTGTTTTATTCGTATATGTTATTGATAATACTCCGTCCGAGTGAACGGGCGTCCGATGAAGCGTACGGGCGTCCCGAGGAGCGATTTTGATGTTTGAACGCCGTCCGAACGGGCGTCCGGCGATCTAGGGTTATCTGGACGGGCGTTTGATGAAGCGGACGAGCGTCCGTCGGCCGACTTAGTGAAACCGACTTCGAAATCTATAAATAAGCGGTCGTTTCTCAACCCTAAAGGGAACGAATTCGACATCATACAAACCCTAAACCCTAGGGGCGGCTAAGGCTGCGTTTTTACTTCTTTTTCTTTCACTTTTATGCAACTTTAAATTAGATTAGTTTAGAGCAGTTTTTTATGTTCTTTTTCTGCAAAACTGTGTTGCTGAGGATGTTCAGGAGCTAAAGCTTCAATCAAACGAGAATTGTGAAGCCATCAACTTGGATTGATTTCTGTATTTCGATTATACTGTGAGTTATTTATTCAAGGTTGTTTCTTATTTATGTTTTATCTCGTTTAATTGCGTTTATATCGGAAGATTTGCATGTATGATTATGTTTATGTTTGATGGAAGTCATGATAAACCTTTAGATCACCATAGATAAGAATAGTCCTTAGATTTATAATAACGGAAGTTAGTAAGTCTAATCACTAGATTTGAACGTAAAAGTTGACACCTTTGATCTTAAAACGCGTTAATCTAGCATTGGAAGATACTAGGTTAATAGATGAATTGCCTAAGGAATTAGGGTTCATGTTTAGGTAAGGTGAATCACAACCTAGATAAATACCACATATAATCGAGATAGGAGATCAATACATGTTGATAGGTGGATCAATCCTCGTTTGCCTTTTATAATTTGATTTTAAATCCTTGCAACTCGGGTCTTGCTTTGCTTATTTAATTTCCTTTTTGCAATTGGTTTAGTTTAGTTAATAAGTCCGTTACCCGTATCCTTCCTAGCATTGGTGTTCAGCCTCTGTCTAGTTTTATTTTCCGCAATCTTTGTTTAGATTAGTCCACTGTTTAGTGTAGTTCGTGACATAGTTAGTTAAAACAAAAGCTAGGATTAGCAACAGTCTAGTTCCCCGTAAGATCGACCCGGCATAGCCTCTATACTACGATCCTTGCACTTGAGGTTAACCGGTTTTATTACTTGTTTATTTTGTATTAATAAAATCCGTGACAAGTTTTTGGCGCCGTTGCCGGGGAACCGGACGGTTGTCTAGTTTTTGTTTTCTATTTTTCTGTTTGTTTTTCCTGTTTTATTTTGTTTTAAATTCCCGTTTTTAGTTGATAATTGTTTTAGGTAGTTGTTAAGTAGATAATTAGGGTTTAAGACTTTCCCTTAGTAGTTTCCTTGGAGATTAGATCGTCTGTCTTTCTATTTTTCTGTCGTTCCTTATTACATTCTTTTATTCTCTGCAAATTCTGCTTCTGTTCTAGTTTTCCCGTGAGCAAACGGGCGTCTGGGATATTGGACGCCCGTCCGCTGGAAAATTATCAATTCTGTTCTGTTTTTATTCACTTAGACGAGCGTCCATAAGTTTTGAACGCCCGTTCAGTATTCTTCGTCGTCAGACGAGCGTTCAGATTACTAAACGCCCGTCCGATCTCAATTTCATCTGGACGCCCGTCCAATCTTTTGGACGTCCGTCTGGTCCTGTTTTCTTCAACACTTCTGTTTCTTTTTGTTTCCCATCCTTTTCTTTAGGCTTTTAATTTTAGTTTAGGCTTTTACTTTCTTAGCTTTTAGGTTTCGTTCCACTTGTTTTTGGTCCGGTTTATGCAAACTCGGAGTCAAAAGGGACCGTTAATATACACCCCTGGCCCCGAGCGAACCGTAGTCCGGCCAAACAGGCTGAATTTCCGTTCTGCGGTTCTGGCAGACAGAGCCGAGCGAGATCTTGAAGAACAACTAGCAAGAGAAATCACTGATTTTGTGATAATGGCCGCTAATAATAGACGTACGTTGGCCGACTACGACATGCCAGGCGAAGTCAAAGTCAACCCGGCTATTGTTATTCCAGCCATTACTGCACAAACCTTTGAGTTAAAACCAGGACTTATTCACATGATGCAGCATGCATCTATTTTTCACGGCTATCAATCAGAGAATCCGCATACCCACTTACATACATTCCTAGAGATATGCGGGACTACACGCATCCAAGGAGTAAGTGAGGATGCTATTAAGCTGAAACTTTTCCCATTTTCTTTGAAGGGAGAGGCTAAAGAGTGGTACACCTCTCTTCCCTCTGAATCTATCACCACCTGGGCTGAACTTGAAAGAGAATTTTTAAGTCAATACGTTCCGCCTTTAAAGACAAATGACCCAAAGTTGTTTGAACGACATTTTCACATTCTATCGTAAAGAAAATGAGTCGTTCTTTGAATGTTGGAAGAGATTCAAGTCTCTTCTCGAAAATGTCCCCATCATGGCTTGCCACCGGAAAGGCAAGTCAATACATTCTTCGGTGGATTGACCGAGCTTACAAAAGGCATGGTCAATAGCTCTTTCGGTGGGGCATTTCGAAGAAAACGCCCGACGAGGGATGGGCATTGTTTGAGGACATTGCGAAGTATAACTATGCCCCCTCTTATCAAGCAATTCAAGCTCCTCCTCTTCCCAAGGTTGAGGAAGTCAATTTGCAAAGTTTGATCGCCATGTCGCGTGCGAGATGGCACCATCTCAAATTCCAAACCCGATAAATCAAACTTCTTCTTTTCCGAGAACCCTCGTGTTCCGTACCGTGAAAATTGTCGTCGACGGGCCATATAAATGGCCAGTGCCAATTTAATCCCCCATGCACCTTATCAAGTAAATGTTGTTCATGACTATGGACAAGACAATCAAGTCACATGTCGAATTGTGACGAGGTGGGGCACACTTCTAAGTTCGCCTATGAACGGACGTAATGCGGAAGTGAATGCATTCTATGGCCGAACAATCAAAGGTTCAATCGTTTCTCGGCCGGGCAATTTTCAAAACCAAGGGTTTAATCCATCTTCAAATTTCAATCCTAATTCGAATTTTAATTCGAATCGAATTTCAATAGAAACCCCGGGTTTAATCGTAATCAAAACTCGAATTTTTCCAATCCTACGCAAAAATTCAATCGAATTGGCCCTCCAATTCAAACTCTCAATTTCAAAGTCGGCCCCGGCCCACCCCCTATGCTCCAAATCTCCAAAACTCTCAAGGCTCCTCCCAACCTACCAATCTTGAAGCTAAGTTAGAGGAGCAAAGCAGTCAATGAAGAATCTCGAGAGACAAATTGGGCAACCTGGCCGAACAAGTTAGCTTCTAGACCCCGGGCGGCCCCGCCGGGCCACCGAGAAGAATCCAAAGGGTGGTCAAGTTGCTCAGCCGACTTGAACAAAGGCCCATGTACCGACCTCGTGCCATCAATTCAATACGGTAAAGAGGAAGCCGGTGCAATGAATCCGAGGAGCGGTACTCAAGTTAGTGGTCCTTCCCATCCAGAAACCACTAGCCCCTCCCCGCCATTGATAAGGCAGGGGAAGCCGAGCACCTACACTCCCCTCAACCGCAAAAGAAAACTCGGGTGGCCGATCCCCCGAGAGGTGAAAAAGCGGAGATCCTCAAGTGGCCGAACCCTCGAGGACCGAAAAAGCAAGCGAAAGTCGGAGGCCGATCCCCCGACTACTAAGAAATCGAGAGAGTCGTTCGATGGAAAGATATGGAAGACGAAGCCGTAAGTGCATCCTCAAAGAAAGTTTTTTTCGAGAATGACCTTAAGAAACTTCCATTTCCACCGAGAAAGAGCAACATTCCCTTGATTGAGGACAAAAAGTATGAAAAGGTGCTAAACCTTTTAAAAAATACTCGTGTGAATCTTCCATTATCGACGTCTTGGTCGAGATGCCTAAGTATACAAAATTTATCAAGGATGTTGTGTCTTCAAAAAGAAACTAGCGAGGCATGGAAAGGCAAATTGGCGAGGATTGTTCCATGATTAATTATGAAGACTTGCCAATTAAAAGAGGTGACCCCGGGAAGTTCGTACTTACGTAGTTATGGGAGGTCTAGTCTTCCCTAATTCTTTGTGTGATCTCGGGTGCCTCTATAAGCCTTATGCCAATGTCCGTATGCAAACAAATTTCGGTTTACAAAGCCTTCTAGAACCTACTACTATGAGTTTACAATTCGCTGATAGATCTTCTAAGAAAGCTTCAGGGATCCTAAAAGACGTTTTGGTTCAGATTGATAGATTTACCTTTCCAGTCGATTTGTATGTTTTAGATATGGAGAAAGATGAAAACGTCCCCCTGATTCTTGGAAGACCTTTCTTATCTACAGCTAGGGCCCTCATCGATTGCGATGGTGGGCAAGTGACTATCCGAGTTGGTGATCAAGAGGTGTGTTACAATGTCTTAAAGTCCATTCAAGTACCCTCTGGCCCTCCAACCGGCTTTTCCATTGATTATATGACGGATGATTTCACCGACTATATGGATAAGCAAGTCATGGCTGTAGAAGCGGAATATGAGCGATTAGTTGATAATCTGAATACTCATGGTGTGGTGAATCTGGATCAACTAGCAGCTGATTTTGAGGAAGAATTGTTGGAAGGAGAAGCTTTGGCAGTGGGACCACAGAGTAAACTCAATGATATTGAGTTGAAAAGTGGAGATCTCAAGTCAAGTCTAGAAGACCCCCGCAGATTTGGTGTTGAAGCCGTTGCCTAAACATCTCAAGTATGTGTTTTTAAGAGAAGGTGACAAGATTCCACTAATTATATCTCGCCAAGCTTTCTCGTTTAGAGGAAATGAAACTTATCAACGTCTTGAAAAAGAATGAAAAAGCCTTTGGTTGGCAAGTAGCAGAGATATCGAGGGATATCTCCGGACATCCGTATGCACAAGATCAAGACGAATGAGGGTGCAAAATGTGTTAGACAACCTCGGAGAAGGCTCAACCCTCATATGCAAGAGGTGGTTAAGAAAGAAATCATTAAACTTCTGGACATGGGAATCATTTATGCCATCGCGGATAGTGAATGGGTTTCCCCAACTCAAGTAATTCCCAAGAAAGGTGGAATTACGATTGAGAAGAATGAGAAGGGAAAGGAGATAGCATTGAGACTTGTCACTGGTTACAGAGTCTGCATCGATTATCGAAAGCTAAATGAGGTAACCATGAAAGATCACTTTCCCCTTCCGTTCATTGATCAGATGCTTGAGCGTCAGGCGGGGCACGCATTCTATCGCTTCCTAGATGGATATTCGGGATACTTCCGATACCCAATGATCCGGTCGACCAAGAAAAGACCACTTTCACCGCTCTTATGGTACATTCGCTTACGGACGAATGCCATTCGGTCTCTCGCAATGCCCCGCCTACATTTCAACGATGTATGCGGCTATCTTTGACGGGCTTGTAGAGAAGTGTATGGAGATCTTTATGGACGATTTTTCGGTTTTTGGTCAGTCCTTCGATGATTGCCTCGACAATCTTGATCAAGTGTTATCCAGATGTGTGGAAAAGAACTTAGTACTGAACTGGGAAAAATGCCATTTCATGGTAGATGAGGGAATAGTTCTTGGCCACAAGATCTCCGCCAAAGGTATAGAAGTTGACAGTGGCAAAAGTAGAAGCTATCGAGAAGATGAGCTACCCTAAGAATGTGCGGGAAGTTAGAGGCTTTCTTGGACATGTCGGTTTTTACGTAAGGTTCATTCAAAACTTCTCCAAGATAGCCAAGCCCCGTCCACTTTACTAAAGGAAGACGTTGAGTTTAATTTTGATGAGAACGCAAGCAAGCGTTTGAGGAGCTCAAGGATCGTTTAATATCTCGCTCCAATTCTTATATCGCCCGACCGGAACCTACCATTTGAGCTTATGTGCGACGCATCAAACTATGCCGTTGGTGTGTTTCAGGGCAAAAGATCAAGGAAAGTTCCACCTATCTATTACGCCGCCACACATTGAACCCCTCTCAAGTTAACTACACTACTACTGAAAAGGAGCTTTTGGCCGTAGTATTTGCTATGGACAAGTTTCGTAGTTACTTGTTGGGAGCTCAAGTGATCGTGTGGACTGATCACGCTGCTCTGCGTTATCTGATGACTAATAAAGAGGCTAAACCGCGCCTACTGCGTTGGATACTGACCCTACAAGAGTTTGACGTCCAAATTAAGGACAAAAAGGGCAGTGAAAATGTAGTGGCGGATCACGTTTCTAGAATGTTAAATGAGGAAAAGGATGAACCAGATGATATAGATCTTTACTTTCCTCTAGAAAACATTATGTTGATAGATGGTTGTCCTCCCGATGTTCCGTGGTATTCTTCCATTGTGAACTACCTTCATGCCCGTTATCTCGATCCCGAAATGTCTTATCAGGAGAAGAAAAAGTTCTTCTCTGATTTGAAGTATTTCGTTTGGGATGAACCTTATCTTTTCAAGATCTGTAAAGATGGGTTGCTTAGGGGATGTGTTCCAGAATCCGAGCAACGCGATATTATTGAGCAATGCCACAAAGTGGACCCACGGAGGTCACTTTGGTCCGTGGAAAACCGTTGCTAAGATCTTTCAATCCGGTTTCTATTGGCCTACGATCTTTAAAGATACGAAGCTTTCTGTAAAGCTTGTGATAGGTGCCAAAGGACCGGAACTCTGACAAGGCGTTTTGACATGCCTTTAAAACCCATCCTCGAATGCGAAGTCTTTGATGTATGGGGTATCGATTTTATAGGACCATTCCCATCATCTTGCGGTAATAAATACATCTTAGTCGCGTAGACTACGTGTCTAAATGGGTGGAGGCCCAAGCCACTCCTCACAATGATCATAAGACGGTGATGAAATTTCTAAAGAAGAATATCTTCGTGAGGTTTGGATGTCCACGTGCCTTGATCGGTGATGAAGGGACGCATTTCGCAACCGACCCCTAGAGAAAGTACTTGAAAAGTATGGTGTTCGTCATAAACCGGCACACCATATCATCCGATGACTAGTGGTCGTTGAAAGGAGCAACCGAGCATCAAGAAAATCCTGGAGAAAACGGTAAACGGTCATAGAAAGGACCGGAGTTTGAAATTGGATGATGTACTCGGGCTTACAGAAATGCTTATAAAACCCCTATGGGTACATCTCCATATCAAATGGTCTACGGGAAACCATGTCATCTGCCTGTCGAGTTAGAGCATAGAGCTTATTGGGCTACAAAGTTTCTGAACTTTGATTCCCAATCTTGTGGACAACATCGGCTACAGCAGTTACATAAGCTAGACGAATTCAGACTCCAGGCCTATGAAAGTGCCAGGATTAGTAAAGATAAGATGAAGCTACTCCACGATGCTAAGATTAAGAAGAGATAATTTCTAGTCGGCGAACAAGTTCTTCTATACAATTCTAGGTTACATCTCGTTTCCCGGAAAGTTAAGGACACGTTGGTCCGGCCCTTTCGAGATTCTCCGAATCATTCCTGGAGGCGTTCTAGAACTTCGTGGTTATAGTGGAGACCCGTTTCGAGTGAATGGCCAAAGGTGCAAGCACTATATCGGTGAACCTAAAGAGAGACCTTCGAATGTCCGTTGCCTCGACATCCTAGGGTGTGGTGCTACGGAAGACGAAGAATTCGACGAGTCTTCACTCAACCTGTTTTCAGAGGATGGCGGTAGTGGTCCTTCTGAAGAAGTTCTAGCTGGTAGTTGGGATATGGAAGAATTGAAGAGGGAGCGTCAGTTGAAGCGTCATCAGAGGACTCAGAGAGTGAAGAGGTCACCCATGGGGAAGTTCAAGCGTATGTGGAAAACTATTAAAGATTTCACCCCATGTGTGAGATGTTGTTTCTGCAGCCACACTACTGATCAGAGCTTACACGAGGTAGTGGCTGGCAGAAAAGTCAAATGGCCTGACCCAAGCTGAGTTTTCAACGGTGTCGAGCTAACGACATTAACCAAAAGCGCCACTAGGAGGCATCCTAGATATCCCTTATTATATTAGTTAAGTTCGTTTCATTTGTTAGTGTTTTATTTATTTAAGTTTTAGTTTAATTAAGTTTTAGCCGACCGAGTTTTTCTATTTATATCCGTCGTTAGTGTGCTTTTTAGATATGGATTACGGAGTTCTTCCCGAGGAGTTCCCCATCATTAGTCGGATCCCACCGATTACGATAGGCCGATGGACCAGAGGCACTATAGTCTTGCACGTAGATTTTGAGCTTAGTACCCGTACGAAGACCATCACCTATGTTCTCATTGTACCCCGTTGTTCGGGAGGTAGTGACTTCACTACTGAGGAGCTGCAGGAAGCTATAGGACGTCCATATACGATCCTAAATGACCCTATGCTGACAGATCTAGCGCTGGTACTACAGGCTTCCCATTTTAGAGGTTTAGAGGTAGCTGGAGATGACTGGGGCATACAAGACGACTATGATTTCCCTCCTGCTATCGATATGCTTCGTCGTCTCATCCGTTTGGTGGATTGGGATGAGATTTATGCAGACTAGCGTTAGTTAGGTTTGTTTCGTCGAGCCCCGACGTAAAACGGAAGCGCTTGGTGGGAGGCAACCCACTGTTTTATTCGTGTTTATTTTCTTTTCGAGATCTTTCATGTTCGTAGCATTTCCGTTTGTACTTTTGAATTTTAGATTATCAGTAATATATAAAATAAAAAAATAAAAAAAAAATTGCATTTAGTTGGTTTATATGAAAATTTTATAAAATTTGGCAATCTTTTATCTTGGACGACCGTCTGGTGCTTCTGGACGCCCGTCCGACCCTCTGTTTCCATGGACGCCCGTCCAAGTATTTGGACGCCCGTCTGGAGACAAGGTTTTCAATCCTGTATTCATCTTTTTAACCAGACGTTCGTCCACAAGGTTTGGACGCCCGTCTAGAAAAGTCCCTCCAATCCTGTTTCAAAAATTACCCTCTGGACGAGCGTCCGGTATAATGGACGCCCGTCCAGGTCATGCAGTCTCCAGGTGAACGCCCGTCCGTCGGGATGGACGAGCGTCCATTCAGCATCTATATATAGATCCTCAACGCATGAACCTTCATTTTTCAGAATTCTCAAACCGCTACCCGACTTTTCTTCTCCCCTTTACCCTAAAATCCTCATTTCTGAACCAAATTCAGCGATTCTTGTTGCAAAAGGACGGTCTTTGCACCCTCTTTTCCTTTATCCAATCCATTTCCCCCAACAATCGACAAAAATTGTGGAATCAGAGATTGTTCAGTGCGGCCATTTCGACAAAAGCTCAGATTTTGGTGGCCAATCCTCGTGTTTCTGGGCGTCAAACCAGATCGATCATCATCCCCTCATAGTGTTTGGTAAGCTTAATACACCTTTTCTCGTTTTAATTCACGTTTTTGTGAGTTCGATTTTCGAGTCGGCTCATTTTCTTGAATTATCAACTATTGTTGATTTTCTTTCGTTTTTGTTGGTTCTTTTCTTCTTTCCTTCTGCTGTGGTGGTGTGGTGATGGTGATGGTTTGTTGTTGATGCTGGTGGTTTGGACGGTTTGCTTGAAACCCCGCTTTGGATGTTAAACGGGTAACCCTTGTTGCTGTGAATCGTTTAGTTTAGACATTTAGGTTGATATGGGGAAGAAAGCGGTTACTAAGCAGAGGCCTGGTAAAGAGAAGGTTGTTGAATCGGGTAAACGGAAACGTTTGGACGATGAGCCCTCCACTTTAGACCCCAACCGAGGTGTAATTTTCCATGAGCAACCTCCTAGGGCATCTCAACAAGCCCGAGCTGATTTGAGGGATGAGTCCTCCTCCGATTCGGATACACAGGATGATGTTCCGTTGGTTAGAAATCCCAGTTTTAAGAAAGGTGCCTCGTCTAGGGCTGAACAAGTTCGAGAGGCGAATGTTGATGATGTGGTTATGGAGGAAGTTGCACCTGAACCTAGGACTGAGAAACCTCGAAAGAAAGTGAGACCAGCTGTGCCTCTCCCTATGCCTCGTCGGTTCGTAAATTCTAAAGCACACGAGGTCTACACCAAACACTATTTTGCTAGAAATATGTTGGTTGAGCGGGCGGTGGTAGAATCGAAGGTGGACCCCGCTTTTGTGCAATTGTTGAGGGATAGTAAATGGGAGGAGTTAATGAAGATACCGCCTACCCCGGTTAATGATTCGTTGGTTAGGGAGTTTTATGCTAATTTCTCGGAAACCGACGTCGACACGGGAGTGGTTATGGTTCGAGGCGTTACGGTTCCATTTACACCGCAAGTGATCAATGCGCGGTATGGGTTGGAAGCATTTGAGGGTTTGGACTATAAGGAGGAAATCAAGCGGAAACAAGATTCGGGACAGGATCCCTTGGAGGAGCTCCGATTACTAGTTTGCCCCGACGTTGCTTGGACGCTCAGACCGGGTGGAGACCGTAAGGAGATTGTTACTACGGCATGGTCTGAAGATTGGAGAGTCTATTGCCGCTTCATCCAAAGTCGTTTATTGCCGAAGAACAATTTGACGCACTTTCACATAGGCGATCTTGGGATGATGTATGCTTTGGTTTTCAAGTTAAATGTCGATGTTGGTCAAGCGATATATGATGAGTTGGTGGCTAGTCAAAAAAATTACAAACGGAGCTTGATTGTCCCCCATTTGATTCATCGATATGCATCGATGCCGAAGTACCGGAGTATAGGCGGGGATCACAAGCCTAAGAACCCGAGAGGTATTCAACGAGAGAAAGTTCCGCCTACGGGTGAGACCGAGGCGCCCGTGAGCCGGTTCTTCTTCGGCACCACCTCCGGTTCCATCCTTGTCCGGTTTATCTTCCGCGGAGAGGGCTCGGTACAAGCATGGCCAACGCCTACGAGATTGGATGACTGATATCCAGGAGACACAGAAGAACATGATGTACGTGCTAAAGTGCATTGTGGAGGGCAAGAAACCGAGGGATATGCAGATTTTCAAGGAGAGTGATACGGAGTTCCTCTTTTCCGATGCGATCGAGCAGGTTATTGCCGATGTGCTTGAGGCGGAGAAAGAGCCTGATGATGAGGAGGTTGCGGAGGACAGACCTCCTGGGACTGCTACTGCCCCGGTTACACAGCCGGCACCTTCACAGACGACGTCTACGGTTCCGTACCCGTTTCCGATCCTCCTCCCGTTCATGCTCCCGCCGGTGACTCGCCGCCGATCCTTCTACGACCGGGACGACTCCGGGGCCATCTTGATTATTTCTTGTTATTCTTTATGGTGTTGCACTTTTTGGTATACTCTTATTCGATCTGGTTGTATTTTGACTATTGCTACCTTTCGGCACTGTTCATGATTCTTGTACTTTCTAGTTTTTACGCTACTGTTGTTTATCATAGTCGTATATTTTGGATGATCATGTAAGCCGTAAGGCACCCTGCACCCTTTTTCTTTGACTTGTCTGGCCGTATTTATCGACGACTTTTTCTTTTTATTCCGTTTTGATTTATTGTCTCTACTGCCGTATTATACCCCGTTTTCCCCCGAGTTTTCTATTTCTCGAGTTTTGCAGCGGTAGTTTTTGTCGAGCTCCGATTGAGTTAGTTTTGGGACGTTTTTCCGCGCTTTTTGCGAGCGTTGGCCTTTTCATGCTCCAGCCTGACCGACGGCTCGGTTTTCTACGCAAGTTCAGCTAAGTTCTTATTTTTTTTATCTCATCTTCTGCACAACATGAGGACATATTGCATTTTTAAGTGTGGGGGAGGGGATAGTTCGATTTGTTCGATTTGTACCTATGCATATAAGTTTGTTTAATACGCTAGAATGTTTTTATTATGCAAAATGAGCGTAATGTTTTTAAAATTTTCCAACACTTTGGTCTTTGTTTGGTCCCGAGTAGGCAATTCAATTTGAAGTTCGTTGTTTTTATAGTCATCTATGCGATATTTCATGTACTTGGTAAGTTAGTTGTTTCACCTGACACTACTTTTCACGAGCCATAGTGACGATGAGCTATTTTATAAAGCTATACCCCGTTTTGGATTAGTGATTTTTGATTTTCTTATAAGTCATGTGCTTAGTGCTACGTATATATCTCGCGAATTATGATAGTTTGTATTCAGTTCCGAAGTATGATATACTGTGAATATCTAGAAGTTTGAATGTGATAAGTACACGTAACTATTGTCCAAAGTGAAAAAGTTGAATTAATGAATGAAATGGGTGTGTCGAAAGCTAGTCGATGATTTGAGTGAGGTAGGGTGTGCCACGTATGTCCTATTCCACCATGATGACTAAAAGCTCACGACAGTTAGGAAGAGCTGCCTTATGATTGGAGTAAGGTAGGGGGTTATCTCGAAATGTCCTATGCTACTATGAGGGCAATGGCTTATCCTAATGTGTGTTTAAAGTGAATAAGTCGAATCAACTAAGATATCGTTACAAAATTGAATATAAGGCTTAGTTTTCGATAATCTTATCCCCAGTATAAACTGATAGATATGCTGTAGGGATTATCCTCTGAGTATTTCAGAAAGGCCCTAGATTCATTCGATCATCTTTTTCGGGATATGTCACGTTTGTAGGGTACATCTTATGAGTGTCATTTATTGCTATTCTACGAGGGGGTATTAGCTAGTTTCACTTTGAGTTTCTCGAGTTTGGTTTTAGTGGAAGTTTTCTATGGCTATGCACACACACCGGTGAAGCTCTAAGTTATTGAATGTATGTTACATTTGTAGATGTCTGTTTTGTCTCGAGCCCTAATTTTTCGTTTTGTTTTGCTCAGGACGAGCAAAAGCTAAGTGTGGGGGAGTTGTTAAGGGTGAAATTATGTGGTTTTCAAGAGTATACTTTATGATATTTTCCCTCTTAATTGTATAATTTGCATAATAATTGGTCTTTATATTAAAATATTGAGCAAACGATATTTTTGACGGCTTAATCGCAATATCGATATATTTATGTGATTTCATGGTTAAAATATGATTATTTGAATATTATTACAGTTTGCGATGTTTTCCATGTGTTATAGGTATGTTTATTGTGCTCAAATGATGATTTAAAGAGGTTGAAATTCGAGCTAAGTGATTGAAGGAAGAGATAATGATCGAGTGGAGTGAAGAAAAAAGAGATAAATATGAAGAAATCACCTTCAAGTCATGTTGAACGAGCGTCCATACTCCGTCCAGAGTGAACGGGCGTCTGATGAAGCAGACGGGCGTCCTGAGGAGCGATTTTGATACAGAGAGTTTGAACGCCGTCTGAACGTGCGTCTGAAGCAGTCTAGGGTTATCTGGACGGGCGTTTGATGAAGCGGACGAGCGTCCGTCGGCCGACTTAGTGAAACCGACTTCGAAATCTATAAATAAGCGGCTGTTTCTCAACCCTAAAGGGAACGAATTCGACATCATACAAACCCTAAACCCTAGGGGCGGCTAAGGCTGCGTTTTTACTTCTTTTTCTTTCACTTTTATGCAACTTTAAATTAGATTAGTTTAGAGCAGTTTTTTATGTTCTTTTTCTGCAAAACTGTGTTGCTGAGGATGTTCAGGAGCTAAAGCTTCAATCAAACGAGAATTGTGAAGCCATCAACTTGGATTGATTTCTGTATTTCGATTATACTGTGAGTTATTTATTCAAGGTTGTTTCTTATTTATGTTTTATCTCGTTTAATTGCGTTTATATCGGAAGATTTGCATGTATGATTATGTTTATGTTTGATGGAAGTCATGATAAACCTTTAGATCACCATAGATAAGAATAGTCCTTAGATTTATAATAACGGAAGTTAGTAAGTCTAATCACTAGATTTGAACGTAAAAGTTGACACCTTTGATCTTAAAACGCGTTAATCTAGCATTGGAAGATACTAGGTTAATAGATGAATTGCCTAAGGAATTAGGGTTCATGTTTAGGTAAGGTGAATCACAACCTAGATAAATACCACATATAATCGAGATAGGAGATCAATACATGTTGATAGGTGGATCAATCCTCGTTTGCCTTTTATAATTTGATTTTAAATCCTTGCAACTCGGGTCTTGCTTTGCTTATTTAATTTCCTTTTTGCAATTGGTTTAGTTTAGTTAATAAGTTCGTTACCCGTATTCCTAGCATTGGTGTTCGACCTCTCGTCTAGTTTTATTTTCTCGCAATCTTTGTTTAGATTAGTCCACCTTGTTTAGTGTAGTTCGTGACATAGTTAGTTAAAACAAAAGCTACGATTAGCAACAGTCTAGTTCCCCGTAAGATCGACCCGGCATAGCCTCTATACTACGATCCTTGCACTTGAGGTTAACCGGTTTTATTACTTGTTTATTTTGTATTAATAAAATCCGTGACACTTAGGTGGCTCGAGGGCCCGGAAGGCGATATTTTGGAGTGAGAAACATGTTCGAGGCACGAATGTAGCATTGAAGTGGAAAAAATGCAAGTTTGGAAGGAAATTGGGTTGAACGAGCGTTTGGCTTACCCTCCAAATGAGCGTTTGCGGCGAGCTCCAGTTAAATAATGTGATATATCAGCATAAACTGGCGTTTGGCCAGTTCAAACGAGCGTCTGTCAAGTTAGCATTTGATACTGAAAGTTGGGTTAGAAGACAAACGAGCGGCCAAATTACCCCCAAACTGGCGTTTGGATGGGTTCAGACTGAATTCCGAGCTCATATTTAGCAAACGGGCGTTCAAGACAATTCAAACGGGCATTTGCCCTCAAGACATGATCCATCAACCGAGCGTTCAAAGAAGGCAAAAGCTGTTTCACTGAAGAACAAGCCCTAATCAAGAATCAGATTTCCAGGCAAACGGGCGTTCACCAAGAGCAACGGATGTTTGCCCTCGACAGCAGCAGATTTTGACCTAGCACTATAAATACGCAGCCCTACTCTTTCATACGGCAGCTTTTATACCTTAGGCATATTTTGGGCGATTTTGGTGCGGTATTAGTGTAGGTTGATCATACTTTGATCCTTTGGTTCCTTAGTTCACATCCTTTGATTATACACACTTCCTATAGCTTAGATTTACGTTTCAAGATCAAAGATTCGACTTTTTAGAGCAATTATTTCTTCAATACTTTGTGGATCATAATTTCTTCAGATTATATGGTAATGAATTATTCTTCTTTTATTATTTCTAGCATTATTTCCATTCTTATTTCATTTATTAGTATAATCATGAGTAGCTAATTAGTTGTGTAGCCGAATTATGTGAAAGCGAGTGAAAACCCTAAGGGGGACGAGATTGGGAGTTGTGAAGAGCGTAATTGAATGTTTTAATGATTAATCCACGTCCTAAAACTTATCTTTGACTTAGATTGATCACCTAGTTCATTATCACACACATCGAACTTATAGATGTATTTTGTGGTGAGATGTGGGAAAATGGGTTTGGGGATCGTTGCGTAAATTCGGCCTAGTTGTTAGGACCGTTTCCAATACAGAGGTTTGTCATCGTTGTTCGAGCAACTCTAGACCTTAATCATGTTAGGATAATCGGTTTTCTAAAGGGAGAGTCGGTTAGCTTCGCATAGGGTGGTTAGATCGAGTTGTTCGGTCTAGTCACTAGAATTAAAAGTTGGCACCCGTGGATGTCGTTAAACTATTTTGGATAGTTAGGACGGTTAAAACACGCTCCCTGTTAAGTTCTTCCTAAGGGGTAAAATTAGCTCGTGGGATCATAGTTCGGCTACCCGTTAATCCTTAGTTAAACACCTTTCGTATAATTGTTTATTTCTGCACTAGTATAAGACCTTTCAACCATTGATTGACCTGAACTGAGTTACACGTCAGCTTTGGTACTTAGACATTAATCCATGTGGATTCAACCTTGTGACCACTATCCTCCCGTCGACCCGATACTTTGTCGGTGAAAGTTAGCGGTCAAGTATTTTGCTATCAAGAATTTTGGCGCCGTTGCCGGGGAATAACGTCTGATATCTTTTAAGTTGACCGAAAGCTTGGGCTTAAGTCATTTTTATTTCATTTTCTTGTTTATTCCTATTTTACAGTGCATGACCCGATGTTCAAAACAACCTCTTATCGAGCCGATTGAAGAGATTGAAGCTTTTGCATACCATAGAAACAGTCAACGCCGACAAGAAATCCTGATTGCTAGTCCGAACCCTCTGTTTGAAGAAGAATGGGTTGTAGAAAGCTCTATCTCAGATTCCTTTGAAGAAATGGAGGATATAATGAACGGTAGAGATACCAAGGATCCTTACAATGAACATAATGCACCAGGGCAAACCTCGAACACTCGGTGGAACACACCGCCGGTGGTAGAGCCTTAAAGTTCGATTCGATTCGGCGTGTTAGGCTCGAAAAAGTTCGGTTCGGGGCTCGGCTCGTCATGCGTAGAAACGGACAAACGAGCCGAAATGAGAACATGTTCCTCGTGTGGTATTTTTGGACATGTTATGTTATATTTTGGAATAGGGCCTTGAACATTTTGGGGTTATAGAACATGTAATGTATTATTTTGGTTTTGGACATGTATTTTTGAACTAGAATTATTTATTGGGTATTTTTTAATTTTCGAACGAACATGTTCGAACTATGCGAACTGTTCGAATCGAATTTTTTCCCCCGAACCGCTCGATATTTTTCAAAAATCATGAGCCGAATCGAGCCATGTATTCGAACATGTTCGAGCCGAACCGAACTACTCCCGGGTTCGGTAGGGTTCGGCTCGTTTACAAGCCTACTGCCGTTGCAAACTCCACCGAGAGACCATCGTGTAGAACAGTTAGGGGAGACGATACAGTGTTACAGCAGTTAATCACCCCGCAATTTAATCAGAGAACAGGGATTGGACAGAACAGGGGAAGACAGAATGCCCAGAACTTCAAACCATAACTCGACCAGGCTACTGTAAACCGAGTACTGCAAATGCTTAGGAATCAGGGGAACCAACAGGTGTTCCAGAACCAAAATATTCAGCAACCACCTATGCAGCAGTTTAATCAACAGCAACCACAGCAGAATTAACAGCCACAGAGGGGTCAGCAGGTACATGGACCGAGAGTCTGTCGAGATTACATGACGACCCCACAGGAAGTTACATGGCACAATCCAATTTGAGTGCCCCCTATCAATGCCAACAACATGGTCATAAAGCAAAATATCTTAAACATGTTGGGGGAACATGCTTTGTTCCACGGGAAGTCAACTGAAAACCCGAACAGCTTTCTGGATCATTTTCTCCAAATTTGTGGGACGATGAAGTATAATGGGGTTAGCGACGAGGCGATAAAGCTGATAGTTTTCCCGTTTGCACTTAGAGGAGCTGCTAAGGATTGGTACGATTCATTGCCTAATGATTCGTTACATACGTGGGCGGATGTGGTTAGAGTGTTTCTGAGGAAGTACTTTCCTCCGGCTAAGATTTTGGATTTGAAAGAAGAAATCTCTTCGTTTGATGGTATCGAGGGAGAGACACTGAAGGAGACATATGAGAGATTTAGGGGTCTGCTGAAGAGATGCCCTCCACACGGTTTTTCCACGGTTGAGCAGGTAATCATATTGTTTAAAGCCTTAGAGCCAGTGGACCAGAACAAGCTGAACGCCGCAAGTGGTGGAGATATTATGAATCTTCCACCGGATCAAGCCATGAGACAAATTGAGAATATGGTTGATGGAAAAGGGCAATGGGGGTCATTTCGGAAGAAGAAGAAGGCTCCACTAGAAAGTGTGAAGTCTTTGAAAGAAGAGTTGGATAGAGAGACATCCATGCATGATAAGATGCAAGAAATGGTACTGAAGATGGACCAAATGAGAGCTGGATAGAAAGAAGACACAGCAATGCCAACTTTGTAGGGGTGGACACTCAGCAATGGAGTGTACATCATCGAAAAAATTCACTTACCCACAACAGTTGACACCTTCCCCAACACAACAACAGTTTGGAAACCAGAATGATCAGCAGAAGATGAATGTGTATGCGATGGGGCAGATGAATATGAATCAGCAAGAGTTTGGTCAGCAACAGCAGTATCAAAACTTTGATAATCAGCAAGGACCGCCAAAGGAGTATGCTATGGGAGATGAGTGATATGAAATTGCGCGGATCTAGGAAAAGCGGTACTTGAACTTTAGGTGGTTTTCGGATTTTGTTGAAGTCTAGAAATGAAGGTATTTGGAAGTTGGTGAATCCTCCTCACTTATTCCAGGAATTCGATCGTGCTTTTCCATTTTTATTTTATTTTAAATGTGTGTTGTTTCTCAAGATGGAAGAATATATCGAATATATCAAGTAACTTAGAAACCTTGGAGGATTTCTTACAACAAGATGTAGACATACAACAAGATGTAGACACAGGGATTTTAAGTGTTTTTGGAAATTCTAGGCACTACTCCAAAATTCAGAAAAAAATGCCGGGAGAAGAAAAATACTACAAAATGTAACACGAATTACCGAAGTGTGTGAGAAAGAAAAAGGAAAATGTTTTTTTTTGTTCACTTGTTGCACGTACGGAGCGGTATGCCCGTGTGGAACAAAGTTCTTCAAATACACACGTTATAGACTATACCAGTATGCCGTATTATGCTATACCTTTAAGCTCTTCTAACATACGTACGTTTATATGCAACAATAATATAGAAGAAAGAAAGAAAAAAAAATGATATAGTACGGTCGATTCCGCCTTGTTCTCTGATACCAACTGAAGAGAAATTGCGTGGATCTAGGAAAAGCGGTGTTTGGATTCAAGTATTTCTCCTCGACACAACTACAACAATTGCGTAGAAGCACCTTGGAATATTTTTTGAGAGCTCCTCGACACAGTCTCAACTTTGTGAGGAAGCACCTTGGAATAACCTTGACACCTAAAAACTTGTTTCTAAGCACCTTGGTATAGGACACCCACAAAGGTTGCTCAAGCCTTTGATAATCCGATAGAACCTCTATCCAGAGAATTCCAAACACACACGAATCCAAGTGTATAAAAGAGAAAATTTATATTGATGTCAAAGATCATTTAAAATACAATTGATAGTTTGAGTATTTATAGGCTACTTGAATAAGCTAAGTACATGAATAAGACTAGTATTGGTAAGCTAAAAGACTTCTAAAAATCCTCAAAAGGTGGCGCCATTTGTGATGTTTGGAGAGTCCAAGGTGAGTTCATTCCATGCTTCCAAAATAATGTAATGTATCTCCAATTGTCCAAGTCCAATGCATCTAGTTTCTTCAAGCAATTTCTTCCAACAAAAAGTGGCGCATATTTCCCTTAATTTCCAACCTTGATACTTGATTAATTATAGTCGTATGATAGTGCAAATATAGTAGTAATATAATGCGACTAATTACTTAATTAATCCGAGATTCCGTCGAATAAATGACGGTCTTCAAAACTTCAAAATGTTCATTATTCTTGGACTTGTAATCTTGAATTAATATCCAATGAGTCGAGCTTAATTCTGCGTTGGAGTCGGGTGTCGGGTCCAAGTTTAGTTGTGACGGTGGTGGAGTGTCGGAGCTCTCTATATTTACATCAATGAGTCACCACAGTATAATGTGAGCTATGTTGGACAAGACAGTGGGAGTAATTGGAATCAGAATCAACCAGGTCAAGGTTGGAATCAAAACGACCATCAGAATTGGAACCACAATTCCAATCAGGGTCAAAGCTTTAGGCCAAGTCAAGGTTCATCCAATAGGCCTTGGGACCAGAATCAGAACTACCAAAATAACCAAGGCAATTATCCGAACAACCAGAATCAGCAATCTCAATCACAAGGCCAACAGCAACTGCAAAATCAGAATTGGGGGTAGAATCAGGGATGGAATCAGAATCAGGGCCCGCGAATAATAATAACAATCAGCAAGCAAATCAGCCGCCCAAAAACAATAATTCTAGCACCTATCAGCATCCGAATGCTCACCTCCCCCGAACAACCAAAATAATCATCAATCGAATAACTCTGGTGCTCAAAATACTTCCACAGAAATGCTCCTAAAAAAGTTGGATAAGAGCGTATCTGAGCTGAATAAGAATGTTGCGGAGCAAAAGGTAGCCACTCACTCCGCTATCCGGAACTTAGAAACCCAAGTGGGTCAAATCACAAATACATTGAAGAAAAATTTGAATGGTGGCCTCCCAAGCAATACTGAACAGAATCTGAGGGAAGTGAGTGCAGTATTTACTAGAAGTAGCAGAGATCTGGGGGTTGATTGGTCAAAGAAAGATAAAGTGACCGAAGCAGAGAATTATCTGAATGAAGAAGATGAGGCTGAGGAGTTGGAAAGAGGCATGGTTGAAACTGAGTTAGAGGCAATGAGAAAAGAGTTGGCGGAAGTCAAGAGAGATCTAGCAATTGCAAAGAAGAGAGAGAGAGATGGAAATGGAGAAAGAGCTAGAGGCTCAGAGAAAGATGGAAGAGTCAGCAAAGAAGCGGGATTTCATAGTGATAGTTATTAAAGAGGAAAAGTCGAGCACCCCTGCCAGGAAAGAGGCTACAGCCGTACCATCGAGGCGAAAAGCTCGAGGTAAGAATGATTTATGCCTCCTCCCCCTCCTGATTTTGATGAGAGTACGCTGTCTTATCCACCTAAGGGGCCTAGGAAGATTTTTCTCACTGATAGTCAAAATAAGTTCCTAGACATTCTTAGGAAGGTGGATAATGATTATAGGGATAATGATTGTAGGCATAGTAGAATACATAGAAGAGGTGGATAATGGGGCTAGCTGTTTACTTTTGCAGGTGGATAACGATTATAAGCATAGTAAAATACATAGAAGGGGTGGATAGTGGGAGGAGGGATAGGGCAGGTGGTAACTACTAACTATTATTGTAAAAAATTGCATAGTGTAACTTTATCATATATATATATATATATATATATATATATATATATATATATATATATATATATATACACACACACACACACACACACACAAACGCTGTTAAAATATATGATATTTTCCGTTTGACCCCTAAAAAATATTGTAGGCATATAATTATTTATAGATGTATACGATTATTCACTGATCTACATTTACCTAAATGGGTTTATAGACCCTGTTAAAAGATGCAATATTTTGCATTTTACCTCTAGAAAAATATTGTGGGCCTCGTAAAATTTTCTTTTGTAACTTATGATAGCCAAACTAATGTTTCTTTTGAATTATATGGCTTCATGTTAATAAAAATCCATGATTGTATCATCTCTATGATCGTAAAAATGTCATCAATTTCTATGTTTACTGCTTTAACGGGCACGCCGTGCCTTGCACGGCGTAAACATATACACTAGTAAACCGAATAAAGTGCTAAGGAGGTTGCTCCACAATTAGCCACGTGGCAACCTCCCGAGCCGACACGTGGCATATATATATATATATATATATATATATATATATATATATATATATATATATATATATATATATATATAACACCATATTTTTTTTTCCTTCGGTTAGCATTATATAGAAACCGAATTTTTTTTGTTCGACCGAACCAAAATATATATTTCGATACGGTTCATTTTTATTACCTCAAAAAGACAGTGCAGTTTTAGTTTTAAGTTTCAATCAACCGAAAATTTTCGATTCGATTTCGGCACAACAAGTGAATAAAACCGTGTACTTTTTTTATCAAACGTGTACCCTTAGTAGTTTGTGCAGAAAATGAGAAAAAAAGAAAGACCGACGGATTTGAAGTTCTACTGTGTAGTGTACGATGGAAGATTAGTCAAGTTTAGCTATGAAATACAACAACAAAAAAATAAGGGCAAACAAATATCCACGCCAAGAAGGTGTGCCCAAATGTGACCACGTGGACACCATATAAGTGTTTGAAAGGGGCGTTATCGAGTCGAGAGAAAATGAATCAAGTAGTAAAGCTGAGGGAGGAGTGTTCGGCGGTGTATGATAGTAAGATACCCCCGAAAATGAGAGATCGCGGCAGTTTTACTATCCCTATCACCATAGGCAATACTGTGATCGAGAATGTCTTATGCGATCTAGGAGCTTCTGTGAGCTTGATGCCTAGAGATGGCTGATAATGACCCTTCGATGGCCGATGCTGAGGACACATGGGGGTAGCGGAAGATGGGTGCAAGTAAGTTTGAAGATTTTGTGATCCTCGCGATGCTCACCTTCTTGGGGCCCTTTTTGAAGCGATGATTGGGGTGAAGGAGATATTTCATTTGGCGTGGGAGGCGAGAGAGAGAAACTGAATGTTTACAAGGACAGAGGTCGTAAAGTTACACATGATGAATGCTTGTATGCCGAGTCTATATTTTCTTGTGTTGTGGCTCGTACTAACATGCAGGAAAGCAAGACCCCATTGAAAGGGAAGGCGGTGAGTTCACATGATGTCGTCGATAAGAGAAAGATCGAGACAGAGAATGAATCGGGATCGCCCGTCTTACCGTTGATCCCAATGCTGGGGGAAGTGCATGTTGATAAGAAAGATGTTGTGGGCTGGCCCGAGACAGCATCACGAGCTAAATGAGGTATGCCGTTCATTAGCTCTACTATGTTGATGTTTGTACTTGGTATATCTGTGAGCATGCTTAAACTGATGAGTACGGAATTTGGCTGAGTTGATTACGTGCTTAAGTGCTAGGTGATGCCTGTTTGTTAGAGTTGTTTAAGTTTGTCTTGATTGGAGTCTGCTAACAGTCACCCGGTCGAGCCAACGACGTAAAACAAAGGCGTTTGGGGGGAGGCAACCCACCATAATAAGACTGTTTGGAATAGAAGGTGATCTAGGGGTTTTTGAGTATGCGCTACTTGTACTCGCCTTTGATGATGTATGCCTACGCACGTTGATGTTTTATATGATTCTGTGCCTCTGTGGCCTTTCTAATATGCTTAGATGTTCTGTGCTTTCCCGTATGGGTTATTTATCCATCTATTGCAATCCATTTTGTGCGTTTCATATTGCGTTTTGAGTTTTCTGACGTGACAGGGCCTTATTACTGTTATACCCCCATAACCCTATTATCTATTTTGGCACGAGGACCATGTCCCATGCATACTTTGCATTGTTCTGTCTACTTTGATATAGGGATTCGGGTCATGCTTACACGAGGCTTTTACGGGATTCGATAGCGCCTTTCTGCCGGGTCTATAGCTAAGTCTTCTTTTCTCTCTCATTCACGCACTGAGGACATTGCTTCATTCAAAGTGGGGGTGGATACGACTTAGCTGTGTATTGATGGTTTGTTTGTCAAATGTACCAATTTTGTGATATGCTTAGTCTGTGTCCGCTTTCGAGTCAGATTTTTAAAATTTCCAAGGATTCAACGTCCGTCTGTATGTCTTAATTCTCACATTTGCTTGGTAAACGACTTAGCGATATACTGAATGTTTACAGCAAGACGCTAGGTTTATCTTATAAACGGAATTTCTTTCGCACGTCTAGCTTCAATTTCATAGGCCTTAGGATCTAGTGAACGATTATGGTAGACTTGAGCACAAGTCGACTGCCTAGATCCCATATTGTAACTTCGAGGCGAAATAGAAGGATTGACCTTGGTAAGACACGTGATGACAGTCCTGGCGTTTCTTTGACACAACCAGAGCCACATAAGCCAAAATCCCACCATTTTATCCTCGTACCCCCTCTCAGCCTTGCTAGGACGGTCTGACCACCGTCCGAAAATGAGCCGTTTGGTTACTTAGCCTATTTTATCCTAACCCTGAGCTATATTATTGGTCACGTTCCTTTTGATCACCCTACGAGTGGGCTTAGTTGTTACTTTAGACACACTTGCTGAAGCAAGTGTAGGGTGGGAGATGGTGCGTACTTCGAGAGGAGTTGGTTAGCACGAGCTAGTATTCTGAAGGGGAGGAGCTCGAGAAATCCATTGATCAGGCTTTTGGTTCAAAAAAGAAATAAAGTTTGAAAAAAAATGAAAAATTTGAAAGCATAAGGAAAAAAAAAGAGAAAAAAAAAGAAAAAAAATGAACAATGTTTGAATAAGTGGCGAGCCAAAGAAAGCCGTAGTGGACTGATGAGAGACAAATTAATGATCATTATTACGACATTTTACCCCAATATTGATACCACTTTGAGCATTATTGTACCAATTTAAGTCAATAATTACTTAATTTTATCCAAATATATAAATCGTGGTTATTATATAAATTATCGTATTTTTATAAGTTTTTAAAAGTTTTGTACCGGTTTAGTAACAGGAGTGTCGTGTCGGATTTACGTTTGGTATTTTGGTGGTTTATTGCGAGAATTATAGGTTGACCAAAATCCCGAGTAATGACACGTTTTGAGGCCTAAAAGATGTATTTTTAGGGATAAGTGGTCAATCGATTCGATTTAGTGGAAATCGAGAAATATCTTCGACAAACGAATGGACCATCAAAAAGACATTTTCTGAAGAAGAGTCCTTCATGAAAGTTGTAGATCATTCAACGAGCTTTCCAATTCCTCTTAAATCATATCATTTGGAGATCTAGAACTCAATATATGAATTTTAGAAGTTTTATTCCAAAATATAAATTTTTATCCGAAAATGGGGGATGAATGTAATGATTAGCGCCGGCCCGGCCATTTCCCGGCCCAGTCCGGCCCCCCCCCCCCCCCCTTTTTGCAGCCTATATATACATGTCTAATTAGAATAAAGGAGCTGCCCCTTTTTCCTCCTTCTCTCGTTCTTTCTTTCTTTCCTTTTTATTTTGTACACACTTTTTATATATACAGATATATCTATATATATACACACACACACGTCCCAAAATATATATATACATCCATATATATATATTTCATCTATCTTTTTTTATTTTTAGTTTGGGCCGTATGTATACATATCTACGTATATATATGTTTTTATAAATAAAGTAGTACGTTGTAATGCTTTCGAGAGGATTATCCGAGAAAGTTATAGTGACGAAGTTGTTATTTTCAGAGGATACGGCTTTGATCTGCAATAATCGGGTAATTTTATCAAGTTATTACTTTTGTTGTTTATTTATATATATATATTATTTATATATATATATATATATTATATCTATCATTATGTTAAGCTAAAAATATATCTAAGCCAAGATATGAATCGAATTAGTTAATCTTTTTGGTAAAATGAATGATCGACTCGGTAATAATGATTAAAACCAATTATAATGAATCTCTTTCTATTTGCACTTAATGAAAGTAAAAATTGAATTAGCCACTCGATTTTTACTAGAAACGTAATCTAATGAATTGACAACTCGCGATTAGAATACGAGATCGTAATAGAAAGACCGGAGGGTAAAATTGGCCGAGTGAAAACGTGACAACGGAATCGATTTCCTACCGGGCGCATTTATCTTGGGAGAGATAAATCTTATTAAAATTGTGCTCACGATATTATTACGTTAAAATCACCTGTTTAATGAATCAATCTTAAAATTGGCCGAATGACAAAACGGGAGTGACCCATGCTTAAGATGACATTGGACAGATGACTAGACGTACGACAATTTCATACGCTCGAGTGAGGAGGAGTTGTCTAGCTTAGGAGTACACCGGTTCATACATAATTGACCTCCTTGCATCAAGGAAAAGATCTGTCTCATTCAATTTCACTACAAAAAGATATTGATTCAGTAAAGTATTCTTAGCTAGATCCAAAAATATATATATTATCTATTTTTATATTTATATATTTATTTACTCGCTTTACTAACAATCTAACTAATCTAACTATCTAACCCGAGGAAAATGGTAAAAACTGCGACTTAGATCGAGTTAATAATAGCTTCTTGGTGTTTAACCACACTTTGAATTATGCCTTCATTTCCCTGAGGATACGACCTGACTCACCAGACTAACACTACAATTTGACCCGGTACACTGCCGGTAAGGATTGATAGCCTAGAAACAGTCCGTCAGCTTTTTGGCGCCGTTGCCGGGGAAACGACGCTAATTCATTGTGTCTATGGTTACTACTTGTATTAGCTCAAAATTCTCGAGGATAAGTCAACACTCTTCTTATCACATTTCTATTTTTGTTTTCCGTTGGTATCTACCTTCTTTTAGTTACCAATTTTCTTCTTCTACCAATTTCGAGTTATTTTCTATTTTCGATAGTAGAAAGTAAACGCGGTTCGTTATTTTTGTTGGTACCTACCTATTGGTAAGATACCAATAATTAAAAAAAAAATATAAAAAAAATTAAAAAAAAATACACTCGGTAAATACCGAGTGGATTCGGTAATTACTGAGAGAAGAAAAAAATATGGTTTTTTTTATCGATTTCGTGTTATTTTCTATTCGATATTTTCTATTCCACAAGAATTGTCAAATCGAGTTACGAAAATGGTCGAAACCGTTGGTGAAACACCTAAACAAGGGATTGCTCATGCTCAAGGGCATGGCCAAAACCTTAATCAGAATTTACCTCAACCTAATAACCAGAATCAGAATAATAGAAATAATCAGAATCGGAATAAGCATAATCGTAATAATCAAAACCAGCCTAACCCGAGACCTATATGTGATCAGACCGTAAGAAGGAACCAGATTAATAATCCAATTCTTTTACCCAATAAAGGAGCAAATAATTTCGAAATAAAATCTCATCTTTTTGGTTTAATTGACACAAGAGCCCAATTTCTAGGAGAAGATGATGAGGATCCACATCATCATCTCTATCTTTTCGAAGAATTGTGTAATCTGACCAAAAGTCATGGTGCTCATCGGGAATTAACGAGGATGTCTATGTTTCCTTTTTCTTTAAAAGGAAGAGCACGAGATTGGTTTCGTCACTTCCACATCATTCATTGACTAGTTGGGAGGATATTCAAACCGAGTTCTTAAAGCAGTATTTTACTCCTGGTAGAAAATTGGAAATAATAGTCGAGATTGCTAATTTTAGACAAGGATCTGAAGAAACGCTTGGGAATGCTTGGGGAAGATTTAAAAAGCTACTAAGAGCTTGTCCTGACCATGGTTATTCCTTAGATATGCAAATCCAACTTTTCTATCGTAAATTAAGAAAAGACTCACGTGCAGATGTAGATCATGCAAGTGGTGGTTCGTTAATGATGAGTGAAGCCCAAATAGTTTACGATGCTATAGAAAAGATTTCCAAAAATAACAGAATGTGGGAAACCGGTTCTAGCACAAGAAAAGTAGCATTTGCAGGAGAAAGTACATCGAATACGGAAGTTCTAGCACACTTGGAGAATTTGAGTAGGAAATTTGATGGCTTATTAGCCAGTAAAACGATAAACTCAGAAAATATCTTACCAAATGAATACTCAAGTCATGATAATGTGTCATTAGGGATGGAAGAACCAGAAGGATATTCAAGGGAAAAGGTGAGTTTTTTACAACAGCATAGGAATTTGAACAACGCGTATTCAAACTCGTTTAATGCTATTAGAAGAGATCACCCTACTTTTCGTTGGTCTGAAACCCCTAGTAAGCAAGGACAACCGCCGTATCCAGTTCAATATAAGAATCCATATACTAATAAGGTTTATCAAGGAGATACCTCGAATCAGAACCTACAATCATTACCTAGACCATATCCACAACATACCACTCAATGCATACCAGTCACCCAAAGTTCAACTCAACCTGAAGGAGTTGATAAATGGGAGAAAGTAATGGAAAATCTGATGGGTATGATGTCAACTCAAGCTCAAAATATGGAAACTATGATAACTTCTATAGGTACAGTCACTAAGGATATGAATATGTTGAAAACATCTATGAGTGGACATGATACCAGAATAAGAACTATAGAAGCTTCAATAAGGAATATGGAATATCATTTGAGTAGAGAGGAGAACGTAAAAACAAGTAGACCCCGGGAGGACTACCAAGTAATACCGAAAGAGATCCGAGTGGGGTAAATCTTTTATTATTACCAGAAGTGGAAGAATCTGTGGAAGTAATGGAATAGAAAACATCGGAATTAATGACGTAGAGGATGATTTAGATGGTAAATATGAGAAAAACGTGGAATCTAAAGAGGAAGAGGACATTATTGAAGATTTCCTAAGACAGAACAGATATATTGAACCTGGAAGTAAGGATGAGGAATGGGTCAAGGTTCCTAGAATATTGAAAGATCCAAGAATGAGTAGGACCTTGACCAATGATCATGTTGAGAATGAATCAAGTTTGGAAATGCCAATTCAAACCGAATCTTATCCGGCTCAACCCAAATTCACCTCGATTCAATCTGATAAGGCAGCACCATATCCAGTGCATATTTTGAAGAAAAAGGTACAGAATGATAACACAATGTCCTCAAAAGGCACAATCATTCGAGGAAGCTTTACTATCTTCGTCTAATTATAAGGGTAAGGGAGGTATACATTCTAACCCTACTTTAATTGATCTTGAATTACTCCCCCATTCCCCGAAAAAGGAAATCAAAGAGATGAAGTTGGATAAGAAGTATGCACATTTTCTTGACACTTTTCAGCACTTAACAATTAATAGCCCTTTCATCGATGTTTATAAGGGAGAGCTTAGTTTGGGAATGAATAATGAGCGCGTTGTCTTCAACATTTACGATTCATTGAAATATCCATACACTACACTAGAATCTTGTTCTTGTGTGGACCCTTTGTGTCCTTTTACTGTGGATCGTACTAACACGCAGGTAATTGAAGAAGATGACTTCAGCAATAATGTGAAAGCTCGCAAACCCAAAGCTCGAAAATCAAAGGAAAAGGTCAAGAATCATTTGGATTGGTGGAAATTGTCTAACCTCTGTTGGAAACCGGTATTGAAGAAGGATGTGGTGCATGAGGATGACTCACCACCAAGACATTAGAAAACCGGAGCGTAAAGTCTAGCTATAGACTATAAATATAGTAAAAACATGGTACTATCCTTCCTATTTACTCATTAAGCATTTATTTCTAGTTGATTCGTGTGCTTAATTGTTACATGCTTTGGTGAGTAATTGTTAGAAGTATCCCATTTAGTTTAGTATATTATATTAGTTGCTTAAGTTTGTCGAGCAAACGACGTTAACCAAAAGCGCTACCGGGAGGGCGACCCGCAAAAATGTTAAATATAATAATTACTCATACTTTGGATGATACTTTGCGAATACTTCGGATTGATTTTCATTTTGTTTCACCAAGTATCAGGATGAATGTTTGAATGTCATTAAAAAGGGGAATGATTAGGTGGTTATCCGAAAATCCCGATGGAGAAAAAAGAGAAAAATTCAAATGCGTCATTTCTTAGACTAAGGTTGTTAGAACGATTTGAAATAACCCTTGAGGATCTGGGTATAAAAGACTCAGAGTTAATACTTTGTCACACATTTCATATCATGATCTAGTCTGTTTAAATTTCAAATAACGTGTGACATGTATTAGTTCAAATACTATGGAATTGAGGAGGTCATAACTTTAACCCACCCACCCACCCTTTAATATCATCCGAGTATTTGTTTTGACTTGTTTTAGTGCACCATTGCTTTCCCAACAACTTATTTACACTCACTTTACATTGAGGACAATGTAAGTTCGTAAGTGGGGAGTGGAGTCGTTGGTCTAGCAATGGAATTGGTTTTTATTTTGTATCAATAAATCCCTTAGTTTTTTTTGATTTTTTTCGAGCATTATTTAGTTGATTAAAATAAATTGTATAAGGTATATATTTCATGGATTTGAAGATATAATGATCAATTTGGATGTGTATAACCAACGTGAACCGTAAGTGCATTGTAATTCCAAATATATTTGTGTAACATGAATTCCTTCACGTAAAGCCTTTGATATTGAAGCGGAAAATTTTAAACCGTATCCATTCAGTATCCTAGTGGTTATTCTATAGATAATTGCAGTAACTTAGTACCTAACTTTTGAATGTGTACTGTGAATATCTGAAGGTTTGAATGTGATAGGAAGGATATAAGTTAAAGAAGAATACCAAATTAAGATGAACTATCTATATGTTGGTTGTAGCTACCAATGATTTGAGTGCAGTAGGGCGTTATCACGAAACGTCCTATATCACTATGAGGTTTAAAAGCTCCCGACTGCCTGATGATAGTAGTCCAGCTAGGGTGTTATCACGAAACGTCCTATTGCTGGGAATGAGGGCATATGCTACACATATGGAAAAAAAAAAAAAAAAAAAGAAAATGAAAAAGAGTTAGATAGGTATTAATGTATTTGATCTCACCTCATGACGCTTGCAAGATAGTCGATTTTGGCAATGAGTTCGGATATGTTAGTATTCTATGGAAAAAAAAATAGAATATGGTTGAAAATTTAGTTATCTTCTGACTATCCCCAGTATAAACTGAATGATATGCTTTAGGGATTATCCTAATAAGTACACGGGAGGACGTTGTGTGGAGCTCATATCGCCTATACCTAGGAAAGTCATTAGGACCTGTCTCGAATGGATATTTGTGCGTTTGCTTGAATTATTCAAGAGAGGATAGTGGAAATTGAAAAGGCTTGTCACACACACACTCGTTATACATTTATATTGAGGTTAACGCCTGGTTGTAATTCTAATGGTTGCAAAGATCTCGGTTGTCCCTTATATCTTATATCTTCATGAATTTATCTCTCATTCAATTTGTTTTATCGCTTGTTTTGCTCGAGGACGACCAAAAGCTAAGTGGGGAGTTGTGATGAGAGACAAATTAATGATCATTATTACGACATTTTACCCCAATATTGATACCACTTTGAGCATTATTGTACCAATTTAAGTCAATAATTACTTAATTTTATCCAAATATATAAATCGTGGTTATTATATAAATTATCGTATTTTTATAAGTATTTATAAGTTTTGTACCGGTTTAGTAACCGGAGTGTCGTGTCGGATTTACGTTTGGTATTTTGGTGGTTTATTGCAGAATTATAGGTTGACCAAAATCCCGAGTAATGACACGTTTTGAGGCCTAAAAGAGGTATTTTTAGGGATATAAGAGTGTGCCACTAACTTAAGTGGTCAAGTGGCTCAGTGGTTAGTGGTACCACTAACGAATTATATATTCGACGAACAAATGGCTCATTAAAACGGCATTTTCTGAAGAAGTGTCCTTAATGAAAGTTGTAGATCTTTGAAAGATCTTTCCAACGCATTTTGAATCACGTCAATCGGACTTCTACAACTCAAGTATCATTAAGTCAAGTGGTCAATTGGTCAATCGATTCGATTTAGTGGAAATCGAGAAATATCTTCGACAAACGAATGGCCCATCAAAAAGACATTTTCTGAAGAAGAGTCCTTCATGAAAGTTGTAGATCATTCAACGAGCTTTCCAATGCCTCTTAAATCATGTCATTTAGAGATCTAGAACTCAAGATATGAATTTTAGAAGTTTTATTCCAAAATATAAATTTTTATCCGAAAATTGGGGGATGAATGTAATGATTAGCCCGGCCCGGTCCGGCCATTTCCCGGCCCAGTCCGCCCCCCCCCCCCCCCCCCTTTTTGCAGCCTATATATACATGTCTAATTAGAATAAAGGAGCTGCCCCTTTTTCCTCCTTCTCTCGTTCTTTCTTTCTTTCCTTTTTATTTTGTACACACTTTTTATATATATAGATATATCTATATATATACACACACACACGTCCCAAAATATATATACACATCCATATATATATATTTCATCTATCTTCTTTTATTTTTTTTGGGCCCGTATGTATACATATGTCTATGTATGTATATATATGTTTTTATAAATAAAAGTAGTACCGTCAGTAATGCTTTCGAGAGGATTATCCGAGAAAGTTATAGTGAAGAAGTTGTTATTTTCGAGGATACGGCTTTGATCCGCAATAATCGGGTAATTTTATCAAGTTATTACTTTTGTTGTTTATTTATATATATATATATTATATCTATCATTATGTTAAGCTAAAAATATATCTTGCCAAGATATGAATCTGAATTAGTTAATCTTTTTGGTAAAATGAATGATCGACTCTGGTAATAATGATTAAAACCAATTATAATGAATCTCTTTCTATTTGCATTTAATGAAAGTAAAAATTGAATTAGCCACTCGATTTTTACTAGAAACGTAATCTAATGAATTGACAACTCGCGATTAAAATACGAGATCGTAATAGAAAGACCGGAGGGTAAAATTGGCCGAGTGAAAACGTGACAACGGAATCCGATTTCCTACCCGGGGGCAGATTTATCTTGGGAGAGATAAATCTTATTAAAATTGTGCTCACGATATTATTACGTTAAAATCACCCGTTTAATGAATCAATCTTAAAATTGGCCGAATGACAAAACGGGAGTGACCCATTCTTAAGATGACATTGGACGGATGACTAGACGTATGACAATTTCATACGCTCGTGTGAGGAGGAGTTGTCTAGCTTAGAGTACACCGGTTCATACATAATTTACCTCCTTGCATCAAGGAAAAGATCCGTCTCATTCAATTGGACTACAAAAAGATATGATTGGTAGATCCAAAAATATATATATTATCTATTTTTATATTTATATATTTATTTTCGCTTTACTAACAATCTAACTAATCTAACTATCTAACCCGAGAAAATGGTAAAAACTCGCGACTTAGATCGAGTTATCACTTGGTGACTTTGAATTCGATTTGTTGATCCTATAATTTGACCCGGTACACCGCCGGTAAGGTTGATAGTGTAGTCCGTCATGGACTCATGGATTTATATGATATTGGAGTTCGGAGTTGAGATATGTTGATCACAGTGTTGGTGATGACATGGTTTTGATGAGGAGATACACATGATGATTATGTTCACTAGTATTTTTCTCTTCTCTAGTTCCCAAAAATTCCTTTCGGTTAACCCTGTCCCGAGCTTAACGTTATAACCCTTCAAGTCCTACTGGACCGTGTTTAGCTTTGGTTGGTCCCGATTAGTGGAGATGTTACTAATGTGAGCTTTAGCGTGGTCGCAATAGCTAGGCATCTATAATCTAAACCGGTGAATTTGGTTTATGACTTTGAAGCTATGTCACAAACACTTTCCGTTTGTCTGATAATGATTGAGTCAAGATGTTTGCATTCACTACTTTACTTATATTTTACCTTGACGATGTGAGTGGTTTTATATGCATTTGTCTCGTTGATCCCTTGGTCTCCTTTAATACGCCTGTTTACTCGAGGACGAGCAAAGCTAAGTGTGGGGTGGTTGATGGGAGTCAACTTCACTGCACTTTTATATGTGATCTAGCCCCCGTTTATCACTTTATTGGCATGTTCTGGGTAGATATAGACCATTTCGAGAGTAATATCGAGAGTTATATGCATGGGGAGTTAAATTGTCACATCGATAGTAAACTCCGCCTTTTTGACGATATTTACTTCTTTTCCGAACACTTTTGTCTTGCGGAATTACGCGTGGTGTTTTGTTCGTATATGTTATTGCAGGACATAGGTGACTCGAGGGCCCGGAAGGCGATATTTTGGAGTGAGAAACATGTTCGAGGCACGAAAGTAGCATTGAAGTGGAAAAAATGCAAGTTTGGAAGGAAATTGGGTTGAACGAGCGTTTGGCTTACCCCAAACGAGCATTTGGGTTACCCCAAACGAGCATTTGTGGCGAGCTCTAGTTAAATAATGTGATATCATCATAAACTGGCGTTTGTCCAGTTCAAACGAGCGTCTGTCAAGTTAGCATTTGATACTGAAAGTTGGGTTAGAAGACAAACGAGCGGCCAAATTACCCCCAAACTGGCGTTTGGATGGGTTCAGCCCGAATTCTGAGCTCATATTCAGCAAACGGGCGTTCAAGACAATTCAAACGGGCGTTTTCCCTCAAGACATGATCCATCAACCGAGCGTTCAAAGAAGACAAACGCTGGTTCACTAAAGAACAAGCCCTAATCAAGAATCAGATTTCCAGGCAAACGGGCGTTCACCATGAGGCAAACGGGCGTTTGCCCTCGACAGCAGCAGATTTTGACCTAGCACTATAAATACGCAGCCCTACTCTTTCATACGGCCGTTTTTATACCTTAGGCATATTTGGGCGATTTTGGTGCGGTATTAGTGTAGGTTGATCATACTTTGATCCTTTGGTTCCTTAGTTCACATCCTTTGATTCTACACACTTTCTATAGCTTAGATTTACGTTTCAAGATCAAAGATTCGACTTTTTAGAGCAATTATTTCTTCAATACTTTGTGGATCAGATTTTGTCAGATTATATGGTAATGAATTATTCTTCTTTTATTATTTCTAGCATTATTTCCATTCTTATTTCGTTTATTAGTATAATCATGAGTAGCTAATTAGTTGTGTAGCCGAATTATGTGAAAGCGAGTGAAAACCCTAAGGGGACGAGATTGGGAGTTGTGTAGTGCGTAATTGAATGTTTTAATGATTAATCCACGTCCTAAAACTTATTATAACATCTTTGAATTAGATTGATCACCTAGTTCACTATCACACACATCGAACTTATACATGTATTTTGCGGTGAGATGTGGGAAAAGGGGTTTTGGGATCGTTGCGTAGATTCGGCCTAGTTGTTAGGACCGTTTCCAATACAGAGGTTTGTCATCGTTGTTCGAGCAACTCTAGACCTTAATCATGTTAGGATAATCGGTTTTCTAAAGGGAGAGTCGGTTAGCTTCGCATAGGGTGGTTAGATCGAGTTGTTCAGTAGTCACTAGAATTAGGAGTTGGCACCCGTGGATGTCGTTAAACTATTTAGATAGGTCGGACGGTTAAAACACGCTCCCTATTAAGTCCTTCCTAATGGGTAAAAGTAGCTCGTGGGATCATAGTTCGGCTATACCCGTTAATCCTTAGTTAAACACCGTTCGTATAATTGTTTATTTCTGCACTAGTATAGACCTTTCAACCTTTGATTGACCTGAACTGAGTTACACGTCAGCTTTGGTACTTAGACATTACTCCTTGTGGATTCGACCTTGTGACCACTATACTCCCGTTGACCCGATACCCTGTCGGTGAAAGTTAGCGGTTAAGTATTTTGCTATCAGTGGCGATTTCCAGAAATTTTTTATACGACGCATTTAAATTTAAGCATCGTTTATTAATAAATAAATTTTTTGTTGTCTTTGTCTTATTTTATGGCTTTTTTTTGTGATATATAAATAGTAGCTTTATCAACGTGTTGCTAGTTTTCTTCTAAAAAGAATAAAAGGAAAATAATTGTATTGTCATGTATTTTTGGTATAATAATATATAATTCTCAATTGGTGGATTAATCAATGTGTATATTAATTTTGGCAATCATATTCGTATTAATGTAATTAAAAAAACCATCATAATTGTTAAAATTAAATAGATTACATTTTACATGATTGTGTAGTTATGTTAATCACTTACATGGTGCGCATATATGATCTTTATTTTGATATGGAGTGATAATTTTTATACGTTGCTTTATAATTTAGCAATATATTTCCCACTATAAAGTTGACATTGTATGAAAAAAAGCATGATATTGCCATATCATTTAGTTAATTGGATTGATATTAATTAACCATAACTTTACAATAATTGCATGATTATTACTTTAATTAATGCATTTATTGTATTTTTGACAACCGTGTCTGCATTGATTTTAATAAATAAAATCATATTTATTCATTCAATGAAAAGATTTTATTTTGCATGATTAATAGTAAGAGTAATAATAATCATTAATGTGATTATTTATAGTTAATGTTTATTACAAAGAAAATATTCAACGTGCGGATTTTGGAAAATTAATACCATGTATATGGTCTTTGATTGTAAGTTACATTCGCTCTGAATTGATTTTGTCTTGTTCCATTTAAAGTTTGTGGTCAAATTATGGTAAAACAAAATATGACAATAGGTTTACGCATCATTAGTGAATGTAATATTTACTTATCATAGTTAACAACATAATTTATCATGGTAATGAATGATTTGTTATTTGATTATATTAGAATACATAATAAATGAATCCTTATATTATGTTATATGAGTGGTGAATTATATTGAATGTATGATGCACATATTTTATTTTGACAACTGTTTTTGATGAAATAACTTTATTCTTGATTTATTAAAGAAGAATTGAAAAAAAAAAAATATAAGATCGATTAATGATGATGACAATGTTGATATCATCAATAGTGCGAGAACGCACATTATATAGAGAAATAAATAGATTTCTCAAGAGAAAAATACGGGAGATTGAAAGGTTAAATGTAATATGTGCAAGTGCTATATAAATATAAGGCTTTAAAAGAGCCATGAACATTGTTCAAAATTAATCACTATGCTCCCCCGAGTCTCGAATACATTTTATTGAGTTTTAAAGATATCCATAAAATTGGATATTATACCGAGACTGAAATACTTGCATAAAATACTATTTTCCCGATAAAATGTGTGTATAAGCAATATGTTTGGAAATGATGAGAGAAGTCCATTCCGAGAAGAGAATGCGACTGATAATGTATGCATTATTAGAACAATGATATATGTTTCATATAATACAAGATTCATCATTCCGTTCCATGAAATGAACGTGCATAAATGAAATTCTTCTGGATATATTAATTACTATGGGTAGTACCATATGTTTATGAGAAATTTATCATGATAAAAAGAATCCCACCAAAAGGGTTGGCGATTATAGAACATTGGAACAACCCGGTATACAATAATGAGATAACGGATGAAGTAATTGGCCGTTAAGATATTAGTCTCTAGAAGATATTATCTGAATTCCCCGTTATTAAAATATCAAAGAAATTTGTTGATACTCGCATAAGAGGATCTCACATTAAATTGTAGAATCCGTTACAGCTTATTGCAAATATTATGGATATCGATTATGATAGAAGTATTGTCCGAGATTAACGGAAGGAAAAATCAATGTAATAAATTATATCTCGCGTCAAACATTATAATACATATGAACTTGAAGTTCATATTTGGATAGTCGTGATTGAATCATATAATACACATATAGTGTTGACACAATTACCAGGAGAATTAAGAGCTCTAAAAAGAGTTATTAATTATGAATGTTCTTGTAATATAGAATCCTGAAAAGACATGTACTAAAATAGCTATATAGCATATTAATATATGGGACACAATAAGCACGGTCAGCCTCATGAGGGAGAGAAAATGAACATGAAGTTCATTATATTATGTTGTTTTATCGAAACCCCCAAAAAAATGTGAAAAGCAATTTGAATGATTCTTAAAGAATCTGAAATGACATAATGCTATGTTGATATTCACTCTAAACTCATAAAGCAAATGATATATATATTTTTCCAAAAGATATAAATCTCATAGATATGAGATAGTTAATTAAATAAATTTTATTATCATTGGAAACAAAAGTGAAATAACAATTGATCATGAGGTTGATTTAACGAAATCATTGTGTTTCGAAATGTGTAAATTGCTGCAGCGAATAGTAGAGCATCAGTTTACAGTTCGGTGCAATTACTATATGTTTGATGAACATCATATCTTGGCATTAGGAGGAGATAAAGGAAACATCATCTTAGAATAAGGAATGCCGAGAAATCTAACAACATAAATGATTTTCAGTATCTAGAAATAATTATACTTGTAGTATTTTGCAAGTTAGCTGTTAGATGTCTTTATTGAAAATAAAGGAGTGACGCTTTATAAAATGCACCAAAGAAAATATGATTGATGATATTTCTCTACGCAAGAAGCGTAGAAAACCGATCGGTGTTAAAGATAAAAATCCACAGAAAATGGATTCATATTCAAATATTCAATCACTCATTAAATCTCGTAAAGAGATTTCGTCTTGAAGAAGAAAACCCCGAAACAAAAACGTGCATCAAATGATTAAATATTGGGGTTGTGGAACAACCAATCCATACATTGATAAGGATATGGTTTATGCAAATATCGAATTAGCAATAAATTTCATGGGAGAAGTTTACAATAAAATATTATAATCGTCGACGACATATTTGCCTCATAATTTGCCAATAATCTAGATCCAAAACCCAACTCAGTTGTAGAGTGCCGGAAGTACATAGACTGGGTAAAAATGAAATAAACAAGATGCTTGAATTGAAAATTGGGTTATGTAGTGACTAAATATTGATTGTGATAAATTATATTCTCCTTATACTAATAACATTATGTTTAATGATTCTGGCAACAACTATGAGCTTTATATGACGTCATGATTACATATTTATAGGTCATTAGACGTAAACATTTATATGAAAATCTCTGATGGATTTCAGTAATGAAAATCGTAACATGCATATTGTTAAGTTGTAAATGCCATCAACGTTCATGTTGAATGTAATATGACCAGTTGAGTAGATTTCTATTAAGGAATGAATATGTAAATAATAAATGGTTAATGTCATGAATTTTAGATCATTACGATGCATGATAGTGAAAATATATGCATGTAAATTGCGATTATATTACTTACCTCATTGTTTTGATAATTACAGTGTTGATTGTGTTGCATGTGTTACACAAGAGAGTAGTGGTATGACACTTATTAGCCCAAACATTGGATTATCTACATGAACCCTAGAAGAGAGTTGATATACAAAAGGTATTCTATAGTGACAATTTGTCAGATTTGTTCACTAAGATTATTCCTACATCTGCTTTGGAATAAAGGTGTTTATACTACCGGAATGCATACGCGTTGTCGTTGCGAATCAAAAATTTTAAGTATTTGGTGTTTATACTTTTTACCGAGATATGGTTTTCTTAGTTAAAGGTTTTTGAGCGATCATTGCAACACATGGATACGCATTGACATGAACTATTTAGCTTGTTTAGAGCAACCGTAGTAAGAGCGAGTAACTTCGGGAGAAACTATGTGGAGAAAGATTTTAAATGTAGAAGGATTTGAGATAATTAATGTGATGTTGTAATGGTGAAAATATATAAGGATTGTAGAGGATTAATTTCCCTTTAGATGTTGTAATGAGATAAATTTTTGACTCTATTGATTAAAATAATATTAAACATTAATGGCATGAACTTTTTCTTAAAAGAAGGGGTTTGGTGTGTTATTTGAGAGAAGGTTTTTCTCAAAAGAGATAATGAGTTAGAGATATTCTTAAAAAATCTCTCCAAAACAATGCCATTATTCTGTCGCCGAAATTAATATTATCTATTCGCAAATTTTGCTAAAAGATACGCATTAGGGTTCTAAGGAATGAGTGGAGAACTTGTTTTTTTTTATTTAATTATTTGTAATGTAGAAGATAAGAGCAACCCTAATAGAGACAAAGTGGAGAGATTCTTACCCACTTTGTCAGAATAGAATACCAAATAGTTTAAAATGTAAATTAATAGATACAAAATAGAGAACTTTTTTGGAAGATTGTCTTTTATCTTCTCTGCTTTTAGATCATCATACAGATAATACTCTCTTAAAAAAACAATATCAAACTAAACTGAAAAAATAAATACATAGCCTTAAAAAATAGATTATATTAATAAAAAAACAGTCACATGTATAAGGAGAAAAATATCATTAGATTAAAGTTTAATATTATTTGAGATATTTTATGGTGTAACAATTGTATTAAAGTTTGTATCAAATGATATATATTAAAACATTTTATTTTTACTCTATTTCACATAATACATTTTTATCGTATATGAGATATTAGAAATTAATTGTTGTAATATACGACACTTGATACAATCTTTCACAAGGGTTGTATGGTAATTTTTTTCATTTTATTTTAAACAATATCCCAAAATATTTATCACCACTACAACATCTAATCACACACATATTATCCCCACAATCCTTCTACATTTTTTCTCCACTCACCTTCTTCCACCTCATCAATTTGTCACCATAGAATATGCAATTTCTCCCCCTGCCCATTTCTCTCCCCCTGCCCATTATCTCGAAAAATGGCTGCATAAATCTCTACAATCCTTTTATATTTATCACAATTACAACATTACATCACACAATAATTTTTCTACAATCATTCTATATTTATCTTTTATACGTCATCCCAACATCAACTATCAAAGATCACCATTAGTGTTGCTCTTAGTTTTTTTTTTCACTAGATTTTTTATAGCAAAGTTAATAGTATATGACACATATGTTATGCAACTACGATCGAGAAAATCAATTGAGCCTATTTATTCATTGAGACATTGTCTATATGGGAATGAAAATCATTCAAGTGTATTATATGAAGATAATGCATCTTACATATCTCAATTGAATTAGGATTAATAAAACATATTTCACCCAAGTTCTTCTTTACTCATGATTTGCAAACGAATGGAAATATTGATGTGCAACAGATCTGGTCAACCGATTATCTGACTGATTTATTTATCAAGACATTGCCGACTGCAACATTTAAAAGACTATTGAAGATCATTGAGATGCGACGCTTAAAAATTCCAAATTGATGCTTTGTTTAAGAAGTGTAAATCAAACACATATAAATATTTTTTTTTCTTAACTAAGATTTTTTCCTAATGAATTTTTTCATTAAATATGTACTAATATGTGGCTGGTTTTTTTAATGAGGCATATCATATCTGTTGTACGTTGAATAATAAATATTCAAGGGAGAGTGTTATGAAATAATATCATTGATGAGTTATCTATTATTCTGATTGATTTACGTAGATTTCAGATTCATTTAAAATTATTGTATTCATATTATAATTTCTACTATAAATACTTCATTTATCACTGGAATAATAAGCAATTTTCTTTCTTCTTTGCACTGTATTTCGGTATTTCCTGTTGTTCTTTCTCTATTATTTTATTAGTTTTATACCACACATTTCCTTTTGACACGTTTTTCATCAATATTTATTACAAAGCTACTCCAATTACAAGACTTCAACTAATTTCTGAACTACACATGCTCTCAATAATAAGGAGACTATCAATTTCTTCATCATCATCAATCCCCTGTTCTTTAATTCAACATTCAAGAATCATCCTCACCAAACTCCGAATGGATTCATCCCCATCATCATTATCACCATCACCCAATTACTCTATTTCCCAAAGATTAATGGCATTGACCCACCAATTGCGTTCTTACAAACCACCTTCATTACCAGACGATGACGAAATCGAAGAGGGAAAACTTCAAGAATCCGCCGGAAAAGTCGTATCGCAAGTGGGTTTTGCTGAATCTGTAACCCCAGTTAGCCAACAGTCTTCAGAAAGATTTAAACCTAAAAAAGCTGCTGTCTTGATTTGCTTATTTGAAGGAGATGATGGAGAGTTGCGTGTGATTCTTACTAAAAGGTCTTCTCAGCTTTCTACTCATTCTGGTTAGTTAATTAATTCATTTTTTTCTTGTCTCCATTGTGTTTGTGATCTGCATTTTGTTGCAATTTTGCTTAAAATTGGGTGTTTTGATTAGAAATTAAGCTAATTAACACTTAATTATACAGTCAAGACTGAGTCTTTGAGATGATAAGCTATGGATTTTAATACTTTTATTTCATGTTGCTGTTTTAGTTCATGTGTATGCTTTAAGAAAAACAAGAAAGAATAAATGTATAGCTGCAAATGGGCTCAAAGAATTTCAGTTTAATAATGACATCTTAATGTATAGCCGCAAATATGCAAAAGAGCTCACAGAATTTCAGTATTATAATGATATTTTAATGTATTGCTGCAAAATGTTCAGTGATTTCGCATTTGCTGGTTGATAATTGAAAAAATAATAATAGAAATAGTGGCTTAGTGTAAGGTTGATAGAGTGTACCCGTGGCATAATCCTAGCTAGCCACTCTAGATTCTGTTGAATTGATGTTTGTACCCGTTGCTATATGTATGCACATTGTACTGAGAACAATCTATGAAAAATCTATCAATAAAACATTCTCCTTCTTCACTATCTTCACCTCCTACAATGGAGATTTACTTCGTTTAATACTTTCCGTTTATAAACTTGGTATCGGAGCTATTAGATCGGTGCTATGAGCTCTGGGACCTCATCTCCGATCACTCCGGTGGAAGCCACAGCAAACACTGCTGCTGTGAGCTCAGTTACTGTATTTCCAACCGTTACAGCCACAACGGTCACCGGAGGAACTTCAGATGCAGCTGCTCAACTCAGACCTCCGATCACACAACAACCATACCCTGGATTTCTCTTTACTTTCACAGGATTTCTCAAGTGGATTTCCGTTTAGTCATATCACAGGGTCTATGATACCACCATTTCCAACTACAACAGCTGCTTCACCGTTCAGATCTCCTTCTCGGAGTTCACTCCTACCTGGATCCCCTTTCCATGGACACCTCAGTCAGACATGCAATGTCAAACTAACAAGAGATAACTGTCTTCTCTGGAGGTACACCATCCTACCCATTGTTCGTGGCCATAAATTGGAAGGATATATGTTTGGTACAAGCACAGGCCATCTAATTTAGGTATGTACTCCTCCATTCCTAATCCTGCTGTAGAAGAATGGGATGCCACTGATCAACTGTTATATGGTTGGCTTTTGAGTTCTATAACTGAACAAGTGTTGATAGAAATCATGGGTTGTGAAACCTCACATGAAATTTGGTCTACTCTTGAGGTTTTGTTCAACAATCAGTCCGAGGCTAGGATGTTAGAGTACAAAAATGATCTAGGTCTGATAAAGGGTCAAAGAGCATGAGTGATTATCTTGCTCAAATGAAGTCTTACAGTGATAAATTGGCAGAAGCAGGGTATCCCATATCTAAGTTAGAACTGATTTTGGCAGCCTTATGAGGCCTAGACAAAGACTATGAAGTAGTGGAAACAGGATTAACCCTCATGGCACAAGCCTCCATGCCATTAAGGTATTGGTGGCATGGTTTCCAAGCTGCTGTTTCCTTGATCAATTGCCTTCCTACCCCTGTTTTACATAACAAATCTCCTGTTGAGTCTTTACTCCAGAAAAGACCTAACTACAAACACTTTAAAACCTTTGGTTGTGCTGTTTATCTTAATCTCAGACCCTATCAAACCCATAAAATTCAGTTTCACACAAAAAGATGTGTTAATCTTGGTCTTAGTGACTGTCACAAGGGTTTTAAGTGCTTGGATGAAAGTGGAAAAATCTATATATCTGCTAATGTTGTTTTTGATGAAAGATTGTTTCCCTTTGCTCATGGATTCACACAGGGCCCCTCTAGGGAAGTTGTTACTGATTCCTTAGCTACTTTACCCTTCTTGACTCTTTCATCCACTCAGGAAGAGGGGCAGACCGGTATCCTGAGGGTTGCACCTACTGAGAATGTCATTGTTCCAAATAACACAAATAATCAGGTACTACTGCATCTTCTATTTCCAGCACTGCCACTTCTCCCATACATATTCATACACCGTGCACATCATCAAGTGCATCAAGGCAGGGCGGAGATCCCGGATGAGGGGGCATCGAGTGTAAATTTCTAGCAAAAAAAATACACAACATACATAATAGTGTATTTTTCGGAAAGGTGACCCCCCTATTCAAAGGGTAGATCCGCCCCCGCATCAAGGTCAGCTCCACACAAACGAACAAACACCTGTCTTAGATGATCATATTGTGCAGGATCAATTTGAGTCTGACACAGAACAAACCGTAGCCCCTACACCTCCACAAACTAAAACACGTCATATGCAAACTAGGTCAAAGAGTGGGATTTTTAAACCTAAAATCTACTCTGCTGCTATTACCAGTGCTCACTCCTTTACCACGGAACCAAATAGTGTGTCAGAAGCTTTAGAACATGATGAATGGAAGCATGCTATGGGTGAGGAATTCAGAGCCCTTATGCATAACGATACTTGGGAACTGGTAAAATTGCCTGCTGGAAAATCTGTAGTTGGAAATAAATGGATATACAAGATCAAGTTGAAACCTGATGGCTCAGTATTGAAGTACAAAGCCAGATTAGTGGCTAAGGGATACAGTCAACATCGTGGGGTTGATTATACTGAAACTTTTAGTCCTGTAGCTAAGTCCTCAACTATAATGGTTATTCTAACTTTGGCCGTCTCTTTTGATTGGCCTGTGAATCAAATTGACATTAATAATGCTTTTCTTAATGGACCCTTGCAAGAACCTGTTTACATGGAGCAACCTGAAGGTTTCATTGATCCTTCAAAACCACAACATGTGTGCAAGTTAAAGAAGGATCTCTATGGACTTAAACAAGCCCCAAGGGCTTGGTTTGATGCTCTGAGATCTCAAATGTTAGAGTGGGGGTTTGTTCAGTCAACATCAGACGACTCTTTGTTTATGTTTGGACTACATAATCAAGTCCTTTTGCTGCTGGTTTATGTTGATGACATCCTGGTAACATGGAATTCCTCATCTCTGATTAAGAAATTTATCAAACTGCTGGATTCCAGATTCTCTTCAAAGGATTTGGGGCAGGTGTCTCATTTCCTAGGAATGCAGGTGTCAAGAGACTCAACTAGAATCTACTTGAACCAGTCTTATTATGCCTCACAACTTCTCAAGAGGTTGAACATGCAGCACCTTAAATCTTGACCTACTCCTATGGTGCTAGTAAACAACTTGTTCCCAAACGAGGGGAGCCCTTTGCTAATCCTAGTATTTACAGAAGTGCAATAGGAGCTTTGCAGTACCTAACGTTTACTAGACCAGACATTGTCTACACAGTGAATGTTCCGAGTCAGTTTATGCAAGATCCTTACACCAGTCATTGGCAGGCACTCAAAAGGCTCCTTAGATTTGTACAAGGCACTTTGTCTCATGGTTTACACTTCATTCCCAGCAAAGTTTTGAACCTGCACTTGCATGGTTTTACTGATGCAAACTGCGCAGCTTGTCCTATTGATAGAAAATCCACAGGAGGGTATTGTGTTTATCTTGGAGAGTCACTGATCACTTGGAGTTCTAAGAAGCAGTCAGTTGTTGCAAGATCCAGCTGTGAGTCTGAATATAGGGCATTAGCCAACTTGGGTGCAGAAGTGCAATGGATAGTACAACTGCTAAAAGAAATGCAGTTCAAACTTTCTTCTGTTCCAACACTGTGGTGTGATAATACAGGGGCAACTAGTTTAGCACAAAATCCTGTATATCATGCTAGAACAAAGCATATCGAAATGCATGTACACTTCATCAGAAATATGGTCCTTGAGAAGAAAATCAAAGTCTGCTATATCCCTTCCAGTGAGCAGGTAGCTGATATCTTTACAAAGCCACTGTCTATTTCTGGATTCAACAAGTTCAAAGGGAAACTCAATGTAGTGGATTCATATTTTCGTTTGAGAGGGGTTGAAAATAATAATAATAGAAATAGTGGCTAAGTGTAAGGTTGATAGAGTGTACGCGTGGCATAATCCTAGCTAGCCACTCTAGATTCTGTTGCATTGATGTCTGTACCCATTGCTATATGTATGCACATTGTACTGAGAACAAGATCTATGAAAAATCTATCGAGAAAACATTCTCCTTCTTCACTATCTTCATCTCCTACAATGGAGATTTACTTCGTTTAATAATTTCTGTTTCTAAACTATAATACACAAGTATCCTCAACAAGAAATAAAGTATTAACCAGATGATTCCCGGGGTTTCCGAGCTTTTGGAAGAGTTTTTGAGCCTCCAAATGATGGATAAATGTAAGTATATTCTCGCAGGGAAGCTGAATTGCTCTCAAGTGAATGCCTACGCACCCTAAACTTTAAGGGATCAAGCTTATGTAGTTGTTAGTTAAGAGTTTAAAGTGCGTCCCCTAGCTCGTATATTGAGATAGGACGTCGTTATTGGCGACGTAGGAATACTGAAAAAGCTGTCATCCTAGTGAAGCGGTTGAGCTTTTTCAGATTTCGGGATCCTGTGTTTTGTATGGCGCAACTTTCCTGGGCCTCGACTTGGAGCCAAAAGGCCTTGACGGCAAGAATGGCTCTGCGTTTCTTATTCGAGGCCTAGGGGCCTAAAGTCATAATCACTAGAGTTAGTCATATCTAGGTTGCACAGTTATGGATATGCTTGTGCGAATACTTGGATACGGGATGCGTGGGTGTATGGCTCTTGATAACTAAAGGATCCCGGTGCTTAGGGTATACATGTAAATATGAAAAATATAAGGACCAAGTTGTTCATAATAAATAAAAAAAGTAAGGACCAATCTATGAATATTAAAGATTGATTTCTAGTAGGTTTTCCTTCATTGTGGACAGTTTTTCAGTAAACTTTTCTGGTGGCTTTTCTTTATTTTCAGCCGGTTCCTTCATTTCACGTATCTGAGTTATGAATATGTATTTTCGGATCCCATTAGCAACTTTAAAACATTGAAAATTCGCCTATACATTTATCGTATAAGTATCGTATCTATGCATTCTCGTGCTCTTGTTTGTCTATTACACGGATTTTGTAAATATTGTTAGTTGAAAGAAATTGGTGTTTCGGGTGAAGGTGAAGTATCTTTGCCCGGTGGAAAAGCAGAGGAGACGGATTTAAGTGATGCCGCGACTGCCACTCGTGAAGCAAACGAGGAGATCGGACTGGATCCGTCCCTCGTGACCATTGTTACTGTTCTTGAGCCATTCTTGTCAAAGGTATATATATCATCTTTGAGTCTATTCTAGATACTTAAGATACATACCTGAGGGCGAACTTGTAATTCGTATGGATACTTTTGTCTGGTTGTGTGTCATGTATTCGATAGGTATCTGACATAGATATGCACTAGATACTCTGGATACACACCTGAGGGCGAATTCGTAATTTTTAAAAGTTAGAGAACCATGTCGAAAATTGACTAAAAACCGCTGGATAATGAATGAAAAACCACTCAAAATAAAGAGAACCAATAAAAATTGATGTATTCTCTATGTTTTAATACTTATTATTTAGTTCTTATAGTTTTATTGTGTACAATTCAGTCCATATACTTTTATTATTCACTCATTGGTCCTTGTACAATTCGGTCATATACTTATTTTGGGGAAATGACACTTTTGGTCTCTCATGTTTCCTTATTTTCTCAAAACTAGCCTCTATCTTTCACTGTTACGATAAACACTCCTATGTATTCGTTTTTGTTACGATAAACACCCTTATGTTTCATTGTTACGATAAACACTCCTATGTATTGTTTTTGTTATGATAAACACCCTTATGTATGTGTTTTTGTTACAATAAACACCCCGTTAGTTGTCTTATAATTGTAACAAAAAGTCAAAAACACATACATCGAGGCGTTTATCGTAACAAAAAACAATACATAGGGGTATTTATCGTAACAAAAACGAATACATAGGGGTGTTTATCGTAACAATGAAAAACATAGGCTAGTTTTGAGAAAATAAAGAAACATAGGAGACTAAAAGTGTCATTATCCCTACTTACTTATTCATATGCCTTTTGATCCCCCGTATTTACGTATCTGTACCCACTCTCACGTATCCGTACCCGTACAATTTTGTAGCTTTACTGACATGTAATACTATGTGTTTTTGCAGCATCTACTTAGAGTAATACCTGTTATAGGCATACTGAACAACAGAAATGAATTCAAACCAGCACCAAATGCAGCAGAAGTTGAAGCGATTTTCGATGCTCCTTTGGAAATGTTTATCAAGGTTTTTTTTTTCACTACAAAACATTTCCTTCATCACCTTTTTTGCACTTTATTCTCTACTAGTTTGCATGAGTACAAATATACGGTTGCATATACGGATACGTGGGTGCGAGATTAATACGCATGTGGAGGGGATATATTAAAAAGGTCGTTGTTATTGGCACCATATTGAATCTACCATAGCAACACACTTTTGGACAAGAATCGACTTTACAAAGGTTGAAAATGGGACATTCGCCCTCTGCAAAGTCGAATTTTGAGCTTTACTTTCGATTTTCTAAAGGTCGAATGTCACTATGTTGTGCCTCGAAAATAGAAAGATTCATTGTGGTGCCAATAATATTCGACTATGGTGCCATTGAAAATGGCATTTGTAAGATGCACGACAACAAATATACCGCATGTTCCTCGTATCTAGAACTAATGTCGAAAAATCTGCAAAAAAATTTCAGGACGAGAACAGAAGGTCGGAAGAGAGAGAATTTCTGGGAAACGATTATTTGATCCATTATTTCGACTATGAACAAGATGGTAAAAAGTATGTGATATGGGGTTTAACTGCTGGAATACTTGTGAAAGCTGCATCAGTTGTATACCAAAGGCCACCTGCATTTTTGGAGCAAAATCTTGCATTCAAAGTTCTTAGTGTTGCAGATAAAAATACCATCATGCCTTAGATTGTGTTGGTGGGGGGGGGGGGGGGGGTTGTGATTTGCTCCAATCACTTTACGACATGCTGTTTCATTCTTTTTAAATCTAAACCCATCTTCTCACGGAAATTCTACTGCGAAGACTTCTTAGTACGGATATTTTTATTTGGACCGTAAAACACCCGTGTTTTATAATGTAAATCACTTCTACGTGAATAAACCCGTGTTTTCTAGGGCAAAATGAGGTTATCTGCACGGTGTGTATGATGTACCACCCAAAAATTTCTCCAGAGTTTCACTTGCATCCATTCAAAACATGGTATATGACATGATTTTAGGGTGTTTTGTAGTGGTCTATTTTGTTTATAAACTTATTTATTGTATGTTTAATCGTCACGTGTTGCGTTTTGATCGGATACAATTATAACTTTTCATTAAGGACTCTCTGTAGTAAAATTTCTTTTTTCTGTTTTATGGAAGATGAGACACATGTCATAACCAGTTTCTCACTATCGGTGCACCACATTATTTTCATACAATCGACACTGTAAAATTCGATTCTGGACGTCGATTTTAGAGCCAAAAATCAACTTCACCCAGAGTCAATTCAGGAACAACACTGGGCAGGTCGCATCTTGGCTATAGAATCAACTTTTTAGAGTCGATTCTACGTACATAGATAGTGTGGTATACCGGTAGAGTTATGTGGTGCAAATAAAAACCTCTTAATAAAATATGGTTTTTAATCATATCCTTATTTTTTTTGGGCATATATGGAAATCAAGAGAATATAAGACACTCTGCCTCCTAGAATAAAACTCATTTTAAATTATCAATAGAACATTTATTACTCTTTATTTCATCATCTCCTTACCCTCATTTGGCATATATGGAAATCAAGATGCTCCTGGGTATTTGGCTCAAATGCAATCTATGTTCGTCAAATCCTAGCCCAAGTAGAAAATGAAGCCCACGACTACTGTAACAACATGCTTCCTCCGGAGATTGAACCGAGAAATGTATTGTCGAAACGGGGCTAGGGAGCCTGAATAGCGAAGGCTCGGTGATTCAATCCTTTTCCAAACGCTTGGGACTCCGTTCGGACCCTTCATGGGGAAGCATTATCTATTTACTATGCGATGACCATGGACATCAACTGAGGTGTTTCCAATATCAGTTTTGAAGACGACTCTCTAATTGTTCACAACCGGCTTACCGGAACTTCTGAAGACAGATCAACTCTTGGAAATGTCATGGCAGACTGTCTGTATCCAGTCCTTTGTTTCTCTCATGTTTCTTTTTCTGAGGATCTTTCCTATTGAAAAATTGAATCTGTCCTATTTGAAAATTGAATCGGTCTTATTGAAAATTGAATCTGTTTTTTTTCTGTGGATCTTTCCACCTGCACATGTTGAAACTTGGACTAGCCGTTATGGCCGATTCTCTTATTTTAAATAAAATTCTTTTACCTCTCCAAAAAAAAAAATTACAATTTGAATATGTCACTAATGCCGATCGATTGTGATTCTTCAATATAAGATTATGCTGTCATATATTCAATTTTTTTTCTTTACAAAATCAATAAGCAGAAACGAAAACTAGCATATAATCCTGGCATGTAGCCGAATTTGAGCCTAGGAATCTCCATGAATTCAATTCCTTACATTGATATTCCTATATTCCTATATTTGTTTATATCTATACTCCAAATGTTAATAAATTATTCGCCTTACTTTTTAAAGCCTTCGATATCCGGACCAACGAGCCCGACTAATCCGGAGTTCGCACTGAGTCGTGACTGTAGAATCCGACTCCCTCTCAGGGTATAAAGCCTCTGGTATCCGGAACCAACGGACTCGACTGATTCAGAGTTCGGCTCGGGTCGTACCAGAAGAATCTGACTCTTACTCAGGATCTGATATACGTGACCAACAATCCCGACTAATCCGTGGTTCGGCTCGGGTCGTGAATGCATAGTATGACTCTTATTTAGTAATAAGACTAGGCCAGAAATTCTTTGAACATGACGTCTGAAAATAGAATCGAATCAGTGATCTCGCTATATATTCTCAAATCACCTGCCACTTGAGTCAGACTACTTGATAAATTATTCAACTTATTTGACTTAGGTTAGGCCCAGGCTACCATTTTTTTTTTTAAAAATTTTCTTTTACAACGTTTGGCCAGTACAAAGCTTAGCTTATACTCCAAATTTCAACTGCAATTGATAAGAGAAAAACCCAACAAAAAAATAAATAAATAAAACTAATTCAAGACATCATTTTTTTTCTTCTTTCTTTATACCCAATGGATTCCAACAGTTCATCAAAATCATCCCAGAAGCTATTGAATGTAGCTGAACAGCTTCGTAATTGTAAAGATCCAAGAATTAAGTCAGTTTCTCAAGAAGCAGAGTATGGAAAGATTGAGAATCAAATTAGGAATCAATCTGAAACTGAAAGCAGCAAATCGAATAAAGCTGCGGTTTTGATCTGTCTATTCGAAGGCGAAGATGGTGAGCTCCGTGTGATTCTTACTAAAAGATCTTCAACGCTTTCATCTCATTCAGGTAATCAATATCAAACTGGATCACCTGCTTTCTGATCCCAGCTTCTGTCCAGCTTTTACCGACGTGGCCGAACAGCGGCCACGCAAATGTGTTGTGCTCTCTCTCCGACTCGTGAACGGACGGCTGTGATCTAGCCACGTCCCCAAAGCATGAGAGAAGCCGGGATCTCAATGCCGAGGATCCATAGCCGTCAAATGTGTGTTTCAACTTTGGTTACCTCGAATTTAGCTCTCGTAGTGTGGTGTCACGATAGACTCGATATGAATCCATTAATGACCGTGCAACAGGTTGCACGAATACGGATACGTGGCTACAGATACGGTGATACACTGATATGGGATATGCAGGTGGGGGATTTAAAAAAAATATGAGATACGGGTACGGGGCATTTATGTAAAATATTACTAGTACAAACGAAAGTATTGGTCATCTTCATTTTTGGTAGTATTCCATCGTTTTGAACTTTTCATTCATTATGTAACGGTATTTAGCCACTTTTAAACTCGGTTCTTAATTTCATATATCAAGTTATTAATATGCATACATGAATTTATTTCGGTGGAGTCACCGATGTCTAAAACTATATTTTTCAACAACAAAAAAACGATATAGTTTAACAACAAAGACATTGTTTAACAATAAAATTGTATTGTTCAATATTAGGAAAAAAAATCTCAGATCTCAGTGGGGTTACATGTCCCCTTCTTGATCAATGTAGATCCACTCTAGGCAAAAATGATTCCAGTGTCCAACTTTTGAAAATTACAAATTTGTCCCTAGCTTTGTATCTTTAAGTGTCGGTGTCGAATATGTATCGAATACGAGACACGTTATCAGACACAAGTATCCTTGCATCATAGTCATACGCCTTTTTTTCCCGGACAGAGCACGGTGTTGTGACTGCAGATGATCTGAACTCGTGAGAGGATCTTTGAATCTAGAATCGATCCCCTATGGTGAGAGGACGGTGAGGCGATGTTGTGAATTACTATTACTATAGCGCATTTTGATATACTATCATTAAAACGATTCCGAAGGATCCGACCTCACGTACGTGGAGGGATCCGTGCTCAGGTACTTTACCTAGGAATTCGGATCCTTTCCGGTGAGAGTCGGTGTGCGGTGTCAACCGCTCATTTTTGTCACTTAACAGATCACAACACCGGTTCACTAGTAGACTTGAGTTGATTTATATTTTATTGGATTTAGGTGAAGTTTCATTACCAGGAGGAAAAGTTGATGAAGGTGATGCAAATGAGGTGGAGACTGCATTAAGGGAGGCTAAAGAGGAGATTGGATTGGACCCTTCACTTGTACATGTTGTTTCCATTCTTCAATCCTTCACTAATAAGGTAAATAGCCATAACAATTTTAATTTATGAAATAGACATTCAAATAATTCAGATATATTTAAAACCGTCAAAATCTTTATTCAGATCCGTAAAATATAGAATAAGTAAATTTTACACTATATGTACTGCACAATATACGAATTCTCGATTCAAATCATGTATTGTAGAGATTCTGATGCATTTCAACTATAAATAGGGAAATTTGACATTCGGGAATGTAAAAGTAAAGGTCTTTTCGCACCGACAAATGTCTTAGCAGGCCTAAATTTATTTCCTATTTTACCATCCATTTTCCATTGTTTAACGTGCACATCGATCGATCCTGACCCAATATTAGGTAGAATGTTGGGTTTTTTCATTGAGCAAATTTTGATGAGAAGGTTCACACTGAATTGTCCCAACAAGTATTGAGTCTAGAAAACACTCGTAATCCAACTCAAACTGGATCAGAATAATCATTATTTTATTACCGTTATTCGGTCTAGAAGTTCCAAGGCCTCTATTACAAGACGTAAAAAGCGTGTTGTGGTATTTTGTTGTGACCATTTTCTCGTGATCGATTATTGTGCAATATTAATATATGTACTTGTTTTTTTTTTTTTTCTTGCAGAGGGGAATATCAGTTGTTCCTGTCATTGGCATTTTGCAGGACAAAGAAGCATTTGTTCCTATTGCAAATGCTGCAGAAGTTGAAGAAATATTTGATGCCCCTTTGGAAATGTTTCTTAAGGTTTGTATTAATTTACTCCGTAATAAAATTACGATTTTTACTGTTGATAATTACGTTTTGTGACGTATTTTTATTTGCATAATTTAGGATGAAAATCGAAGAGAAATCGAAAGAGAATGGGAAGGAAGAAAATATTTGCTACATCTCTTTGATTATGAAACTGGAAATGACAACAACAAGAAGTTTGTAATATGGGCTTTAACTGCTGGAATTTTGATTCAAACTGCTTCAATTGTGTACCAAAGGGAACCTGATTTTGTAGAGAGGAGGGCACATTTCTGGGACAGGAATGCACATTATGTTTAAATGGGCAACTTGGTTCACCCAACTATTGTCATGATACATGATTCAGACACAACCGTTGTAACACAACGAGTGCCACAATGTGTATCTACACCGTTGATCATGATAAATATAATTCATTAAGGCTGTTATGAATTGTGTTAAAACTCCCACTTTTTCTGTTCTTTGGAATGGCTCCCCTTTACCTTCCTTTTCTAGTAAAAGAGGCCTTAGACAGGGAGATCCCATATCACCCTATTTGTTTGCTATATATATTGAGTATCTTTCTATTCTGTTGGACCAGGGGGCTAGATCTAATCTTTGGAAAGCTTTTCCCCGTAGTGATCGATGATAAATATAATTCAAAACTTTGGTGATATATCTGGACACACTTTCAACCTTGAGAAATCTAAATTGTACTATAATGATAAGATGGATAGAGATCCGTCGGGTGGATTTCTAACGATCTTGGTTTATCTAGAACTACCAACCTTGGTATGTATCTAGGCATACCTCTGAATACTGAGAGAATTACTAGTAGGACTTTCAACTTCTTAATTGAAAAGGTTCAAAAGAGATTATCTGGTTGGAAAGAGATACTCCTGAATAATGCTGGCAGGGTTACTCTTATCAAATCTGTGACTTCCTCTATATCTGCCTATGTTATGCAAAGTTGTTGGCTGCCCCAGAAAACCTGTGAGGACCTGGACAGGCTCAATAGAAATTTCTTGTGGAAAAGTAATCAAGGCAAAGGAGTTCATCTTTTGAACTGGGATATGGTTACTATACCTAAGTCTTCTGGGGGTTTGGGTATCAGGAAAACCAGGGATAATAATGTTGCCCTTCTTGCCACGGTGGGGTCAGACTTAATCATGGATAATAGAAACCTTTGGTCTTTAGTTCTTGACAAAATTTACCTTAAGGGTTCTGATATCTTCAATGTTAAGGTTAGACTTAATGACTCTCCTTCTTGGAAAGGTTTTGTTAAATCCTTTAGTATGGTTAAGGGGTGTTTTGGTTGGAGGGTAGGTTCTGGGGAGAACATTTCGCTCTGGTTTGATATGTGGATTGGCAATTATACCCTTGATGAAGTTTTGGAAAGTAATATATGTCTGACTGATATGAATATGAAAGTTAGTGATATTATGGATAATGGTAACTGGGAGCTCTCACATATTTCTACAGATGTTCCTGAGAGATATGTGAAAGAAATCCAAGGGAAACCTACTTCTAGATTAACTAACACTCTTGATTGCAGGTTATGGATGGGTAATACTACTGGCAAATACACTGTGGGTTCTGGATACACTGTGGGTTCTGGATGTGCAATGGATAAGCTGGAAGGCCCCCCATTTGGGATGGATCAAAGTTAACACTGATGCTAGCGTGGTTAATGCTGATGTTGATGGCAGAGGTGATATTGCGATTGGAGGGGTGTTCAGAGACTTGGATGGGCTTTGGATTAAAGGTTTCATTGGTTCCATAGGGAGGAACACCATCTATATCGGTGAACTCATGGCAATCAGGGAAGCTATGATGCTTGTGAAAGATGATGGTATACCCGCTTTGAGGGTGGAGTCGGATTCCATGGCTGCTGTTCAGGCAATTAACAACAGGACCACTCTGGCTGAGAGTCATGCTATTATTGTGGACATCTGGAGAATGATGGAAGCGGATTGGGATGTGAAGATTACCTTCAAGCATCGGGAAGGCAATAGAGTTGCTGATCGTCTAGCAAGACACGGCCATAATATGTCAACGGGTATCCAAACCTTAGAAGACCCTCCTAGTGAGGTGGCAACCATTTGGCGGGAGATCTTAAGGGAGTTCATCTCCCAAGGGACTAGCTTCCCTCCCCTTCCTTAGGCCTTAGGCCTCTTCGTGTAACAAAAAAAGATAAATATAATTATGATCAGTGAGTTTACATTAAGAATCAACGGTATAGATATAAATTGTGGCATTCATTGTGTCACAACGGTTGTATCGTATCATTACTTATTCTGATACCCATTGAGACAATAAAATACCATAACAAACCATCTCAAAGTATCTCGAGAGTAGCAAAGGTTTTTAAGCTATGTTTTGCTATGCCTCGTGTTGTTTGCTGTGGGTTGTTGTGTTCGTGTTGTTTGCTATGCTTTGACACACCCCCCACGATACGTACCCTGTTATGTTTTGATATATATATATATATATATATATATATATATATATATAATTCCTATATTGTGCATGTTTATCCATATATCATACATACAGACGTGCATGCATTTCATACATTTTTCTTTTGAATTTTTATTTCTATCATTATCCATATTGTGTTTATGTATTTTATGCATCAAGATTTATATTATAAAAAGTCAACAAAATAAGCTATTAGCCTATTACACTACATTTATTATAACAAATACACAGCCTAATAATATTATAAATACGGCGAAGAAAACAAATATTACATTGAGCCAACAAAATAAGAATAAAATATCCTATATTATCAATTTATTTGATATTAATGTTTAATTTATTCTATTAAATATTTTATGAATGATCAATCATAAAATGTAGATGGAAACAGAATGGTGAGTGAATTTTTGGTTCTAAATACCCATGGATCATACAACGGTTAAGTTCCAACAAAATGTGAGATTGATCAAGTTGAGTGGGTGTGACAAAATATTAAGGGTGGATTGGATGAAAAGGTACAGTCTCATTGTCTTTGACATAAACAAAACGGAGATGGTTTCACTATCGAGAGAGAATAAATTAAGTTGAGAAATTACACATGAGAATCTCAACTGCAATATCTTTACTAAGAAATCGAGAAAGAGAACTTATGGACTGTGCTTCATGCGGTAACATGCTCTAAATCATGTGTCCATTGAACTGACTATTTTCCTAAAAGAGTATAATGAGGTGTTTGCAAATTCCCAAGTACTGCCACCAAGGAGGGGCTATGAGCATCCCACAACTTAAAAAAAATATGGTGAACCCGTGAAACCGAAACCTTGTAGGTATGCTCACTTTCATAAAGATGAAATAGAGCAGTTGGTGGATAAATTGCTACAGTGGGAGATTATACATCACAACAATAATCCCTTTTCATCACCCTTGCTCCTTGTGAGAAAGAAAGATCGAACGTGTAAATTGTGTGTGGATTACAGAAGGTTGAATGACTTCTTTCAAGAATAGCTATCATATTCCTCTAATTGGTGAATTTTTGGATGAGTTAAGGAGTTCTAAGGTATTTTATAAAATAGACTTGAGGTCTAGATCTCATCACATTCTGATGAGCGAAGATGATGTCCAGAAGACTGCTTTTGTAGATCATCATGACCAATTTGAATTCAAAGTAATGCTATTTGGGCTCCAGCCACATTCCAGAGAAATATGAATGAGATGTGAGACCTTACATGAGGATGTTTGTGCTGGTATTTTTTATGACATCCTAATTTTCAACACCGACATGGCTACCCACATACAACATCTTAAAGTGGTTACAAATTTTTAAAGCATCATACATGAGGGTGAAGTGCATGTTGACCCAAGCAAGATTCAAGCCATGTCAGATTGGCTTCAACCCTATAATGTGATGGAATCGTGAGGGTTTTGGGCTTAACAAGTTTCAACAGGAGATTTGTGCCCTATTATTGGGTTATTGCTAAACCCTTGAATAGCCTACTCAAGAAAGATGGGTTTTGTTGGTCACATAGTGCATTAGAAGCATTCCAGGAACTCAAGGAGGCCATGTCCAAATTACCCGTGCCATATTTTGGAATTCCATTTTGCATTGTAACAAATGCATGTGTCAAGGCTTAAAAGTTGCAATACGAGAGACATGTGGCTTATCTAAACATGGCCGTCAACTCTAAGAAGATGTGATTGTCCATCTATAAGAAAGAATTCTTGACAATCCTCAAGGTAGCAACCAAATGAAAGCCATCAATGCAAGGCAAACCTTTTTTCATCAAAACTGGTCAACAGAGTCTGAAGTTCACCTATTAAACCGATCACAAGAATACAGTTTGGATGTCTTCTTTTTCTGTTTTTTTCTTCATTGATAACCTAAAATAAATTCTTTTGTTTCTCTTTCGACACAAGGAAAGGGTGCCGATTTTTTTGGATTAGATGGCCACTACTACACTACAATGAAAATGGGTGAACAAGTTACTTGACTTGGATTTCACTATTGGTTACAAAAAGAGAAGCGAAAATGTAGTGGTTGATGCATTGTCTAGGAAAATTCAAGCTCAGGGACAACTGTATGTTGTGAGCAAAGTATCCCTTTTCTTGGATTCAAGAAGTAACTTCCAGCCTACAAGGATGACCGGTTGTTGAGGAAAAATTTAGGGCACCGATGATTAGTAATTACCCAAGATCCCCCACTACACTACGCACTTGGGGATTCTTAAATATAAAGTGAAGATATATGTAGGAACCCATGGAGGTCTGAGATATAAATTGATAGAGAAATTGCACTCAAGTTCAATGAGGGTCATTCAAGGGTCAAGGCCTATTATAGTACCAGCCTCAACGTAAGAAGGATGTTCAGGAAATGATCCAAATGTACATTACTTGTCAGTTGTGCAAAACCTACATGATAAACCTCAAGGACTGCTCCGTCCACTACCAATCTCTCACAGACATGGTCCACATCAACATGGATTTTATAGATGAATTGCCTAAGTCTGAAGGATAGGGAGTCATTATGGTAGTAGTTGACATGTTGACCAAGTTCAACCACTTTATTCCAATTGAGAAGAAGAGGCAAATAACATCATAAAAGTGTGGAATAAAGCATGAATAATACTTAAATGAACAAAATAAATATCATTCAAATTAATTCATACGGTTATTATTTGTGCGTTTTTTTTTTTGCTTGTACGGTTATTTTCATCTTAGAATAAATATAACCCATTGATACTCATGTGACACAATTAATGATTCTCTGTCTTTATAATTATTGAATTTGTGACAGTAAATTATTTTAAAAAGAGTAATTGCATCTGTAATAGGATGTTATATAAGATTATATGTAATTAAAACATTACACAATTTTTTGGACACATTATATTTTGATGATGGCTTAGATAGCACCACCATACTCGAATTCGGGGGCGATACTTAGTATCAGAGCTGACTATCAGACGTAACTAAGTGTCACGCTTAAGAGATTGTGAGGCCACCTCTCGGAATCATTTGGTGTGGTCGAGTGTGTCGGTTCCTATATATATATATATATATAGCTTGTCGTGGAACTTGTTGTGACATTTCGTTAGCATAACTCGGTCTTGTTTTATTATAGTTCAGCTATTGTCACTGCGAGTGCCACAACAAATATTGTAAAGCATATCAGAGCATGCCGGGTGTCGCAAAGCATACAAGCTTTTGTTATGTCCCGTGATACTTTGTAATGATTTGTTTATGGTGATTAATATACCCTTGGTAGATTTTTATAGTGAAATTCGAAATATCGTTGTTTTGATGATAATGTTTCAAAATTAATTTGCATAGGACATACGCAGTGCATACGGCATGAACTTAGGAAAATGTCCCTTTTTAAAGACTTCGGATCCCGTGTAGCTATGAAGGTGTTGTGATATAGTGTTTTGATATCAGAACGATGTCGTTTTAAACTTTAAGTGCTACACTGTTAGAAACGATTTTGGTGCACCTCTAGTTACCTCTGATTTGGACGAGTCTTGGCGAGGGTGTTGTTAATCGGTTTAACCATATTAGGACAAACGATGACAATGTATCCAAATAGTTACCGGATTAATTTTGAATCAATTAGCGTTCTCAGACCCAGGTCTTAAGAGCGAAAATAAAAACATTCCGTTTGATACATTGACATCAAAACAATGTCGTTTTAACCGTACTGATAGAAAAATTCTATGAATGATTAATTCGGATTGCAAATGTAATGATTGAATCTCTGCACCGTTAAGGATCCGAACTCCTTTCTCAAATGCTCCTCCCGCGTATTTAACGGTGTTATATATTCACGCTTTAAACGCAGTTTCATTTTCCACACAGTGACACACTTTCGAAATCACGCCCTGTCTCTCCGACTCCATAGCCGGCGACGCTTGAAGAACTTTCCACAGACAGCACAGTCAAATAAAGGTCTGTACGTCTCTCCGGCTAAGATATTGTTTATCAGAATCTGTTATTCATACCGCTGTTTATCATTTTATGCATCCGCGTAAGTAGAAAATGCTGAAGAAATTTTGTACCGATTATTGCTTTTGCTTCTTCATTTTTAATTTTTTTTAGTAGATCGATGTAGTCGTTCGTATAAACTACTGAATTTTACCTTTTCTGAATTTTAGTTCTTACGATCGCCTAATTTTCTCACTTCTCGTGTCCTTTTTTGTGTTTTCTGGAGCTCATTGTCAACTTAGCTAGCTTGATTTGGATGCTTTACTAAACGAATTCTGTTATATACTGTAGAATTTTTAATTTTAACTCCATTGATTGTTTGCATGCCATCCGTCCCTCTGGTGTTAAGTTTCTAATCGGAGAAGCTGAAAATGCTGGAGAATACTTGTATTGATCATTGCTTTTGCTCTTTCTTTTTGTATCGTTTTGTCGGAGATGTACTGATTTGTATAATTACTGAAATTTAACTTTCTGATTTTTCAATTCTAGTATCGTTTTAAGATTACCGCAATTTTCACATTTCTGTGTCCTTGTGTTTTCTGGAGCTCATTGCCAGGTTAGCTGGTTTGATTTGGATGCTTTAATAAGCGTATTTTGTTATATAGAGTAGAATTATGAATCTCAACTTCACTGTTTGTTTGCACGCCGTCCGTTCCTCTGGTGTATCTAATCGGAAGAGTTGAAAATGCTGAAGAATACTCATACGATTATAACTTCTGCTCCTTTAGTTGTAATGTTTTTTCTCCGAGGTGTACAGATTTGGTATATACTGTTTGCACGTCATCTGTTCCACTGGTGTATCTAATCGGAGAATTTGAAACTGCTGAAGAATGCTCTTTGTGACTAATCTTTATTTCCAGTGTTCATTGGTAGATATCATGAGTTGTATGAACTATTGAAATTTATTTTTCTGTTCTGTCGATATTATACTATCATCTTACAATTACTGCAATTTCTTCTATTGTCCTTTTTGTTGTACTTTACAGAGGCTCGTCGTCAGCATCAGGTAGCTCGATTCCGGACATTCTAATAAGTGGTTCTCAATACCGAGTATGTAACCTCGAGTTTCAAAACTTTTTGTTTCCATGCATTTTCCAATCATATGCAAGTTTATCATGTATGATATCATGTACCTGTTTTTTCCCCCTAGTTCTTTTGGTTTCAAGTCCAGAATTTGATGATTTGTTGTATGTGAATACCTCATTGGAAATAGAACTTGTGGTTAGTTTGAGAGATTGTACCAGTAGGGTATGGGTAGTCTTCTTTGTTTACTATAGTGAACTCATATTATGCGTGGTATAATCTTGTAGGTCATTCCAGAGTAGCAATTTCCTTTTCCCTATCATTTGTTTTTTTCCATTTGATCGATTACATCAATTCCGAAAGCTGGCAGTAAAATTTCAGAGATTAGCTTCTCATGCTATTTAGCACAACATAACTGTTCCTTATAAGTTCGAAGTCTGAGAGAGATAAAGGATGACAATTAACTTGTTATTTATCCCTGTTGGATCTAGAAATAGATGATACAGGTTGGGTTCTTGCATGTCCTAAATTTCTTTTCCTAATGCCAGCAGGGTTTGAAGCTTAGTTTTCGATCAGGATATGGCTGAATCAAAGAACGGAGGTTCTTCAGCAGGAAAATCTAAAGAGAAAGATTCAATGCTAGGTACTTCCTTTATCTTTTTTCTCTCTCTGTTTTTTTTTTTTTTTGGGGGGGGGGGGGGGGGGGGGGGGTTTGGGAGCGGGAGGGGAGGGGGCTGTCGAAGAGTGTATAGTAGGATCTTGGGTCTGTGCACATTTAGGGACTACAGAACTTGGGTGATTACCTTTCTTTTGTTGTATAGACATTTTGGTGAGGAAAAACAAAGTAATGAAGATTGAGAATAAGTTGTGAACAAACAAATTTATATAATAATACAAGTGAGATAGATTGCTGAATTCCTAGTAAATACCTCTTGCCAGCTTCACATGGTATGAGGATTCATGTATGATTCATTTGAGTATCGGAGATTATCTCATTGTTCACAAAATTTTCAGCATAATAATACTGGAATTGCATGATGCAGATTTAGATTTCGGGAATGACTTCCTTACATCCTGGAAGACAACATCAAAAGTTGGAGACGATGGAATTGATTTGGACTTTGGACCTGTATCCAAAGGAAAGAACAAAGCATTTGACTTTAAGAAAGGGTAAGCTCAACAAAATCATGACTGAATTTCGTTGATAGATTTCATACGTAATGTGGCTGGATCATGTTTTGGTGCTAGTTTCATGATGTTATTGTGTGTAGCACATGTTTTTATGATTTGATATATTTTTCCATTTATCTCTTACCATTTATAGTGGCAAGATCAGATAGGGGCTACCTCGAGTTGAAAATATTAACTATCATGCCAGCTACAATTTTACTTATCAAAGTGTTCCAATGTCAGGGATATAGATTTCGATCTGGGTGATTTTGGAAATATGCCATCTTTCGATCTTGACATCTCTTCGCCTGTTAAAAAAGATGCAAATTCCAAGAAAAAACCTGAAGAAGAATCTACTACAGGAAATAACAAGGCAAAAGCAGATCGTTTTTCCTTTGGATTTGATTTTCCTGAGTAATTTCTCACGACCTTTTAAGCTCATTTACCATTTATACTGTTATATTTTGGTTTCCTCATTCAAACATTCTTTCTTATTTCAGCTTGGATAGTTTTAGCTTCAAATCGAGTCCAAAGAAACACGATGCAAAAGAGAAAAAAGACGAACCCAAGAAAAATTCTCTTGAGAAAAGTGAGACTCAGGAGTATGCTGACCACCCTCGTGAAGAGAACGACTCTCGTGATAGTGAGACAACCAGAAATCCTTCTACTCAAGTTGGTGATGCAGCTGCTGCTGGTTCTGAAACTGGGAATCACATTACAAACACACATGACAAAGGCCAACAGAACTCAACTACTGTATCTGATAAAACTTCAGCGTATGAAGAACAACAGTCCGACAGCCAGCTGCACAAAGTTTCTCCTGAGGAAGCCTGCATTCCTATTGAAGCAGCGCTTGAAGTGTCAGCGCATTCTACTTCTGCAGTTAAGTCGAGCAAAGAAAGTATGTCGGAACTACAAGAGGATGATGTTGATTCTGGATCCGTAGTGATTAATCAAGGTGACAAACAATGTTTTGATAAAAATGAGATGGTTAATACATCTTCTAGTTCAGGCAATCCTGTGCACAGCGAACCATCTTTGCAGCATGGCCTAAGCCCTCAGAATGCTAATGGTGGGGTTCCGAATTCTGGTGATGTTCATACCTCTGTAGGAAAGAAAGATGGACAGAAAAATATTCATATTGAATCCCTTGTCGGGCTGTCTTCTGCATCCACGGCCATGAAGGAATTCACCTCTGGTAAGCATGGCCAGATCAAGTCACAGAGCCTTCTGGACCATTCTGCTGTTAGCAAAGGCAGTGGAGCTACAGCCAGTAATTTGATACCAGAGAAAGAAAAGGAAGCTTTAACTGTGCGGTCAAAATATTTCAAAGCTGCTGACAAATCTGGAGATCAACTTCACAACGCTTTAAATCAGAGAAAGCTTTCCTCGTTAAGCGAAAAGCAAGTCGTGACCAAACAGCAACACCATAAAGATGAAAGGTTACTTGCTTTTATGGAAAATTAACACACCAAACAAACCTTTATGAATCTTGATGATTCGTTTTATGCTTTCTGCAGACTAGGCAATGCTAAAGAGGATCAAAATGACGGTGTGATACCTGACAAGCCCCTTGCACAACTTGAATCAAGAGTTAGTACAGAGCACTCTGATAAAGAGAGCCAAGAGGGCTCTCAAAGTCTTCTCTCAAGCGGGTAAGTATTTACGAGCTTTAAGTCTAACATAAGATTTTGTTCATTCCCTTTTGAGCGTTGTGTTTTGTTGGTGACTTTAAGATCGATGAGTGAAGACGTAAACAAAGGGAAGTTAGTTTCCAGAGGAAGGGAGAGCAATGCTAAAACTTTGGACTCCAGCAGATAAGACATCTTACTCTGAGTTCTTTGTCTTAGTGATATGTTATTTCCGTGAGCCGCTATTGCAGTAATGAAGTCTAAAATTAGTGACATTTGACCATTTTATAAATCCGTATTTTAACTCTTAAATGACTTATATTTAGAGACGGAGGGAGTAAGTAATAGAAAGAATAGTAGCCTGGTGTCTGACACAATCATATGAACACCAGATTGACTGTTCTAACAGAGAAATCAAGATCAGAAAACAGTCCGAATTCAGAAACTTCAGCTCCAAAAGTTGCAACGACGCAAACCAAAATGAGCCACACTTCTGTAGTAGACAATGGAGCTTCCTTGAGAACTAAAGTTCAGACTCCCAACCTTTCATACTTGAAGATTTCGAGGTAGCACATGAACTAATGCTGTTTGTTTTGGGCGTCTTTAGTGGCACCACACCAATTTTCCGGTTTTGGCACCACAATGAGAATTGACGTTTTCACAGTTGATTGTACAATTGACAATTGACTTTTTGCCGGTTGATTGTTTTTGATGTGGTGCCGCAAGAAAACACTATGGTGCCACTAAAATGCCCTTGTTTTTTTATGGAATTTTGTTTAGAATGGGCAGTATTTTTGTTACAGACCTACTGGACCAAACACTGACAGACCAAAACCTCTACCCCAAGATTATATCAAGTCTTCAAATGTTAATCAAAACAAGGTTTTAGTTGGTGTCAAACCATCCAAAGTTGATCAGTTTGTTGGAATCAAAAAACAAGCACCACCAACATCGATCCACTCAATAAAGCGGAAGAGGGTTGAGGTTTGCACTTTCCTATTCGACTTTAACCTGTTTCGTAATCTTCATGTGTCCAAATTCATCTGACTATTTACGTCACATTCATGATATTCTCTTGCAGAGTCCTGATATAAATGTCATCTCTAAGTGTCCAAAACATTCCTTGCTGTCACCTATTCTTAGGTAAGTCTTACACTTGCAAATGCTATTGAACTTGCTTTCGGTTTCTCACTTTATTCACCTGCAGACAGACAGAAGAAAATTCAACGGAAGATATGGACATAGAGGTACTACTACTAACATCAATCTGTAAGCATATAATTGTTTGTCTAAAAGATCTAGACCGTAATTGATTATTACGCGCAGGCACTTGGGGATAAGAATGGCGTAGGAAATAGAAAGACCTCTACTCCAAACAGCCTACAAAGTCCTAAACTTAGTAATTCTTGGGAAGCTAACGGAATGGAACTAGAAGTTCCTTACTCCATGGAAAAAGACGACAATGTGGAAAAGGCTGAAGCTATTACAAAGGAGCTTGATAATGTACGAATTTATTGTTTTAGATTTTATGAACGTAATGTTTCCATGTTGTGTTCAACTGTCCTCCAACATGAAAAGTGCCTTTCCCCCTTTTAATCATAGACACTTGTGTGGTATGATTCAGTGAAAAACATGGTTAGGAGCTGCATTTGTAGGAAGAAATTTCGTCCTTAGCTGGTGCGTAGTTAACATGTACATACGCGTATTTGATTATGCAGATTTGCAACATGCTTAGAAAGAAGCATGAGGAGGCGAAGGAAGTTTTAGTTCGAGCAATCGTGAGCAACAATAAGCTTCTTATGCTCAACCATCCCATGCATGATGAAAAGATATCCTTTATCATTACACTTTGTCTTTTTCTTTTTTGACAATTTTTTTTTCTATAAATGTTTTGAAAACCTTAACTTTTCGAACATTCGAATTGTTCAGAGATTCGCTAAGCAGCTTACTTTGAAGGAGATCGATACTCATACATGATCCTCTGTTTCGGGTACACTATTTCTTAACGTGCACGTGGTGACAAGAATGGATCGTTTTTAAACCTCTGTTTCCTATATGATGCCTTGTGAAACTACTTCTTCACTCCTTCTCTATGTTTGTCCTTCTGATTGCTTTATGTGTTATGTGCTCTTTTCTATGCCTTGGGAATTTCCTCTCATGATTTTTTTTTCCTTTTCATTTTGTCCTCTTTTTTTGTTGTTGCAAGAAAAAAAAACTGATGGAGTTCAGGGTCTCCTGTCCAATTGTTTAAGTCAATGTCGAATTTTTTTTAAATTTATTTCCTCTATGTGTGAAAAGAATGGTTTGGAGTTTGAATCCTTTAAGCAAGTTGAAGCAGATTTTGAAAGTGATGTTAGTGCAATCTAGCCTTGCATTTCATAGTATTTCTTTGTCCTTTTTCTGTGATCAACCATAGAACACAGTTATGCATATTGGCTGATCTCCTTTTCTTTCTCTTTCTCTTTCTCTTTTCATTTTTCTTTTATGCGTCTTTTGTAGAACTAGAGTGATTTTGGCGTATCCAGAAATTGGATCCAATGGGGCACCAAAGAATAGGGGCTATTATTTGTACCACAAGCGTTGTACCCGTTGCGTCCTACCTACCGGTGCATCACACCATTTTATAGAATTGACTTTCAAAGGTCGATTCTAAGGCTAAGAATCGACTTTCCGTAGAGTCGATTCAGAATCGATATCGGGAAGGTCGATTATTGGTTTTAGAATCGATTTTCACAGGATCGATTCTACAGTGGTGCACAAGTAGTATGGTACATCGGTAGAGTCATGTGACGCAAATAAGGGCCCATAGAAAACCGTAAAGACCACTGCGGACACTAATGATATACATGTGAATTTTTTAACAACAAAACTATGTTGTTTCTTATAAAAAAATATTTTTTTTTCCGGAAATTGAGTGGGGCCACGTGCCTCCTATCAACGTGGACCCACCCCTAGTTTTTAACATGCAACCATACCTAATGGTGAAACTAGGGATTTACGGTTGGATTAGCTAGTGGAGTATATTTAAATATGCCAGATGAACTGGATTAGGATGAGTGGAGGGTTAGCCCGCGTAAGCCATGTACATGGAGCCGTCCTGGACCACACCAGAAACATTTAACAAGCCTAAAGTCGATTCTGACTGATAATCATATGTCATACGGTCAGTCGTGACAATCGACGATCAGAAGCCGATTCTCAGTTCTGTAGAAAAACAGTACTCCCTAAATTTATTATGATGTCTCTAAAACTTCTCTTTCTTCTTGGACAAGGCCCATTCCCTAAATGGGTCCCCTCTCCTATGTTTGACTATGTTATTAAAATTGGTACAAGCTGACAGAACAGTAATGGTTTACTTACGTATGAAAATCTTATAAACTGTCTTTTCCTGCCTAAGGAAAACGCATGAACACAATTATTCTTTTACGCTTTTATATTTAAAACGGGGAGATAGTACGTTTTAAAGTTAAAATGATGATTTGGAGAGAGAGGCAAATTAAATGCCATATTTGTCTTAATCCTGCACTTTATGGCCGACATGTCATTAAATTTACACTAAGCTTATCACATAGCACTAGTCTCTGCATTCATGGGCGACTAGGCTTCTTCTTAGTACTAGTACTAATACTAATAGTAAATAAATAAACTAAATGTAGTACTAACCAATAACTGTGTTTTTGTGGTAATAGTCGGTTTTAATATATGTAAAATTTAATGGAGGGTCGACATAGTATTCTAAGTGTTTGGTAAAAAGGATAATCTCAATACTCCCTCTCCGTTCCACAATAACTGAGGCAGTTGCTAAAATATATTGGTCCATTTTATGTGAGGCAATACAATTTCCAATGTAACATTTATTTAGTTTTTACTTGATTTACCCTTATTTATTACCGTAGGAGATATAAAAAACAAGGCACATTAATTATATCCAAAGACATTCTTGTCATTTTATTGTAAAAATTAATGCATTAACTCACATCTTAATATGCATGATTTTAGCAACTGCCTCAGATAAATCAGAACGGAAGGAGTATTTGTTAAGACAATAATGGCAAAATTAAATGTAATCCAGTGACAAAATAGTGTTCTACTTCATAGAAGAAATATAAACCTTTCATTCACCCCTCTAACCACACTAGCCTTTATCCTTCGAGAGGATTGTTTTCCGTGGTTTTCCCATGTTACAACTTATGTACCAATTCGGTCGATCCGGAATGGATTGGTTAAGTGCGAAGCGAGTGTAGCGAAGCGAAGCGAGTGGAACGAGTGAAGTACCGTAACGAGTTCTTCAAATACTTGTAACGCACCCTTGAAAGAGTGCGTAATAGCTCACTGATCGAGCGCTCTTGCGCCGAAGATGAACGGGCCTAAGCGATCTGCCGAAGCTGTGGGATGTCAAAATACATCGGTAGGGGAGCGTTCCGCCTTAGAGAGAAGCCTCCGCGCGAGCAGTGGTGGACGAAGCGGAAGTGAGAATGTCGGCTTGAGGGATGCGCGTACCTCCCTGAATCCACCCCTCGAAGCGCCAAACGAACTGACCCTACCCAAGTCTTTTCCAGGCAAGATCTCAGCCTCAGTGAATGAAATAACCCTTATTTTCTTTTGCGGATAGAAGACTGCTATAAAAAAACTACTACGAATCTCTTATAGCGTTTTTCACGGCTCGATAGATAATTTGATAAGCCAATGATTTTTTTCCGTGTTTCAGAATACGGTTAACCAACTCCGCTTCCTTTCATATTCCGTACTGTCTCATAATGAGCTATGCCGTAGCTATATGCGATTGGTATAAGTTTTCTCGGTACACTCGTAAGCCAACTTCTTTTGGGGGTATTAGCAGCCGTTTCCAAACCGTTGTTCCCCTCCCAAGGGCAGTTCTTACGCGTTACTCACCCGTCCGCCACTGGAAACACCACTTCCCGTGCAGCAATTGGATAGGTTTATCGCTTAAGAGGAAGAAATCCCATTAGAATCCCTCTATTTAGGGCAACCCAGGGGTGCTCCTAGGTGTGTGTAGGGGTTGTGTTTGTTCGCGAGAATGGATTCCTCGTCAATTTTAATTTTGGGGGGTGTGGATGATATAACGGTTGTAGGAAAGTTATATCAATTGACATACTTTAGAGTATTTCATTTTTATCGTGTATGAGACGTTAGAAATAGAGATTGTAGTGTATACCACTTGCTACAACCTTCATACAACGATTGATTAACTGCAAAATTTGTCTTATCATTATCCTTTGGCCTACTCTTACCTCTGGTTCATCCAAACATCGAGTGACAGATCCAAAAAATGGATGTATGGTTTTCTTTTAAGTTAAATTTAAGTGTGCACAAACTCCTCTTTAGTGTAGTATTTGCTATTTTTCTTCGGTTTAGCAGGATGCATAGACCTCTTAACCATATGTGCCTCTGCCAACACCCTGTCTTTCACCCTTGTCCACGCCTCCGACTCCTCTCTTCCATGCTGGTAGGTGCTTCCCCTTCAAGTTGACACCCTCCCAAATAGGGTTGTAGATGATCTAATCAGAATCAAGCATTGACTTATCGAGTCGAACTATTCTTTGAAACAGTGTTGGTCGAACTCGGCTCGAGTCCGTTTGAGCATGAATAAAATTGCTTAAGATTGGGTTGATTAAATTTTGATCATGCTTGATATCAGCCCGATTATACTCAATAAAATTTTGAGTATTTTCAATCTCAAAATCGAGTTTGAGCAGCTTAGTAAAAATGCTCGAGTTCAATGTCAATTTGGGAAAATCAATTTAAAATCAAAGGGTTATGGACCTAAAATATGGCATTTATTATTGGTCACATATACAATAGCTCCCACACTCAAAGTTTGAAGACTTTACATTAGCTTTATGTTGACATTTGCTAATTTTCTAATAATTTACAGTGGAAGATGACAAGTATAATATGCTGTGTGTTAATTTTGTACATTCATTTAGGATTAAAATGGGTATGCAAAAGTGATTAAAATGCCATAATAACGACAAGAGTGGCGGTAAATATTTGTTAAGATATAAATTATTAAAACAAATTGATAGAATCACTATATAAACTTATTACAATTACCCACTACGTATTTATGAATCATGATAAAAACAAGCCTGCCTACAAAGGCGCAGTTATAATAGAGCAGGGACTGTTGTAGTGACGTTCTTGCCTTTGAGTTGAGTTGAGATATGAGAATTCGATACAATGTATCGACTTCTCTCAACAATAAGATGCGTACATGCAGTTATTGATGATTGATTTATATTAATTGTACGTCCGTAATTAATTGTTCATAAAAATGTAATGAATAAGTTAACGGACTTACGTAGTTGTGAATTATGCGGATTAGAGGTATCATGCAACATTTATTTTAAGGGCATGTCAAATGGACGAGCGTGATGTATTCAACTTGCGATAGGTAATTGTGGTTACATGTAAATCACGGGCGGATCTATGTGTCTCCGGGAGGGGTTACGTGATCCCACTGAGATCTGGAGAATTTTTTTTTGTATTAAAACAATATATTTTTGTTGTTAAAAATGTAGTCTTAGACTTCCGTGACCACACTGGAACAAACTTTTGGATAAAAAAAATATAATTTTACGGTCCGGTGACCATGTTGAAAAAAAAATATGGATCCGCCAGTGATGTAAATTACATATCTCCCCATTTTGAAATGATGATTTTTCAACACATATCGTTAAAAAGCATGAGTAAAAACGTATCGTTTATCCACTTAGTATATATCCTTCATATAATATCTTTACCATGACTCTTGTGGTGTGGACGGTTTGAGCATCATCCAAAGTGGTTATTATAACATAGTCCATGATAGATCACCCTTGCGGAAGAAAAAAAAAAATCATTGAAGTTGACACAATACTTATCTCTATAGTTCTTGATGAGGATTAGCATTTAGAACCAATGATAGTATCCATTCACTTTTACTAGCCGCAAAGCCCCTTGCTTTCTACTACTAGCTGGTGTAATTATTTCTAGTAGATTAGGTCAAGTGGTCCTTCCCCTAGAAAGTGAGTTTTTCAAAAACAACAACAAAAAAAAGTAAAATGACGAGCCCAGTCCTACATAGTCGTCATTGTTCTTGTTCCTAGAGTTTCGTAGAAGATGTAAATCAAATGTTATGCCTTAGTAGTTTAGTTTGGAAAAGGCTGCTTGCGGACCTTTTTTTGTTGTTGAGAGAAGTCAATCCAGGAGTTCAAACTTCCACGCCTCAATTCAAAGGCAATATTGCTACTACATCAACTCCCTCTGTTACCAATACGCTATGCCCTAGGTGCTGAAATTGGGATTTTCTTGTGTGAAAATGGTGTTGTAATCCCTGTAATAATCTTATATACACTTAAAGAAGAAGAACTAAAGATAAAGATGAACTTTCATTAATGTTTTCTTGGATTTCATCCACAGACTGAATCCTAGCATATATGCTGGATATTGTTAAAACAAACTACACAAATCTCAAGATACAATTTAATTCAAAGGTTCTAGTTGACATACCACACTACACACTTGTATACTCTAGACATGTGACACATGTCAACATTAAAAACTTATCCAAATAATATCCAAATAAGTCATTTTACTTTTCATCCCCCCTCAAACGAAACGTTGTATCCACCACGTTGAGTTTGCTACGAGCCAGCTGAAATAATTGAGTTCCAAGAGGCTTTGCCAGATTATCAGCAAGTTGTGATTCGGAGGGAACATATCTAACCATAAGCTTCTTGCCAAGGACTTGATGTCTCACAAAGTGAACATCAACTTCAATGTGTTTAGTACGTGAGTGAAAGACATGATTATGAGCCAAGAAGGTTGCACTGGTATTATCACACCACAATATAGGCATCAACTTGACAGGAACCTGTAATTATGATAGAACAGACTGTATCCATACGATTTATGCAGCTGCAGCTGCTAGGGATCTATACTCTGCCTCTGTTGATGATCTGGCCACTGCCTGTTGCTTCTTTGAACTCCATGAGACCAAAGAATTACCCAGGTACACACAATATCCACTAACAGATTTTCTGTCATAGGGTGAGGTAGCCCAACCTGCATCTGAATATGCTTGCACAGCAAGATCAGAGGATGCCTTGAAGTGTAAACCAAGCTGTAATGTCCCTTTAACATATCTCAAGAGCCTTTTTACTGCCTGCCAATGCAAGTCAGTAGGTTGAGCCATAAACTGACTTAGAGTGTTGACACTGTATGCAATGCCTGGCATGGTCAGAGTTAAATACCGAAGAGCACCAATGGCACTCCTGTATAATGTAGGATTCTTCATCAGGGGACCAGAATCTGGACTTAGAGACTTGTGTGACACCATGGGGGTAGAACATGGTTTCAAATTCTCCATACCAAGCCTATGCAACAACTGTGTTACATAATGTGCCTGTGTTAAATATAAACCAGAAGTATCCCCGTATGCCTCCACTCCAAGAAAATGACTGATTGATCCCAAAAATTTAAGAGCAAATTTTTGATTGAGTTTGTTGATGAAAACTTGTACAGCAGCCTGAGAATTACCTGTTACTAGAATATCATCCACATAGATCAACACATACATAGTCACAACTGAATCTTTAAAGATAAACAGGGAGGAGTCTGAAGTGGACTGTTTATAACTCATACTCAGCAAGTGCTGTTTAAGTGTGGAAAACCAAGCCCTAGGAGCCTGTTTCAAGCCATACATGGCCTTCTTCAAATGGCACACATAAGAGGGTTTATCAGGTAACCAGCAGGTTGTGGCATAAAGATATCCTCTTGCAACTCTCCATTGAGGAAAGCATTGTTCACATCAACCTGTTGTATGTCCTAGTTCTGACTGACTGCAATTGCCAACACAATTCTGATGGTTGCTGGTTTAATAACAGGACTAAAAGTCTCATGGAAGTCCACCCCATAGGACTGTTTGAAACCTTGAGCAACCAGTCTTGCTTTATGTTTGTTAACTGTGCCATTTGGATTCAACTTCAACTTGAAGATCCATCCGTTACCAATCAGTTTCTGATTGGAATGAGGAGGAACCAAGGTCCATGTTCCATTTCTTTGTAAGGCATCAAACTCAGATTGCATGGCAGCCAACCATTGAGGTTGAGACAATGCATCAGACATAGTAGTAGGTTCTGGTGGAGTATAGGAAGATGACTGAGCTAGATAAGAGTAGGTTTTAGGTTTAAAAATTCCACTCTTGGATCTAGTTTAGGATGGCCTAGAACCACAAGTGGTGAAGGACTAGGAATAACTGGAGAAGCCTCTGGACTGGGAACATCAGAGGCAGAATCAGAAGTGGGATAAGAAGAAGGAGGAGGAGACTGATCAGGCATTTGACCAGGACTATGAGTACTTGGAGGAGTAGCATGAGAACTGGGAGAAGGAGGAGTGATTGCAGGATCAGAAAGAGATGTAGAGACATGAGAATTGGAGTGAGGTTCTACATCAGGCTGGATGATAGGGCCATGATGAGCATTAGTTGTGTAATCCATAGGAAGGAAATATGAGACATCAGTGTTAGAGGGGAGAGATGAAGTATCTAGACCTGTGTATTTAGGGAAACCAAGACAGTATGGAAATTCAGCTTCATTGAAAATAACATGCCTGGATATATAGACTCTGCCACTAGGATCTAGACATTTAAACCCCTTATGATCAGGGCTAAAACCAATGAAAACACACTTCTTGGTATGGAAATCAAACTTGTGCCTGTTATAAGGCCTCAAAAAGGAAAACAAGCACATCCAAAAACTTTCAGATTTGAGTAATTTGGTGATCTGTGAAACAACCTTTCATAAGGAGACTGATCACTAAGGACAGGTGTAGGTAACATGTTAATAAGATAAACAGCATGCTGAAAACTCTCACATCAAAGATGAAGAGGCATTTTGCCTTGAGTTAATAGGGTCAGACCTAATTCAGTGATGTGCCTATGTTTTCTCTCAGCTTTTCCATTTTGTTCATTAGTGTGAGGACAAGCAGAAACTCTATACTCATGATGTTTTCCATACACACAAGCATCATTAGTTCATTAGTTCAAAGGGTTTAATGACAGTAGTATCAGATTTAGAGAAAGGTAAAGCATGATGTTTTCCATACACACAAGCATCACAGAAATCCATTTCATTACTTAACTGAACATTACAAGATTTCATAGCAGTATAGAACATCACTTTTAGGGCTACTGACTTCACTAACATAAGCTTTAGAATAGACTCTTTGACTAAAACTAGAATTTGGATGCTGAAGGCCTGACTTGGAAGAGTTGTGACTGGATTGAAGGGAGCTCTGGTTGGCTGGGAAAAGCGATAAAGACCATGGTGCACTCTACCTCTGAGAAGAATTCCGCCTGTGATTTTGTCCTTCACATAACAACCAACATTGTCAAATTCAACACTAACATGATTATCAGAGGTCAACTTAGATATGCTAACAAGACTCTTAGTAATATCAGGAACATGAAGGACATTTTTCAGTTTAAGATCAGAAACAGAAGTGGGAAAATTAGTGGAACCAAGATGATTTATAGTAAGCTTGGAGCCATTACCTACTCCCAAAGTGTCTGATCCATTGTACTTTGTACTCAACTGAATTTGCCAAGATCTGCAATGACATGATTAGTGGCCCCAGAATCAGCATACCAATTGGGATCAGCAATGGACTCAGGACCAGCAAGGTAGGCAGCAGGGGCATTCTGACTTCCTTGATCCGATGATGTAGGGTTGTTGAAGTTCTGATCAAACAATATCAGCATTCCACCACTGTATGCCCAGTCTTATTACACAACTGACATGTAGCTCTAGAGGTGTTGTTATTGTATCCAGCTCTACCTCTTCCTCTAGACCTTCCACCTCTTGAGTTTTGACCACCCTTGCCTTTGTTTTGTCCTTGATTATTGTAGTTTCCTCTACCTCTTCCTTGATAATTATCACCAGTTCTCACAGCAGCATTTGAAGATGCTTGTGACAGATCAAGATTAGCAGTAGGATTAAACCTTGCTATGAGCCTCTCATGTGTGATCAACTGAGCTTGTACCTCCGGCCAAGATAGAGCCCCCATCCTTGATGTAAGATTGACAATAACTGACTCATATTCCTTGCCTAATCCTCCCAAAGTGGCAAGAATTAGTTCAGATCGAGTAATAGGATATCCAGCAGCACTTAACTTGTCTGAATATGTCTTCATCTGTGCCAAATAATCTGCCACAGTTTTTGATCCTTTTTCAGCTTTAGTTAATGCATCCTTATACTCCAACATTTGAGCTTCACATTGATTATTGAACAACAGCTCCAAAGTTTTCCAGATCTCATGTGAAGTAGCACATCCTACCACTTCAACTAGAGCTTGTTCAGTCATGGATGCCAAGAGCCAACCAGTCAACAAGGAATCCTTGGCCATCCATTCATCATACGCAGGATTTACAGATGTAAGAACAGATGAGGTCAAATTTGGAACACCCAGATACTGTGGTGGACATGGAAGAGTGCCAAACAAAAAATGTTCAAGTTTATGACCCCTTACAACCGGAAGAACACTAAATTTCCACAGCAGATAGTTATTCCTATCTAATTTGACAGAACATGCTTGATTAAGATTACCTCCGAGAGTGTGAACGGGAGTTGGGGCTGGTGTAAGACTCATGGAGGAGAACGGAGACCTTTGATTAAGCAATGGTGAGCTAAGATTTGTCATAAATCCAGATGGAAAAGTACTGTGCATGAATCCAATCGAAGGAGATGCACTGTGCATGAACCCGATCAAAGGAGATGAGCTGATTCCAGCTCCAGCAGAAGATATTACTGGATTTTGACTGACTCCAATGTATGTTGAGCTCACTGGAATCTGTGAGGATGAGCTCACCGGAATCTGGGAAGAAGTACCATCACTGTGTGTGCTTCCTTGGTCATCGGTGGACGGTGGCGGCGTCGCCATCAGCAGCGCTCTGATACCAACTTAAAGAAGAAGAACTAAAGATAAAGATGAACTTTCATTAATGTTTTCTTGGATTTCATCCACAGACTGAATCCTAGCATATATGCTGGATATTGTTAAAACAAACTACACAAATCTCAAGACACAATTTAATCCAAAGGTTCTAGTTGACACACCACACTACACACTTGTATACTCTAGACAAGTGACACATGTCAACATTAAAAACTTATCCAAATAATATCTAAATAAGTCATTTTACTTTTCATATACACATGAAAACATGTGTTTCATTGCGTGTTAATCGAAGACAGAACAAAAATCCTGAGGTCTGATTCAGAAATCTCTGGATTCATCTCCTAAAAAATAGGCTTTTTGGGGATAGAGGGACTTGAACCCTCACGATTTTTAAAGTCGACAGAGTACAAACTGACTTATTATACTCCTGAATATGAAACCAAGGATACCTAGCCAACGCTTAGATCCGGCTCTACCCAAATCTTGAATCTTGAATCGATTTTCCGAATGTCCCGAAGGTCAAACGTGAGAATCGACATTTGAAAAGTTGATTCTTGAGTCAAGAATCGACTTTTAAAATATCGATTCAGTGTGGCGAATGGTCTATCTGGTGCACCATTCAGTTTGAGGTGGTGAAAATAAAGTCTCCCTAATATATTAGTTTAGGAGAAAAGAGTCCCCGGGATAATAACTCAGTGGTAAATTAGTATGGGTGTTGTAGTGACAATTTTGCCTTCAAATTGGGCTGTAACAATATGTTACATTGTGTCGCCTTTTCTTAAAAATAAAAATTTAAATACAGTCTTTGTAAAGTATACCACTGAACCATGAAAATCGATTCATCCACGAGGCTTTATGGACACACCGTGAAGACCCTTTGGATTGGGTTCAAACTTTTTATATTAGCATAGGAAAAAAAAAGTGCAGACTGCTGACAAGACTTACTTTTATTTTGACTCATTCACTATGTCCTTAACCTGTATGAAAATTGAATGGACACGTCACATTCATGTAAACCTAACATATATATTCCTATTATTATTATTTTTGCAATCTTCCTCCAATTTGATCGTCTAACTTTACACATACTCCAAAAATCAATCTCATTTCCCATCGGTTTCCTATCAATCAACTTCACATAATCAAATTCCCTTATAAATTCATGCATGCATTTCTTAGCTCTTAACACACTTGCATATCTTTACATTCTTGAACCCAAATTTTCTTATACAAAATGTCACATATAAAGTGTATGTTGGTGATATACCTTATGGTTTTGATATTATTATATAAAAGCCCACGAATCGAAGGCCGCCACTTCAAGCCGATAACTAGAGCTAAAGAAGCCATGGAAACAGAGTTGCAGAGAAGAATGATGATGAATGTGAATAGTTATGAATGGCCTGCAAGATTGGCTCCTGCAGGGCCCGATCCACACCACCATTTTGACAACAAGAATTAATGATTGAAAATTTTGTTATATCTCTTTCTCTATATGCTTCATATGAATTACAATTCGTCTTTATTGGCATCATAGCGTGTTTTTACCGTGGAACCACACCGGAAACGATCAGTTGGTGGAAAGTTGAATCTTAGTTCTGCGATCGATTTTCACTCGGTCAAAACTGTGGTAATTGACTGGTGAGATGTTGGTTATCAGCCGTAGAATCGACAGTTGTACGTTTATCAGTGTGGTATCTTAACGTACGGTAGATACGATGTGATACCAGGTATATCCTGTTTGCAATGCAATGAGCTTGAACATGCAAGTATGTAACATACATGTGTGTTCATTGTATTGTTAGTGGATTTGATGTTTTCCTTTTCTTTTCTTTTTTCACTTTTTTTTTTTGGGTTTGATCATTTGACTCAATTTAAGGAAAGCTAACAGAACATTTCAGTGTAACATGTAGTAAATGAGTATTATATACAAGTTGGTCAAAATTTCTTGACCTCTTGACCAAAAAAAAGTATTCTTGACCTTCTCTCTCTTTTTAATTTTTTTTATTTCTCTCTCTCTCAATATAATATCTTGGAAATATGCTTCTCTCATATTTCATGTATTAGTTGTGATCACATTCAAAGAATGTAGGCTAGTCATGAGATAAATGAGAACATTATATATGCAACTTATAAATTGTAGTGAACATAATAATGTGTTGGTAAAAGTTTTTTCCACGAATAAATTAATCTTCATATTTTTATTCTCAAATTTTCTCTTTAATTTTTTGCTTATTGTTTTTGACAGAAGTTTAAGCACAACATTGATAAGTTTATTGTTCCAATTATAGTCAAAAAGTGTCAAATGCATTTTCTGACCAGTATTGAGTTTAAAAAACATAAATATCAAAATCAAATTAGATTAGTAAAAGAATTGTTTTCCGACATTTATTCGGTCATAATAGTTTTTAGGCGTGAAAGTCAAAAAAAAAAAAAAAAAATCTCTAAAGGCATAAAATGCGGGGAATCAGATCATGAAACTGTGAATAGTAAATCAAAATAATATGAAGTGTTTTCTTATCCGTTTTAGTGATCTTTTTATTATTTGTTTGAATCAAACCGTCACTATTGATCTTTTTATTATTTTATTTTTTTGAAAAAATCTTTTATTATTTGTTTGAATCAAACCGTCACTATTTATATATGGCATCTTTCATAGCGTCACGTCAAATATACTTTCGACCAGGGTCGGATGCATACCCATAGGTGGGGGGTGGTTGCTTTCCCCTAGTCGGAATAATACACTAATATATATAACATGTATATTAGTTGCCACATTAAAATTTATTTCCTCCCCATTTATTCGTCTCGTCACATAATATGATCGAATAACTTAATTAACCATATCTTACTAATCATTATCAAAGTGATACATTTTAAGAAATTTTTTATAATGAAAACAATAGAATAACAAACCGTAAAACGAACATTATTGATGTATTATATTTTTATTGTCAAAGCAAAGTTAAAAAGAGAGTCAAGTCATAACTCTGAAGTATAAATTGAGGACGATTCCTGTATTATCTTTATTATTCAACAAAATATACTTGTCGGACTCTAAAAAAAGCCATTTACGGCCTCTTTGTCCGGTGGCCTGCGTCCATCCCCTTGCTTTCGACGCATTGCAATGATATTCGATCGTTGGAAAGTTAAACCTCTCACTTGAGGTTCGACTTTCTAGATGCCGGACATGTTCAAACGAAAGACATGTATATATATGTCACTATTATATAGGACATATTTAGCAGCGTCACATTACATAAATAGACTGTTGAAAAGTCAAACATCACCCTTCAACTTCGTGTTTCTAGAGGTCGAACATGTTTCAGCGACTGATATATATACATAATATGATATGAATTACACATTATTATACATAAAAAGATAAACACCCAAAGGGAAAGAAAAAGAAAAAAAAAAAAAAAAAAAAAAAAAAAACCGTCCTTTGATTGACAATTTATCATGTATACTTTACGTAAACAAATTAAATAGGGTAACCCTACCATTTTTTCCTTAAAGATTTTTAAAAAATAAGAAGTTTCTTAAGGATGAGATTCTTGAGGATAACTAATCGCACCACATCTGATCTATCGGTTGTCCCTATCTTCCGTGCACCACATAATTTTCGACAAAAATTGACCCCGTAAATATCGAATGTATAGTCGACATCCGACTTTCCGTATTGTCAAACCAGTATAGCCGACATCCGACTTTCCGACATCACGACATCCGACTTTATACAGTGGGAACATCGAATGTATTGACTATACATTCGACTTTCATAGGATCGGTTTTATTGTGTTGCACACGTAGTGTGGTACACCAGTAGATCGGATGTGCGAATAAACGCCCGGCCCTTTTAAGTGTTCATCAAACAACTTCAAACATATATAGAAGAAAAGAGCATACTACTTAACTTAAACTTTTAAAAACCCTAAGAGGATCTTTTGGATCAATTTCTGTGAAATGTGGAAGATCAAATGGTAATGTTTCAAAGCTTATTCCTTTCTCCTTGAGCTTTTCAACCACTTCTTCAAACACAATCTTATTTCCATCTTTCGTAAGGTGTAGACCGTCGCTGCATTTTGGAAACGCAATTGGTAGTAAAACGCAATTAGTACCGAGAAAAACATGATTAAATCCCTAACTCGACCAAGTTAAATGACGAATTTTGCACTTCTGTATTTCATCAAAGCATTTTTGCATAACACCGAAAGATTTTACGCGGATTATATATAGAATGTACCTTAGGAAACCTTTCTGCCAATTAGGAAATCGCTGCATTTTTGTCCAAAGATCAATTGATGGAATTTGACATTGTGAGGCAACTTCAAGACATGCTTTTGCATAAATACTTGTATGTTCATTTGTTCTCTCTGAAAGACCTAATGGATCCTCAACATAAGGAAACCTGCATTACATTGATCAATTAAAATTATCGATTAATTAAATAGCGTTATTGTCACGATAAAATAGATACAACAAATGATATATAACACTTTTACGCGCTAGATCTTGTTATATAACCTATTGATTGATACCGGTTTCATCAAGATCAATTCTATAAAAATGTGTTGTTAAGTGAACATTTTCGTTAACGATTTCAAATCTTTCTCCATACAAAATTATCCTAAAGAAGTAAAGAGAAAAAGAGTAACGTTGTTGTCTCAATCAATCTTACACAATAAATATCATAACATGATGTGACAGTCAAATCTTTGATGATGTGACATCTATTCAAGCTATGTCAGACTATGACATTTTTACTTTCAGGTTATGCTTTATCGGACATTAGGAGAACAGGTTCTAATCGATGTTATCCATGGGAAGGATCATTCTCCCGTAGATAATATCTACTAGAACCTGTATAGTACCCTAACAAGGCAGAATTTCAAAATTTTACGCCCCACTGCTACTTCATTAGTAGTCCTACTGACATGTCATCTTGTGACGTATGTTGTGTCAGAGTGATCGCGATGATGTGATATCCGGTTAAAGAAAAATAGTCATGATACTATCATAAATCACTCTGCAGTCACAACAAAGTTGGACCTTTGATAATATGACATATATTTAAAGACGAGCCACGCTACCACTTCATGAATGGTTCTACTTCAACTGACAAATCAGACTGAAATATTTATCGTGTCAGAATAATTGTCGTAGTAGCGTTACTTGGGGGGGGGGGGGGGGGGGGGGGGGGGGAGGTGAGGTGGGTTTGTCTTTGCATAATGAAAGAAACAATAAAGAAGTGAATTAATGAGTGATACTAACAATAGGCGACCAGCTTCATCTATTGGTGGAGGAGTAATGAGCAGGACATGAGTAGTTGGCCATCTTTCCTGTGCACAAACGTACCTTGAGAGTATAACTTCATTTGTACATAAAAAGTGTTCCATATCTGTGAGACACACACTTCTCACTGATTTCAAACATAAAAAAATCCATTTTAATTTGTTTGATTTTCTTTCTCAAGTCATTTGAGGTAGGATATGGGAATTTGATACCCTGTATCGACCTTCTCAAAAAAAAAAAAAATGAGCATGACGTCTTTGCAAACTAAACCATTGAAGAATTACTTTCGAAACTCTAGAGACGAGACAATGGAGAACCATTAGATTGGGGCTCAAGGTTTATTTTTTTTACTCTCGAAACTCTTTATTTTCTAACATATTTACATTATTACAACTTTGTAAGAGAATATGATATGTGAGGTTTGTTTTGATTTCTATTACAATTCCAACAATAAATAGTGATTTTTTTAGGAAGGCCAATGATTAAAATGTAATATTTCTTTTATGAACTTTATCACTTACGGAAGAATTCCACTAACTCAAATTAAATTTAATCGAAATTGATTCTGCACCACAGAAAGTTACATATTTAAATTACCAAGTGCTCCTCAATATATTATTTTATTCAAGTTTTGAATGGTCATCCTAGTCCCATTACACCAAGACCAACTTTAAGGGTACATTAAAACAAATCAAACCAAAACAGAACTATCTAAATTTGAAAAAAATCAAATCAAATGAATTTAAATTGTTAGTTTGGTTTTAATCAAAACAAAAACTCTATAGGTTAGAATTGATTCATAGTATTAATGAAATCAAACCGAACCTACTCGAACATGTATATATTAGCTTTTTACCCATGCGATGTACGGCTATAAAGATTAAATATATGTGAATCTATATTATCAATATTCAATTTTACACAAACACGCACACACAGATATATATCAAAATTTATGTATTATAATAAAGTGCCATAAGATTTCACGTACACCCTTCACATATTACACAGTTTTTTCAAAATTGTATATTATTAAGTAATGAACTAACTTTCAAAAAAAATTAAATATTTTATTTTAAATATGACTATTTTTGTTTCTTTCTGCACATGTTATTTCTCATTTAGGGACCATGACTAAACAATCTTTTGATTGTAACAAACCATATTAAAAAAAAAGCACATGCCCGGCACGCGCACCAAGGATTGCAACCTTATCATTTGTATTTATACTATTATTAAAAAAAATCGAGCCCTAATCCAAAAGGCCTTCAATGTTTCGTCTTTAAAACTTTTTAAATGATGTAAAACGAGACTTATGTTCACTGATTTAGTTTGCTAGATGTTTCATGTACATATTCTCTAGTTGAGAGAAGTCAATCAAATGATTTGAACTCTCAAATTCAAACATAAAACTGTCACTACAGCACCACCGTTCTTACCATTGAATTACACCCTTGATTATTCAGATTAGTCAATTGATTATACTAAGCATTTAAAAAGGTTAATTCTACTTTCACAATCATTCGGAGACAACGAATGACGTAATTTTTTTTATACCGTTGATTATGCTGATCTATATCATTATCTCGAAGATTTAACAATGATATAAAAGCATGTTGTGTCATTAATTAGTTGTATTGGAGTGATTTATTACTTTTTAAAAAATGAACGTATCAAACCAACACAAAGTCAAAATAGGCATTCCAAATTTGAACAAGGTGGATAGATGACCAAGAAAACAAATACGGGTGACGCTACTGCGGTCATGCAAACGAGTGACACAAGACATTTTCGCATATTAAGTTAACGGGTTTCACATCATAATCAATCAACAATAATGTGTTGCATCACTCGTTATTATCACACAACCGTTGTGGGAATAGAATTTCTCGATTCATAAACAAATATTTGTACCTTGAAAAAAGAAATGATAGAACATAGGTTGTTCTTGTATTCATCCACAGGCACATGTTGAAAGGCACAAGACCGGTCCGGTAAGACGGCATCGTTCGCACCAAAGAACACCGTCACCGCCAACGGCGGCTTCTTATCACCACTACCGTCCGCCACATCCGCAGGGAATATCCTTTTTATAACGTTCAAAGCCCACCTTGTATTATATCCACTATACCCTCTCACCACCACATCAACCTAAAACATATATCATAAATATAGGACTCAATATTTTAAAACATGTAGCTAAACCTATTAAATTAAAGAAATTTTATTTTTAAAAAGATTGAATCAAGTGCAAAGAGGGGCTAAAAGTCCATCCTAGGGTTTTTCGTGTTACATAAAGAAAACCCAATATAACTCATACTATATATACAAGAATAACAATAGATACTATAATATATATGTTTGATACAACAATCCTACAACTACGATAGTGGGAAAAATCTATCGTGAAGGCTTTTTAATAAAGAATTCTACTTGCATCCAATCAAAACATGATACATAACATCATATCATATACACTATTAAGAACCTCCTAAACAAAGCAGATCACCACAAACACAGTAAAATAAAGACACATGTCGTGTTTTAATTAAATGCAAAGGAAACTCTATCAATTAAATGTCTCTGCAATAGAATATCCCGCGAGTAGTTGATCATATCCAACCATTCGAATAAAGTCCACCAGATGATCCGAACATCAGTTTCGCGTTCCGCCACTCCACCCTTGATCAAATGATCATCTACATACACTTGTACAATATTCAAAAGAATGAAAATAGGTACATATATATAATATATATGTTTGATACAACGTTCCTACAACTACGTTAGTGAGTGGTTGAACATAAGCAATTCAACCGTTCGAATAAAGTCAATCAGCTCACCTGAACTTCAATTCGTGTTTCCACCCTTAGATCAAACATTCATCTACATCTTTTAACACATCACACATACACTTTCATACTATATATATATATAGATAGATAATACAACTTGAGGGATGATTCGCGCACAACGGTTTTACCACAGCTGGCGTCACAACGAGATATACACACTACAAGAAAAACACTCTATTGCTACATTAGTTTTTGTCACACACACAAAAAAAGTGTGGCTAATAGCACTTGGTTAACTCTTTTGCCACGCTCATGTGGCTAAAAGTAAGTATATAGCAACATTTTTTTTATTGTGTTGCAAACAATAGTGTAGCAAAAAACTGTTTTTCTTATAGTGACACCGTTGATCATGTTAGATTTATATCTGATAAATTTAGACACATAATTATTTGTGTCGCTCGTTGTGACAGAACCATACTTATACAACTTCGATCAATACCTAGTAGTCAATCATTAAAACAGTAAAAGTTAAAAAGAGGGGGAAAAAGATAACCGGGGGGAGGGGAGGGGTTTACCTTGCGAGAAAAATGGTTAGTAAGAGAAGCACCCCAACCACCATCATCAAAGGACATTTCAGTAATTGAATCACCGAAAAGATAAAATTTTGGCCTCATTTCTTTGTAGAAGAAAAGACACAGATGGCTTTGACGGGTTTTGGAAGATTTAGATCTTGAGAGAAGTCCGAAAGAAAAAAGGAAAAGAGAAAAAAAAAAAAACTGTGTATGATTATTCAACGATCCAAAAAATAGTGGTTGCAAGTTGTTGAATTGCAATTAAATAGTGATATGGGTAGGAGCAATTATTGAGAATGGGATTGACCACGTTTTGATACTTAGTCGTCTGGTCCAATTTATATGAAACAATTATTAAAATTATTTGTTTTATTTTATTTTTAATATAACATTTATGGTTTTTTTTTGTTTTATCATTATTTATTGCAATAAGATAGATAAAAGGGAGATTGAGAAAGGACAGAAAAGATTACAAAATAAATAAATATGACACACTTCATTTTTTTAGTTGCAAAAAGGATAAACAATTTTAGACGGACAAGAATACCCTTTTAAAAGGGACGTGCACATGTCTTCAGTTTATTCCGCTTCCTTCAGGTTTGGTGTTGTTTGTTTGTTTTTTATTTTCTTCAAAAATCCGTAACTTTTGATTTATAACTCCGATCATCGAAATTTTTCACCAAAATTCTTTTTTTTTCGCTCTTTAATTTGAGCCCAAATACGATATCCTTCCGACGTAAATTTTGAAAGCCGAAAAAATATTTGCATTAACCGGAACGTTTTTCTTATAAACGACCGTAACTTTTGATTTAGAACACCGATCATCAAAATTGTTTCACCAAAGTTCATATTTTTTTATCTTCATTTCGAGACCTCATTTGATACATTTTCGACGTATTTGAAAGCCGAATTTAATCGCAACATTTACACTAACACAATATCGAAACTTGATATCGAAGTATAAGCAACAATATCGGTATCGCAAACAATGAATCGATCGCATGATCGGTCGCACATGTATCGAGGCTCATTTAAGGCTTAATTCAAATGACTACTTCAAGGCACATATATCTGGCTCATATAAGGCTCATTTGAGGCTTAAGTCAAAGGACACAATATCATATCTGGCTCATATAAGGCTCATATAAGGCACACAATATCACTAACAGGATCATATAGGGCACACAGTATCAGTATCAGTATCAGTACACAATATCAGGCTCATTTAAGGCTTAATTCAAGTGGCTACTTCAAGGCACATATATCTCGCTCATATAAGGCTTAATTCAAGGGACACAATATCATATCTGGCTTATATAATGCTCATATAAGGCACAGAATATAATATCATATAAGGCACACATTATCAGTAACACAGTATCAGCCTCATATAAGGCTCATTTACGGCTCAATACCAAGTACAAAGCCAACTCAATGAAACTACTCTGTCAATCTGTTTAGAATACATGATACCACTATAAGCTCAGGCCCCAACCACTTTGAATTTGAAAACATCACAAGAGAATAAATTAATGAACCATACCAATCACATTGAGTACAAAACATATATCACCAAGGCCAACTGAATGCTTTTATAGCGCTAGTTAGCTATAATACTATAAAATAAACATGAAGGGTGCTCAAATTCTTCTATTTATGCAGAAGCATAATTCTGTAATTATGGAATGAGGAACATGAAGGGCTGTCCAAATTTTGTTTTCTTCAAATTATTCTATTTTATGCAGAAGCATATTTCTGTAAACATGAAGGGTTGTCCAAATTTTGTTTTCTTCAACATCTTCTCCTTCAAAGTCTTTCTCTCGCCTTCATTTTTCTCGTCCGCCTTCCTCTTTTTCCCGACGAGCCGCCTCCTCGCTCCATATTTGCTTTCGTTCGCTTGTTGTCTTCTCATATAGCTCTTTGGCACTCATATGCTGTCTCTTTTCTGCATTTCTTCTTTTCATGGTTCGAATCCTGCTCGTTTTGAGGATCTTTATTCACGAAACCGTTATTGAAATGTTCGTTTCGCTTTAGTGATTTCTTGTATTTGCTCACAAACTTTGCATCTTTATAGAACTCCCTTTGTTTCTTGATTAAGGCAGGATTGTAGTTTCTTGCCCCTGATTTCGAGTTGGAAAATGCTTCAAGAGAAAGGCCTCTACCTCCCAATCTCTGCATATTCTTGTTCATCTTCTTAAAAGCCGGACCCTTCAAACATCGATCTTTCTCATTGTTGGGATTTCCGGTAGGCTTCCGACCGTCTTTTGTCATTGCAAAATCAACTCAAACTAATTAAGCTAGCATTTTTTGCAACTCAGACATCAATATCAATATCAAAAGACAGATATGTAACTTAGAAATAACAAAAATCAGCTCAAAGAAACTAAACAAAATACGCAAACAAACAAAAGAACAATATTAATACCTTCACGGTCGACAAAAAGAAAGGTGGGCATTTCTCCAGGTTTAGATTTAAAAGATATGTCAACATCCTCAAAACTCTTACAACATCTGATTAGCTTTTGGGTAGACAACAGTACCGACCATGGTTCCTCCATACTGTGACAGAGAATCTATGGAAAATATATTTCTTAGATAATGATTCGGTTACAGGGTAGATATAAATATACTTAGGATACTACCTTATCTCTTAATCTAAGAGATATTACAACACCACTTGGTATCATCTAAACCATACACTTGTCATACATAACAAATACACACATGGCAAGATTATCCAATTAACCTAACAGCCCCCCTCAAACTTGATGGGGTTGGAACAACATTAAGTTTGGATCTGAACATCTGGAAGGCTGCAGTAGACTGTGGCTTTTTTAGGGCATCAGCTATCTGATCAGCACTTGGAATATACCTCACTTGAAGCTTCTTTTCAAGAACCTGATTTCTGACATAGTGAATGTCAACCTTAATGTGTTTGGTCCTGGCATGGCACACAGGATTACTGGCCAGAGATGCAGCACTAGTGTTGTCACACCAAGCAACTGATGTCCTGCCCAAGGATAAGCCAATTTCTTTAAGAAGGTGTTGAAGCCACTGCCTTTCAGCTGTTAAGTTAGCAAGAGACCTATACTCAGACTCACAGCTGGACCTAGAAACAACATTCTGCTTCTTGGAACTCCATGAAACTAAGGAATCTCCCAAGAAAACACAGTATCCAGCTACTGATTTTCTATCAAATGAACAAACTTCCCAATCAGCATCAGAATAACCAACAAGATTCAGTGCTGTCCCAGGTTTGAAATGAAGAGCATAGTGTAGGGTATCTAACGACCCACTCCCGACCCCTAGGTCTACTGGAGTCATTCTAGGAGCAGGTTGCGAGGCTTTCACATCGACATCAATAAAATACATCAAATCCCAAATATTGATATAAATCCATCGAAACAATTACAACATTTCACTAACTAGTTACATCAATAGAATATCACATTGATTATGATCCACAATATGAACCATGTCATCAATTTTCCCAAAGAATATCCACAATGTAGTGATCTGGATAAATGTCATTTTCCCTATTTTCCCTTCTCTTATCCTCGGTCAACCACCTGTATGTATATTAAAAGAAAAGAAAAAAAAAACATAGAAGAAATAGTGTCGTCGCAAAAAAATCTTTGGTATGAGTCATGTGCATTAGTATTATAATTAGCGAATATAACAATTAAATACAAGTACTATTATGGTAGAAGTATTATAATTAGAAAATATAATATCAAGAAATGCTTTATGAATATAACAATTAAATACAAGTACTATCTACAATGGAAAAATAGAAGTATGCACTAATCGGTCATTACTTATGTTTAATTTTGAAGAGCTTTAAGATAAATGATAAATGCCTTTTTAAAGTGAATTGATAAGAAAACACAATTTTACTTGTATTGTCCGAAAATTATTGATACTGATTTTGGCAACGTGGGTTGTTTCTACTTGCGAATCGACCATGCAAAATATTGCTCAGTGTTTTAGTTAGGCTACAATACTTGGATCTGTAGGTTATGGCCCTCCCATTACATTGTAGATAGTAAAATAAAAATATTAGAAATTTATTTCTTTGGGAAAATATGAATAATAAAAATAAAAATAAAAATAAGAAAGAAAGTAAAGCAATGTTTTGAAGTTAAACTTATCTGTAAAAGTATGTAGGTGTCGAAATATATATCATGAAAACAATACGTTGAACTAAAATTTCAATGCCATAGAGCTCCCTAACGAAACAAGCATTCCACAATAAAATGATAAAGACTAGCGGTGTAATTCTTTTTATTATTATTTTATTAATTACCTCTCACTAAAATATGCAAACAAATTTTATTTTTTTGAGGGAAAAATATGCAAACAATTATGCAGCATATAACAAAATAAAACATTTCAAAATCGTTTTTCCAACATCACACATATGTAATATATACGAAAATTGTTGTCCTAAGATATATGGGATTACAAATATACGTGATGTTTTTACTAACATGGGAAACACTTGCTTCAAAACCCTATATTAAAACATAACATTTAGGACTTACTATAAACGGTCTCTAAGCAAGATATATTTTGGCCTAATAATTCAAACCATTCACCGCTAGTCAACCATATAGTGTTCACTTATCAGAGCCTTAAGAATCATATACCTAGCTAGCAAAATTCTAAAGTCAATCTTCTAATTTCAATAAGTACTGCATCCATTCTCTTATCCATACCATGTCGCTTAACCTAACTGTCTAAAAACCTCGCTCTGATACCATCTCTAACAATCCACTCCCGACCCCTAGGTCTACTGGAGTCATTTTAGGAGCAGGTTGCGAGGCTTTCGTATCGACATCAATAAAATACATCAAATCCCAAATATTGATATAAATCCATCGAAACAATTACAACATTTCACTAACAAGTTACATCAATAGAATATCACATTGATTATGATCCACAATATGAACCATGTCATCAATTTTCCCAAAGAATATCCACAATGTAGTGATCTGGATAAATATCATTTTCCCTATTTTCCCTTCTCTTATCCTCGGTCAACCACCTGTATGTATATTAAAAGAAAATAAAAAAAAAACATAGAAGAAATAGTGTCGTCAGCAAAAATGCCGGTATGAGTCATGTGCGTTAGTGTTATAATTAGAAAATATAATATCAAGAAATGCTTTATGAAAATAACAATTAAATACAAGTACTATCTACAATTGAAAAATAGAAGTATGCACTAATCGGTCATTACTTATGTTTAAGCCGTGTCTTTATTGTTCAATCATTACTTGGATTTACGGGAAGTTATCATTAGGTTACTTGACACCGCCTTGGCCTAGTCGATGAGTCAATACCAACCAAACTCCACACGTGAACACGATTTTCTACCGCACTTCAACAAGCAAACTCTTGCCTGACAACTCCGGCCGATTGTCAGAGAAAGGATTCAGACCTTCACCCAGTGAACCTTCCAATGGGCTCCAGCCAACCCCACTGCCCTCCGAACCATGACACAATCGTCAGCCCTTGCTTTCCCGATCATGCACATGGAACTTTGGGGAATTTCTGGTACCATTACTCTAGGACTGTCGATGAACCAAAGTCAAGAGGCCCCGAGACCGGTGACTAGCCGTTCTACGGTGCAGTAACCCTAACTCAACTAGTCGCTTAGGTTCTGCACTGCACACGCAATGCAATCAAGCAAGCAGGACAAGTGTTGAATATCATAATCTTTCGTTAAACATTAAATGATCAGGCATACATGTCAAGATCAAACCTTATAAAATATAACAAATAATATTTTGAAGAGCTTTAAGATAAATGATAAATGCATCGGCGTCAAAATAATCAGACTTTCGATTAAAATAACATGTGGATATAAATATTCTATCGAAAGAGCACAAATTGATGAAAGACTCTTTGGCGTTCACCGGCATAAAACTCACCGTTTATTTATGACATAAAAGACAAGTGATATCAATAAGTATTCTTTTTAAAGTGAATTGATAAGAAAACACACTTTTACTTGTATTGGAAAATAAAACTCGTATTTGTTTAATAATAACACATTTGCTATTATCGAAAATAAGATCTCACAAGTATCATATTAAAAATAAATTGAGAAACACACATTAATTAGTTTTTATGAAAATACAACTCACATATCATCACTTTTCATGTTGATACTGATTTTGGCAACGTGGGTTGTTTCTACTTGCGAATCGACCATGCAAAATATTGCTCAGTGTAGACGTGTGAAAGAAATTTAGTTAAGAAACTAGTTTTTTCGGCTAACCAGCATGTTATGCAGAGAGATGAAATTTGAATCTATTTATAAGAGGAATTTTTCGACAAAAAGCTGCATTGAAGGCAATTTTCATTAATTCCCAAACCCATTTATTGGTGGCAATTATAGAAAAGATGTAACGGATGAATTAATACTTTTTAAATATAATCAATCTACATGACCTGCATATTGAAAGATAGATGAAACTAAAGGACAACAATTATATGTGGTATATATATTAATTAGTAGTATCACCATTCTTCTTTTGTGAAACAAAATAAACCTTCAAAATATGAGTGACAATGCAATAAATATCTTTTTCCATAATCACAAAAGAAACCCACGTTTTTTTTTATTGAAATGACTCAATTATTGTCATTTAGTGCTCGTTAACAAATGTTTTTATGTTACTCAAAAGGAAATATAAATTAAATGAATAAAGGCTCGTTATTACAATTTACAATCATTCAAATGGTATATAAAAGAAAGTTTCTAACGTTTACATTTATGATGCACCACTCAAAAGTATGTGAAAATCAAAAACTTTTTATATTAGAAACTAGAGAAATTTTCGATTAATAAATAGAATGATTTATTAATAAACTTTAGACAAGTGTAAAAAATTATAATTAGAGCTTTTGAATTTCTTTTAATAATATTTCCAACATCATGTAAAGAATTTCTTTCGTAATAAAATCTCGGATATACTCATCTCAAGATGAAAAGAAAATCGGGGTGTTACAATGTACCTCTTACATATCTGAGGAGCCTTTTAGAAACTGCCAGTGGACATCTGAGGGTGCTTGCATGAACTGACTGAGATAGTTGACAGCAAAAAAGATATCTGGCCTGGTATATGTTAGATACTGCAAGCCTCCTATGGCACTTCTGTAAAGAAGGGGATCTAGTAGTGTGCCATCTGTTGGAGCTAATTGTTTCCCAGTAACCATAGGAGTAGGGCATTCTTTCATATTAGCAAAGTTCAATCTGTAACAGTTGTTGAGCATAATAGGTTTGTGAGAGAAACATACCAGTCTGATCCCTGGACACTTCCATACCCAAGAAATGAGAAACAGCTCCCAGGTCTTTTAGGGCAAATCTGGAGTGAAGTTGCTGGACAAACTTTTTAATGGCTGTAGTTGAACTGCTTGTTACAAGTATATCATCAACATACACAAGCACAAGAAGTATAAAATCTTTTGTTCTAAAAATAAACAGGGATGTATCAGTCACTGCTTGTGTAAAACCCCACTGTTGCATTTGGTTCCTTAGAGCATCAAGCAATGCTCTAGGTGCCTGCTTGAGGCCATAGAGAGCTTTATTCAACCTGCAGACATAATTTGGATATTTTGGATCAACAAAACCCTTAGGCTGGGGCATAAATACAGTCTCTTTCAGGGGACCATTCAAGAATGCATTATTGATGTCCACCTGGTTTATGGGCCAATTAAAGAACACAGCAAGAGCTAGAACAACTCTTATGGTAGAGGCTCGTGCAACTGGACTGAAGGTCTCTGTAAAATCAACACCATATTTTTGAAGGAATCCTTTAGCCATCAATCTGGCTTTGTACTTCAATATGGACCCATCAGGTTTGGTTTTTAGCTTGTACACCCACCTATTTCCAACAAGATGCTGAGAAGGCCTTGGTGGAACAAGTGTCCAGGTGTTGTTGGCACACATTGCTCTATACTCTTCTTCCATTGCACTCATCCACTCAGATTTGGACATAGCCTCTGATGCACTTACTGTCTCAGGAGGGTAGTGATGAGAGACTGAAGAAGATTTGGAGGTGTTGGAAGTAGAAAGGGATGAGAGATAAGACTTAGGTTTGAAGATCCCACTCTTGGACCTGGTTTGCATATGGTGTGAGGGTGCAGGATGAGCAGGAGGAATGGAAATAGGAGTTGGTGAGATAGAATCTGAGATGTGAGATGAGGTACTGGAGGAAGGGCTGGATCTAGATGTGATGCTAGAAGGTGACTGACCATCATCACAAACAGGAGGTGACTGCTGTGGAGAAGTATGAGGTGCATGACTGGTGTGGTACTGAGATTGAGACTGATTACTATGGGATGAAGGTGTAGATGTAGGAAAAGGATGTACAGTTTGTGGTGATGTACTGGAGTGAGGACTATGTGAAGGAGACATAGGTGCAGGAGTTTGAGGAGCAGATTGTGAGATAGCACTGGATGCAAGAACAGGGATACAGCACCAATCCGATTGAATAACTCCAGGATCAATGAGAACCTCTCTAGAAGGACCCTATTGAAAACCTATTTTGAAGGGGAAAGTTGACTAATCAAAAAAAAACATTTCTAGACAAATAGAGTCTGCCTGTTTCATCAAGACACATGTATCCCTTGTGTCTTGGACTTAAACCTAGATTGACACACCGGATAGAGTGAAACTTGAACTTGACAGATGAAAATGGTCTGGTATTAGGATAGCATGCACATCCAAAAGTTTTGAAAGAGAAGTAATCAGGTGTTTTATTGAGAAGGATTTCAGCAGGACTTTTCATGTTAAGGACCTTAGTAGGAAGACTATTGATCAGACATACACTATACTGAAAAGCTTCCCACCAGTATTTAAGTGGCATAGAGGCCTGAGCAAGAAGGGTGAGCCTTAGTTCAACAATATGCCTATGTTTTCTCTCTGCCCTGCCATTTTGGGCATGAGTGAGGGCGTGGGGTGCCTAAATTGGGACTCTTTCGGGAAAAGGTGCCTAAATTGGATACCGAAGACACTCGATTTTCAAGTTTTTTGAAAAATAAAAGGTTTAAAGACTTGGCCTTTAAAGGGTAAATATTCATCTATGAAATGTATGTAATATTGATAACCCCTGATTTGTGAGGGCGGGGCCCCACAAGAAGACATTTGATAGATTGTGTTAAACCGATTTCAACAAGTTTTTTTGAAAAATATGAAGGCATTTAATGCATCGGACTTGGCCTTTAAAGTTGGTAAACCCATGCTTGAGTGAACCTGATTTGGAGAAATCATCTATGAAATGTATGTAATATTGATAACGATCCTTTATGAGACAGATGGAAGATTCAAAGACAATGCATCATGAAGAAGATCATGGAGATACACAGGCATAAAATGAGTAAACACAGTACTAGAGCCTATGTGTAGAATTTTCAGTTTTTCACCATTACCTACAGTGAGTGCATCATTACCAGTATAATCTGAGTTGATGTGCAAGTTATTCACATCATTTGTAACATGATCAGAAGCTCCACTGTCAAGATACCAGGAGGAGTCAGCAACACTTTGAGGACTAGCTGTGAAAGCTGAGATTTGCCTAGGTGAATTTATATTAGTTGATGGCACAAAGTCATGCTCAAAACGATGCCAGCATGAAGTGACAATGTGACCAGCTTTGCCACAAAGTTGACACACCGGTTTACTTGCAGAATTTGCTCCTTGATTCCCAGAATTAGAACCAGGGTAACCAGAATTACCAGAACGTCCTCCTCCTCCTCTTCCACGATTTGATCTACCACCTCTACCAGATCTTCCTCCCCTTCCACGATTAGCACCAGAATTCTGAGAATAACCACTAGAGTTAGAAACCTTACCAGAGTTTTGTGCCATATGTTCTGTAGGGCTATTAGAGGGTCCAAGAAGACCGGCTGATCCACTGAATCGAGCAAGAAGATGGTCATATGTAATGAGCTGAGATTGGACTTCCTGCCAAGTGAGAGATCCAATTCGAGCTGTGAAATTGACAATGACAGCTTCATATTCACGATCTAACCCACCGAGTGTTGCAAGAATCAACTCCGATTTGCTAATCGGGTAGCCAGCAGCTGCAAGGTTGTCCGAGTGAGATTTCATGAGTGCCAAATAATCGGCCATGGACTTAGATCCTTTCTCAGATTTTGTAAGGGCAGCTTTATATTCCAACATCCTGGCCTCTGAATGAGAATTAAATAGAGATTCAAGGGTAGTCCAGATTTTATGAGAAGTAGAACACCCAACCACTTCTAGGAGAGTCTGCTCCGTCATGGAGCTTAACAACCAGCCAGCTAGTGAGAAGAGAATCCGTTTGGCTCCAGACATCGAATGCAAGATTTGTCATGCCAGTGATGGTGTACTGAGGTGGTGCTGGTGTAGATCCAAAAAGAAAGCCATCTAGACGACGCCCTTTAACAATGGGAAGAATGGTGTATTTCCAGAGCAAGTAGTTGTACCTGGTTAACTTGATGTTGCATGTCTGAGTTAAGTTGCCAGTGAAAGGTGTTCCTCCAGATCGGAGCGCGAGCTTGAGGGAAGGAGTTCAGAGGTGGAAGAGCAGCATACGAAAAGGGAATGGAGGTTTGAATCCCAGATATGAATGGGAAATCTGTAAATGGAATAGAAAAGGGGAAAGACGGAGATGGAGTATGTGAGATTGGTGGTACAGTGGTGGTGGTGGTGACAGTGGACGGCACAGTAGTGGTGGTGGTGCTCACGGTGGAGCTCACGTTCGCTGAAGAGGACGCCCCTGCCGGTGATGGCGGTGTGGGGTCAACCATACCTTGCTCTGCTACCAACAGAGAATCTATGGAAAATATATTTCTTAGATAATGATTCGGTTACAGGGTAGATATAAATATACTTAGGATACTACCTTATCTCTTAATCTAAGAGATATTACAACACCACTTGGTATCATCTAAACCATACACTTGTCATACATAACAAATACACACATGGCAAGATTATCCAATTAATCTAACACCTTGGAACCCCGAAATTCCCAATCGCACATTCGTAAACATCTTTAAGAGAATCCGGTGATGTTAGTTTAAGGCTGTTCTTCTCCACCACAAATTTATCGGAAGCGGATCCCCGACAGTACAAAGAAAGCGGTACAATTTGCTGTGCACTTTTTCCGTCCAAAATTTGGACGGAAACACCATTTGGATGGATCCGTCCAAATTTGATTCACTCTCTTTCCGTCTAAATTTGGACGGATCCGTCCAAATTTGGACGGAAATAATGCACAGCAAATTGTACCGCTCTATTTGTACCGTCGGGGATCGGGGTCCCAAATTTATCATGGTCTAATGAACTTGGTTCACAATTACTGGAAACAAATATTTGTTAATTATATATTGAACTTTCAACTTAGTGGCTAATTGGTTAAGAAAATGGATGCAGTGATCGATCACCTAGCTTCTTCATATATGCCTCCTGATGAGTCGTGACCTGCTGAACCACCATAGATTAGAGGGTACACTGGCGATCTCTGGAGCTTTGAGAATTGAATTCTTCCGCCCTGTGATTCACAAAAATGGGATGAGAATTGCGTCGGGTTTGTTTTTTTAAGTAAATAGGGGTATATTCGTCCGGTGGAATTTATATATCCTTAATGCAACGAAAAAATTGAAGCTGGATTAGTACTTAATTAAGAGGGAAAAAGTGGACTATAAACTAATTTTTCCTAGATAAAAAAGAAGCACATTAATTATCCAAGGACATTTTAGTCATTTCATTTTAAATTCAATACATTAACTCACTTTCTTAATATGCATGATTTTGACAACTATCTCAGATAATTTGGAACGGAAGGAGAATATTTGTTGGGGACAAGCTAGAAGAAAAAAAACCACTTTATTGTTCTTTATTTGTCATACTAGCGAGAAGTAAATCCGAGGAGGAAAAACTCCCCGATCGACAGAACCAATAAGATCTCAGTCTTTTTTAGCTAGTAAATGGGCAGGCTGGTTATCCCCTCGTTTTACAAGAGAAAATTTAGCAATAGAAAAACAAGATAGAAAAAAAGAGCGACAATCGTCTATAATGCTACCGAAGTAAGAAATATCTTTCACTCCGAAATTTAGCTTCTGACAGACAGGTAGTGACTCCGTATCTAAATGACATTGAAGAAAACCTCATTGGATAGCTAACAAGATTGCAAGATATACTGAGAGTGCCTCACCTATCACGATGTCATGGTTGCCTTCCAGTTTCCTCGAGAAAGATTGGATAATAATTCCTGTAATACCACGTATCAATCCTCCAAACGTAGTGGAGTTTTCCTAGATAATAGACGATCAAGTCTTAAGTTTTTTTACTTCACAAATCTTTTAATTTTAACCGATTGATTGGTAATTATATACAGATATGTTCAATAATCATTTTAGACGATCATTCAATTTTTTAAATGCATTTGAGTTATCTTATAACAAAAATACAAAATCAAATGATGAAAGCATAACTTAGGAAATCAATGACAACATATTGGGTCTAACTAATATGAACAAAGTGGTTGGATGGAAGGTAATCTAACTGTAGTATGACATGTTATTGATGACAGGCTGTTATTGAACAAAATGGTTCAGACATGTTATTGATGACAGACTGTTCATATTACAGACATGTCAAACTGTTAATATGACAGACATGTTGTTCTAGAGGATAGAGCCGAACCGGGGCTCGCTAATTACTTGTTCGAACACCCCCGGGCAATCCCATGGGTACCATGTACATATGGAGATTGGTCTTCAAGTGCTGAAATCGCGGTTGGCGTAGTGGTTTGGTGAGAATATCCGCCAACTGGTCATTTGTGCAGACATAGCCGATTTGAACAAGTTTCTAGGAAACAAGCTCATGAATATGATGAACATCAATCTCAATATATTTAATACGGGCGTGGAAGATGGGATTAGCAGCAAGATATGTAGCTCCAACATTATCACACCACAGGATCGGGGCAGGCATACGCGGAAAAAGGAGCTCACGAAGGAGGGACATAAGCCATTGGACTTCGGTGGCGGTAGTAGAAACGGTTTTATATTCGGCTTCAGTGCTACTTTTGGCGACAGTAAGTTGTTTGCAAGACCAACTGATGAGATTGGTAGCAAGGAAAATACAGTAGCCGCCAACGGAACGACGGTCAACAGGATCAGATGCTCAATCAGAATCAGAGTAGGCGTGAAGTTGGGTGGGGGAGGTGGCCGAAAGTAGGAGTCCATCAGCAGAGGTGCCTCAAAGACAGCGCAAAATTCGTTTGACAGCTTCCCAGTGGTCAGTGGTAGGGGCGTGCATAAACTTGCTAACTTTGTGGACAGCGAATGCAATATCAGGCCGAGTGTGACTGAGGTATTGAAGGGCACCCACAATCGTACGATATAGTTGAGGATTTTAAAAAGGAACACCCTTGTACCGGGAAAGTGGCGGAGAGACCGCCATAGGCATAGGGCAGGTCTTGGATTCCTACATGCCAGCTTTAACTAGAAGATTGGTGATGTATTCATGTTGAGATAAATAATGACCTGCAGCAGTTCAATGAGCTTCAATCCCCAAAAAGTATGAAAGAGGCCCTAAATCCTTGACAGGAAAGGTAGTAGAGAGTGAACGAATCAAGTCATAAACAACCAAATGAGAGTATCCGGTGATGATGATGTTGTCCACATAAATAAGCACAAGCATGTAAGTCAATTATAAATATAAAGAGATGAGTCGGCCGATCTAGGACGAACCCAAGATGAGTCAGCCGCTCGGTAAGACGAGAAAATCAGGCACATTGAGCTTGACGCAGACCGTATAAACTCCGGTTCAATTTATAGACATGAGTGGGATGTCAGGATGAGCATATCCCTGTGGCTGCGTCATGTAAACAGTTTCTTCAAGAAAACCATGGAGAAATGCATTTTTTATATCCAATTTCCTGATGGGCCAATTATGAGTGAGGGCTAGAGTAAGAACCGTGAGAATGTAACCGGTTTGACAAGCAAGCTAAATGTTTCATGGAAATCCACTTCTTCAGTTTGATGAAAGCCTTTTGCAACGAGCCGAGCTTTATAGCGCTCAATATGTCCCTGCGAATTATGTTTAATACAATATACCCATTTACAACCAATAATATTAGCGGAAGGCGGGGGAGGAACAAGTGTCCAAGTATTATTGTTTAAGAAATAAACATTTAAGGCTAGTATATGGTGGTTACCTTGCTTGATCTAAAAGATCGACGCTTTGACCGTCAAAAGAGAGTAGCGATACACGGAGCCGCCCAAGCGTTCGGCCTCTACCGCTAGTCCACACGAACAACCCGCCGGAATAAGTCATTCCCCAAGACAACATTTTCCATGGTCAAATCATACTTACACAAGAAACTCGAGTCAACTCATACCATTCATGCTCATAAGGTACCCATTATTCACTACTCGTTATGAATCGAAGTGATGTGTGCATATGCATTTAGTTTTATATACTCGTGGCAAGATTAAAGTTTATGCTAACTTCGCAGTCTTAACCTACCAACATCAGCATTCCCACTTCTTAAGCCTCGCAATGGTTAAAGGCATGGTGCAATAAGCAAGAGCGTCATCCATAAGGTTTTTGGACTCGGAGACCGAGAAAAATACTCGAAGCCTCTTAAAAGTTGAATTTTTTTCCATTTTCATATTTTCAAGCATTAACACATCTCAAGAAAGAAACTTGCTTTAAAAGTAAATTATGCATTGCAAGAAGTCTTCTCTCACGGATGAGTCAATAGTATGAATATTACCTCAAGCGCGAAGCTACTTTGGTAATGTTACTACAAACCCAGTGTTTAACGCTTTGTCAAAACACAGATTATTCTCAACCTTATTACTCTGCTTTGATGGCTAGAAGATAAGAATACATCAGTAGATAAATATCGACACTAAGTTCACATAATCAATCATCTACGCAATGTACACATAATTCTTCAGTTATTATAATTTGTGCGGTAAAAGTCGATTCAAAGATTGAGTAATCGAATAATAAATAACTACTTGCAACAATCGGCATGAATATCCTTAAATTTACATTCACATAAGTATAAAATTATCACGTACTCATGCAACTTGGTTCCTTTCCTATCAATTCTCAGCTAGGAACTCACAATTCTAAGGGTACGAGATAAATAATATGGCATTTATTCAATTTTTTCAATTTTTCACCGTTTTATTCAATTTTAGTACATCATAGCTAAGTCTCCTACCCCCCACTTAAACATTTCATTGTCCCCAATGACAAAGAAAAATGAGAATTTCAGAAAAAGACTTAGCTCTGGGAACGGCTCTCAAGCAAGAAGCAGAATATCGGAGTAGTCCAAGCACGTCGAGGGACCTCTATGAATATAAGCAAACCGGAGATCGAACACGAAGTTTTATCGCTGCAAAATAAGTCTTCAACAAAGCTCGAAACTCGTTACAGCGTTAGCTCATAAAAAATAATAATCGAAACAAAGGGACAGTAAAAGGAATACATGAAACCTCAAACATTTTTAAGTCCTTAAAACGATTACATTTGTGAAACATTGGAATTATTAAACCCGACTTGTTTTGAGTACAACATTGTGATTTAGAAAACTGACAACAGACTCGATACAAAGGAAAATATACTAAATAGAAAGAAAAAATAAGCAAGCAACTAAAAATGGCAGTCTTCATCTATATCCTCCACTGCAAAAAATATGAGTAAAACCGGGTGGAGAAGATAAAGATCAAAAAGCATTACCCCATGTGTGAAAACACGAGGTTTACCGGATTGATAAGGTATTTAATCCAGCGTAAAAGAGACACTTGGTAAGGTATAACAGATTCAATGTGACCTATTGGTAAAAGATAGGATCAGAAACTTGGCACAGACGCTTCACGTTTGGATTGGATATCAACAACTTAGGGAGATGTAGCTTCTCCTCGAAATTACTAATAACCCAATGTAGCACGTAGAAGTCATCACCGTCATCAACAAGGTCGGATTGGTGTGATATTTAGAACGAAACTCATCATCTCGAAAAGCCGGAATAGGCTTAAAAGTGTGAAATTTAAAACATCCGGTAGAAAGATAAATTGTATGTTGATCAGACCAAAAAACGTTCTTGTTCGCACCAATCATTCTCTGTTACATTCGCAATAATTCACAAGCTCTCTTAATGCTTTCATCTTAAGGTTGATTGCTAAATTTCCTTTTCTTTAGCAATTTCACGACTCTCCTAAGAAACTCTATTTCACGTGGCCTATATTGAGTAAAAAAGTTTTGCACATCCTTAACCTAACGGCCATCGGAACACGGCAAAATAAAAAACCTCAACATATGTCATGTTACTCTTATTTGACACAAAGAAAACAAAACCTAAAATCCTAAATAAAAAAAAAAGAAATCCTAAGGGATTTGAAGAAGTAATTCTGAGTTTAAAGTCCTCAGCTTGACTTTCCCAAAAGTTATCCTTGTCAGTCATCCTTCTTGGATCGTTAGATGTTGACCCTTTGAGCACTATGAGAGGTGGGCTCGTCGTTTTTGCGGATTAATATCCTTCCCTTGGTTGTGAGACCTAGGAAACGATATCTATCCATACCATTTATACAAAGCTCTTACCTCTGCTCTCATTTTAGGAATTAGTGAATTCTCAGGAGATTTAGTCCTAGGGACCCATTTTAATCACATCCTCTATAATGATGCTTCATTATGCTCTCTCAAAACTCAACGTCTTCATTAGATTGCGAATGCTTAAACACACAAATTGTTTCTCCCATGGCCAGTAGAAGCAATCTCATGCATAGGACAATGAGATTTTAACAGAACTACGAGGAACTCTTTATTCACTGCTTCCTTCTGGTTGATCAACTTACAGCTTTAGATGAAGCCATGAAAGAAGCTGTTCTCAATTCTGTCTTAGCAGAAGAGGATGAAGATTGGGAAGGTCTAGAAGAAGAAGGCCTCCTCAACGAAAATTCACAGGATTTGCATCAACTGAGCGGAGGCTCGTCTGGGGATAACACCCAGATTCAGGAGCCGTAGGAAGAAGAAGATCCCAATGACGGATCGTGGCAGCCAACACCTTCTCCCCCGAAGCATAAGAGCAATAGAAGAGAAAACCGGTCATCATCCTCAAACCTACAAAGGCAGCTGGTCGTCCCTCAAGCAATAGAGGCATCTCGCGCCGAGTTGGAGGCCATAGCAGGAAGGAAGTCAACACTCCTAGCACTCGAATCCCCTTTCTCCGAGCAGATCGATAACTTCCCCCGGCCAGCCAGATTCAAGATCCCCAAACTAGATCCCTACGACAGAACTAAAGACCCACAGGATCATCTGTTCCAGTATCTCACGCACATGAATCTCGACTGTGCCCCATAGGAGATGAAGTACAAAGCATTCTCTGCGCTACTCACTGGTCGGGCTCGGGAATGGTTCAAGAAAATACCGCCAAGGACGATCTACAGCTTCGACACTCTGGAAAGATGTTCCTCAACGCGTTTATTACGGCGAAGCCGTTCCAGAAGAATACTACCCACCTGTTCGCCATCAAATAGAAGAGACGAGACTGCGTTGCAATACCTTAAGCGGTTGAGTGAGGAATCGCTACAAGTTCGGGACGCCGATGACCAAGTTTGTATCGCATCCTTCGTAGTTAGGCTACGGGAAGGCAGATTATATGCCAAACTGAGCAGCAGGCTCCCCGCGTCCATGGAAGAGTGTTTGGAAGTTGCATTCAAACATTGTCAATGAGAAGAAGCAAATCACGTGAAGCGAGAAGTGGAGAAGTCCGAGCCCAAGAAGGTCAAGCTGGAAGACACTTCCGACAAGAAGGGAAAGTCGTATGGAGATCGTGCAATTGGTTCGGCCACGGGCCTGTTAGGTGTAGTGCCCGAAAGACAATTTGTGTAATTGTTTTTAATGGATGACAGAATTTATCTCACCTTAGTTACTTGCTTTGTGCTTGTAAAGTAATACACCGTCGCAAACCCTAAGTATATTCGTATGTAACCACTTAACTCGGTGTATGGATTACACGTGAGGATTGAGTTAGTGGTGATATACTTAAACTGTTAGTCCGTGGTGAACTTAATCAGAGTTTAGGGTCTCTTGATTAAAACACCAATAATGCGCCCAAAACACCTTAGGGTGTGATAGTCTTATCCGGACTATCGGTAGAGGGTACCTACGTGGGGCATTTATATATGATGGTATTCATATAGGACTGGATCGATTAATCTATAATTCTCGATATAATTCCGTAATCGAGGAATCTTATTAAATCATTAGATGATCATATATGGATCAACCTTAATCCTGAGGTGATCACAGGGTGCTGCTTGTCCCGGGGTAGTGTTTGATGTGTTAGTTATGGTTCACTTAAATATGTGTTCCAAGCCACTTCTCATTGACACTATCTCCGGATGAGTGAGTAGTTCGATTTTCACGTACATGGAATCCATTCCTTCCTCGCGGGAAGTAGAGAGACGAGCCCCTTATTTGTTAACCTTAAGAAAGTGATCGATCCCGGGAGTTCATATTAGACTAATTGATCACTAGTCGATATGTGAACTAATTGATCATCGGGGGTTAATGGTAAATAAGGATAAGATATTCTCGAGTCGAGTTCACGGAGACTTCTCACTCGAATGGACGAACATGGAGGGTTAATCCGTATGTAGTGATTATATCAATGGACGCTTATTCACTCTATGGGTTGAGTATAAGTATACATCTATAATCGGTAGAGTTCAGTTTCGGGTTTATGGTGGCGTAATCCCGGAATTAATAATTAATATACTTATTCGGTTCGATGAATAATTAATTATTGGAGCTACTGGTTATAGGTCCATGGTCCCCGATGTGGCTTCTGTAATTCGGACTAATAATCTTGTTATTTGGGCCTCAGTGATAATTAATTGGCTGGGCTAATTAATTGATATGCATGGATATTATTTAGTTGGGCTAAATAATATAATACACATAAAAGATATTTTATGTGGGCTTTTTGACCCTAAAGGTGGCGCCAATAATGTTGAATAATTAGAGGGAAATTAGTTTTCTTGGATAATTATTTGACATGTGATTTATCTTTTATTTGTTAAATGATAATTCATGGAATATTAGATAATAATATGATTTATCCTAATTTGTTTGGGATAATCATTTTATTTATCTTTTATTTGGAATAAAGGATTAATGTAATAATTATCTCTTAATTATTTAATCCTTGGAGGACAAGGATTACTCTCCTATATAAAGAGAGTTCTCTCAAGCCTTAATTAATTGGCATAATTTCGACCACACACTTGTAAAAGAGAGAAAAAATTGTTTTTCTTGTCATGGGTTTTAGAAGAAGAAAAACTCTAAGTTTTTCTTGGTGTTGCATATCAAGGAGGTTCGTGTATCAAGAAGGGTGTCCACCAACCGCCGTTTGGAGAACACATCGGAAGATCTTGGCTTCTCTTCCTACTATTGGTAACATGATCTTAACCCCATTGTAGTAGTTTAAGTCCTTTAACTATGTATTGTGATATATAAGTCGTGATCCATCCGCTGCGCGTAGATCTAATTCGTTTAGATCTAAGAACCTGCATCCTTCATGTGGTATCAGAGACATGTTCCACGATGTATATAGTCATAATCATAATTAAACGATTTAAAGGAGTGTAATTGCATGTAGGTAAATTTTATTTATTGTTTTATGCATTGATAATGATTAATTGCTATGGTTGAAGAGATGGATTGGGGGTTGGCACTGTTTACCCGTTAGATCTATTGTAAACTCATATAAACGATGAAAATTCGTTCATATGAGTATAGGAAATTATGTAATTTATTTGTTATTGCAATTTTAATTTCCAGAAAATAGATCTGTTTAGTAGCTGTTTAGTTTTTCCGTTTTTACTGTTGATCGAGCCGTTGAAACGACGATCCCTCCGGTCAGAATCAAGATTGGAAGATGTAGAAAAGGTGCACAAAATTTGGCATCGATTGGAGTCCGTTTTGATATCCGTTCGTTGCTGCAAAGAAGCTACTGTAACAGAAAAACGCAGGATTCACAGAAACCCTACCTGTGACTTCCTCGAATTTCTGGGAGAGTTTGGACCGTTGAAACGCAAATCCAACCGGTCAGATCTAAAATTATAGAGTTTTGGACGTGGGATAAAAATTTCAGGACGATCGGGATTCATCTCGATTCCCAATCGGCCTCGGGAAGTCATTGATGCGCTGCTGTAAAAGTCAGATTCAGCAGCAAGTTGGGCGGCTCACTGGAGAAGATTGACAAGTCAAAGCTCCGATCCAACCGTCCATAATGAAGCCCAAGGAGTGAGTAACAGATCTGGAACGTTTCATCGCGATCCGAGTTCGTTTGGTTTGCCGATCGTCGAAGATTTTAAACAGCTGCAGATTATGTTAGAAAGAAGTAAACCCTAGTTAGGGTTTTGGTTATTTATTTTTAATGGATTAGATACGGGGGTGCCAACGGTCCATGTCGGTGTTTATTTTCCACACTAGTATACATGTTTAGATTGTATGTGTAGAACCGGAAAATTGCCATGACATGCATCATATCATGAATTCCACTCCATATGCATACATGTAGAAATTAATTCGAGGAATTAGTTAGGCATGTATAAAACACGCAATTAGTTTTAATTAATTGTTTGATATTAATTAGAAACTAATTAGGGTAAAAACCGAGGAACATGGGTTTTTTCAATCGTCGAGGTTGGGTGATGGATTCTCGATGAATCCCACTCTGCGAAAGCATAAGGAGTAAAATCCCGAAACCTCGTGGTAAAGGTGTTGGATTCTCGGTGAATTCCACCTTACCTTGACGAGATTACGTTTTTGTTCCGTAGTGTCTACGTGAAAGTTTGATGTTTAAGGATAGGATAATCACGGGCAAACATGGTTCGAAAGTGGTTTAACCACGGTTGGGTGGTCAACAGAAGCTACGGCTCGATCGACTTCACCCTCCACGTGTGGCGTTTGCACGGGGGTCTGGCAAGGCTGATCCATCCGAAGTGCCACTACGGCTCAACGGAGCTCCCCTAGTCTTGACCCATCCGACGGCCACATATGTTCCAACGAATAGGTCGGGTGGGCTAGCCCACGTAACCGACAACATTCGAGGCCTATGATTTATTGTTCCTTAATGTAACATCAAGTCCAAAAACGTGATCAGTAAACCCACCACTTTTTTCAAAATATTGAGTGGGAGCGGGAGAGGCGACAGCCGACCCCACGGCCTCTACTGTTGACACAAGAAACGTGAGAGAATGGTGACGCCTCGTGCCGGCTTTGATTTCGGCCCCCTAAGGAAGGCCTTCACCGCTATCAAAATTCAAGGCTTGGTCTCCGAAAGGATAGGATTTTGGGTACTCGCCGGGTCACTGACCGACCCTAAGGCGGCACACTCGGGGTCTACCTAAAAATCTGAGACAGTAGGTCACACTCATAAAGGGTATTTTTGGTAGTACCTTGCCGAAAAAGGAAAGGTGATTGACGATCACAAATGAGATGTTCGATTCTCAATCTGATTTTCAATATTAATCGAAACCTCTTTGACCTACCCTAAGGCGGCACTGAGACATTAGATTAAATCCTTGGAACGGTAGGATAGACTATAAGTACTTAGTTTATAGTTCCTAAAATTTATTAGTAGTGTATGATTAGGATTTATTCTGTCAATTTTATTTACAACTGTTATACATATCTCTCTAAGGTGCTAGACTGCTAGTGTAAAATTGACTAGTGATGACTTCGTTAAAAAGTGGTTAGTAACTAGAACGTTGTACTTATTAATCGTTCATTAATTTTTCGGAAGAGATATTTTGAGCATTCAGAACTTATGTGACATAAATAAGGATGTCACTGTTGTCAATCGTGTTGAACGAGAGACGACTGTAGTCAGTTAGAAAGATGATTGGGACGATAAAATTCTTCTAGTGAATTTTAATTGTGTAGTGTCTACACGAGAAATTTTCTAATAGAAAAATTGGAGAATCATAAATTAAAATGTCGCTAGTTAGACGGTATTTGGAACCGATAAACTAGTGGGAGCTTTTGTCTTATGTTTTTCTAATTAGTCCCACTGGGTAACGCTTTCATTAGACATCCCACAGTTCACGAGTAGTGACTACTCAAACGAACTGCTAGTTCAAGACTATTTCCTTTTAAGGAAAGTTAAGAATGGGAAAGAATGTCTATAAGTGTTAATCATCTTAACTGAAGTTTTGAGGCTAAACCGAAACATTAAATAAAGAAAGTATAGGATAAGGAAAGTGATTTCGGATCACTAACCAATGAATCCTTAGCGACTTTCTTAACCGAGTAACTCGACTCGGCAGCTAAGTTCTTTGGAAGAACAAGAGAGCTTTGCATTAACGATTAATAGAGTAACAATAGGCAGTTATTTCAGCTATAATAGTGGGAGTGATATAAGGAAATGAATTTCGGATTCTATCTTTGAATATCACAGAAAAATTTATTTTTCTGTTTACAGATTCGTTGAAACAAATGGATTCACTTTCATCTTGATACTACAGTTGCCTTAAACAAAGTGAAGATGACATTTGTAGTACGAATCTGTGACTCGGACTTTTGTTTGATAAAGACAGAACCACTAAGAAAAGCTGAATAGGTATGTGTAACACATCTAAAACTATTAAAGGTAAAAGGTTTACGTATTAAGATAAACGACCCTTCAATATCTATTAATTAGTGCATATATCCTAGAGATAAGACCTGACGACTGGCTAAGGGTGATTCCTATCTCCCAGTCTAAAAACACTATCTCAAAGGAACAATGACTAAGTTTCCTTTCAATCGGGAGAGGGTAATAGATTTGAAGGGGTAACATAGCTTGTTCATCATGACCTTCGGGGTCTAGTGAGAGACACAAGCTAGTGGGAGTTTTTGAGTGGTGACATTTTGTCTGATAACTACTCGAAACGCGATTTAGTTTATCAAAAGAATACGAGGAGGAGTCTCTGATTTTAGCAAAGAATAGAGTATTCCATGCTCATAAATAGGTATAGCATAGTCTTGGGACCGATGCTCACCGCCTCCTAAGTGGAATGTTTCTCACCGAGAAAGAAACCATAGACTTGCCCTATATAGTTATTGATGTACTACAATACACTCGCTAAACTCGATTAAGATAATTGGTTGCAAAATAACGGTTAACATTATTATGTAAACCGAGAAGTCTACCTAGAAGATGCTAGTGAATTTATGGATAAGGAGTGAATTCGGTTCACACCACTTCCGTAAATGTAGGCATTTAGCATTTAATGCTTGAAGGTAGGACTGGAGATTTTGCGCATACGTTTAGATTTTGACTGTTCGTGAAATGCCTTAATGAGACGAGTGAAGGTTGGTTGTAAGATTCTTGAGATCAGAAAGTGACAGTTGGACTGTCACAATTCTTCTGATAGAATCTATAAGTAACAGCCTTAGACCTTGGAGTGCGGTTACCCAAAGGAAGTTACTATCTGATTTAATCAGACCACGTCCAACATCGGTTGTTGGTGATTACACTGATAAATACTACTAGATCAGAATGTCAATCCACCCAGAATGCAGTGGGAGTATGGTTTTACCATTGACCCATTATGGTTGTGTGGACTTTATAGTCTGCTGGGGTGATTGATAACCTGTGGCTCTTTGTGGGCTGTATAGGATTCTGATCATAGAGGTTGGTTTGAAAACCTTAACCCTGTGAATGGAGTTTTGGTACTCCAGTTCTGTTCAGCCTCTCATAGAACCACCTGAGTGTCTCAGGCCTAGTGGGAGCAATTGGATCTACGCGGGCTCGGGAATGGTTCAAGAAAATACCGCCAAGGACGATCTACAGCTTCGACACTCTGGAAAGATGTTCCTCAACGCGTTTATTACGGCGAAGCCGTTCCAGAAGAATACTACCCACCTGTTCGCCATCAAATAGAAGAGACGAGACTGCGTTGCAATACCTTAAGCGGTTGAGTGAGGAATCGCTACAAGTTCGGGACGCCGACGACCAAGTTTGGATCGCATCCTTCGTAGTTAGGCTACGGGAAGGCAGATTATATGCCAAACTGAGCAGCAGGCTCCCCGCGTCCATGGAAGAGTGTTTGGAAGTTGCATTCAAACATTGTCAATGACAAGAAGCAAATCACGTGAAGCGAGAAGTGGAGAAGTCCGAGCCCAAGAAGGTCAAGCTGGAAGACACTTCCGACAAGAAGGGAAAGTCCTATGGAGATCGTGCAATTGGTTCGGCCACGGGCCTGATAGGTGTAGTGCCCGAAAGACAATTTGTGTAATTGTTTTTAAAGAATGATAGAATTTATCTCACCTTAGTTACTTGCTTTGTGCTTGTAAAGTAATACATTGCTGCAAACCCTAAGTATATCTGTATGTAACCACTTAACTCAGTGTATGGATTACACGTGAGGATTGAGTTAGTGGTGATATACTTAAACTGTTAGTCCGTGGTGAACTTAATCAGAGTTTAGGGTATCTTGATTAAAACACCAATAATGCGCCCAAAACACCTTAGGGTGTGATAGTCTTATCCGGACTATCGGTAGAGGGTACCTACGTGGGGCATTTATATATGATGGTATTCATATAGGACTGGACCGATTAATCTATATTTCTCGATATAATTCCGTAATCGAGGAATCTTATTAAATCATTAGATGATCATATATGGATCAACCTTAATCCTCATGAGGTGATCACATGGTGCTGCTTGTCCCGAGGTAGTGTTTGATGTGTTAGTTACGGTTCACTTAAATATGTGTTCCAAGCCACTTCTCATTGGCACTATCTCCAGATGAGTGAGTAGTTCTGATTTTCACAGACATGGAATCCATTCCTTCCGCGGGAAGTAGAGAGACGATCCCTTATTTGTTAACCTTAAGAAAGTGATCGATCCCGGGAGTTCATATTAGACTAATTGATCATTAGTCGGATATGTGAACTAATTGATCATCAGGGGGTTAATGGTAAATAAGGATAAGATATTCTGAGTCGAGTTCACGAAGACTTCCCACTCAGAATGGACAGTCATGGAGGGTTAATCCGTATGTAGTGATTATATCAATGGACGCTTATTCACTCTATGGGTTGAGTATAAGTATACATCTATAATCGGTAGAGTTCAGTTTCGGGTTTATGGTGGCGTAATCCTGGATTAATAATTAATATACTTATTCGGTTCGATGAATAATTAATTATTGGAGCTACTGGTTATAGGTCCATGGTCCCCGATGTGGCTTCTGTAATTCGGACTAATAATCTTGTTATTTGGGCCTCAGTGATAATTAATTGGCTGGGCTAATTAATTGATATGCATGGATATTATTTAGTTGGGCTAAATAATATAATACACATAAAAGACATTTTATGTGGGCTTTTTGACCCTAAAGGTGGCGCAAATAATGTTGAATAATTAGAGGGAAATTAGTTTTCTTGGATAATTATTTGACATGTGATTTATCTTTTATTTGTTAAATGATAATTCATGGAATATTAGATAATAATATGATTTATCCTAATTTGTTTGGGATAATCATTTTATTTATCTTTTATTTGGAATAAAGGATTAATGTAATAATTATCTCTTAATTATTTAATCCTTGGAGGACAAGGATTACTCTCCTATATAAACTTGCTCATTTAGTCTTAAAAGTCAATCTAACTAGATCCGGATTACTTTAAGTTGATATGGGGGTAAATTTACCTTAGATCATCCAATTTGTCCGAGCCCATGCTTCGGGGTTAGTTTTACATTCCTAGTTAAGACGATCGGATCTAGCTCCGCTTTCCAAGCTCTAGATCGTCTCGCCCTTATAACTTTAATCCTAGTTAAGGCGATCGGATCTAGCTCCTCTCTCCGAGCTCTAGATCGTCTCGCCCTTATAACTTTAATCCGAGTTAAGGTGATCGGATCTAGCTCCACTCTCCGAGCTCTAGATCGTCTCGCCCTTATAACTTTAATCTTGGTTAAGGCGATCGGATCTAGCTCCGCTCTCCGAGCTCTAGATCATCTCGCCCTTATAACTTAATCTTGGTTAAGGCAATCAAATCTAGCTCCGTTCTCCGAGCTCTAGATCGTCTCACCCTTATAACTTTAATCTTGGTTAAGGCGATCGGATCTAGCTCCGCTCTCCGAGCTCTAGATCGTCTCGCCCTTATAACTTTAATTTAGTTAAGGCGATCGGATCTAATTTCGCTCTCCGAGTTCTAGATCTTCTCGCCCTTGTAATTCCCTTAATCAAGGTGATCAAATCTAGCGCTGCTATCCGAGCCCTGAATCTTCTCGTCCATCATCTTATTAAGTTTGTACAAATGGCGACCGCTGTGGGGTCCGATCCGATCTCGCACGCCATTAGAATGAAGCTAATCTGGAAAAAAACCGAATACACGAATAGAGTTCGGTCCCACACACATAAATAAAGGCAAACTCCCAAAATTGCATAATTAACTTAGGCCAGAGTATGCCACAGGCCCGATTACGCAGAATCAAGAACAAGTATGCCATTCAAAAGTCAAAACTGATGAACGACATACTGGGGGGAACATCACCCAACAACTGCCCAATAACAATGTAACATAACACACACATAATTCAAAACTCACAAAAACAAAACCGAAATAAACTCTTCATTAGTCACGAATAGAGTCATATTACAAAAACTGCCTTTCTAAAAACAAAAAATAAACTTTAAGAATCAGGATCAGGACTCTTTTGAGGCTCAGATGGAGGAGCCGACCCGGACGCAGCAGCCGGCTGGGTGACATACTTGTCTACTATGTCCACCCCTGCTCGGAAGTCTTGGACGTGTTCAGTGTAGACCGCGTCCATCCTTGGCTTGTAGTATGCCTTCTTTGGGAGGTCATCCAAAGCAAGCACGGGAAATTGAGTACTCGCCTCAACCACCGCCAAGGTATACCCGTGATTGAGAATGGGGATCAGCAGCACCTTAAGGGCCTCGGTGAAGTCAGCTGAAGCCTTGTATTCCTGAACGGCCTCGGCACAACGAGCCGCAATAGTGGCTTCCAGATCATCCACTCTCGTCCTGAGGTCCCCAACCTCCTGCTCCCTTGCCTTCTTCTCCTCTGCCAGCTCACTCCCCACAGCCTTCAACTCTTTCTCCTGAGCCTGGAGTTGGGCTTGCAAGGTTTTCATTTCGGCATCTTTAAGGCGAACAGCCACCTTAAGTTCTTCTCTAATCTTCCACAGCTCGGCTGTCTTGTCCGATTGGGCAGCTAAGTCTTCTGATGCCTTGCCCAACCTCCTAAAAACTTCCTGGCCAATCGTGCCACCCTGAACAAACATAGAAAATCAGGACAATCGGTAATCAACTGCCAAAAAGTGAACGAGATAAAGACTACACTTACCAGCTCCACTGTTTTGCAACCAAGGATCACCAGCTCCTCGTCAGACATGCTGGCAACCCGCTCCTGTTCGAAGGCCCCCTCTTCCTGACCTTCTTCAATGGCCTTTGACTTGATCTTTTTTGGGGGTCGACTCTCATGAGAGGTCGGCCTCGGGTGAGTTGGTTTTCTGGGGACTAACCCCCTCTCTGTAGGTTCGCCAAGGGCTTCCATCCTGGTCGTATCAGAAGGAGGAACCGAGGTGGAGGCACCCACACCCTCGGTGGTCGGATCCTCCATAGGTAGCTCCCGAACCCCTGGCGTCGGCACAGGTTGGCTAACCGCCACTTCCCTTTCTACTCCAGCCATCAGTTCGGCAAAGTCAGCCACTACAAACACCAACAAGAGGATTAGCCAGATAAAAAAACATAAATATGTCAACAAAAGATGTAATACCATAACAAAGTATACGGTACAAATTCCTACAGGGCTGCCACTCAGCTTTAGTAAACTTCACGTAAGGGTCAGGGCCCGCATCCTCCAGCCGAGCAGCCGAGATCAAATTATCATACAAGTCCTTCCATTCGATGAAGTACCTCGATTTATGAATCTTTTCCACCCAGGACTCTGGTAGATCCGGACGCTCATCACCGCCCAAATCAGCCGTGTTCCATACGCTCAGCTCGGCGTGACCATCGTGCCACACATAGAAGAACCTCTCCTTCCATCGCTTGAAAGAGTCCTGACCGGAAGGAATGATGGGGATGCTAAAAGACTTCCCCTGCCTTCTGGAAAAATAGTACCGGTAGGGATGGTCCCTTAGCCCTACCCGGTGATAAAAATATCTAAACTTATCTACACTAAATCTAATATTTAACAACCTGCACCAAATCGCGAACCCAATGATGGCCCTAATGCCATTGGGGGCTATCTGAGATATCCCCAACCCGTAGTGCCGGAGCACCGTCAGAAGGGCAGGGCAGAAGGGTAATCTTAACCCCACCTCAAAATATTCTCGGTGAACGGAGCAAAACCCCTCCGGTGGGTTAGGGGCGAATAAATGATCTCCCGACGGCAACTGGGGGGCAAATCTTGCCCTGTCAATCCTATACTTCTCACACATCTCGTCCACATCCTCTTGCCTCAAAATCGACCCAACATCTCTACTATCCTCTATAGCCATCGGTTTTAGGGTTCCAGGAAAACCAAGTTTTATCTAAAGAAGTCGAATTGTAAAATCAGAACAAGAAAGAAGAAATGCTTACTTGCAAGATCGAGTTTGAAGGATAAAAGATGATGAATGGCAATCGGCAGCAAATCTCCTGGTTTAATACCCAACGTGATTACGAAACGATTGATCTGACGGGTTTATAACCCCCCACTTACCTCGATAAACGGGCTTCGTTAATATTAGTGGGCAACGACGCCTCGATTCCCGGAATAACTATAACTGTGTCATAACTAGCTTTGCCACCTGGTAACTCCCAGTTCAATTTCAAAACCTATAAACTAATACCTTCGTGCCGAGCCACCACCTTAGTAGATCCGAACCGACCAACTAAGGGTCGGCTGGATCTAGAGGGCATATGATGCTGCCAGAAAATAGGCCTACCACGTGGCACCTCTTTGGTGGCTCAACATTAAGTCTGGGTGACGACACCTGGGTTTCCCGCGGACGGACGCAAGGGAGCCCGGTCACACGTCTTATTTCCCTTCGGGTCGGCCATCGCTTGGTACAATTCTACTGGCCGTATAGCCCAGTCTGATCTCGACCTCTGTAGGTCGGTCAGGGGTGGCGCCCTACTTATCCCATAACCGATCCTAGTGGTCGGTTGGGTCCTTCTCACATCTACCATCCTACCCACACCTAACCGAGCTATTTCTAGTTCGGCTGCTTGTCGGGACGATCCGAGCATAGAAGGGCTCGACCTGTCTAGCCCGATTCATGCAGATTAGTTAGAGTAAATCTCTTATCATATTCCCCACGTGAGTAATACACAGATAGCTATGGAAAGAATCTTGAGCCATAAAGACTCTAATCCTCCTCATTTAATACGAATATTTGAACACTATAATTATCTCCTATAATCAGGGAAATTAATCATTCACAATCTTTTCCTTAAGAGAATACGTTAATCAATGTCAATCACGGACACGCCGCATTAAACCCTAGGGCATAAGCCCCTCTATATAAATTGTCCCTAAGGAACTACGAAGACTTGATTCCAATTTCAATCATTGGATACGTAGGCAGCTTGAGAAACGACATCTCAAGTGCAGTCTAAAACAACTCAAATCACCCCCTCCATCATCGTTTCTTTGTGTTCTTGAAGCATCCTTAGGTTATAATCAAGGAAACGAGCCGAAAGGATTACCTTGACGATTTTTGGATCGTCAATCCTCAGGTTATCACTAAGAGAATGAGCCTAGAAGTTTACCTTAACGATTTTTGAATCATCATCATTGATTTCATATGAATACAAGAATGGTACATATATAGTAATACAGAGAATATGAACGTAATTAATGCTATTGATTACAAAATATTCTTAGTATGTTCTAGAGGATCGAGCCGAGCCAGGACTCGCTAATTACTTTGTTCCAACGTCACAGTGTAAATGGTCACTGAAGAAGAGTATATGATGTTACAGCAGGAGGCTTAACGGACAAAAGTGTAATTATCTCTTATAAAATAAAAAATAATAATAATAATAATTTGGTCAAAAAGGCCGAATAAGCATCGGAATGGATAACATGTTATTATTCGGCAACTATAATAAGAAAAAAACTTATTCTATTTTCTATTGCACTCCAAAACCAAAAGTCGGAATCTTCTCTTACCCGCCAAGCCTGTCAATTTCCGGGTAACTGCCGTTCTTCTCTATAATTATCCGCCCAAAATTTTCAATCAGAGACCTGAAAAGTCAATAAATATATAAATTCCCAATTTTTATTAGTTTTACAGTTTTAAGCTTACTACAATGTGTTCCGATTGCTGCGGCGAAGAAGGCGAATGCCACCCACTAGGTTTTATTTTGGGTCTGCCGTTTGCTTTTGTTTGCCTCATCCTCTCCCTCATCGGCGCTCTTATCTGGATCGTCGGGTCAGTTTTTAATTTTTAATTTTTTTTCAATTAATTTCTTTGAATCGGTTATTAGTACAGATATCGTGTTTAATTTTAATCAGAACAGAGGTTTGAAGATTGTAGTTAATTTTTTTTTTTTGTTCAATTAGTTTGAATCTTTTTCTTCTCCGTCTAGTAATCGTAGTTAATTTTTTTCGTACTCTGTAGATTGGTTCATCATCTTGTTAAAACCGATCAAACTGCCTGAACCGTAGTTAAAATAGATAGTTGACTTATAAAAATTGGATTGTATTGAATGGTAATGGCTTTCGGATCCCCTGTACCACTAGACGGTAAGCGTGCAAGTGTTTTTAACAAGACGAAGTCGTTTTGGTACTTAACACTTGCACTTATATTGCAGGGGATCAGATCTCGATGACAGCATTGTCATCGATATCAATACAATCCCAAATCTTCGGCCACCCGGGGTACACTGGTCACAAATTTTTCGAGTCGCCCTTTTATTTTTTCCCTCTTGTTTCATTGAAAACGACATCGTTTTAGCTATAAAAAAATTATATAGTGGCTAAAATAGGTTGGCCCATACACCTTGATGCAAAATATGATATCCCATCTAACCCAACATAATGGTGAGGAGATTAATCATGGTGCTTTCACTTCCCTTTTAGGTGGGAAGACCATGATTCGATGCCCATCAGGAGTCACTCTGAATTCAGATATAACTCTCATACTATCGTTGTCGGGATTCGATCATTCGTTTGTGAGTGCAATCTGCCACCCGGGTTGGCCCATAGACCGTATTATAGCAATTACAACACTTATTTTTTCAGATTTTTTAATTACATTTTTTTTTTCTTTATTTTAGGGAATGATTATTTACAAATTGATTATTTTGTGTGTATTTTTTTTTTTTTAACAGGATATTGCTGAGTTGCCTATGCCCATGCTGCATATGTGTGACAGCCATAGTTGAACTAGCACTCTGTTTAGTCAAAGCTCCTTTCTCTGTTATGAAGTGGTTCACCAAGCAGATTCCTTGTTAATTTAATGTTTTTTTTAAATAATTAATCTATTTGTCATTGGGTAGTACATACTTTGGATTTTTAAATTTGTTTACTTGTTGGGAATAATTGGTTTTTATTGATGTAAAAATATGATATAAGTTTCTTATCAACAATTGATGCATTATTGTTCTTGATTTTATTTTATTTTATTTTTTAACTTAAAAAAATGTTGGAAATGGTCTATTTGAGCTTTGGCTTGACTTTGCAGCATTGCACATGGCTTTTAGGTGAGTTTGTAGTCTTTACTCTTTCACCAACTCTATCCAAGAAAGTATAGTAATGTTTCGTATCTGTCTCTTTTAATAGTAGATTTTAGAGTATCTCCGATCATAAACCCGTTAAAAGGTTTATGATTGTACCACATCATCAACTTATAAACATTTTTCCAATATACATTTTCTCCAGAATACATAAACCTTTTCAAAAGGTTTATAATATGGACTCACTACACATAATTTTTTTCTACTACACACAAACAATCCCAAAAAAAAAAAAAAAAAAAAAAAAAAAAAAAAAAAAATCTCCATCTGACACACATCAACCGGCTCACAATAACAAATCTTTTGCAAAACCTCTTTCCTAGTCATATGCTCTCCGGTGGTTACAAACCTTTTTGTTATACCATTGGAGATGGCCTTATATCTTATAGATTCAAACATAATTTTTCCAGAAATTACAGAATCTTTACGTATTATCAACTGAATCAGAAACTCTATTATACTATATATAACAAGTCTAATACCCGTGCATAATGCACGGGGACAACGGTAAATTGAAGGTATATGTGCAGTGCAATGTACGGAAAATTTGAAAGTTAAATTTTTAAATGATAACATTGTCTATACTTCACCGACACACAACATTCTCCCTTAATCACCCTCATAACTTTGATAACAATAGTACTCCATCCTAATGCTTAATATCAGGTGATCAATCATATCATCCTCATAAAGCTTGGGTTCATAAAGACTAAATATTTACAAAATGTAATGGGACAATTATGCACCATGGAAAGACTTTCTTTACCTCAGTAATAATACCCTGAGGCTATGAGGTTATAGTGATTTTTTTCACCATCTTTGAGGTTATATGAAATATCATGACAAATCTATATATAAATAAACACAAAGATAGTTTTAGCAAATGAGTCCTGACGATGCTGGAAACCGTCCAAGAATCAATGCGGGTCAATTCCTTATGTGATAAAGATCTTGAACCCTAGAACCCTAATTCGTATGAAAGAGGGGCGTGTTTGGTTTTGTATATTTAGACTGAGCTCGTGAGTTATTTTCTCTCGAGTTGCCTACGTATCCAATAGCTTAATTGGAATCAAGTCATTCGTAGTTCCTTAGGGTTGTTTATATAGGAGGCGTCTTGCCCTAATTCTTGTTTTGCAAGTATTATGATTTATTAGTATTCCCTAAGGATATATACGCATTAATCCCTATGATTTAGAGATAATTATAAACATATTTAACACCAAGATTACAATCTTTATGATTGAGGATTCTTCCCTTATTTATATCTAGCTATCCCGCACGTGGAATAACAGCGGGGTTGTGCTGAGCGTCCTGCGATCAGCCCTCTTGGCCACTATGGCCAATCTGAGTAGTTCATCTTCGCCAGACCTCGGCCGACCTGCGGTGGCTGAAGGAGGAACTTCTACCGATCTCTCACCTGGGGTAAGGGACCTGCCCTAAGGTATGTCTCTGGGGCACCTGGCCCTTAACGCCTTATACTTAGAGGATCAATCATTAATTTCTTGTCTTGCAAAGATGACACGTGGCGCAGTGCAGCTCGGCCATCATCATAAGCCCCTCAGATCTGATCTTACTCTTAGTTGGTCAGATCTGCACTGTTTTGAATTATCTAATTGACAGCTGGCATTCTATTTAATAGGCCATCATTACTCTGTAGGATACGAGGCGCTTTTTCACCCTTTCCCATAACTGACGTCTTCACACGTCTAGAGGGGGTTATAACCCGTCCTTTCACCACAGGCTTTCCCACTTCTCTCTAATCTGCTATTAAATCGAAGACTTCCACCACTTCAAGATTCTGCACTTTCAAGTAAGCACTTTTCTCTGGTTTTTTCTGTGTTCTTCTTTTTTATTTCTTCTTCGTTCCTGTTTTTCCCAGTTAATGAGGGCAAATACTGCATCTAGCAGTTCAATTGAGAAAGAGTTTGAGTCCTATTCCGAGTCTAAAAATGAAGTTATCCAACCAGTTATTCAACCTGGGGGTCCAATAGACATTCCCGCCCTCAATACAGTTGATGTTCATAGTAATTTTGAGCAGATCATCTCAGATCCGCAACCTACTAACCCGGACAAACCCCGTTCTTCTTTCGGATTTACCTCTTTACACGAAAGCCTTAGAGCCCATATGACTGCCAGTACATCTATAGGTTGTTTCGGTGTTAGGTCCAAAATCACTTAGAATGATATCTTGGAAATCTGCAACCAATACCACATTGATATGGACCACTACGCTCCCCTACTTCCTGGGGGAGTAAATCTGTATGCTCATCAGCCCCCTGAGGGGTATTGTATTGTGTACAATGATCAATTCGTCTGCGGGCTAAGGGTCCCATTCTGCCCAGCTTTTCGGGCCGTTCTGAGGCATTACAACCCGAGTTCCGCTCAGATCCCCCCTAACGGAGTTAGGGCGATTATAGGCTTTTCCATCTTCTGTAGGTTGATGGATATAGAGTTCTCTGTAGACCTTTTTAGGACATTCTACCAACATAAGAATGTGAGAAACCACAGCGGGTGGTACTACTTCCCACGCCGACAGACTACTGGAGGGGCATCATCATACTGTTTAAGGGGCAGTCATCTATACAAGAGTGGAAGAACCACTTTTTCTTCATCCGCCATGACGGACACCAGAACTGAGGGGGTGAAACTATCTCTACTTCCATTTGACGTGTGCCCCACTGGGGTTGGTGAAGCACTGCTGAACGATATTCCGGAGTTTGGTCTTTTCCTGGATTTCAGACAATGGCCCGTCGAAATTATCGAGGCAACTCGCCTCTCCGATTCTGGCCCTGATCCTTATGTGAGGCTCACCCAAGAAGAGTACATCAATAGTAGGAATTTACTAAACCTTGCATATTTTTGTTGCTAGCACTATTCCTGTTTTGAGTGCCTCTTTGCCTGTACTGATACTCTCTGTTCTTTTTCAGTGGCCGACTTTCTAGATGTCTTTGACCAGGCATTTGAGGTGGAGGTTGTGCCTGAGCACAACGAACAAATTCTGAGCCCAGAGGCTCCTGAGGGTGGTACTGAACCAGAGCCTGGTCTGGCCAATGCTGAGATCAACCCTGAAGATCCCCATACTGAGGAGGGTCTTCAACAAGAGGACTTGGCTGCTACTGAGCAGCGTACCGATCAGCAGTATGCCATCTTGATCATCCTGGACTGTTCTGATTCTAGGAGACAACTCCAACAGCGCTCCCGTTCTGGTCGAAAAAGAGGCCGGGCTGATCGAGGAGATCAGGACGTTTCAAGAGGATTTGTTCCTCAAGGCGATTTTATGTCCGATATGCTGGACAAGGATCTAGCCTCAGTGGTATGTTGCTTCATACTCTCGTACTTGCTCTTTCTGCCATCTTTTACCGTACTGACCCTTGTTTTTATGTCGTCAGGTCGTCAGAGCTAGGAAGGAGATTTTGAACATGCTTGACAGCTTCTCCTCCCAGAAGGCTTCTCTGGAGAAGCAGATTTCTGATCTTTCAGCCAGCCGCAACAAGCACAAAGACGAGTCTATGTCCAATGATGCCCAGATCGCTGACCTGAAGAAGATCATGCACGCTCAGCAAGCTGAGCTGAAGGAACTGTGAGCTACTGGTGCTGCTCGGGAGAAGGCCTTAGCCAAACTCCAAGCTGATTATAAGGGACTTGAGGCCGAGATGCCTGCTCGGATCGCCCAAGCCATCCATGAGTACAAGAGCTCTGCTCATCTCACTGGGGCCTTGAAGGTTTTTCTTGGCTCAATTTTAAGCCATGGGTATACCTTGGCGTGAATCAGACCAAAGAGCAGTGCCCTCAGCTGATCATATTAGATCTTCAACATGGCAGGCTTTGCAAGCCAGGTGGCAATCAGCTCTACGAGGCTAGGCTCAAAGAGTTTCAAGCTGGTGAGGATCTGGCTAAGAAATATCGTCGCGAAGCGTCGCCAAAGCATGTCGGTACATCCTCAACTCAAAGCACTCGGTACCCCTCGGATCGAATAACAGATTCTGCTGCCAATTCTTAGGATCAGGCATTTTTTTTTAAGACTTGTTGAAAATTTTGTATTAATCTCCAACTTTTTTTTGATTTCTATTCTTGACTATTTGTGACTTTTTGGCACTTGTTTTATAATCAAGCCTTTGTTCAGCCACTCATTGCTATTTTTGGCTTTTGCTTTTCTTTTAGGGGTCTTCTACCCCTGTAGTACATCCTTGTTAAAGCTTTGCTTTTGGAATGAGGTACTTCGTTGGCGCCGATCGTCTGTCCTGTAGACTTGGGAAGTATGTTTACTTCAACTTTCCAAGTGTTAGTCTTTAGCGTACTTCAGCGCTGTTCGTCTGTCCTGCAGACTTGGGATGTATGTTTACTTCAACTTTCCAAGTGTTAGTTTTTAGCATACTTCAGCGGTGTTTGTCTGTCCTGCAGACTGTTGTTTTTGTGAACTTCTCTGAGTCCGACCCGCAGCTTAGTTCGTAGGGTCTGTCCGGCAGACTATTTGAGTTTGTCCTTTGCAAACTTTTCTGAGCCCGACCTGCGGCTCAGTTATTAAGGGTCTGTCTTGCAGACTTTTTGAGTTTGTCTTGCAAACTTTTCTGAGTCCGACCTGTGGCTCAGTTCGTAGGGTCTGTCCTGCAGACTTTTTGAGTTTGCCTTTTGCAAGCTTTTCTGAGTCCATCCTGCGGCTCAGTTCGTAGGGTCTGTCTTGCAGACTATTTGAGTTTGTCCTTTGCAAAATTTTCTGAGTCCGACTTGCGGCTCAGTTCGTAAGAGTATGTCCTGCAAACTTTTTGAGTTTGCCTTTTGCAAGCTTTTTTGAGTCCGACTTGCGGCTCAGTTCGTAGGGTCTGTCCTACAGACTATTTGAGTTTGTCCGTTGCAAACTTCTTTGAGTCCGACCTGCAGCTCAGTTATAATGAATCATAGATAATAAACAACGCACATGTGCTAAATAAAGATTTATTATATCGGATGTTTGATTACATCTTATTAAGGTACAAAATATAAAAGCATAATTAATGCATAAACAAAGTCTAGAACCTGTCCTAGACATAAAATTTTCTGAGGTTGGAGGTATTCCAGCTGCGTAGTATGGTCCTGCCATTGGCATCAGCTAACTGATATGCTCCTTTCCTATGCACCTTGACCACCTTGAACGGGCCCTCCCAATTCAGGTCAAGTTTCCCTTGAGGTAGTTTCTTGCTGACCTCATTCTTTCTGAGCATTAGATGTCCCTCTTTGAAGTATGAGTGTTTAACTCAAGAATTGTAGTACTGGGAGATTTGCTGTTTATACTTAGCCATTCTTATGAATGCCACATTCCAAGCTTCTTCCAAGTCATCCTTTGAGTGCCTGAGCTCGATTAACGGCTGATCTTCCGAGTAGAGCACTGTTCGCGGTGATGATAGCCCAATCTCAGCCGGAATCACTGCTTCGCAACCATATGCTAGAATGAACGGAGTTTCTCCTGTGGCCGAGTTAGGTGTTGCTCTGTACGCCCATAAGATATTAGGCAAATACTCGGTCCAACTTTCTCCTTCTTCCTCTAGGCGTTTCTTCAGCCCAATTTTTATCTGCCTGTTGGTCTCTTTGACCTGACAATTAGCTTGGGGATAACCAACTGAGGTGAAATGTTGAGTTATGCGCAATTCTGCACACCATTCTCTAACAATTCTATCTTCAAATTGAGTTCCATTGTATGAAATTAGGGTTTTTGGTACTCCATACCTGCATACTATGTTCTTCCACAGAAATTTTTATATATGTTTCCCTATTATGGTAGCTAGTGGTTCGGCTTCAACCCACTTGGTGAAATAGTCCACTGCTACGATCAGGAATCGGACATTTTCGGGAGCTATTGGCAGTGGTCCCACTAGATCTACCCCCCATTGGTCAAAAGGCCAAGGAGTTACCACCGGAACCATGTCTTGGGAGGGCTGATGTGACAGCTTATCGTGCACCTGGCACGATTTGCATTTTTCCACCAACTCTTTAGCATCTTCTGACATTGTTGGCCAATAATAGCCAAACAGCCTGCACTTCTTTGCTACGGTCCGAGCTTCAGGGTGATTTCCACAAATGCCCAAGTGTATCTCTCTGAGAAGGTAGTTCCCTTTTTTTAGTCGTTACACACCTAAACCAAGGTGCAATATAGGATCTGCGATAAATCACATTTTCGAACAGCGAATATCTGATTGCTAAGAGTTTCATCTTCCTAGCCTGGATCCTGTCTTGAGGTAAGATGTTGTCTCTGAGATAGGACACGACGGGGTCCATCCACGTACTGGCATGTCTGATCGGCTGAACGACATGCTGATCATAATTTCTCTCCTTTAAGAGCTCCACCAGCAATTTCTTCTCTGATACAAAGTTTGAGGCCAATTTTGACAAGGCATCTGTTCTTCTATTCTCAGTTCAGGGTATTTGGTCGACCTAGACCTGTTGAAAGTTTTCTAATAGAGTTCTAGTTTCTGTTAAGTACCTCTTCATGGGCTTCTCTTTAGCCTCATATTCACCGTTTATATGGTTCATAACGAGCTGTGAGTCACCGTACACCTGCAGATTATCTGCCCCAAGCTTGTTCGCCAATTTGAGCCCCGTAATTAAGGCTTCACACTTAGCTTCGTTATTAGTAGCTTTGAAATCAAACCTTAATGCATAGGGGAACTCTTCCCCTTTTGGACTAATATAGGAGACATGCCCCCGCTCCGTCCTTGCTCGCTGCACCATCAACATATAAGTTCCATTTATTTTCTTCCTGTTTCGGCTGATCGTCTTCTAGGCGAACAACTATCCCTTCAGCCAAGAAGTCTGCTAAAGCCTGCGCTTTGATGGAAGTTCGAGTATGAAAATCAATGTCATATACGGCTAGCTCGACGACCCACTTTGCTAACCTGCCTGAGGTTTCTGGTCGTCCTAAGATCTACCGGAGTGGCTGATCAGTGATCACGGTAATCGGATGTGCCTGAAAGTATGTTCTCGACTTCCTTGAGGCATGTACTAACGCCAATGCTAACTTTTCCGCATTTGAATATATGACCTCGGGTCCATGGAGTGTTTTGCTCACAAAGAAAACCGGTATGTACCGTCCGCCTTGTTCTTTAACTAGTATTGCGCTCAACGCTTCTTCACATACTGCCAAGTAAACGAACAGTGGTTCTCCTGCCTGAGAAGCCGTCAATGTGGGCAGTTCAGCCAAGTATAATTTCAGCTCTTCAAAGGCCTTCTGACTTTCCTCGTCCCACTGAAAATGACTAGCTCTTCTCAAAATTTTGAAAAAAGGCAAGGCACGCTGTGCCGATCTCGATAGGAACCTGTTCAAAGCCGCTATTTGTCATGTTAAATGTTGTACCTCTTTGATGTTTTTTGGCGGGGACATAGTCTTCAATGCATCGATCTTATCTGGGTTCGCTCTAATTCTCTCTCTGGATATCATGTACCCTAGGAACTTCCCTGATCTGACCCCAAATGTGTATTTCTTTGGGTTGAGCTTCATCTGAGTCTTGCTTAAAACTTCAAACACTTCCCTGACATCATTCAGGTATTGATCAAGAGACCTGCTCTTGATCAGGAGGTCGTCTACGTACACCTCCATGCATCTTGCTATTTGATCGGCAAAAATTGTGTTCACAACCCTCTGATAGGTTGCTCCTGTATTCTTTAGGCCAAAGGGCATAGTGACATAGTAGTACGTCCCAAATTCAGTTATAAAGGCAGTTCTTTTTGCATCTTCCGGGTTCATCACGATCTGATGGTAACCTTTGTATGCATCTAAGAATGAGAACACCTCAAAACCCATCATTGATTCCACTAGTCGATCGATATTGGGTAGAGCATAGCAATCCTTCGGACATGCTTTGTTGAGATTAGTGAAGTCAACGCACATCCTCCAACTCCCATCTGGCTTTTTGACCAGGACTGGGTTTGCTAGCCATTCTGGGTATACAACTTCCTTAATTATGTTGGCCTGCAACAACTTGGTCACCTCTTGTTTAATTGCTGAGATGCGCTCAGGGGCAAAGTGCCTTTTCTTTTGGCGAACGGGCTTTCTTTTCGGATCTATGTTCAACTTGTGAACTGCCAACTCTGGAGATAATCATGGTATATCCTATGCTTTTCCACGCGAACACATCTTTAAATTCTTTCAAGAGTTTTACCAAAGATTCCTTGTGTGAGGTTGGGATCCATGCCCCCACAAACTGTTGAGTCTTCATGTTCACCCATAGACGAACAACCTCTGTCTGATCTTTAGATGACCAGCTCTTTTCGTCTTCAGGAAGTAGTTCTTCAATACTCACCTGCTGAACCATCATTTTTCCACTTACTGTCGGTGTGTAACAGCTTCTGGCTGTTTCCACATCCCCTTTGATCTCACCGAACCTTCTCCCGTTGGAATTTTCATGCTGACATGAGCTGGTGAAATTACAGCTCGGATATCGATAAGTGCTGGTGTTCCTATAATCACATTGTATGCTGATGGTGCCTTTACCACTACATAATCTACCATTAGGGTCATGCCCTTGGTTCCTTCTTCAAAAGTAGTAAGGAGTTTGATCACCCCCAACGGATGAACTGGGGGTCCGGCAAAACCGAACAGAGGAGCTGAAACAGGGGTTAGATCGGCATCCTTCAATTTCATCGCTCTGAATACATTGTAGTAGAGGACATTCACGGCGCTGCCTATGTCTACGCATATTCGCTTTGTCCGGTTTTTGTTGATCACCGCTTCTATTACTAATCCTTCGTTGTTAGCTACCAATGGTAATGAGTCTCTTGGACCATATACCAGTTCTCCTAATATTCTTTGCCTTTTGTGGCAGTAAACCTGCTACTACTTGTATCTTCAGATCTTCTTGAGCTGTTAGGCCCTCCTGAGATCGTATTGATTGTGTTCATAGGGCGGTTGTCTACTTGACCTTCAGGATCTGGCGAGTGATCCCTTCTTCTTCGATATTCATCTTTGTTATCTCTATCGTTGTTATTCCGACGCTTAAACTCACGTCGTCCGCGTGGTTCGGCCTGGTGAGACCGATCTATGACCTCATCAAGCTTTCCCTCCATTACTGCAGCATCAATATCTCTGCTCAGATCTGTGCAATGCTCTGAATCATGACCAACATACTTATGATATTTGCAATACTTGTTAGGGTCTCTTTTGTCTCTAGGCCCCCTCATCGGTGGTAGGACCCTGGCTAAGCCTTTTCTTTCCATGATCGCGAGGACCTGCTCGCGAGATCTGTTCAAAGGAATAAAGTCCCTGTTTTGCAGAGCTCCTTTCTTCCCTAGCCGATCCGAGATGGGTGCAGTTACCCGATCCTAGACTGACTTTCTTTTTTTATCAGACTTGCTCTAATTGCCTTCACCTCTTTCTGCCTCTCTCTTAAGTCGATTTGCTTCTTCCTCTTGACAATGTTTATAGGCCACGTCCAAACATTCCTCTATTGTTCGAGGGAGTTTACTATTCAGCTTTGCGTGCAGCCGTCCCTCTCGCAGACCTGCCACGAAAGAGGCGGCCAGCAGTCGGTCATCGGTATCCCGCACCTATACGGATTCTTCATTAAAACGCTTTATAAAGTGCAGTACGGACTCATCATGCTTTTGCCTCAAAGTTAACAAGTGAGTCTGATTTCTCTGAAACGGACGAGATGCGATGAAGGCATGGACGAACTTCCGAGTTAAGGTCCCAAAGTCAGAGATCGACCCGGGGAGGATCTTATTGAACCACTCTCTGGCTCTTCCTGTCAACAGTGTAGGAAAGGCTTTGCACTTCATTTCATCGGAGGCATTGTACAAGTTCATATGTGAGATGTATTGATGCATGTGATCGTAAGGATCCTTGGATCCATCATAAGAATCAATCTTAGGAATTGTGAACCCCGCTTGTCGGGGATAGTTGTCAATGTGCTCAGTAAATGGAGACACACAGAGCAGATCGTCTGTTCGTCTTCCGAGCAGAGCGTCCAGTTCGGCCTTGGCCGTGTCATTAGGCTGACACGCGTTCCCATCCTCAGTGCGGAAACTGGATTCAACGATCTCCGGCTTTTTCTGAGCCTGTTGATGGAGATTGGTTTCTGAAACCTCCGGGGAATCCCTTCCTTCGAGGGTTTCGTCCAAGAATGCCTTGATAGTTGTATTATCTAGATTTTTCAAGGCTTCAACCAATGCCTGAATGGCTGGGTCTTGAAGGGCTGGGTCAGGCTGATCATCAGCAATATTTGCTTTTTTCTAGGCAGCTGCATCCTGGGCTTCTCCTTGGGCGGTTGAAGTTGTTCCGTCCTGTTGAGTCGGATCCTTTAGGTCTGTAGTTTTCTTACCAGTGTTCTTCGGTGGTGCCATGGTTACTTGCAAGAATTCTGGGGTTGTATCGATCAATTATCAGAAGAAGAAGTCCCTCATTCTAGCTCTAATTGACGATGTTGGAAACCGTCCAAAAATCAATGCAGGTCAATTCCTTTTGTGATAAAGATCTTGAACCCTAGAACCCTAATTCGTATGAAAGAGGGGCGTGTTTGGTTGTGTATATCAAGTCATTCGTAGTTCCTTAGGGTTGTTTATATATGAGGCATCTTGCCCTAATTCTTGCTTTACAAGTATTATGATTTATTAGTATTCCCTAAGGATATATACGCATTAATCTTTATGATTTAGAGATAATTATAGACATATTTAACACCGAGATTACAATCTTTATGATTGAGGATTCTTCCCTTTTTTATATCTAGCTATCCCGCACGTGGAACAACTGCGGGGTTGTGCTGAGCGTCCTGCGATCAGCCCTCTTGGCCACTATGGCCGATCAAAGTAGTTCCTCTTCGCCTGACCTCATTCGACCTGCGGTGGCTGGAGGAGGAACTTCTACCGATCTCCCACCTGGGGTAAGGGGCCTGCCCGGAGGTATGTCTCTGGGGCACCTGGCCCTTAACGCCCTATACTTAGAGGGCCAATCATTAATTACTTGTCTTCCAAAGATGACACGTGGCGCAGTGCATGTCGGCCATCAACAAGTCCAATGACTGATTAAGGTTATAGTGATTCTCTTCACCATCTTTGAGGTTTTATGAAATATCATGACAAATCTACATATAAATAAACACAAATGGAAAACACAAAGATAGTTTTAGCAAATGAGTCCAATGACTGACTATCCATTCACGTAGGCTTCTCATACGGCTTATTGTTACTGCGAGTAAGGAAAAAAAGAAAAAGAAAAAGAAAAAGAAAAGCAATGATAGTGCCAAAAAAAAATTTACACAACTGGTGACACAACTTAATCTTTCACCCTTGATTTCGATGAGTCTCAAGTGGTTGTGATGTAGACTCTTCAAAATCAAGGGTGAGATGTTAAGTTGTGTCACCCGTTGTCTCAATTTAGCTGTGACACTATCGTCAAGGGAGGTTGCAGAAATACCGGGATGAGGGTCAGGAGATCGAGAGCAGCCCCGTCATATGACGATAGTTTTATGTTTTTTTAGAAATGTTGAAGGGTCAACAGTATTAGATAGACAAAACAGTGGGTCATCCGTTGAAAATAAGAGGGTTAATTGGCTATGCCTCCTGTTTATCTATACAAATATACATAGCAATTTTTTTTTGGTGGTTGCCAATACACAAAGGAATTAAATGAAAAATACTTTAAAAAAGCTGATATCGGCAAAGAATCTGATAAACGTGACTCACATGATCTTCAACTGTCAATACAATAGGATGCTCATATTGAGCAAAATCGGCTCCAAGCTCCTAAAACAATTCCAAAAAGTGATAATTAATTAATTAAAACCAAAAATAACAAATATGCACACTAAACGAAGGGGAAGAAATTAGCAAAATCGGCTAATAACCACAGCAAACAGATGCGGAAGTGCCAGCAGGGAGGGAGTACATGACTACATGAGTCTGATACCAACCTGCATTTACAATACTAACATGCAAAAAAGATAATTTGAACTGCCCATAAATAATAGTCACCAAATTATTAGAAGAAAAATTCATGAAGAAATCGTAACCCGTTCGTCCGGAATTCTAGTACTTTAATCGACCGTGAATTCCAGAGAAAGGGGAAATATGCCAATGAATGTTAAAATTTTGAACCAATCTCCTCTCCTCTAATAATGCCACACCAGGGGCTAGAAACCTACGTTTATTAACGCAACCACCAACTCATATTGAAGCTTCAAGAATGAAGGTAAGACCCTGCAATGCAAGTCTTTGAATAATGTATAATGCAAAATCTTTTGCATAAAGAATGACCATGGGTTCTGGCAATATGCCACAATGAATAAGTCATATGTTAGTTAATAGTTAACAAAGCAAAATTAAAACTTCAGAGGAAAAAAATTGCAGGGAAGGGGAACACGCATAAATAAATAAACATCGGTGCTTAAAATTTCTAAAACCTCAAGAAAAAAAAAATGCAGATGGCCTCATGGTTCAAATGAAAATCGATTCTAGAATCATCAACATCATTAAAATACCTTTTTCTTAACGCCAGTAAAGAAATGAAGTTAAGAATATCGATTCTCAAAAAAAAAAAAAAATTGACCCTTCTCATCTAGCCACTCAAGGTACAAAAAAAAAAAAAAAAAAAAAAAAAACCTGACCTAATAAAGAAGGATTCAATAGTTACTTATTCACAAATTCTCATTGCATAACCCAAAAATTGTAGAACGGCAGCCGCATGCTTCTCTGTCCGTGTGCTTTAAAAATGAAGTCGGAGTGTTGAGGAACAGTAGCAGAGATCGTGGAAAGGAGTTGAAATCATGCAGTAACGGTGTAACCGACGGAAATTTTATTATGGTTCTGGACCAAGTATGACTTAGTGATCCAGGACCAATAGGAAAGTAATAAAACACATAAAAGCCTACCGTGTAAAATATAAATGCCATTAATTTATATTTTTACCCTTCTTATAAGGATTTTCATTGGTGGACAAGTGTGACATGATGATCTTGGACCACCATAAAACCACTGGTGTAACCGAAGTCGGATTCTTGAGGAATCATTAGCGCAGATTGTGGAACGAAGCTTCAATGAAAAGAAAGTTGTTAACGCTTGATATTCAAAATTTAGCAGATAAAGGGGAGCAGATCGTAGATAAACTTTGGGAGTTGCGGATTTGTCGAAAACGCTTTTTTACTTTCATTTATTTCAAGATTTTTAAGAGATTTTGTAGTTTTTTTATTTTTATTTTACCGGGTCATTTGCAAGTTTGGAGCGGGTCAATTGGATAATCGGATTAAAGCTGCTATTCTTTATATTATTGTACTAGTAGGAAACCCGTGCGATGCACGGAAAACGTTATATTTGAAAAGTCGAAATTTGTAGATAGTGTAGTAATTTAAGAGCTATTTAAGTGAAACAAAAAAAAATGGCATCAATGAAATATTTACAATGATGTATGTGTATGTAGAAATCTGTAGATGATGTTATAATTGAAGAGTTATGTAAGTGGAAAAAAAATAACGAAAAATTGATGGCATGAATGAAATATTTACAATAAAATATAAAAGTGTAGACATCTGTCATAGTGATGAGAATGAAAAGTAGCGTAGGTTGACTTAAAAGCGAACGTGAGATTGCACAACAACCATCCCAATAAAGTTTAATTAACACCTGAAATAAAAAAGTAAAAAAAAATATGTGAGCATGTGAAAGAAAAATGATGCAAGGGATGACCATCGTACATAAAACATATTTCAAAAAAATGTATATCAGTCTAAAAGCCAAACACATTTTCATATGATCTAGAAATATTGCTGGTTTATGCACCTTCATATTTTCTTCATTTCTTGTCCAAGGTTCATTACTTCTATAATCATATATGCACTCAGAACTACTAGATACAAAAAAAAAACATTATATCAAGAACTATGAAAATAAAACAATTTCTCTCTTGAAGAACCATGTGCTAGCTAGTACTCAACTTAATTGCCTACTTTAATTTTATTTAAATTCTTTATATTATTGTATAGATAGATTACAGGGATGGATCTAAGAATTTTTTTCAGTGAGGTAATCGAGAATCTGAAACTGAATTTCTTAACGACAAAACATAATTTTTAACAACAAAACGCACTATATCGTTTTAATATTAGGGGGAAAAAATCCGGAAATCGATAGGGTCACGTGATCCACCTTGTACATGCTACACCGCTGCTGTTGTATTACAATGTATTAAATAAACTCATAAGACTCAAAAACCATACACACATTTGTAATATAAATTTTTTTTAACTTTCTTATATACTCTTTCCTACACTCGTCAGATAGTATAATCTAAAAAAATAATTGCTACATCGTATTTTTCACAAAGTCCATAGCCATAAACCAAAATTTTGACTTAGGGTTCTCGATTACACATGGACGCCTTGCTAATATTCGCAGTACATAGAATATATATACAACAGGGAAATGTTTGAAAATAACAAATATATGAATCTGTGAATCCCTTAAGATTAGATAGATGTAGAGTATAAATAAATGTATAATATACTCCTACGTTTGTTAATAAATTTAGAGGCAACTGCATTTCAATCAATTTGCTCAACTGCATTTCAACTCAACTCGTTTGTCACATGAATTGTAAACTTAGCATTATATTATCGGTGGAGTAATAGAGTTGGAAAATGTGGTCGGTGAAAAAGTATAAAATTTCATAACGGGGGAGTTTTCGTCTACACCCTCCATATGTGTCACAATCTACACAATTTTTTTTTTTTAAACTGAATTTAAAATTTTAAACGGTGTGATATAAATTTGTTTAATTGTTAGATCTCCATAAATGTATATAAAATAAAATAAAATAAACAACAAATAACTCCCCCAATAAACGGAAACCTTGGGCAAGATCACATATCCTAGTGGTTGCCATTAGGGTCTACCCGGACTTTCGAGTGGGATGATTCGGGTTCGATCCCCCACCCCGGTAGATTAAAAAAAAAAAAACCTTTCGTTCAAGCGGGAAAAAAAACAGCAACCTTAGCATAGGCAATTGATCGCCATTATTGCATCATAGTTTGTTATTATGTTGAAGACTATTTTTTTTCTGCATTTCACACTTGCAAAATGATACTCCCTCCGTTTCATAATATCTGATGCAGTTGTCAAAAAGATTCGTTTCAAAATAACTGAGGCAGTTCGCATTTCAATGAAATATTTAATGTATTTTTTCTAATTTACCCTTCATTAAATGCATATTTTTGCATCTAAATGTCTTTTGTATTTCAAAGGTTTTTTTAGTTGAGGGCATTATAGTATATTTCATATAAAAATCAATGCAATAAATGGTTTCTTTAATCTGTGTGTATTTGACAACTGCATCAGTTATTTCGGAACGGAGGGAGTAATAGAAATGACAATAAAACACATTGTTTAGTTAATGCTACAGTAATACACTTATTCATGGACTGAATTCAACTTTTTTTTTTTTTTTTTTTTTCCACGAGTGTAATAAATAAGATCCAACTGTCCAACTACTTATAGAGAGAATGCGTCAGCATCACATGTCAGCAAATTCAGTCTGTAAACCGTTTATATGTTTGTAGAAAAATGATACGGATACAACCGTTGTGTCATAACTAATGACACAACTAACACAACGGATGTGTCCGTATTATTCTTATACAAACATATATAAACAATTCACAGGACTGACTTTGTTGACACAACGATTATCTAATTATCAACACCGTTATTCATTATTAGTTTATATCATAATTTGTTGTAACGGTTTGCAATCGAAGGCACAGAATAACAGACCGATTCAACGTAAACAATCACACATGAACGGAAACAAGAAAAACATAGAAAATTAACGTGGTTTTCGGGTTGTGCCGACTGCTCCATGAACAGTGTGAGAATTTTTTACAATATAGCTAATTAAAGAAACCCTCTTATAGACAAAAAGTACTTGATCATTAATACTCTCTAATAAGAAGCCACAAGGGGTAGGTGTAAGGGTTAGGGTAGGGGTGGTGTGGGGGTGGGGGTGGGGGTGGGTAGGGTTTTATTCCTTTAAATCAAAGCTAGCAAAGAGTTTTTTTTTGGACAGTGTCTTCTTCAAGCCAACACACACTATGGCTAATACATTTTTCTTCTTCATTATAATCAGTCTTTTAGTGATAGTGAAATCAACAAATGCTTCTGGGTATAGCTCCATTTTCAGCTTCGGAGATTCTCTCGCCGACACCGGAAACTTCCTCCAGACCGGAGCTCTTGCATTTCCGGTCATCGGTGATCTTCCCTATGGTGAAACATTCTTCAAGAAAGCCACTGGTCGTTGCTCTGATGGTCGCTTAGTTGTTGACTTCTTTGGTAATTAACTAATCATTTCATTCTCTAAAGTTATTATTATACTTAATTATTGTATATAGTCACTTTGCTAATTGTGCTTGTTTGTTAAAACTGAAATCAGAAATTAATTGACTTAATGGACTAAGTATATGAATGATTTTAATGATGAAATCATAATTGTGATGTCTAGATCTAAATAGTGAAAATGGTTAAAATTATTAAAAAAAACAAATAGGGATGGTAACATTTTTAGTTCATTGTGTTTTACCATTTATGCACTTATATACTCAATGTTCTATTTTAACAGTTTCATTCATCACCTAATGCAAAAAAATTCTTCACATTGAAGTAAAACATGCTACAACCAATGAAAACTTAACACGTAGTAGAAATAGACTTAAAAAATGTATTAAAAATAGACTTAAAAGTCAAGATGAAATATCGAGACTCAAAATTCAATAATAACGAAACAAATAGATCAAAAGTGTTTTTATCCCTTGATTACGTTTAATGAAACATAATACAGATGAATAACGATTCTTTCATTGTAATGTACTTTAAATATAATGTGTTAGAAAATTTAACGGATCGATACAAAATAATAAAAGGTTGTAACTTATAACATTTAAGTCACACTTCCATCACATAACAAAATTTATAAAGAGAATTTATACACACTTAAATTATTGTCTGAAGTGGTTATCAAACACGTCTGAACGTAAGTATCATTTCATTCGTTGAGATTAAAAGATAAGTGGCGTAAACAAGGCCTAAGACATGATCACTAGTTTTTATTTTTATTTTTTGTGTTTATTATTTTTTTTTTTTTGAAATTGTTTTATGTTTATTTTAGTCACTAGCTATTCAGATAATTAACGAGCATAAAATTTAGCTAGGGTCGTGCATTTTCTTTTTATGAACATATTAGCTAATGCATTAGTTCCTATTTATTATTATTATTATTATTATTATTATTATTATTATTATTATTATTATTATTATTATTATTATTATTATTATTATTATTATTATTATTATTATATATGTAAATCCATTAAAAATGAAAGGGCTGATATTAATTGAAGTGGACTAATTAAAATGCAGCTGAAGCATATGAATTGCCATTTCTACCCCCATACTTAGGGCTTAAGGAAGTTCAAAATTATCAACATGGAGTTAACTTTGCTGTAGCTGGAGCTACTGCAATAGATGCCAAGTTTTTTTATGGCTTAAATGTTGGAAGGATAATGTGGTCAAATGACTCATTGGCTATTCAAATTAGCTGGTTCAAAAAGCTTAAACCCTCTCTTTGTTCCACTCAAGAAGGTATTATTATTATTTTTAATTTTTTTTTGTATAAATATTGGTTACATGTGTAATTTTCATGTGAAATTATGTAAAATAATTTCTATTTTTCAACAGATTGCAAGGAATTCTTCAAAAAATCCCTCTTTTTAGTGGGAGAAATTGGAGGAAATGATTATAATTACCTATTTTTCGTCAATGGAACAATTCAACAACTTAAAACTGTTGTGCCTTTAGTAGTCGGATCCATTGCAGCAGCCACAACTGTAAGTTTTACAAAAAAATTATATCTTAATTCAGTTTGATTCTAATACACTTTTTTGCTTAATTATTTAATATAAGTAGTCTATCGTAATTAAATTAATTCGATATATGAATTAATTATTGTAGACTCTAATTGAAGAAGGAGCAGTAGAGTTGGTGGTGCCCGGAAACTTACCAATCGGATGTTCGGCGGTTTATCTAACATTATTTCGAACACCTGACACGTCAGCTTATGACAAAAATGGTTGTTTGAAGGCTTATAACGCTTTTGCCAAGTATCACAATGAACAACTTAAAACCGCCATTGAAGGACTAAGATTGAAGTATCCACACGCTAAGATTATATATGCGGATTATTACGATGTTGCTAAGAAGATTCTTCACTCACCGAATCATTACGGTATGTTTTACTGTTAAATTTCGTTGTACGTACTCATATGCGGATATTGTATTTAAATGTACCAGCACTTTTATGATGAAACTGCTGTAGCTAGCGTTTCGCAAATTTTATGGTGGTTCAGGTCCAAATATGATTTGGTGATCCAGGATCAATAAGAAATCAGAAAAACAAATGGGGCCTGACTGTATAAAATATAAATGTCATGGTTTTACAAATTTACCCCACTTTTAAGAATTCCTATTGGATGAACAAGTATGACATCGTGATCCTGGAATACCATAAAACTGCAGTTAACCTATATATACCCAAATACGAACACGCCATACAAAAATTCTCCCATGTTTTACATTGGTTGAAATTTAACAAATTATGTTAATCTAGCTTACCGAGCATTCGAATATACTCTGTTAGTCTTCTTGAAGTTGAAATTATGGCTCAGTTCGTATATCAATGATGTATATAATTTTTGTTTACGGAAACGAAAGCACAATTATACAAGCACACACTCTTTTTTGCCTCAGGGAAGCTTGAACTTGGGACCTTAGCTTTTATCATCAGGGTAATTAATGCCTATTCAGCGACGTATATCATTTAAAATGGTGGATAATAGTGATACTCATAATTATAAATATAAATATATAATATATATATATATATATATATATATATATATATATATATATATATATATATATATATATATATATATATATATATATATACATTGATTAATCAACATAAATGGGTGCTTTTGAATAGGCTCATTTAGTCAAACTTATTGGAACCTAGTAATCTAGTATTGCACTTAATTATTGGAACCTGTACTATTATATAATACATCAAAGGAACAGGAAACAATAATAATATATAATTATTATATGATACAATTGGAAAAAGAGAACTAGGACAATGATTATGGGGGTATAACGGTTGTCTATGGCATGAAATTAATTTACATTAAAGGAGTATTTACTGCTTTTCCTACGAACACCGAACAAGTAGGTGGTGTAATGTTATGTCCTCATTCAATATGGCTGGTGTACTACTGTCTCGTCCCACAAAAAATGTTTATTTTTTATGGTCCATACAGATTAAGAAAATAGTTAATGTGTTGTATTTTAAGTAGTTATGGACATATATATCACTACCAAATAATAAATGCTGATTTGGAATATGAAATGAATATATAACATTAAATGTTATGATAGGGGTATATTTAGAAAAAAATGCATTAAATGATGTATTGATTTTCTAAATACACATTTTTTATGACATAATTCATTTAAAAAAAATGGACGCTTTTTGTGGAACGAAGGTAGTATAAATTGTTTTGGGTTTCCACCGTCACAACCATTCTGATCAGTGACGGACCCATGAATTTTTTCCAGTGAGGGCCAAATTAAAAAAAAATGTTAAAAAAGATGAAGGAGCCGGGTTTTGAACAAGTGACATCAAGTATAGTAGTAAATCTTCTAACCAGTTGAAATAAATAAGAAAGTACACAAGAATTTGTCTGAAATAATATACATACACGATTTTTAATACTATTAAAGGGGTATTTTAGTAACTTCGCACGAAAAGTTGAGTGGGGGCCGTGCACTCCCCCTTTTGTACATTGGATCCGTCCCTGATTCTGATGCATGTTACAACGGTATGTTAATAAAAATTCTCTTGACATTTATTCAAGAAGTGGCAGATACAGAATTTTTTTCCCGTGGAGTACAATTTTATTTTTCAAAGTAATATTTTGTTCATTGGATAAAAAATAAATTTCTATAAGTATAATTGAGAGTTTTTTTAGTGGGGTTAATGGATCTCATCAGTTTTCGTCGATTACGTTTTCTTTTGTCGGGAAATTTTCCAACGCATCTTTTAGCCAGAAATGGTCTTTTAGTTCAATACATTATGTTTAGCAGAAAGACGGATATTCCTTGTTCATTATCAGACAGTCACTTATTCACGAACTTCGTGTGTGGCTAATAGTTTTTATTTCCCATCTCATGGAAAACTTTTTTTTCCCGCTCCGCTAATCCTTATCCCCCTCTAGGGGTATTTTAGTGATGGTCACATATCTAGAGGCAAACACCTATTATATATATGTGTCTTCGTCCCTGCCTACCGCTACATATTATGAGGGATATGATTGTCACATCTTGTTCTGTCATTTGTTGTGTTAGAATTATGTAACAGTAAGATTATTCTAACGAAATTGAATTATCCATGATTTTGTTGAATTCTTTCATTTCTCATCTGACTTAGTGAGGCATTTCGATATGAATAATGATATGTCCACCACCATGGGAGGATTCACGTGGACAAGGGGCAATGCCCTCGCTGAGATTCGATTTTTTCTTGCACTAAATATGTGTAGTTTATTGTTAAAAAATATTAAAAGAATTGCTGATACCCTTGGTGGATCTCGAATTTGCTTCAACGCCCTTCCTACCCCCGAAAAAATTTATGCATCTACCACTGTCCATAATAAAATGATCACAACAATATTATGATGTAAGCCCCACGGATATATAAGGGTCCTATGATTATCAATGACGGAAAAATATGTTGTGACATTTTGATGCATACATAATATTTCTCAATCAATATTTCCTCAAAAAAAAAAAATTTCTCAATCAATATGGCATATTATCATTTTATTTATATTATTATCCTTGATAAAAATGGCATTTGGTTTTTTCTTTTCTTTTTTTAGGATTTTCTGACGGTGGACTTGTTGCATGCTGTGGAGGTGGAGGCCCATACAACTTCAACAATTCAGCAAGATGTGGACATATTGGATCTAAGGCCTGCCTAAAACCCTCTACCCATGCAAATTGGGATGGAATCCATTTAACCGAGTCCGCTTATCGACGGATCGCTTCGGGCTTGATTTACGGGCCTTATGCTTCTCCTCCTCTCAGTTTCTCCGCCATAAAGGACATAAATTGACTATAAAAATAGGGTATTGTTAATGACACAACACGAGATTTACTTGGGCACCATACATCATGCGAATTTAACTTTGTAGAGATCGAAATCTGTTTCAAACCTCTCCAAAATCGAAATTATGCATAAAATTCGACTCTGTAGGGGTTGGAAACGGATTTTGACCTCTACAAAGTCGAAATTCGTACGAGATGTGGTGCCCGAGTAAATTGATCGTGGTTCCATTAACAGTGTCCAAAAAATATGTCTAGGCATATTATCCGCGAATGTGTTTGGGATTAAGCTTTTTGCTACATAAAAACAATGTTCATCGTCTCTGATCGAAGTTACTGATATATTAGGTTTTAATGATAGATTAAGACTATATGATGAGTGTCTTAGATGTGATAAAATGGCCGGGCGTTGTATTATTCGTATGTATGTCTAAGTTCTTTAATTTATGTTTTTATTTCTTGAAGCTAATTCGATAAATGAATAACCTCGTCAAATGAATATTTTTTTCCGGTCCCGACTTGGGCAAATGAGCTTAAAATAATGTTCGATTAATGAATAATCTCGCCAAACGATTTTTTTTTTTTGATTCCGAGGGTATTTATTTATCGAGGTTTAACTGTACAAAGTAAGAACCGTGAAGAATATAAACTATGGATATACAAATCGGAACCAATCCAAACAAAAAAGAATTATAAAATTGGACTGGAAGTAATACGACCCCTAAACCCTGTAAGTACATACTTGATCTGTGAGAGACTAAAATAAAATGTGGCACTGGACACTGGTTTAGGTAAATCCATTTAGTTTAAAAAGATATAAACTGCTCCTCCTATTTCCTTTGGTGATCCAGTTAGTAGAAGATAAAGGCACAAAAGATAAACATATAGAGTCAAAAGAAGGGATAAAGTTGTTATATGAAGATAATTTTGATTAAATTTAATTTAAAGTGTTTATCCTAATTTATTCAAATAAATAATAGTAATTTTATCTTTATTAGGAGTTATCTCCTATATAAAGAAGCACTACTATATTAATTTATGATCCAATTCAATTTAGGAGGATTTGAAATGCAGTCCAAATAAATAGTGCCTTTAATGTATCTCTGCAAATGCTTTACTCCTTGCGTATGTGTAATGGTAGGTGGGTCCACATATTGGCTCAAGGAATTGACCGCAAATGTGATATATGGTCATGTGAAAGTAATCCAATGGTTCTCCTATACAGATTGGAATTGATGATCAGTTCCGATGACGGGAGAGTCTTGGAGCCAGTCACCATAGGTGTGGCAAAAGGTTTGAGATTTAGATTAAGTTTGTCCAGAAGCTAGATGCATAGGCACATGGGCGCCCCTGTGGGGGGAGGGGGGGGGGCAGGGGGTCATGGCCCAGGGCCCCCGAAAATCAATGAATTTAAGGGCCCCACAAACTTTCGACCTGTATTTATATGAATACGGAATGTATTACCTTAATGGTTAGCACCCTAGTATACTAGACAAGAGACTCGGTTTCGAATTTTTTTGTTTTATATATATATATATTGATGATACAGGATTTCACCCCTCCACGTGGAATTATCTAATTGGTCCAGCTGGCGTGTGAAGAGTCCAAGTCCCTAGTACTCACCTCGAGTCGGATAAGAGATGAGTCAGTGAAGACCGCAGCAGCCAACAGGTTATACAAGTGTCTCATCTCGAACCATCCATGTCGGTGGTATACGAGTCGAGACCAAAGTTCCAGCCCAGCTTCACAAGCCCAATATCCCTGGGATTACCTGGGCAATAGGGCAAGGCTCAATAAGGGTTATTTATGTCAATAGACAAAACCGCCCTAGGTTTAGGGCAGAAGAGGGGCTTATGCCTATAAATACACTACTCGGGAACTACGTAAGGCTCGATTCCCGGACAATACACGAGATACGTAGGCAATCCAAGATACATTCTTGGACTCAGCCATACAACCCTAAAATCACCCCCAAAACCATCCTTGATTCTCTCATACCTAGATTAAATTAGCCTCAAATTATACATGACAAAATCCAGCATCGTCATTGGCGCTAGAAGGAGGGCCTTCTATCGGTGATGGATCAAGGAGTGATGGTGGTCAAGTTAATAGGCAGAAACATGCTAGAAACGCAGTCAGATCCGAGCTTATTTCCGGAGTTTCAACCGTTGGAACAAGAATTCCACCGGTCAGATTGAAGAATAAGGATGGGCGAACAAACCCTCCAAATTTCGTGCCGATCGGAGTCCGTTTGGATACCCGATCGTTGCCGGAAAGATGCTGCTATATCACCAAAAACGCAGCGAGATCGGCTGCTAGTTTATGGAGTTTCAACCGTTGAAACAAGAATTCCACCGGTCAGAATGAAGAAGAAGGGGGGTCAAAGAAGCCCTCAAAATTTCAGACCGATCAGAGCGCGTCTTGATGCCCGATCGTCGCCAAGAAGTTGCGGCTGTATAAAAAACGCAGCAGAACCCTAATTGGGAGCAGACAGGTCGGCAGCCTATTGCCGCCAGTTAAACCGTTGAAAAAACAATCCCTCCGGTCAAAATCAATTATTAGGAGGACCGAACAAGACCTCAAAATTTTAGGTCGATCGGAGTTCGTTTGATTTCTCGATCGTGGCAAAGAAGTTACTGCAGGCACCAAAAACGCAGCAGGATCTGGACAGCAGCTACCAGATAGACGGCTCATTCCCGGAGTTTCAGCCGTCGAAAGAACAATTCCACCGGTCACATCGAAGAAAATTCAGGGAAGAACGATCCCTCCAAATTTCGTGCCGATCGGAATCCGTTTCAAGGTCTGATTGCCACCGGAAAGACACTGCTGTGGCGCCCGAGAAAGCTGCGAATTATCTACCGTATCTAGCTATCCACGAAGCGACTTCACGAGCTCCAAGGATCGAGCCGAGCTCTTTAGCTCTCCAGGTTCTCACAATCGTTATTTTCAATTCTTATATACTTCGTAAGTCTTTATGACAGGTGTAATGTTTTTTATCACAATCACATTGCACCACAAAGACTCGAGATATCGAGCACCGGCATTCGAGCTCAACGGACTCGTCTTGCCCTAAGACCGAGCTCGACTCGGCATCATACTTGGAGCTCTATTGAGCGTATCTTTACAAGACCGAGCTCGACTCGGCATCATACTTGGAGCTCTATTGAGCGTATCTTTACAAGACCGAGCTCGACTCGGCATCATACTTGGAGCTCTATCGGTGAGCGTATCTTTACAAGACCGAGCTCGACTCGGCATCATACTTGGAGCTCTATTGAGCGTATCTTTATAAGACCGAGCTCGACTCGGCATCATACTTGGAGCTCTATTGAGCGTATCTTTATAAGACCGAGCTCGACTCGGCATCATACTTGGAGCTCTATTGAGCGTATCTTTACAAGACCGAGCTCGACTCGGCATCATACTTGGAGCTCTATTGAGCGTATCTTTACAAGACCGAGCTCGACTCGGCATCATACTTGGAGCTCTATTGAGCGTATCTTTACAAGACCGAGCTCGACTCGGCATCATACTTGGAGCACTATTGAGCGTATCTTTATAAGACGGAGCTCGACTCGGCATCATACTTGGAGCTCTATTGAGCGTATCTTTATAAGACCGAGCTCGACTCGGCATCATACTTGGAGCTCTATTGAGCGTATCTTTACAAGACCGAGCTCGACTCCGCATCATACTTGGAGCTCTATTGAGCGTATCTTTATAAGACCGAGCTCGACTCGGCATCATACTTGGAGCTTTATTGAGCGTATCTTTATAAGACCGAGCTCGACTCGGCATCATATTTGGAGCTCTCTCGAGCAAATCTTTATAAGACCGAGCTTGGCCTCGGCATCTTATTTTGGAAATCTCCTAGCCGAGCGTGGCGGGACGAGCCTTCTTATTTCTGGAACTCGCCCCACGGTAGAACGACGCTAACAAACTCACAATCGATAACAGAGTCTGCTAGAAGTATAATGAAGACCACAGGTAATCATCATACTTCGGGGGCAACAGACGATATGCGAATATCGATAAGCGACAAGCAAAATACGGCAAAAATTGAAGTAGAACAAAGCTCGGCATCATATTATACAAAACCGAGCTCGAACGGGCATCATCTTTTATAAGACCGAGCTCAGCCTCGGCATCGGCATCTTATTCTGGGAACTCTCCCCACGGCGGGTTGAGCTATCTTATTTTGGAACTCTCTCCACGGCAGGTTGAGCTATATTATTTTGGAACTCACCCTACCGGGCTGGAGGGTCGAGCTATCACATTTGGAGCTCAACTTGAGTGGATCTTTATAAAACCGCAGGTCGGCTCGGTCTCATATTTGCAGGTCAACTTGAGCGCATCATTAATCAGACCGAGCTCGCCTCGGCGTTATATTCGGAGCCCATCCTAAAGGATCGTATGGAAGCACAGTGCCTCGAACTTGGCACGCCACCAACCTCAGGAAATATTATATTATGCCTTACTTACAAGTCCAGGTGATTAAAAGATAAAAGAGGCAAAAGTCAACCACCACAACGAATCCTCGACACGATGGAGTTGGAATAAAAAGGTGAATAAAGCCAAGTCACTGACAGTGCTTATATCACTCCCGACCTGCCAATAAGCCACGATGCGAGGCGGTTGGAAGATCCCACGTTGGATACCTTATTCGACCAGATCATAAGCACCACGATGTGCCACAGTCGAATAAGGAGTTTACTCCTCGATACGATGGAGTTGGAATAAAAGGTGAATAAAGCCAAGTCACTGACAGTGCTTATATCACTCCCGACCTGCCAATAAGCCACGATGCGAGGCGGTTGGAAGATCCCACGTTGGATACCTTATTCGACCAGATCATAAGCACCACGATGTGCCACAGTCGAATAAGGAGTTTACTCCTCGATACGATGGAGTTGGAAAAAAAGGTGAATAAAGCCAAGTCACTGACAGTGCTTATATCACTCCCGACCTGCCAATAAGCCACGATGCGAGGCGGTTGGAAGATCCCACGTTGGATACCTTATTCGACCAGATCATAAGCACCACGATGTGCCACAGTCGAATAAGGAGTTTACTCCTCGATACGATGGAGTTGGAATAAAAGGTGAATAAAGCCAAGTCACTGACAGTGCTTATATCACTCCCGACCTGCCAATAAGCCACGATGCGAGGCGGTTGGAAGATCCCACGTTGGATACCTTATTCGACCAGATCATAAGCACCACGATGTGCCACAGTCGAATAAGGAGTTTACTCCTCGATACGATGGAGTTGGAAAAAAAGGTGAATAAAGCCAAGTCACTGACAGTTCTTATATCACTCCCGACCTGCCAATAAGCCACGATGCGAGGCGGTTGGAAGATCCCACGTTGGATACCTTATTCGACCAGATCATAAGCACCACGATGTGCCACAGTCGAATAAGGAGTTTACTCCTCGATACGATGGAGTTGGAATAAAAGGTGAATAAAGCCAAGTCACTGACAGTGCTTATATCACTCCCGACCTGCCAATAAGCCACGATGCGAGGCAGTTGGAAGATCCCACGTTGGATACCTTATTCGACCAGATCATAAGCACCACGATGTGCGACAGTCGAATAAGGAGTTTACTCCTCGATACGATGGAGTTGGAATAAAAAGTGAATAAAGCCAAGTCACAGACAGTGCTTATATACCCGACCTGCCAATAAGCCACGATGCGAGGCGGTTGGAAGATCCCATGAAGGATACCTTATTCGACCAGATCATGAGCACCACGAAGTGCGACGGTCGAATATGGAGTTTGCAATTCGACATGGTCATAAGCCTGACAAGGCAAGACAGTCGAGTCGAGCTCCGACCAAATAGCCAAGTCAAGCCCATAGGGCAGTACAATGCTAGGTCGACTCATATTCAAGTGTACCATGAGTCATACACTCATACTACACTTCGAGGGGCTTAAGGGAATTAAGTCCAAAGGACTACACCCTATAAAGCAACGTCGCAAGGGAATTAAGTCCAAAGGACTACATCCTAGACAAATATTCAACAACACAAATGAGCCCAAGAGGCAAAAAAGGCCGAGGCAAAGGGACGGTTCGCAAGGTCGGGCCAAACGCCCAAGCCAGGAGCTAAACGAAAAATGCCAAGGCAAACAGGTCGATCTCAGCTAAACTCTCAAGTGCAATACGAACCAAGAGTTCATAATACACTTAGGGGGCAACACAATATCGACATGCGGAAAACAAAGCAAAAAAACAAACGGGGCCATAGGCTCGACAAGCGAAAAGCTACAACGCATCGAGATGTGAAATACTGCAAAAATTGAAGCAAAATAAAGTTAGGCATCGTATTTGGAGCTCACCGATGAGCGCATCTTTAATAAGTCTGAGTTCGACTCGGCATCTTATCTTGGAACTCTCCTAGTCGAGCACGGCGGGACGAGCCTTCTTATTTCGGGAAATATCCCCGCGGTTATTGTGACTTTTTGACTAGCATCTTGCGTATCTCGAGGATCCACTCCACAAAGGGTCTACTCAACGGTCTATGAGGATCCGCAAGTCGGACGCCATCAGTCGACGGCTAATGTGGATGAATCTGCATTATACGTCGGGGACAACAACGAGTCGACATTGAATAAGTGTTAAGGCACGCATGTCGATGACCGGACTCGGGGCTACCACAATCGACTCTCAGGCGGTGTAGTACGATAAAAAAGTGAGCAAAGAAATGGGAATCGAAATGCGACAAATGGCGAAAACCTAGTCACGAAGACCAGCCATAACAAGGCAAAGTTCAGAAGGTCGAATATAAATTCAAAAGAACAACGGCTAGGGAGTAGCATCGAGCCCAGTCGACTTGCGGAACCCGATGACCGCATCTTTTCTGGCCGCCTCGACCTGTGAGGGAACTCGATCAAGCTCGACCTTCGGCCGCATCCCTCTCCTTCCGAGTCCGCTTTAACTTCGGAGAGAGAAATTGAGCCCCATCTGCATCCTCTCGAAATCCACCGACAGGTCTGCACTGCAGACAGCGAGAGTCCGCAGGTCGGACAACGTGCCCAATAAAATACAAATATGATCCAAACCTAAGGTTCTCATGATACTTGGGGAGCAGAAATCGACATATGTACATCGACATGGGAGAAGCCGATGTGCGAATAAGGCCAAAGGCCGCAATAAAGAAAGATAGTCTATATCAAAGACAAAAGAAAAGAAGGATTAAATCAGATTCTTCAGAGAAGTCAACTTCAATCGAGACAGTCCCAAGTTGGACATCTCATCATTCCTTCGACAGCTACGGCATCGAAGTCAATGTCAACTTAGCCACACTTTATAAGTCCAAAGGACAGATAATGCTAAGGCAAAAAAGTCTGCAAAGCGGACATGGAAAGTCCGTATATCGGATTCCACAGGAAATAAGTCCGCAGGGTAGATTAAAATTCAGGGCATTGGATGACAGTGACCAAGATACACCTTTGACAGATCAGACCTGACCTCAAGAGCTCAGATAGATCTCGGGGGCTTATGATGACGATGCTGGATTTTGTCATGTATAATTTGAGGCCAATTTAATCTAGGGATGAGAGAATCAAGGATGGTTTTGGGGGTGATTTTAGGGTTCTATGGCTGAGTCCAAGAATGTATCTTGGATTGCCTACGTATCCTGTGTATTGTCCAGGAATCAAGCCTTACGTAGTTCCTGGAGTAGTGTATTTATAGGCATAAGCCCCTCTTCTGCCCTAAACCTAGGGCGGTTTTGTCTATTGACATAAATAACCCTTATTGGGCCTTGCCCTATTGCCCAAGTAATATTATCCCAGGGATATTGGGCTTGTGAAGCTGGGCTGGAACTTTGGTCTCGACTCGTATACCACCGACATGGATGGTTCGAGATGAGACACTTGTATAACCTGTTGGCTGCTGCGGTCTTCACTGACTAGTCTCTTATCCGACTCGAGGTGAGTACTAGGGACTTGGACTCTTCACACGCCAGCTGGACCAATTAGATAATTCCACGTGGAGGGGTGAAATCCTGTATCATCATATATATACATCAACATCTTTATATTCAATTAAAATCAACATATAAGATGTATCAAATAGGCAAGACAATGTAAAATCTGTAACAAATTCGTGAAAGAAAACAAACAAATTTTAATAAAAATGGTAAGCCACACCCTGGCTACGTCCTTGTTTACGAGTCCCAAATCGGCCCGAAAGCCGGAATTCCGCCAGCCTTGCAAGAATCAACAACATCTCTACTGCCCTCTGGATTACTAGTAACAATCACAACTTGAGCACACCATTTCTTTGCTACATCAACACTCATAGCTGAAACATTTGGACGACCGAGTAAAGCTGTATCATGTATAATCACTTTTTCTTGAGGATGTCCACTCATCATTTCTTTTATTTCTTTCCCAAAATTTTGTTCAACACCTTTTGTAATCCAAAGTACACAAACTTCTGCCGGACATGGTTGCAGTAGAAATGACAAAAACACACAAATTCCAGATCCAGTAGCCACAAGCAAAACTTTATCATACATGTTTACTAAATAAGGTAAGCCAGCAAAATGCACTTGCCGGACCCACAAATGGGTTGGTGGGGCCACTACCAAAGATTTTGTGAAGTCACCAACTGCACCTGCATACGTTCTGTCAGGGTCATTTTGATACAACAACTGTGATCGGTGTATAATGTGGCATTCAGACATCCGTTGATTAACAACTGTTTAAAAAAGTGTCACACTACGACTTCAACGTGATTTTACTAAAATAATATGTTGTGACTTTATTATGTCGGAGTGGTTCTGACAGATATATTACCTGCAAGCATCATATGCTTGTTTTTTCCATCTGAAATGATCCCAAATGCATGCCATTCAGAAAAAGGGGATGGACTAATTCTCCCTAAAATCCCAGCTTTGACACCTCCATCAAATTTTATAATAGATGCATGTCCGGAAGGGGAAGAAATATCGACCCGAACCCGCCTCACCGTCATCCATGGAATGATTATTAGAATAGTAACAGCTAAAGTAAACCAAAATTCTTGATGTTTGATTAACTTGGAGCCCCAGTCATTGGTGTAAGACTTTGTGATAGGGTTGTAAGAGTTTTTCAAGAGTATAAAAACCCAAAGGAGAACCAAAGCGGTCCAACCAGTAAACCGGTGTGTTCTTTCGAACAAATTGTGATGGAGATGACGGACAAGAGGAAAAGCGGCTAATGAGGAAATGAAAAGAAGAGAGAGAATAGCTAACGCAACACCTAGGGTTTCTAAAGAAGTGTTTTCCCTATCATTAAAAGTGAGCACCAATGCATATAAAAGCCATGCAATAGAAGATACACCACAACTGCTATGTATCCCACCAAGAGATTGCAAAAGGGATGTAGTCATTGTCTTGATTCTAAGTGGGACCCATGAATGCCCTAATATTTTGACAACCAACCAGAATACAGCACGTAAGATCACCTCGCTACGACATAGAGTCAAGGCGAATATGTTCCAAATGGAAAATAGGGTCGCATTGTTTCTTCCATAAGGAAAATGCCCGGTTGAAGCAAGAAACAAAAGGGATATATTCAGGGTGAAACACATCAGAAAGAGTCGCTTGTACACAGTGAAAAACCCTTGATCAAGTAGCATAACTGATAGTCTATCTTGCTTTTCCTTAGGTTTTTGATTTTGTTCACGTTTACTAGCGGCTGGCTGAAGCGCACATTGAGACAGACACACACCACCTTTTTCGATATCACTTTCTTTGTTTTCTTCATCTTCATCATCTTCATCTTCCAGGTCACAGAAATGACTGCTGCTTCGGCTTAGGGTTCTTTCACTCAAATTTATAGAAGGAACAATCATCCTTGAATTCACCCATGGATTCCATGACCTGGAATTTTCGGTGTATTGCTCCGGGATGTTGAAAAGATTTGCATGAGGTTTGATCTCAAATGTCACACCCCTGCAACTTGAAAATCTCTTAATTTCTTCAACACTAGTCATTTAGGTTTTTTATTTTTCTACAATGCTTTAAAAGAAAGTGTTAATTGTTAAAGATTGGACTTGTGTGTGTGATTCTAATAATCAAGAACTAAGATTTATATTAGTGAAGACTTGTAGTTTGTGTTAGCCGGCTTATCATTGTTTAAATTATTCGACCTGTCAGATTTCTTTGTGTTTCCAAAAATTACAGCTGTTAGAAATTTCAAAATAAAAAGTACTTTTTTGTTGGGTATTTTTTGTTTATTAGTTGGCCAGTTTATTCGTTCCCATTCATTTCCTTGATCCCAAAATTTTTATTTTATTTTTTAATTTTTGAAGCATAATCTTGTTATTGTCCAATGAATAGAGATAGTTTATGAGATAGTAGATCGATCAATAATTAATATGGTATTCTATACACACACGTATATATATGTGTGTGTTTGAAATTGTACACGTATACTTATATATTTTTTTTTTTGGAAAGCGAGGAGGGTTTTTATTCAGGGGAAGGATAAGAATCGAACTCTGTTTCTCTCTAAGAAGTGTAATGAGCCTATACAATTAGGCCGGATTCGATTCCCACATGCATACTTATATACATAAATTTAAATGGTTTTTGGGCATTTATATATTTGTAGATAGAATAAAGTTTGATATATGTATGTTCATTTTGTTCCCATTGAGATTGATTTTTCTTAGTTTCACCGAATCAAATTGAACATACATGCAATTTGTTCTCATTGAGATTCGAAACCAGAACCTTCGGGTTATCAACCTCAGTGATTACCACTGGACTAATGCCTTATTGGCATGTATGTTCAATTTGATTCAGTTGAAACTAAGAAAAATCAATCTAAACCAATAAAGTTCCCGGTTGGTTTAAAACCAAACCTAATAATTCGGTTTTCATTTGGTTTGGTTTTTTGGATTGAATCGGTTTGGTTCGAATTGATTGGTTTTCGTACTCACCCTTATCATGAAGTCTAGTCGTATTTTTGCTATTGTTACTATGCAACCACTTTACCATCCAAGAAATTAAGGTCATATTTGATACAAAGAAAAGCCAGAAAGGGAAAATGCTGAGAATAGATCTGAAAAAAGAAAATACTGAAAAAAGTAGAGAAAAAAATGGGTTTATTTGTGAAAAAGATGAAGAAAAAACTTTTTTCTCAAACAATTTTTTTAGGGGTGGGGAGGGAATAGAATTTGAGAAAAGGATGCAATTTTTTAGAAAGTTGAGAAGTTAAAAAATGAACTTTTTTTTTTTCAGGGTAACCAAACATGCAACAGTTGACAAAAGAATACAAAACTTTTATTTTCCCAAATATTTTCTCAGTCTCAAAGATGTCTTAAAGTACACGTGAATGCAAGAAAAGAACTAGAATCAATGCATTAAGATGGTGGTTTTGCTGTTGACTTGCTCGGAAAAGAGAAGAATTCAGAGAGACAATTTTCATTGTGCATGTTTCTATTCAGATCTCATTACCTGAGATAGTCTCATTTGACATTGATGATTTGAAAGTTTCTGGAGAAAGTGAATTAGTATAACAATATCTGAATGTTGGATTTTGTTCCAATGTGGAGATTTTTCAAGTAGGTGATCAATCACATATTGGTAATTTGTTGTTCTGTTGCCCTTCGGTTCTCATATAAATATGGTGTTAAGAGTTTTGTTTTAGATACACCAGTGACATGTATTGGTGCGCATATCTCGGGGCCATCATTGTAGCAATTACTATCGTGGATTAATGTCTGCTGAAATCCAGAACGCTCATTGAAGAGAATGTAGCTGCTATTTGAGGTCAATGGTGACATTTATTGTATTGAGCATAAATGATTGAGGTGACCCGCGCGACGTCGGCAATAAGAGACCATAGACGCCTGCGTCATGCCAGTTATGATGAACAGAGGGTGACTTGCGCCATGACAGAAGGATGACGACCTGCATCATGTCGGTTGTTGATGGAAGTGCGACATGCGCTATACTGAGACGGGCTGTATTGTAGTCTTTTGATATAGAGCCAAATATTGTGTTGAGCCTATGTCAGCCAATATGTTAAACTGACCATATGAGGTTTGATGAGTGTAATATTTATGATAGCTGATCTCACATATATCATTGTTCTCGTTATGTATCTAATTCAATACTAGGTTAAAAATAAATAAAGTCAAACTCATTCAAACCAAACTCAACCATTTTTTTTTAAAGAAAATTATTTTAAAATAACTAAAGATTGATGTTTCATTTTAGTAATAATTTAGTATTTTTATAACGTGGTGACTTGGATCGTTCAGTTAACTAACTAAATATAACAGGCAACATACTCCATTTTTTGAGTGTATAATAACAATTTCGGGGGACAAGCTGTGCAAGTTGTCGGGGGCTTTATCATTTCCCATGTTTATAACGTTGTGACTTGGTCTCTGTTTGTTTATTGTTGTTGTTTATAACGTTGTGACTTTGTCTCTAGTTGTTTGTTTTTTTTTTTTTTTTTTGAATTTATACAAAGGAGCACCTTTTTGTTATCTCCGCCCAGATTGGATTCTGGTACGCTGATGAGTCCGAAGACAAGAAATCAAAAAAAAAAAAAAAAAATAGTAAACAATAGCTGTAGAAAAGCTAAACAAAATCACAAAATTCTGCAAAGAAATAATCCAATCGATTCAAAAGATTTATTCGCTGCGAAGGAAAAGGACATGCGTATATAATACGTCGTGAGTGTAACCCGAATTCATACATGTGACATTTATGAGGCCCTTAACCAAATACAAAAAGTCATTTTAGAATATGGGCCAACATAAATTCAACGGAATATTGGGTCTTATATCACGCGAACTTAGTCACGCTTCGTACAACGTAGGTGATCCTTTGTCCTCTGTCCGACATGGCACGTGTCGTCATCTGTCTCATATTGCTGACATGATGCAGATTCACCTCGGTCATTTATGTTCAATGTAATGCAGATCGTTCTCGATCTTAAATGGCAGCTACATTTCATTTGATGGGCGTTATCCATGTTCTGCACATGTTTCGTAATAACCACTCAATGAACCATGATTACTCTATTATATCTCTATCTCTATCTCTATCTCTATCTCTACTATACTAAAAGTATGAGTGTGTTTCCCCCAAAAAGTGTTTCTCCCTATTTCTCCCTAATTTAATCATCAATTAATTAATTTGGAAAATAAAAATAAAAATACAAAACAAAAATTAATAAATTAATCATCAAAATCCCTGATTTATAATTTATTAAATAAATATATAAAAACAAAATAAAAAATAAAAAAACGTGAATAATCAAAATCAATGATCAATGATTGAATATTGATTAATTATTAATCATCATTAATTTAATAAAATAGAAAAGCGAAATTAAAAATATAAAAATGATAATTTAAATAAAATTACTTGATTTAAGTAAAAATTTAAAAAAACGAAATAAAAAAATATAAAAAATCAACAAGATCCACATCAAAATTTTTGATTGATTGTTAGTTAAATAAAAATAGAAAAAAAAATTAAAATAAAAAAACGTAAATAATCAAAATCAGCAAAATCATTGATTGAATATAATGATTAAATAATCATCATTAATTTATTAAGTAAAAATAAAAAAGGAAATAAGAAAGATATAGAAAAAATCAACAAGATCCTCATCAAAATCATTGATTGATTATTCATTAAATAAATATAGAAAAACTAAATTTAAAATAAAAAAACCGTAAATAATCAAAATAAGTAAAATCATTGATTGAATAATAATTAATTAATCATAAATAATTTATTATAATAGATAAACGAAATTAAATTGAATATATATAACAAAAATCCTTGATTTAAGTAAAAATATAAAATTTAAATAAAATCCCTGATTTGATTGTTTTTAAGGAACCTTGATTGATTATTGATTAAATAATCACTATTAAGTAAATGAAAATATAAAACAAAAATCCTTGATTTAAGTAAAAATATAAAAACTGAATAAAATCCTTTATTAATATTGACTAAATAATCATTATTAAGTAAATAAAAATAAAAATATAAAATTAAAAATATAAGAAACATCACGGATATATTGTAAAATTTTTAATTTTCTTAATTTATTATAGTTCATTGTCAACCATGACACATTTAGAAAAAAATCAACAAGATCCTCATCAAAATCCTTGATTGATTAGAAAATTCCTTGATTTAAGTAAAAATAAAAAAATGAAATAAATAATATATATAAAAAATCAACAAGATCCTCATCAAAATTCTTGATCGATTATTGATTAAATAAATAAAAAAACAAAATTTCATAAATAAAACAAAATCAGCAAAATCATTGATTGAATAATGATTAATTAATCATCATTAATTTATTAAGTAAAAAATAAAAAACAAAAAAAATATATATATTAAAAAAATCAACAAGATCCTCATCAAAATATTTGATTGATTATTCATTAAATAAATATAGAAAAACTAAATTTAAAATAAAAAAACCGTAAATAATCAAAATCAGTAAAATCATTGATTGAATAATAATTAATTAATCATCAATAATATATTATAATAGATAAACGAAATTAAATTAAAAATATAAAACAAAAATCCTTGATTTAAGTAAAAATATAAAATTAAAATAAAATCCCGGATTGATTGTTCTTTGAGGAACCTTGATTGATTATTGATTAACTAATCACTATTAAGTAAATGAAAATATAAAACAAAAATCCTTGATTTAAGTAAAAATATAAAAACTAAATAAAATCCTTTATTAATATTGACTAAATAATCATTATTAAGTAAATAAAAATAGAAATATAAGAAACATCACGGATGTATTGTAAAATTTTTAATTTACTTAATTTATTATAGTTCATTGTCAATTAGGACACATCTAGAAAAATATCAAGATTTTAGGATTATAAGAAAATATTTTTGTCAAAAAAGATATTTCATCAGTGAAAGTGAAGTGAAAATGAAAGTGAATTACGCTGGTTTTGTACTGAAAATCCACGTAATTCACTTTCAAATTCGTTGATGAAATGCCCTTTTTGACAAAAACATTTTCTAATAGTCCTTTTTGCCTGACATCTTCTATATTGTGTCATTTAGAACCATTATCCTGATTTTTAATTAAAAACCAAAAATATTTATTAATACAAAAATCAATTACAAACCGAAAATAATTATTACTACGAAAATCAAATAAACTTTAATTGATTATGTATTTAACCAAAATAACCTTGATTGATTATTGTTTATTAATTAAAAACCAAAAAATTTAAACGAATACATATTTAACTCTCTCTCAATAGCTGTTGAAAATCCGGAAACATAAAAACAATATGGTAAAAGAGACATAATCCACCGAACGCAAAAGTAACACATTATATATCATTTTGACCAATATAGATGATGTGAAAATTTATTTTTGTAAATTTTACAATATAATTAAGCACAAGATGAAATTTGCATCATACACAAGTAGAATGAAAAGTATATTGTTATTTTTTATTATCATCTTCATTGTTATCGCTTTAATCGGTATAATGTGAAGGGTTTTTTGTGAAGGTAAAGAAGACGATTTGCACAAACTAGAAGTTAAAAGAATAAAATATTCTCAATTGACCAACGATGAATGGTACAATAAAATTAATAGTGTCATGGATATTAGAAGGAAAAAAATGCTGAATTGATACCTGTTTTAAATCGCAATGAAATGTGAAGATTTCTTGTAAATATGGCTAAACATTTTTAGTTCTAATATAAAAATACATACATACATAAGACAACGTAGAACATTTAACATTCTCATCACCCCATTTAAATGGGAGATCAATGCAAGTAATGATTTATGGTGTCATTACACAACAATCAAAGACTTGATCAAAAGAAAGAAACAAGAATAATTGGAATTTTATAATGAAACAAACTTGTCAAATGCAATAACCCCATCGCCTTTATCAACATCAATTTCATGAACATTAATGTGAGTTAAGTCTATTATGTTATTTCACCGGTTTTAAAGAAGATGCAAAGAAAAGAGGTTTGATCATCTCAGAATGCTTATATAAAGCTATTGTCATTCAAATGCCTAATGCGTTAAGAGGATTTTTTGAAACTCACAGAATGCTTAGACATATTAAGAGTGTTTCATGATGAATTGTTGATAGTGATTCCCCAAGAAGAGTACATTTTAGAAGAAATGCTTAATCATGAACAACAAAGTATATTTCGAAAATTTCTCTATCAAGTTTCTAATGGCCACTGTGCTAAGTCTTTTATTGATGGTCTGGTGGCACAGAGAAAAAATATATATAAGGTTCTGCTAGCAAATCTAAGAATAAGACAATAGATATGTATAGCAACAGTCACATCAAAAGTTGCAGCTAAAATTATGACCAGATTTCTCATTCACGTTTTAAAATTCCAATTAGTGCGCATGAAATAAATATGTGCAATATTCCAATGCAGAGTGAAAATGCAAACTACTAAGAAAATAAAGCACCAATGGCAAATAAATAGGCAATTGAGACACTTGACAGATGTTTAAAGGACATCATGAGAAATTCTAACGCATTTGGAAGAAATATGATTGTATTTAGAAGTGATTTTAGACAAGTGCTTAATGTTCCAAATGAACGATACTACAAACAATAGAGGCAAGCTTGGTGAAGTCAAATTTGTGGAAAATGATGGAAAATTTATATATTCCAAGAATATGAGAGCAAGAGCAGATATACACTTCAGTCAAATGAGACAAAGAGTAACCAAAAGAAATGATCATTTTCAAAAATCATTTAAACATTTCTATCTTTCTATCGATACATGAGAATGCATTATCCGTAGAATACATTACAAGAATAGCAATACGGGGCACGACTAATGAACATGTTGATAAGTTGAATGAAAAATTGATATCAACCTTTCTAGGGGATTGATATTGTTTCAACAGCTTTGATAAGGCTATTGATGATACTAATGATTATTATCAAAAAAAATCTCAACACTTTGACACCAAATGAATTGTCTCCTCACAAATTATTGTTGAAAAAGTATTCACTGATAATAATGTTAAGGAACTTAGATCTAGCAGGAGGATTATGCAATGGTATAAGGATGATATGTAAATGGTTCAAAGGAAATATGTATCATGTTGAAATCACAGTTGGGCAACATTATGGAAAGTAAGTTTTAATCCCACATATCTCATACTCACCGGCAGAAAATGAAGGATACCCGTTTCATTTTATAAGAAAGCAATATCATATACGTTTTTCCTTTGCAATGACCATCAATAACGCACAAGAACAAACAAAACCATTTGTAAGGGTTTATTTGCCTCGACCGGTGTACTCTAATAGACAACTATATGTTGCACTTTCAAGGGAAACTTCAATATCAACAAATAAGGTGTTGATCAAACCCAAAGATCAACTAGACAACACCCACAAATGTACATAAAAATATAGTATATAAATAAGTTCTATAGTATTACTCCTTCTTAATGAAGAATGGAAGCACACAAATTTTTTATACTTATTAATGACCCATTTATGCTATGGAAGAGGATGACACATGAAAAATGAGAGAACACATTATCGACAACTGCATCATTAAGTATTGGGATTCAAAGTAGAATTTTGTATTCCTATAAATTGCTATTGTTTTATTTTATATAAATATTCGACTTCTTACACTTTTATGTTTATCTTGAAATCCACAATAGTATATGATGATATCTGAACTCTTCAATGTTGAAATTGGATCATTATGCGGGTAATCAGGCTTTGTAAGGATAATCCGATTCTTTGACTGATGGAATTTGTGATGAATTATAGATGAGATAGTGTGATTGACTGCCTACATACCTAGAGGATTGAGATCAATGTATTAATAGATTTCTGAATTTGTGAGGACTAAATCCTTTTTATATGATCCCCCTTCCGGAGAAGATGCCTTGGAGCACATGATTAGGGACATGACTGAAATAATGGGACGGCTTACAGTTTGTGCCATAATGTAGTGGGAATCATGGAAGCATTATTGTGGCATTTATAGTATGCTAAATGACCTGGCCGGTCATCTCAGAAACCTGAAGTCAGCGATGATGATCTGCCCCGAGCTGAGAGTTCAGGACCGAAGTGATACCGCACCATATCGCTAGAACAAGAGTTGGAAACACATCATATCGATTGAGAAATCCTCATCAAAGTTATCTAGAGTATAAGACCCTAAATTAAGCTAAACTTTTGTGACTTATATGGTAAGAGGATCTAATGTAGCCCATTAAGTGCCACGTGTGTGAAGTCGGGTCATACCCACATCAAAAGCCCTATAGACATAAGCTAGAATGGAGGTCATAGGTTAGGTCTGAGTGGAGATGATGTGGCACTTCATAAGAAGCGGGAACCCAAAGGTCTCTGACATGAATACATTTTTCAGCTGTCTTTTGAAATTCAAATCTCCATCAACAATGTAATTCACTTCTTCTATTGAAGCTGAAATCCTCCACGAAATCTTAACAGCTTCTATTAAAGATTAAGGTACCTCAATTCCAGAAATTTTGGGTCCATATGAAAGTACTCAACCCGCTCAAAAGAAAGGTAAAAACTCATCTAAGGTTGTGGTAGTATTTACTGGTGTGGAGGATATTCGATCCTCCTTTAACGTCGATGCTTACATTGAGGAGATTTGACGGATTTATGATATCGACCAGAAAATATTCAGTACTCGCCTCCCGTCATCTGATGAGACAGCCAATAAAACTCCTCAAGGTTTTATGACCATTTACAAAAAACAATTGGTGGGAGGTCTCCGATTGCCCTTGAATTCAACCCTCATACATGTCCAGAAATTTGTCCGGCCCAAAGGTTTTTTCAGTATCCATTTTTTATGCTTCTGTTTGTTTATATTATGTTGTAACAATAGACGTGCTTACAAAGTTATGTTGTTTAGATTCTGTTTGTATTGATGTTTATTCCATAATTGAATTTACAATTGTGACAACAAACTCATACAAGGTTATCATTGTAAACTATACAATTATTTTATGAGTTAAACACATGTTTAACAATCTATACCGTTAAATTATGTTATTAAATTTCATATAAGTATATCAATTTAACCAAAGACAACACGTGCACCGCACGTGCATTTTGCTAGTCCTCATAAAAGCTCCATGTCTTCAGACACGATCTCAATGTTGCTTAATTCACTCCCTCGCGAGGGAGACTTAAGATAGAAACTCAAAAAAGATAGAATTATGAATTCATTCTCATTGCATTATACGGTGCAGATAGTATAGCATATAAAGAATCAACAACAAGTTCTAGGAGAACCAATAACAGTATCTAACAAGCTATAGGATAATATCTATCCGTAGATGGGACACATCACCACATCACAAAGTACACAAATACCCTTATACTGTAACTTTCCCCCTCAAACGAAAGGTGATGTCTACAGCATTGAGTTTGTCTCTATTATGCAGAAACTTTGAACTGGCAAGGGGTTTGGTGAGACAATCTGCTATCTGATCACAAGAGGGTATGTGCTGAACTTGTAGTTCAATGCCATCCCTTTGACAAATTAAAACTCCTCCTTGATCTATTAATTAATACTGTTCAAATTTCAAATCAAAATCTCATAATCCAGCTTAGTAAGAGTTTGAGCTCACTCGATCGGTTGAAGGAGGAAGATTTTCCATTGTAGAGTAGAAGTAGAAATTACATCATAAATATCCAATAACTAAAGAGTATGGACAAGTGGACCAGGACTAACATAAAATGACAAACTAATTAAGGACCTCACAATCTTCCGATATCAGCTATGTCCTTAATTAGCTTATTATTAAAATCAACATATAAGATGTATCAAATAGGCAAGACAATGTAAAATCTGTAACAAATTCGTGAAAGTAAAAAAAGAAAAAAAGAAAAAAAAACAAACAAATTTTAATAAAAATGGTAAGCCACGCCCTTGTTTACGAGTCCCAAATCGGTCCGAAAGCCGGAATTCCGGCAGCCTTGCAAGAATCAACAACATCTCTACTGCCCTCTGGATTACTAGTAACAATCACAACTTGTGCACACCATTTCTTTGCTAAATCAACACTCATATATAGCTGAAACATTTGGACGACCAAGGAAAGCTATATCATGTATAATCACTTTTTCTTGAGGATGTCCACTCATCATTTCTTTTAATTCCTTTCCCAAAATTTTGCTCGACATTTTTAGTAATCCAAAGTACACAAACTTCTGCTGGACTTGGTTGTAGTAGAAATGACAAAAACACACAAATTCCAGATCGAGTAGCCACAAGCAAAACTTTATCATACATGTTTAATAAATAAGGTAAGCCAGCAAAATGCACTTGCCGGACCCACAAATGGGTTGGTGGGGCCACCACCAAAGATTTTGTGAAGTCACCAAGTGCACCTGCATACATAAAACTTTAAGTCTATGAATAATCTATATCTTATTAAATGAGATGCAAAAGCCTCCAAAACAGGCCACGTCCCCCTCTTACAAATTCTAGGTGATTTCATAAGCTGACACGTGGCAAGCTGTTGGCTTGACACGTGTCAGCTACTAATTTTAAAAAAAAAAAAATCTTAAAGGGTTGCTTTATATATACCAATATATACATATAGATATATATACACACACCATTAAATTATGCAATATTTCCGGTTTATCCTTGAGAAAAATATTGTAGACTCCGTGAAAATATGCGATGTTTTGCATTTTACCTCTACAAAAAATTGGTGGGAATCGTGAATTTTTTTTTCAAACTCTGTTAAAATATGCGATTTTTGTATTTTACCTCTACAAAAAATTTGTAGGATTCGTGAATTCTTTTTTTATACTAAATATTTAAGGACCTCTATGAATAAAAAACTTTCAGCTGTCATTGTATATAGTTATGATTATGTTATTTTAATTGTTATACTACTTACTTATTTAATAATGGATAAAAAATGTTTCATTACTAATATGTGTATTACATTCATCGACATGAGTTTTTTCTCGTGATCTGGATATAATACGTGTGTATATATTGTGTGGTTGTTTGGATGGTTATATATATATATACTTCGGCACCACGATGAGACCAACGACGACGTTGGTATTCAACAATGAACATCAGTGGTACTGACGTTCCCTTTATTAAAGTGTTACAACTTAGAAATGTCGGCCCACTCGCTTTCCACCGATGTTCGTTGTTGAACAACGACGTCAGTGACACTAACGTTGGTGTTCAAACGTGGACACCCGTGCCACCGACATTTTTTATATCCGAAATATAATCAAATAATGAATGTTACTAATTTAATGGATGTAAGAATATTATGTATACAACTTAAAAACGTCGGTCCACTCGCTTTCCAACGATATTCGTTGTGGAACGTAAACGTCAGTGACACTAACGTTTACGTTTAAACATGAACACCCGTGGCACTGGCATTTTTTATATCCGAAAAATAATCAAACAATAACACTGACGTTTACGTTTAAACATGAACACCCGTGGCACTGACATTTTTTATATCCGAAAAATAATCAAATAATAAATGTCGGAAGTAAAAACATGGTGTCTTCAAAATTCCCAATATATATAACAAAAGTAATAAACTTACTCATTTAATAGATCAAAGAAATATTATGTATATGCATAATCTTCAATATATAACAAAACATTTAATAAGTAAGACATAGATAAAATCTTATCTTCAATAGATACTGGATATGTAATACTTACGTTTCGTCTAAGGAAGGAGAGGGAATAGCTGGAGGGGGGGGGGGGGGGGGGGGGGGGAGTGATAGCAACAGCTTTTTATTTTGCTGGTGGAGAAAATTATTGGTATAGTAGATAGAATATACGTAGAAGGGGTGGGCGGTGGGCGGTGGGCGGTGGGAGGTGGGGGGGGGGGGGGGGGGTTCTATGCTTTCAGTTTGCAGAAGAAGAAGGACGGCAAGGCTAGGCTTTGATTTATCTCAATTTCTCTCAATCATGTCATCCTTAAAGAAATTTGTGTTTATAGAGCATGAATCTGAAAGCTTCGCCGCCGATTTTGTCAGATTTGGGGTTTAGTCCGCTGGATTTTGCAGGCAATTGGAAAAGATGTCAAAATTTTCAAGATTATCCGGCGGTTTTTTTATGGAGTTGAAAGGTGACAGCTTTTACATCATTATCTGTTGGATTCAAGACAGAAAAGTTTATTTGCTTGGTCATTTGTTATTGTACACCGGATTAACAATTCTGAAGTCTTTTATCCGGGTAAAGAGTTTCTTTTTGGCGTTTATATCTACACTTATTTGGTTATATAAAGCAATTTCAGAGGACAGCTCTTTCTTACCGTTCTGTTCTTTTCTTCTATTCAACAGTGAAAAAAAACTTGTTGCTTCTGCTCCTTATTTACTTGTAAGCTGCTTTTTCCCTTCCTCTTCCATAATAAATGATGTATTCAATGGTTTTTTTTGTTGTGTTTCAGATTTAATCTTTCTCTTTTATTGGCTTTCATTCATTGCTTTCAACAGAATGCATGTGGTTTTCTTAGTATTAAATGGATGCATTTAGATCCACATTTATTGTAACTGAGTACTGTTTCAAAGAGTTATTATGTATGACAAGGTCTAAATTTTATGGTGATTACTCTTATGAATAAATATAGTCTTTGTGCCATTAATGTCTGGTTTTGGTTAGTTACTGCCTGTATATATAAAATGTTCAAAGAAGATCAGGAAATCTGTAAAAGAAAAAAGCTGGGAAAAATAACTGCAGTGGCTGATTTGAATATACTGTAATGGCTGATTTGTTGGACGTTTCCCTCATACTTGTTATGTATATATACTTCTCATTTTTACACATATTTGGTCCGGAGCAACCTTTACAAGAAGAAGATATAATATGATATACACTGTAAACGAACTGCAGGGTAAGTTTAACACATCTCTAGAAGTTCAACAGCCTGTTAGTATGATTCTGGAGCACTCTTAATACATGATTTGTTATGATCTTTTCATATAATAAGTGACCTGCAGGACAAGGAAATTTGTTTATTTATGAAGCTAAAATAACTTTTTTTATATCAGTTTCTAAGTTGAGGGTGGCATAACATGAAGTTATTCATGTATTCTGGTGGAAAGAAAGTAAGACCACAAATGATTTAGTTGGTTAATCTATGTGAAAAATAAACTGTGATGGAAGTTAGTTGTAGTTTGTGTTACGGTGTTGGGTGATTTTAAACATTTTTCATCTTCTTTTTGGGTTCTGTTTCTTTGTGATTTACATCCTGCTTTTCTTCTAACCATTATGTTTGCCTGTGTTTCTTTCATATATGTTGGGCAGCATTGGCTGCAAGGAAGAGAAAATATTTGTTGGGTTGATTGAATGATCTTCAACTGCTTCTATGGCACTTCAACAGGTATGCCATCCATAAATTTAGTTTCTTTGTAATGTTCTGTCCCTTCCTTACTGCTTTTGGAATGACATCTTAGTATTATGTGTTCTGCTGCTTGATTATTCATTCTTATTGTTTATTTTAAGAAATGGTTTAACTGTTTAGTGAGAAGATGGACTCCTTAAATGATAAAACTTCTTCGGCCTCGGATTCAATAATGGATAATTCTGTAACAAAGAAAGATAAAAGACATATGGCTATTGCCAGATGGAAACAAAAGAAATATAAACAAACAAACCTTGAAAATAAACAACAAAATAAAGCTGAAGTATTGAAATTGATAGACTGTAGCAGCACTGGAATTAATGTTGGTACCTCTTCCTCATGTGCCCTTCCAGAAGGGAATTTTGTGGTTAATACTTTATTGGATAGTAAATTAAAAAATCAATGTGAAAGGGCTGATAAAATACAAAAATGGAAAGAAAAATGTGCTAAAAGAAGGTTACAAACAGCTAATCCTTTAGGTTCTTTAAGAAGATCTGTTCCTTATGGTATGTTAAAAAAAGATTTGTTACAAAACAACAACACTTTAAACCTACATGATGAAATGCAAGAATTGTTAGAACAGCCTAGAAAAAAACAAAAAGAAAACATGCTTGCCTCTCAGCCTTCTTCATCCATGAACTTTAATGCAACCAAACAATTACTGCAACCATGTTATGCAACCTCATTTTTCTTAAATGACACAAAATCTGAATCAAGCTCTTCAAATAATAAAGTAAAGGATAGAAGCATCAAAATTCAAAATTGGCAAGTTAAAAAGGCTAAACATAAGATCCACCTTCAGGATACTGTTATTTCAGATGAATATTCTGCTGTAGTACGTATTGCTAACCAACGTAAGAAACAAAACAGGTGTAGAGATTTATTAAACATGATACAAGATAAAAGTGACATTCTTGATAAAGTTGATGACTGTGTACATTGTGCTGCTAAAAGATTTCCACATGAAACAACAACTTTTTGTTGTTCAGGTGGAGATATCATCTTAGCTGGCACTGACCTGCCTTTAGTACTTGTTAACCTCCTAACATCACATGAAAATGAAGCTGTGGATTTTAGAACTTCAATCCGAACATATAATAATCATCTTGCATTCACATCATTTGGTGCAACTTATGATAAAGAATTAGCTAAAAGAAACAAAGGTGTCTATACCTTTAGAGTCCAAGGACAGGTATATCATTTTATAAATGATCTAATAGAAACTCCAGAAAAATGCCAAAATTTACAGTTTTACTTCCACGATGCAGATCATGATTTATCAAACCGTCTTGAAAAATGTCCTAGATTATTTGAAGCAACCTTACAAAAGATCTTAACAGTGTTGTCCCATAATCCATATGCAAGATTTTTTCGAGACTTGAGGAATATTCCAAATATTCATGAACTTCAAATTGTATTGTTTTGCAATACCAGAGAGTCTATAATAAGCCCACTGTTTCTGAATTGGCTGGCATATTAGTTGAGGGTGATGACAATGCACAGAGAAGCATAAAAGTATACACACATAGTGGGGTTTCACATTCTGTCCAATACTATTTTGCTTGTTATGATCCTTTACAGTATCCACTTATGTTTCCTTATGGTGATCTTGGTTGGCACCAAGGCATTAGTAAAAGACACATTAATGTTAATCCACGAAAACGTAAAAAAATTATTGACAATAACAGAATGCTTAATCCACGAAATGCAAGTACTGTTCTTCAACTTCTTGAATCTGAAAACACAACACTTTTAAATGATACATCACAGGATCCAACTTATGTGTCAATTAGAGAATATTATTGTTATAAACTACAGATTAGAGATAATGATAAGTCATGCATTCTTCGTTTTGGTCGCCTTCTGCAACAATATGTAGTTGATATGTTTGTTAAATTAGAGACACAAAGACTAGATTACTTCAGGTCTCAACAAAACAATATTAGGCAAGAATTTCTTCAAGGTATAGTTGATGCTGTAGCAAATGGAGAAAATGATGCTAGCAAGATCGGTCAACGTATTATCTTGCCTGCAGCATTTACTGGTGGGCCTAGACACATGAGGAAAAAATATTTAGATGCAATGTCTTTAGTCAGAAAATTTGGTAAACCAGATATTTTTCTAACTATAACATGTAATCCTAATTGGCCAGAAATAAAAGAGATGTTATGCAATGGAGAATTAGCTCAAAATAGACCAGATTTAATGGATAGAGTATTTAAAGCAAAACTAGAAGAACTTAAAATTGAGTTGTTCAAGAAAAATTTGTTTGGAAAGGTCGCCGCATATACATATGTAATAGAATTCCAAAAAAGAGGATTACCACATGCACATTTCCTGTTAATTTTAAAACCTCATTATAAAATTTATAGGCCTGAGGAATTTGATAGATTTGTATCAGCTGAACTTCCAAATAAAGAAGAACAACCTCATTTGTACAATTTGGTAGTTAAACACATGTTACATGGGCCTTGTGGAAATTTAAATCCAAAGAATGTATGTATGGATAAGAATAATCGTTGTAAGAAATCATACCCTAAAACATTTTGTGATGAAACTATTATAACAACAGATGCATATCCAATATATAGAAGACGGAATGATAATTCAAGAGTTAGGAGTAGAGGTGCATGGTTAGACAATAGATGGGTTGTGCCATATAACCCATATCTTCTTGCAAAATTTGATTGTCATATAAATGTGGAGATTTGTTCAACTGTAAAGGCTGTAAAATACATTTATAAGTACATCTGTAAAGGAAATGATAAAATTATGTTTAATGTAACTGATCAACCAAGAAGTGAAGAAATTAATGAAATCGAACAATATCAATCTGGAAGATGGATTTCTCCTCCTGAAGCATTATGGCGGATTTATAGATTTGCATTAGGAGATATGAAACCTCCTGTTATTCAATTACAAGTCCACCTTGAAAATTATCAGCCAATTAACTTCAATAAGAAACATAAACTTAAGAATGTTGCAAATAATCCATTCAACCGTAAAACAATGTTGACTGAATTTTTTGAAATGAATAGGCTGAATTCAGAGGCTCAAAAAATAAAGTGTACTTATGGTGATTTTCCGGATTTTTTTGTATGGGAAAATGATAAAAAACGTTGGAAAGTACGGATGAAAGGTGATTCAATTGGAAGAATAGTATCAGTAAATCCAATAGAAGGTGAAAGATATTTTTTAAAGATCTTGTTGTGCAATGTTAAGTGTCCTACATCCTTTACCCACTTAAAATCTTTTAACGGTATAACATATAGTACATATCATGATGCAGCTCTAGCTCGTGGTTTATTGGAAGAAAATAATAGTCAAGAACATTGCTTGTTAGAAGCATCGTTATATCATATGCCTTATGAATTAAGAAGGTTATTTGCTACTTTATTGGTATATTCATGCCCTACAGATCCTTTAAAATTATGGTACCAGTTTGAACCTTTCTTATCAGAAGACATATCAAGACAAACACACCTTTCAAAATCTGAAATTAGAAAAATAGTGCTACAACAAATAAATGTATTCTTACAGTCAATGGGAAAAGACATAAGTTTATTTGGTCTAATACCTCAAGACATGAGAAATAGTGATTTTGAAGATTTAACTAAAGAGTTAAGAACAGAACAAAATATTGTGGTAAGTGAAGCAGACTTGAATTTTAAAACACTTCTGAACAAAGAACAAAAAACAGCCTTTGATTCTATTCTTGCATCGATTTACAAGAATAATTCAGCATGTTTCTTTATCGATGGTCCAGGAGGAACCGGAAAAACTTTTTTATATAGGGCTTTGTTAGCAGATGTAAGGTCAAAGGGTTTTATTGCTTTGGCTACAGCTGCATCTGGTATAGCAGCTTCTTTGTTGCCTGGAGGTAGAACGGCTCATTCAAGATTTAAGATACCAATTGATGTAACAAATAGCTTTACATGTAGAATAAGTAAACAATCTTCTTTAGCAACCATGATTAGAGAAGCAAGATTAATTATCTGGGATGAAGCACCTATGTCGAAAAAAACAACAATAGAATCTTTGGATAATTTATTAAGGGATCTAATGGATAGCTCAGAATTATTTGGTGGTAAAGTCATTGTGTTAGGTGGTGACTTCCGCCAAACTTTACCGGTTGTTCGTGGAGGTACAAAAAATGAAACCATCAATGCATCTTTAATTAGATCTTACATTTGGCCAAATCTAATAAAATTTAAGCTTGTTCAAAACATGCGCGCACGCTTAGATCCTGCATTTACTACTTTCCTCTTAAGTGTAGGTGATGGACTGACTCAAAATCAAGATGCTGAAAATATTGAATTGCACGGTAAATGTTTTGGGTTATTAGATTTTTTGACAAAATAACAATGATTAATAATTAGTAATACGTTATGGACTCGAAATTTTACAGTGGTCGTATGGAAGTCTACTTAACTGATGATTCTGGAAAACTTTCTGCTACGGTGTTCTCTCCACATTTCGAAAAACTGACTGAATTCACACCAAATCAGCTTTATGAAGCAGATAATAAGGTATGCTTTTTACATATAGTTAATTCCGGTTTTTGCTGTTTGTAGATACGGAGTTTGTCTTCTTTGTTCTGAATATGATTTCTGGACTGGGGAGTGCCTTCCCCTCATTTTTTACATAACTCTTGATTACCATTGTACTATTTAAAGGAAAAAATGATGAATTTGTTACCTTAGACAATGATATAGTAGTCAATTGATTATCTATGTGTTTAATAGGTGTAAAATTATAAAATTTGAAACATGAATGTTAATAATGTTCTATTACTTACATGATTTACTTTACACAATATAAGTTTCTTTTATCGCCATAAGATACCCAAAAAAAATGCTTAATCTACATGTTCTCTGTTACACATATGAGGTAACATCATACCTATAAAATTTCACTACATTTTCCCCTTGTGCAGCCTTATCAGAATGATGGTAAAAGGGAAATATAGTTTTCTTTTATTCTTCTTTTCCATATGAACAGACTTTAAAATGATAGAATTCAAAGCATGAATGTTAACGATGTTGTTTTAATTACATCCTTTACGTTCAGCGTACACTTTTCTTTTATAGCTATAAGATAGTCAAATAAATGCTTACTCTACATTTTCGGTATCCACAGATGAGCTAACATCACACCTTTATAATTACACTAAATTTTCAACTTGTGCAGCCTTACATTCTTTATTTTACGTTACACATGCATTCTTCTATTACGGTGTTAGTTGAAATATTCATTACATTACAAGTACAATTTATACACGATCTGTTTTACAGGGTCAACCATTGATGAAGGAAGTAGAAGCAGCTATATTTGGAAAGAAAGTTTTCTGTTTTCTGAAATTTTTCATGGCTGAAAAAAACTACACAGTTATGCAATTGTACACAGAAGAAGCCGTTCTTGCCTTTCAAACTACCGAGATGCACACAGATGAGCCTCAATCAGCAACGCATGTGGTGCAACAACCAACAAAAGAAACAACCGAAATTTTCAGCCCCACAACCAAAGCTGTCCTCGAAGAAATTGCCGATTCAGTTGAGTCAAAGGATGACGCATGTATCCAGCCTCCACATTCCAAAAGAACCTTAATGTTTGGTTCTATACCTACAACAATCCCAACAGCTACTCCAAAGAAGGGGACTGGATCAGTTGATATTCCACCCATGGTTCATGAAGTTGAAAGTCCAACCAAGAAAATGAAGAACAAAGAAGACAACAAGGAGAAGGGAAATTAAGAGTTGATGTATGTTTATGTAATAATAATGCAGTTATGGTTGTTTTGTATGCTTTTTAAAAGCCAAACTTTGATGTAGTGGGGAATGTAGTTAGTATATTACCATCATTATCTTTTGTCATCAATAATGTTTAATGGTGTAGTAATATACATAACTATAAGTGTTTGTAATGATTATATTCCGCTATCTTTTGTGACTTATGGTACCCAAACTTATGTATCTTTTGGATTATATGGCTTCATGTTAATAAAAATCCATGATTGTACCATGTCTATGACTATAAAAATATCACCCATTTCTACGTTTACAACTTTAACGGGCACGCCGTGCCTTGCACGGCGTAAACATTACCACTAGTCTATCTACTATTAAGAGCAACAAATTGCTCTTCCTACATGAGGCCACGTCGGCTTTTTTTTTTTTGGGAGCTTGCGAAGCTGCCACGTGTCCACTTACCACATTATTTTATTTCTCCTATTTTTTTCTCATTAACCAGCAAATTATAGATTGTATTTTGTATTTTTTTCTAATTATCCTAACAGCTGTCGGGAGGTTACCACCAAAAGCCTATCACCTCCGCAGGTCGAAGAGGGATTTTCCGATTTCCATCAATCCAGCTGCCAAATCTCGGTTTTCGAAGGGTAAGAAAGATTTTTCCATCAGGCCAAGATTTTATTATGATTTATCCAGGGGATTAAGCGATGCCTCCACGTTAAGGACGAATTAGATCTAATCAAGGAGTAAAAAAATGGGTGAAAAGGGGTCGGCTGATGGAGGGTACAATAAGCTTTACCCGGTGGATTATTTCTACGGATATTAAGCCGATCGAAGAGTTTTACACGGTGGGTGTTTGATTGAATGTTTTCATCTGGTTAATAGCAATAATTTTTCTTTTATTCTATGTAGATAATCTCTGCCCTTTCAGCCTTTATAATGAAGATTATTTTCTTCCCTCATACTCACCAAACTCTCTTTTGCAGTCTTCAGATTGTCTCTGTTAAAGGAAGCAGTCAAAAATACTGTTGCATTCCATGTGTTGATTATTTATTACTTGTGCATGCATATTTATTTCTTGCTGTAAATGTCCTTCATTCTCTGTTTGGAGTGATTTTTGTCTGTTGAAATTTATTGATTTTGGTTCTATATTACTATGTTGCCTTCATTTATGTTTGCATGCCTGTTTATTCATGCTGGAAATGTACTTGCATCCTGATACTAATATTTTTATTGTCACAACGATGTCATGCTAATGCAATGATTTGGCACGCCTTGACTAAATTTGGCTGAATTATATTTACATATATCAGGAGTGTTGTCTGAAAGCCCTTCGTCTGTACTATTGTTGGTTTGCTTCATCACATAGTTTTTGTGTTTTGCAGAGTATTGGAGAAGGATTGAGTCAAATTAGTTGTCGACAAAATCTCACTCGACTTTGTAAAGGGTGTTGATTATGTTGAAGAGCTGATTCGTTCTGATTTTCAGGTCTATTGTTCTAAATTACCTCTTATATTTTTGCCATATATGTAATTTCATGGAAGGTCAACTTGTCCCTTCCATGGAAGGTTAATTTGTTTGTGGTATTTTATAAACCCAAGGAGTGAGTGAACTACCCAACTCTTTTGGGGATTAAAAAACACTTCACCATGTCTAGCACGATATCGATATTATCAACCACCGTTGATGGCTTATAAGCTTATCATCTCACCTAATTGTGAAAGAACTCATGATTTTATTGTGCTTAATTTGTTTATTACTTCATATCTCAACTGACTGATCTTGAATGTAATAGGTGTGATTTATTCCTTAGAAATGGCAAGTTACAATGTAATTTATATATATATATATATTTGCAGTACTAAACTGTTCCTAAACATTTGTAGTTATCTCACAGTGAAGTTGGGTTATATAAAAGTTGTCCGACTGTTTTTAATGCATAAATTTGAATAACACAAGTTTACAAAAATAGTGCCGCTAACAAACCGAGCCCCTTATTGTGGTTGGCTCTGATATAAATCAGATTTCTTCTTCCCCGATTGATTGATGGCGGTCCTGGCACCCACCCTGTAGAGCATTTGTCTCGGATATTTACTCAGAAGGATGTGATCTTTTCAAGATAAAAAATTTCATCTTTACCTAACAAGAATAACCTCAATAATGCATTTTTTTGGCTTTTTATTCTTGTAATTCTGCTTTTATTTGCTGCTACTTGAGTTAGAATTGTGTTGATTTTTGTCTCAGTCACTGATTGCTTATCGTGTTTATCTTCTTAAGCCAATTTTGTTTACCTATGTTTTACTTTTTGTTTGCTTATTTATTGTGCAATCAGCTAGAAAATGGAATGAGGAGACGGCATGTTCTGCATGTCTTTATTTTTTATTCTTATTTTTGTAGGGCCAAAGCCAATCATGTGTAAGTTCTAATGGTCCTTTTTGTTTGACTTTCTCTTTAATATATTAGCTGGGGGCCTGAATGATATTTTGAATCAATGGAAAAGGGGCTTTAGGAAAAAGGGTCTTTCATGGTTCAACTTTAAAATGGTTGGTCCAGGACGTAAGAATGTAATTTTGGCACGTATTAATTGCATCACCGAGTTACAAGAATAGTTGAATGCAAATGATAAATGGAGGATCTTTTGATTCATTAGAGGCCGTTCCATGCTACAGGGCCGAGTATTCCTGTTAATGATCACCAGACCGTTTTGTTGTTGGTTGAATAAGATAAATAATGTATTGGAAATGTTTGGCAGGGTGACCAAGTAGATGAATTCCAACCACTTTGTGAAGTTCAGAGTGACAAAGCTACAACGGAAATTGCCATCCGTTACAAAGGAAAAGTTTGTCACATTCTCCATCTTCCTGGTAACATCGTTAAGGTAATTTATGTCGTAAATATGGTATATACATGTCTCAAATGTAAAGGAAGCAGGACACTGCGTGGGTTAAGTTACAGTAATCGCCCCTCGATTACAGCCTAGATTATATTCTATATCATCCTCCCCAAGGTAAGACGATTTTTTCTACACCTTGTCTACTTGTGCCTCTTGGGAAAATCGTTGAGTTAAAGAAACCTCGGTTTTTTGTTTAAGTTGATTATTTCACTAGCTTACAGTTCATTGATTTCCCTGTTGAATGGCATCTGGTAGAATACACACCACATGTGCACTTGTCTATAAGAAAACACTAGCTTGAAGAATTCACAAGGGTGTCTGTTCAACATGGATGAAGGTATGTTATAATGCATACCAGCTAAGCAGTATGTGCAGCATAACATAACTGAGAATGTACTGGTGGTGGTGGATTCTTATTTTATAGTGCATTATGTATGGGGTTGATACATTTTGTAAGATTTTTGTATTGACAAATCTTCATTAAATCGATTTCTCTCATTGAATGTTTCCTTTGTTTATTAAGACCAAGAAATATGGAACCTAATTTCTGAAGGAGCCTATGTTTATGTGTGTGGTGATGCTAAGGGGATGGCCGAAAATGTCCACAAAACTCTCCACACCATCTTGCAAGAATAGGTAGTGTGTGTGTTTTTAGTGCTACCCACAGAACCTATGGTTGGTTGAAAACAGCCCATCCCATAAGTTCCCATTGATCTCTTTCAAAAAAAAAAAAAAAAACAAAGGGTCCCTATTGACCACTGGTCCTCTTCGTCAAGGACTTGTTTCTTGCATGTCCACATCTTCTACTAAATATGAATAATTGATCAGTAGAATATACGACATATTTTGCCTTTTGCTTTTGTAGCTTTCAGTTTGTTAAGAGCCAAAATTGCTATTGTGAGGTTGATCCTCGTTGCCATTTAACCATTGAGAATCTGGTTCTGCCACATCACTAAACCTGGATCTGGACGAGACGTCTCAGGAATCCATTGTTTTACATGTGAAAAAGTGCATCCATTTTTTTTGTTTCTATTTACGTAAAAAAAAAGGGTAAGGATTAACAATATAAAGTAGATCATTTTTAGTTAAATCATTTGTTTATTGTAATCTTGTGCATTTCCTAGCTTTTCAGAATGACGAGAACGCGTCTTGTGCTGATTTTAGGTATATATCTTCAATCTTTCTTGAATATTGTATTTTGTGCGATCAAGTTTGTGAAAGTCATTGCTACTCTTATGTGCACGGACTACATGTTCTCATAGTAGCTTTGCTTTGTGTTGATTTGCATAATGAAAGACGGTTGTCATAAGCGTAGATGATGAAAATAATTGTTAAAAAGTCTTTCCTATGATCCTGTCTATGCCAAAAGCCAAGTACAGTTCTCTAGCCCAAACACTATGCCTTTTGTAGTGTTTTTCAGCATAATCTTTGTTTATTACAGGCATGAGACAATATTAAAATATTATCTCATGTTTATAAAATACACAAATATGCAAACATACGCGGTGAAATAATCATTCGCTCTTGTATTGATGGATGGCCAAAACATTGGAACTTATTGTAAGGTTATTTGGTTTTTTAAATGGATATATATATCTGAAATTGAATATTAGTGATCCTTTCATGTTTTAGGTTACTTTCTTAAGGTACGTGTGGTTTAAATTTTTTTCCCCCCAAAAAAATGCCTTCAACATGTTATTTTTTTATTATAAACAATAGAATAGTTTTGTATTATAAACAATAGAATAATTGAAATATAACAAAGCCGAGAAAAAAATCATAGGTTCACATATTATGTATCCATTATTTTCTCCTGTCATTGGTTACGTTTCATGTTGGGCACGCCGTGCCTTGCACGGCGTTACCGTCCACTAGTATATTAATAAGATTTTTCTGTCAGGGTCATTCTGATACTGTGATCAGTGTATAATGTGGCATTCAGACATCCGTTGATTAACAACAATTTAAAAAATGTCACACTACGACTTCATAGAGATCTCACTAAAACAATACGTTGTGACTTTATTATGCCAGAGTGGTTATGACAGAAATATTACCTGCAAGCATCATATGCTTGTTTTTTCCATCTGATATGATCCCAAATGCATGCCATTCAAAAAAAGGGGATGGACTAATTCTCCCTAAAATCCCAGCTTTGACACCTCCATCAAATTTTATAATAGATGCATGTCCGGAAGGGGAAGAAATATCGACCCGAACGCGCCTCACCGTCATCCATGGAATGATTATTAGAATTGTAATTGCTAAAGTAAACCAAAATTCTTGATGTTTGATTAACTTGGAGCCCAAGTCATTGGTGTAAGACTTTGTGATAGGGTTGTAAGAGATTGTCAAGAGTATAAAAACCCAAAGGAGAAGCAAAGCGGTCCAACCGGTAAAACGGTGTGTTCTTTCAAACAAATTGTGATGAAGATGACGGACAAGAGGAAAAGCGGCTAATGAGGAAATGAAAAGAAGAGAGAGAATAGCCAAGGCAACACCTAGGGTTTCTAAAGAAGTGTTTGCCCTATCATTCAAAGTGAGCACTAATGCATATGTAAGCCATGCAATGGAAGATACACCACAACTACTATGTATCCCACCAAGAGATTGCAAAAGGGATGTAACCAACCAGAATACAACGTAAGAACGCCTCGCTTCGACAGAGGGTCAAGGCAAATATGTTCCAAATGGAAAATAGGGTTGCATTGTTTCTTCCATAAGGAAAATGCCCGGTTGAAGCAAGAAACAAAACGGATATATTCAGGGTGAAACACATCAGAAAGAGTCGCTTGTACACAGTGAACAACCCTTGATCAAGTAGTATAACTGATAGCCTATCTTCTTTTTTCTTGTGTTTTTGATTTTGTTCACGTTTACTACCAATCGGCTGAAGCACGCACTCAGACAGACACACAACACCTTTTTCAATATCATTTTCTTTATTTTCTTCATCTTCATCATCTTCATCTTCCAGGTCACAGAAATGACTGCTGCTTCGGCTTAGGGTTCTTTCACTCAAATTTATAGAAGGAACAATCATCCTTGAATTCACCCATGGATTCCATGACCTGGAATTTTCGATGTATTGCTCCGGGATGTTGAAAAGATTTGCATGAGGTTTGATCTCAAATGTCACACCCCTGCAACTTGAAAATCTCTTAATTTCTTCAACACTAGTCATTTGGGTTTTTTTTTTTAATAATTTTTCTCCAGTTTAAAAGAAAGAGATAATTGTTAAAGATTGGACTTGTGTGTGTGATTCTAATAATCAAGAACTAAGATTTATATTAGTGAAACTTGTAGTTTGTTAGTCGGCTTATCATTGTTTACATTTTTCGACCTGTCAGATTTCTTTGTGTTTTTACAAATTACAGCTGTTAAATAAAAAATACATTTTTGTTGGGTATTTTTTGTTTATTATAAGTTGGCCAGTTTATTCGTTCCCATCGACTGCAAACTTGCTCAGAGAGCTCCAAATGGAATATCAAATCAAATGAAAATTCGTTCCCATTCATTTCCTTGATCCCAATTTTTTTTTATTTTTTGAAGGATAATCTTTTTTTTTTTTTTTTTTTTTTTTTGGGCCAGAGGCCAGAAGGACAAAATAAGATACAAAATAGGAAAAAATGACAAGAAATAAAAATAATGGTTGAGAAGGACAAAAACGCGTGTGTTACTACATGTATTACTACATGTGGTTGTAGAATACGTGTAATACAAGTAGTAACATGCGCGTTTTTGTCTTTTTCAACCACTATATTTTTTTTTCTTGTCCTTTTGCCTCATTTTAGATAAAAAACAATCCTCCACAACCTTTAACCTTTTCTTTTTAAATAACAAAGCATAATCTTGTTATTGCCGAATGAATAGATAGTTTATGAGATAGGAGATCAATAATTATTAATTAATATGGTATTATATATATACACACATATATGTGTGCAGGGGCGGACGCAGGATCTCGGGTAAGGGGTGGCAATAAAAATTTTCAAGGCAAAAAAAATAATTTAAAGGGGGCAAACTATATGTATCGTATAAATTTTAGTGTATTTTTTTCGGATTAAAGGGGGGGCATTGCCCCCCCTTGGCTGTATGTAGGTCCGCCACTGTATGTGTGTGCCTAATTAACTATATATATGTATGTGTTTGAAATTGTGCACGTATAATTATATATTTTTTTTTTTTTTTTTGAAAGGGAGGACGGTTTTTATTCGGGAAGGGATAAGAATCGAACTCTGCTTCTAACTAAGAAGTAATGGCCTATACCATTCGGCCGAATTCGATTCCCACATGCATACTTATACACATCAGTTTAAATGGTTTTTGTGCATTTATATATTTGTAGATAGAATAAAGTTTGATATATTTATGTTCAATTTGATTCGGTTAAAACTAAAAAAAAAATTCAATGTAAACCAATAGAGTTCCGGGTTGGTTTAAAACCGAACCTAATATTTCGGTTTTCATTTGGTTTGGTTTTTTGGATTGAATCAGTTTGGTTCAACTTGATTGGTTTTCGTACTCACCCTTATCATCAAGTCTAGTCATATTGCCATCCAAGAAATTAAGGGCATATTTGATACAAGGAAAAGCTAGAAAGGGGGAAATGGAGATAATAGATCTGAGAAAAGAAAAACATTAAAAAAAGTTGAGCAAAAAAGGGATTTATTTGTGGAAAAGAAGCAAAAACTTTTCTTTTCTCAAACAATTTTTCTTAGGGGTGGGGTGGGAAGAGAAATTTAAGAAAATGATGCATTTTTTAGAAAGTTGAGAAGTTGAAAAAAGGAACGTTTTTTTTTCCAGGGTAACCAAGCATGCAACATTTGGAAAAAGAATGTAATTTTTTTCCCCAAACTTTTCTTAAAGTATACACGTGCATGCAAGAAAAGAACTAGAATCAATGCATTAAGATGGTGGCTTTGATGTTGTCTTGCTAGGGAAAGAGAAGATTCATAGAGACGATTTTCATGATGCAAGTTTCTATTCATATCCCATTACCAGAGATAGTCTCATTTGACATTGATGATTTGAAAGTTTGTGGAGAAAGTGAATTAGTATTACAATACCGGAATGTTGGATTTTGTTCCAAGGTGGAGATTTGCCAAGTAGGTGATCAAACTCATATTGGTAATTTGTTGTTCTGTTGCACTTTGGTTCTCATATAAATTATTAAAGATAATAACCAAGACATTAAAGATAATACAGAAATACCACACATACCCCCAACAAAGTCAACATTATGTCTGCAGGAGTGATAAGGTGTGTGTTGGAGAGATAAGGTGTTGATGCATCGGACATGTGAAGGATCGAGTCAACCCCAAGTTATCTTATTCATCGGATGTTCTCGTTATTTTAGCTCAATAGTTTGTTAAACAAATCCATTAGCCGTGAATCATTTAATTATTTGTCATTTATTTTTCTCGTTTAAAACAATTATCTCCTATTTCTTTGGCATTAAGTTTAACAGAGTTGTAAGTAAGTAGGTGTTCTCTCTTATAAAGAGCCCTACAGTCTTTGTAATCATAATCATCGAATTTCAGTCATTTCATTTCAATAAAATTCAGTTTTCCCTTTATTTTTTATTCAATTTCTTCATGGTATCAGAGACTGAGAGTTCAGCCATGACATTATCACTTAATGTTGCTAGCTTTATCACATTACGATTAAATTCAAAGAATTACCCACTCTGGAGAGAACAAGCACTGTCCTTGGCTGAAAGCCAAGACCTTGTTGATCATTTGATCAGTAACACATCTGCACCAACCATGTATTCCACAGATTTATCATCCACTGACTGATCCACCAACAGCCACTCCTGCCTTGAATCCAGCATACACAACCTGGAAAAAGGCAGACCGATTAATCAGGGGTTGGATTATTGGCTCATTATCTGAAGAATCACTAGGCCTTGTGATAGGCCTAGACACAACTTATGCAGTATGGAAAGCATTAAAGGATGCCTATGCTCAAGATTCATAGGAAAGAGAATTTAATTTAAGGCAACAATTAACATATCTCAGAAAAGAAGAAAATCAGAGTGTCAATGATCACATCAGGAAATTCAAGGAATGCTGTGACAGCTTAGCTGCTATAGGAAAACCAGTTCCGGATGGGGAAAAGGTCTACTATCTACTGACTAGCCTTGGTTCCTCATATGAAACCTTTACTACAACAATGCTAAAACCCCCAAGACATACTTATACTGAGATGATTTCTCAATTGCAAAGCTTAGATAAAAGAAGGACTTGGCTGTCAAAACAACCAACAAGCTCAGACCTCATTCCAGGATCTCAAATGGCCTTCTTTGGTCACAAGCAGAATCAGACTCAGAACAATGGAGGTAATCCCAGGTTCTCATCAATTGGCAGGGGCTTTTCAGCTTAGAACAGGTCTCCAGCTAATTCAAATTATCAGGTGAAATTTGAAAAGATGTTCCCCAGTGAGAGGGATTTGTACAAAAATGAGGTATGTCAATATTGTGGTAAAGAAGGGCATGTATCCAAGATTTGCTGGTGGCAGTTGAAAAAGAAAGTAGAAGATGGGCAGGTGCCAAAAGCATTAGCAGCTCTTACTTTGGACAATGGGTTGGTTGACACTGAATGGACATTAGACACAGGAGCCTTCAACCATATGGTTTCTGATTCAGGTATGCTCACAAATTTTAAATATTACAGGGGTTCAGAATCAGTACTCATAGGAGAAGGATCCCCTTTGCCTATCCAGGGCATAGGTGATCTAGGTCCAACAACTGAAATCAAACCTTTGTCAATGAATAATGTCCTTTTAGTTCCACATCTAAAGAGAAATCTCCTTTCTGTAAGTCAATTAACTAAAACAAATAATGTTGATTGTGCTTTTACTAATCATGGTTTTTGTATTAAGGAAAAGGATACAGGTCAAATACTAAGGAGAGGGACACTCAAGGGTGATCTCTACACTCTCAACACCAATGCCACTGCTCTGACTGCAACTGTTTCAAGACCTAGTCCACCAGATCTCTGGCATCAGAGGCTAGGCCATTCTCAATTAAAGGCTGTCCAGATTTTGAAAAATAAGGGTTTTATTTATGTTTTAGGGAAAATAAAGGTCAGACATGTTTGTGAAAGTTGCCAGCTTGGAAAATTAAGCAAGCAACCTTTCAATTTGTCTGATCACACTAGTAAATCTCCTTTTGAAATTGTCCATTGTGATTTATGGGGCCCCCCGCCCCGTTGACTTCCATTCATAAGTTTAAATATTATGCAAGCTTTGTTGATGACTATTCTAAGTTTGTTTGGATGTTTCCTTTATGCAAAAAATCAGACTTCTTTCAAATTTTTGTCACTTTTGAGAACCTCATTAAAAACCAATTTGGACAAAACATCAAAGTCTTCCATACAGATGGGGGAGGGGAGTTTGTAAACCACCCTCTCACAGCTCATCTACTTAAATCAGGCATAGTTCATCAACTTTCATGTCCACATACTCCTGAGCAGTCAGGATATGTGGAGAGAAGACATAGGACCATCAGGGAGTTAGGACTCACTATGTTATTTCACAGTAGGACTCCTCTTTTCTTATGGTACAAGGCTTTTTCTACTGCTGTTCATCTTATTAATAGATTACCCACTCAAACTTTGAACTCAGACACACCCTACTTTAAACTTCATAACTCTCACCCTACTTATGACCACCTTAAAGTTTTTGGTTCTAGGTGTTATCCTTATGTTTGGGATACTAAACTTAACAAGTTTGATCCCAAAACAGTGGCCTGTGTGTTTGTTGGCTACAACCCTCAATACAAGGGTTACAAATGCTATCACCCACAAACTAGAAAGTTTTTTATGTCAAGACATGTAATATTTGATGAAAGTCTCCTCCCATATAAGGCTGCCATACCTCTACATAAGCAGCCCTCCACTATTCATATATCTGATCTGATGGATTCTTGGATTGCACCTATTCCAAATCCACCGGATGCTTTAATCCCTGTTTCAACCACTGCACCATGCTCAGCCCCTCTTCCAATCACTCAAATTCCCTCCATTGCCTTACCCTCCTCTCAAACTGAATCTCCCTCCACAAGCCAAGAACCACCTCCAACTCCTTCAACAGACAATCTTCCAACCCCAGATCCTCTAAGTACTCCACCATCCCCTGCAAACCCCTCAAATATTTCACCTTCTAGTCCAAATACTTCTGTCCTCACTCCTCCATCACCAAATCTTCCTATACCACCTCATTCTCCAAACCTACCTAGTCCACCAGTATCTCCAATGCCTCAACCTCCATCTCCCATACCCCAACCTGCATCTCCTCCCCCAGTTCTCATTCAACAGCCCCCTTTACCTGCTCCTCCCATTCCAGACCATCCCATGCTCACTAGAGCCAAAGCAGGCATTGTCAAGCCTAATCCTAAATATGTTCTATTGACTCAAACCTATACAGATATACCCCCAATCCCCAAAACAGTTAAGACAGCTCTCCACCATCCAGGCTGGGTTGCAGCTATGAAGGAAGAACTAGATGCCCTCCACCACAACCACACCTGGACTTTAGTCCCTAGGCATCCTTCCATGAATGTTATAGGTTGTAAGTGGGTGTTCAAACCAAAATTGAAACCTAATGGCACTCTAGATAGGCTGAAGGGCAGGTTGGTGGCTAAAGGGTATCACCAAGTAGATGGCATTGACTATCTAGAAACCTACTCTCCAGTTGTTAAACCAGGGACTATCAGAATGCTTCTCACTATTGCTCTACACTTTGAGTGGCATGTCAGTCAGCTTGATGTCAAAAATGCTTTTTTACATGGATTCATTAATGAGACTATTTACATGGAACGGCCCCCTGGTCATTCAGATCCTTCTCACCCACATCATGTTTGCAAGCTACAAAAAGCACTCTATGGACTAAAACAGGCTCCAAGAGCCTGGTTTGACCGTTTTAGCACTTTTCTTACTTCCTATGGGTTCATATGCAGTCTATCAGATCCTTCATTATTTATTTTCAAAACTCACAATGCTATAATGATTCTTCTGTTGTATGTAGATGACATGCTTTTAACAGGTTCACATCCTACTATGCTACAGTCATTTATCTCCCAACTGGGAGTTGAATTTGCAATGAAGGACCTAGGCCCGATTCATCACTTTTTGGGGGTTGAAATTACCAGGAATAAAGATCGATTTACACTATCTCAGTGCCATTATGCTCAGTCAATCTTACAAAAAGCTGATATGCTAGATTGCAAACCTGTTGGAACTCCCATGGAGTCAAAGTTCAAGTCTCTCCCCAACTCCCTTTTGCTCGAAGATCCTACATATTATAGAAGCTTGGTCGGAGCTCTGCAGTACCTGACATTCACCCGGCCGGATCTCAGCTACTCGGTTAACTTCGCATCGCAATTTCTTCAATCTCCGACCGCCCAGCACCTTCAATTAGTTCGGAGAATGCTTCGTTTTGTCAAAGAACAGTTGATCTCACCCTTACCTTACAACGTCCTAAAGAGCTTCGCCTCATCGCCTACTCTGATGCCGATTGGGCTGGTTGCCCTCAAACCCGCCGATCAACCACTGGCTACTGTACATTTCTTGGTCCCAACATTATCTCGTGGTGTGCCAAAAAGCAACATACGGTTTCTCGTTCTAGTTCTGAAGCGGAGTACCGAGCTCTCGCACACACGGCGGCTGAACTCACCTGGCTATCATATATTATTTCTGAAATTGGCCTTCCGCTGTCTGAACCTCCAATTTTGTTTTCCGACAACCTAAGTGCCTTGCACATGACAATAAACCCGGTCTTCCATGCTCGCAGTAAACATATTGAGCTTGACTATCATTATGTTCGTGAAAGGGTAGCCCAAGGTTCGCTCGTGACTAAACATGTTCCGGCCTCGCATCAAATTGCAGACTTACTAACGAAGCCTCCCACCAAGGCCTCTCTTCGTTATTTTCAACCCAAACTTTGCCTTCTACCTCGGCTAAGTTTGCGGGGGGGGGGGGGGGGGGTATTAAAGATAATAACCAAGACATTAAAGATAATACAGAAATACCACACATACCCCCAACAAAGTCAACATTATGTCTGCAGGAGTGATAAGGTGTGTGTTGGAGAGATAAGGTGTTGATGCATCTGGACATGTGAAGGATCGAGTCAACCCCAAGTTATCTTATTCATCGGATGTTCTGTTATTTTAGCTCAATAGTTTGTTAAACAAATCCATTAGCCGTGAATCATTTAATTAGTGTCATTTATTTTTTTGTTTAAAACAATTATCTCCTATTTCTTTGGCATTCAGTTTAACAGAGTTGTAAGTAAGTAGGTGTTCTGTCTTATAAAGAGCCCTACAGTCTTGTAATCATAATCATCGAATTTCAGTCATTTCATTTGAATAAAATTCAGTTTTCCCTTTATTTTTTATTCAATTTCTTCATAAATATGGTACTAAGTGTTTTATTTTAGATGCACCAGTGACATGTATATGAGCGTGTATCTCGGGGCCATCATTGTAGCAGTTACTATCGTGGAGTAATGTCTCGCTAAAATCCGTAACACTCATTGAAGAGAATGTAGCAACTATTTGAGGTCAATGGTGACATTTATTATTGAACATAAATGATCGATGTGGCACGCGACGTCGTGCAATAATAGACCATAGACGCATGTATGTTCATTGTTGTTGTTGTCTGTTTGTCTCAACCAATGGTTGAGATCATAATTCGGTAATATTTCGGGGAAAGACTTCGGGGTCCCTAGTCTTATCACTTTTGCTTTTTGTTTTTTTACACATGAAACTAGATTACCGTTTCATTCTCGAAACCCAAAAAAAAAAAAAAGTCTCAGCTGTGCTCAGTGCTCATATCACCATTATTCTTCAAATTATCTTTTATCAATGCTATACGAATTGTCGGATTGGAACCGGAGTTGCAGTTCCTGTTTCTCTTCCATCCAAGTGAATATCTTGCTGCACAGGGAAATAACTTTCAATGGCTCCAATTGCAATTGGTGATTTTTATTCCCGACGGAACAAGATCAGCTCCAGAGCCGGGAGAAGTGATAATCCTTTAATAAAATGAAGTTCTTGCATTGAAATCCATGAAAGGAAGCACCTTGATGAATGATGATGACTTAATTTATGCACATTTTCAAACAATGGTTTATTTTGAACATATGTTATCCGTTTATTGATGATTAATGAATATGCTTATGGGATGCAGGAAATGAATGTTGTCTTGCCAAAAACAAGTTGATGATGCTTCAGAAAATCTAAGAAACACTAATTTCCTGACCTGATGGGTGGAAGTGCTCATCAAATTCCATCAATCTTGAGGTATGATTTTACTGATTTTAATACTTATATAACTAGATATGTTGAACTTGTTTTAGTTTATTACACTTTCTAATAGTATTAATTATGGGTTCCTACAGCAATCTTGAAGATTCTGAAGCTGGAAAAGGCAATGAATTATTGAGAGAGATGGAATTGCTGCAGAAGAAGAAGAACAGGCAAACAGAGATTGAGCTGAACGAAATGCAAGAAAGATATTCAGAAATTAGCCTAAAGTTTGATCTAATGGGTTTTGGCTTATGCATAAAGTGATTTGGTTGACTAATTAGGCTTTCCATTTTGATTCTTCTATCTTATGTTTTGTGATTATTCAAAAAAAAAATGATATTGGCCCATTTATTTTTGCTTCTTTATACAGATGAAGAAGGCCTCTTATTTGGTCTTTTGTTGCATTATTCAGGCTTCGTAACACGTAGGTGATCCTTCGTCCTCGGTCCGACATGACGCGTGTCGTCATCTGTCTCATATTTCGATATGATGATGCATTCACTTCGGTCATTTATGTTCAATGTAATGCAGGTCATTCTCGATCTCAAATGGCAACTACATTTCATTTGATGGGCGTTATCCACGTTCTGCACATGTTTCGTAATAACCACTCAATAAGCCATGATTACTCTATTATAGCCTTATAAAACCTCCGAGTCTTCAGACACGATCTCAGTGTTGCTTAATTCACTCCCTTGTGCATGAAGGAGACTTAAGATAGAAACTCAAAGAAGATAGAATTATGAATTCATTCTCATTGCATTACACGGTGCAGATAGTACAACATATAAAGTATCAACAACAGGTTCTAGGAGAACCAATAACAGAATCTAACAAACTCTAGGATAATATCTATCCCTAGATGGGACACATCACCACTATCACAAAGTACACAAATACCCTTATACTTTAACATCCCCTTCAAATGAAAGGTGGTGTCTACAACATTGAGTTTGTCTCTATTAGGCAGTAACTTTGAACTGGCAAGGGGTTTGGTGAGACAATCTACTATCTAGTCACAAGAGCGTATGTGCTGGACTTGTAGTTTGTGTTGAAGCACTTGATCACTTACAAAATGGACATCAATTTTTATATGTTTGGTCCTTAAGTGGAACATGGAATTATGATCAAGGTGGTTTGCACTGATGTTGTCACACCAGGCCTTAGGAACAACAATGACTGTGAGTAGATGGTTCAGCAAGCAGAGACTTTAACCATAGTATTTGAGCTGCCAAATTTCATAGTGCTCTATATTCTGATTCAGTACTTGATCTTGATACAATAGGCTGTTTCTTTGAGCTCCAGGACAACAGTGTATGTCCCAAGTAAACACAATATCCTGCATCAAATCTCCTATCCTTAGTATCACAACCCCAATCTGCATCACTAAACCCTGTGATTTGCAGGTTGGGACTAGGTTTGAAATATTGTAAACCATGCTGCAATGTGCCTTTGACATAGTTGAGCATTCTTTTGAGGTCATGCCAGTGTATAACTCTTGGACTTTGCATGTACCGACTAAGCTGATTCACACCAAAAGACAAGTATATTCTTGTGTAGGTCAAGTAATGCAATGCTCCTAAGATGCTTGTGTACTGTTTAGGATTAGTCAAGAGTTCAGATCGTTCATCATAGAGATCTACACCTGTAGCCAATGGTGTAGAGACGGGCTTCAAGTGCTCCAATTTTAGTTTGTTGATTAGTTGAGATGCATACACACTTTGGTTGAGGTACAAACCAGTACTGTCCTTATATGTCTGAATCCCCAGAAAGTGACTTAGTGTTCCCAGATCTTTTAGAGCAAATCTTGAGTTCTAAGAACTGATATTATCAAGGTAGGAGAATTACCACTGATCAGTTTTTCATCAACATACACTACGGCATATAGAACTGTGTCCTTAGTCTTGAATACAAACAAGGAGGTATCTGACTTGGACTGCCTGAAACCCCATTTGACAAGTTGATGTCTCAATTCATCAAACATTATAGGTGCCTGTTTGAGGCCATACAAGGCTTTCTTTAAGTGACACACATTATAGGGATTCTGAACATCCTCAAAGCCTTCTGGTTGAGGCATATACACATCTTCATACAAGGTCCCATTCAAAAAAGAATTATTAATGTCTATCTGATGGATTGGCTAGTTTAAAGTTATAGGTACAGCAAGAACCACTCTAATTGTTGAAGCTTTTACAACATGACTGAAGGTTTCCTCATAATCAAACCCTGGAGTTTGTAGGAACCCTTTTTCTACAAGCCTAGATTTGTGCTTGAGTATGGATCCATCTGGATTTAGCTTGAGTTTGAAAATCCACTTGTTGCCAATGAGGTGTTGTCCATGTGCAACAGGAGCTAAATCCCAACTATGATTTCTCATTAAGGCACTCTATTCATATTTCATGGCCTGGTGCCACTATGGTAGAGCTTTAGCCTCTGATACTGTATTAGGTTCATACTGACATTGAGTAGTCTTTTGTTTCCAGATATGAGAAGGTTTTTGGTTTTCTGATGCCATCCATTTTCTTTGTTTGCATGAGATGTTGATTGATGTTTGTAGGTGCACTAGTATCAGTATCAGTACTATGAGCAGGAGAATAAGGCATATTTGATGAAGCACCAGACTGGGACTGAGATGGTGACTGAGGTTCCTGCTATACACTCTGTGGAGTAGATGGCCTTCTTGGAGCAATTTATCTTTGCTGATCAGTATGACTCTTAAGTGAAGCTATATCTGGATCCCCATGTCAAATTGATCCTCTTGGTGTGTTGCAGAAGTTGTAGTGCTCCCAGGAATGGAAGTAAGAGGTGAGGCAAGGCTATGAAACTGGTCAGAAGTTGGAGAAGAGGTGTGAGATTGTGGTGTATGTGACTTAGACTGTAAGGTTTTGTAAGGAAACCTTGTTTCATTAAAGATAACATCCCTAGAGATATACTCCCTACCAGTAAGACATAGGTAACCTTTGTGACAAAGGCTAGTACCCAGGAAGACACATCGTTTTGTGTGGAATTGGAATTTTTTGCTTCTGGAAAGGTCTGAGATAGGGGTAACAGCTACAACCAAAAACCTTGATAAGGCTCAGATCAGGATCATAGACTGATTGTTGAGGACTGGTGTAGGGAGTCTGTTGATGAGATATGTGGCCTATTGGAAACTTTTCCACCAGAGTTTAAGTGGTAGTGAGGCTTGTGCAAGGAGGGTTAGGCCAACTTCTACATTGTGTCTATGCTTTCTAATTTTTGCCATGGGCATAAGGACTTGGGATCCTAAACTGTATCCCTTGTTCTTGAAGGTAAATTAAACTCGGATAGCAAATGAATAAACACTATCAAAGTCCCATGATTCTAACACAACAATGATCTATGAATGTCCTACAAATGAATCACAACCTTACCATATTTATGAAGAATATTACCCATGAAACCCTAGAGTCAAAGAATGATAATGAAAGATAGAAAAGAACAAATCTTTACTTTCTAATTAGGAAACAAGTGACGGATGATTGTTGTACTTGGAATTAACCAAGAAGAACCGAAAATCACAAACTCTTGAATATGCAAAATAGAGCACTAGCTGATCAGAACTACCCTCGGACTTCAACTGTTTCACGGCCACGAAAAGGTCTCCGGTGGTCCCGAATAACTTATCGGGAAGGAGAACATAATTGCAAAGTTATGAGTTTTTTTGGGAGCAATTAGGAACCTACTTACAAGCGTAGAAACCCCTTATAATGAATAATCATAGTATTTACAGACACACAAACAAATCAAACCTGATTTAAAAAAATGGAAAAGAAAATTATATTCCAATAAACGATTTACCCTTACAAACTCATGAGAGATTTAAATAAAAATTCGGGGTTTTAGAAACAAACATGGTAAAATTTTCTGATCACCTTGATGTCATGACGAACTATCAAAAAGTATATATGTGTTCTGATCACCTCTCGCCGACACCGGAAACTTCCTCCGGACCGGAGCTCTTGCATTTCCGGTCATCGGTGAACTTCCCAATGGTGAACCATTCTTCAATAAATCATAGAAATCATGGTGTTAAAATATCTCTAGCTATATTGCTTATAGTCAAGGGTCTGTGATTTATATTTCTTCTACAATTCAAGAACATCAAAATCAAATCACTCTATTTAGTGGTCTAAATCTGACTCAAAGGATGATATCTTAATATTTTTATAACTATCAGACATGAAGAATATTTCATTATGAATATCAACAACATTATGATTATATGTCAAATTACTATTTAAATGTTGGGATTCACCTTCCCTTGGTTGCATTTTTTGTGAGCATGACAAATCAAGAGTTTATAATCCAGCGAAGATTGAGATTAATCCATAAATAGTTCTCATATTAAACTGGCCATAAAGTGAGGATAGTGATTTAATTAAATTTCTCACTGGATTTAATACGAGAATTTCATATCAAACTGGCCAACTCTATATGATGAAATCATACATAAATGCCCCCATTAAAATGTCAAATATCGACGGTCTGTGTATAACGATCACATTCTAAGTAACCTAGGACATCGTTACTTTTTTAATTGACATATCTCATATTAGATTTCAAATTCTAAGAGATAAGAATGGATTCCAAAGAAAGAGATAAATATGATATTCAAAAGAAATATAATAGAGTTTGTTTGAAATAAATAATTTAAGTGATAATATTTATCTTTATTCATTTTTAGATTTATTTATTTAAATCCAGTTGTTATGTCATTTATCTCCTATATAAAGGAGAGTAGTGTGTATTATTTTTATGAATTCAATAAAAACGAGTTTTTGAGTCTTCCGTCGTGTATTCGATTTTCTTTATCTCGAACTTCAATTATAATCACTATATACTTAACATTTACGGTGTAACTCCATAATCTCAATCATTTTTTATACATATTATCTTATGTAATAAAAACTATGATTAAATAATTAACAAAGTAAGATCTTCTATGTTTTAAATTTGAATGAAAATATTTAAGCAACTTGGGCCGCACGAGTTGGGCTGCTGAGAGGCATCTCGTTTGGTGGACATGCGTATGTTCAGGTTTCCCATCTACTCTTTGCAGATGACAATATACTATTCTTTGTGTATATGGATGGAGCGCTTGAGAATTTATTGGATATCTTCAATTAGTATGGGATCTTGTCGGTCGACTATAAATTTTCACAAATCCAGTCTTCACTTTAGTAGGGATATCTTTTCTAGGGACCGGGAGCATATTTTGGACACTCTCCAGATTCCCATTGGTAATGGTACGGGCAAGTATTTGTGCATGCCTTTTGTTACAGGGCGGAACAAGCGACAAGTTTTTGATTTCCTACGTGAAAAGGTGTGGAAGAAGCTTTCCGGTTGGAAAGCTAAGCTTCTCTCCGGATGGCAAAAAGGTTATGATTAAGTCAAGTTTGCAAGCTATCCCCACGTTCATTATTGTTATAAAACTGATGGAGATAACTTCAGATGCAAGAAATAGAAACAGAAGCAATCAAACATAAACAATCAAAGGAGATAACAGAAACAAGAAGAACACAGATTTAACGTGGAAAACCCCTCAGTGGGAGAGGTAAAAAACCACGGACAGAAAAGAGATATTTTTATTATGCACTGAATTTTACAGATTTCAACACACCCGGATAATGAGACAACAACTGTATTTATAGGCACAAATCCCTAAACCCTAGCCGCCAGGAATCTTTGTCTGATGCACCATAAATACCCCTACACGTGTCCTCCTTTTAATGACACTGTATAGCTGTCACATAACAGAATTAGCAGATGTGGGACCCTGTTGTATTCCGGTACTCGACGGACTATCACCCCGCCGATAGTCACCCCCGCCGACGAAACTCGTAGACTCCACCCTGCGAAGCACGAAATGAATACACTTCTCGGTACCGTCCATCACACGGTGAGTCTTCGATTGGTTCCACCGGATGTAGAGTTTAAGTCACTTTTCTTGACAAATCTCCACCTTGACTTCAACTCTCACTAGAGTCAAACAGATTGCATAACCGGATGTACTTGTACCGGATGCATTCGTCAATGCCGGATGTACTTGTACCGGACTATCTCCACAAAGCATCCACTCCACCGATCCGCCTCTCGTAAAGTTTCCGAAACGCATTATAAGCTTTGAATATTCAGTAAGTCCAGGCAAAGCTGAAACTTACTCTGTTGAACTGGTTTAGTGAACATATCAGCAGGATTCTCCTTTGTGCCAATCTTCTTCACCACAACCCTCTTCTCATTCCTCAATAAATGATACCTGACATCAATATTCTTGGTTCTCTCATGATGAACCTGATCCTTGGCTAAACAAATTGCACTTAGACTGTCACAATAAATCTCACCGATCCGATGCAACCCCAAATCACCGACTAGCCCCTTCAACCGGATACCCTCCTTAGCCGCTTCAAGCGGTAAGAGCCATATTATTTCGGTAGTTGATAAGGCTACCGTAGCCTTTGAAGAGTAGCTTTCCAGCTGACTACTGCATTTCCCAATGTAAACACATAACCAGTCATTGATTTTCTACCGTCAACATCACCTGCATAATCAGCATCACAGTAGCCTATGACCAGACCAGTATCACCTCCATAAATGAGACCAACATCAAGTTGTACCTCTCAGGTACCTGAATATCCTTTTAACAGCTTTCCAGTGTTCTTTTCCAGGTTGAGCCATAAACCCGGCGACAAACCGACCGCCCGAGCCGGATCGGGCCTAGTGCAAACCATGGCATACATCGGACGCCAACCGCACTAGCAGCATAGGGAACTTTTGACATATACTCCTTCTCTTCACCGACCGTGAAGCATAAACGGACAAATGAATATTTGATGCCATAGGAGTATCTATTGGTTTTGCGACAGACATCCCAAACTTGGCCAATATCTTCGCACATAACCCCGCCGAGACAAGAACAAATTCTTCGACTCCTATCTCTCCGGATCTCCATCCCCAAGATTTTCTTGGCCGCACCCAAATCCTTCATTTCAAATTCAAAGACGCGAGAAGGTTCTTCAGATTTTGAACATCAGACTTCCTTGCTGCCGCTATCAGCATGTCATCCACATACATGACAAGATAGATATATGATCCATCTTTCAGCAGACTGAAGTAAACACAACAGTCATATGGACTTATGTTGTAACTCTGCTGAAGCATGAAACTGTCAAACCTTTTATACCACTGCCTTGGAGCTTGCTTCAAACCATACAATGATTTCTTCAACTTGCAAACATAGTTTTCTTTGCCAGGAACTTGAAATCCCTCAGGTTGTGTCATGTATATCTCCTTATCCACCTCACCATGTAGAAAAGCAGTTTTCACATCTAATTGCTCAAGTTCCGGATCCGCCGTGCCACCATTGCTAGTAACACCCCGATTGAAGTGTGTCGACCACCGGTGAAAATATTTCATCAAAGTCAACCCCTTCCTTTTGACCGAATCCTCTTGCAACCAAACGTGCCTTATACTTGACCCCTTTCGCCTTAGTTATTCCTTCCTTTTTCTTGAAAATCCATTTACAAGTCACAACTCCCTTGTCGTAGGTCGTTTGACCAATTCCCAAGTACGATTCTTCAATAATGACTCCATTTCATCTCCCATGGCTGCATGCCACCGAGATGCTTCTATACATGTCACGCTTCCCCGTAAGTAGTAGGTTCGCAACCTCTACCTCTTCAAAGCAACTCCGGAGTGCATATCCAGCCAAATCATCATATCCATGTCTCCTTGGAGGTATCCCAACATTAGATCTTCTAGGCCCGCCGGCGCGGTAGACTCGCCGATCAATGTTTGTATGACGCCCGCCGAGGTCTCGGAGGGCGGCTTGGATCGATCTCGGTTCATTATCCGGATCGGTATAGTGTTGATTTGGATCCACCGATTGTTGCATATCGTAGACTCACACCGAAGCTCCACTGTTTCTCAACACTATCGATTCAAGATCGGTTTCAGACTCAGTAGACCTCCCCACTGATGAGTTTAACATAGAATTTTCATCAAACACAACGTCCCTGCTGAGGATTACTCTGGACTCTGCTGATGACCAAATTCTATATCCCTTCACTCCATCACCATACCCCACAAACACTCCCTTCTTGGCTCTTGGCTCCAACTTCCCTTCACTAACATGATAGTAAGATGTACTTCCAAAAACCCTTAGAACTAAGTAGTCAGCAGGCTTGCCTGACCACATCTCAAATGGTGTCTTGAGATTGATCCCTGTGTGAGGGCTCCTGTTGATTAAGTAGCAAGTGTCTTAACGACCTACGCCCAAAATCTCCTTGATAAACCCGACTTGAGAAAGCATACATCTTGCCCTCTCCGGTAGAGTTTGATTCATCCTTTCGGCTACACCCATTCGCCGAGGTGTATTCCTTACGGTATGATGTACGGCAATACCCTCGGTGCACAAAATGAATCAAAATCCGTCCGGCAGAATTCCGGACCATTATCCGTACGAAGCTTCTTGATTTTCTTGCCTAGCGATTCTCCACTAGGGCCTTCCACTCGCTTGAAGTTATTGAATGCATCACTTTTGTTCTTCATCATCACCACCCAAGTCATCCTTGAATAGTCATCTATGAATGACACAAAATATCCGTGACCACCCAATGACTCAACTTTTGATGGACCCGGCGGTCCGAATGGATATAATCAAGTGATGCCTTTGTATTGTGCAACCCTGCTGAGAATTTACTTCTATGAAACTTCCCAAACACACAATGTTCACAAAAGTCCAGATTCTTGACCTTATATCCCCCAAGAAAACCTGCTGAAGAAAGAACCTGCATACCCCTTTCACCCATGTGACCTAGTCTCATGTGCCACACCGAGTCCGCCGAGACCGGTGAACTGCCGAGGATGCAACCAGCAACCGTGGCAGATTCAGTAGATCCTTGTAATATATACAAGGTTCCCCTCTTGATGCCTTTGAGGACCACAATCGAATCTTTGAAGACATTCGGTGTCCACCTTCACCCTTGAAATTGAACCCCCCTTGTCTTTGTCCGGTAGACTAAGAGATACCAAATTCTTGGTCATCTCGTGGAACATGTCTTACATCTTTCGGTGTACAAAATTTACCATCCTCTCGTCCTTAACTTTACTGAGCCAATTCCCACAACTTTGCAAACCTTGCTGTTGGCCATATAAATTTGACCACCATCTATCTGCTCATAAGTAGAAAATCACTCCCTGTTTGGACAAATATGGTAGGATGCTCCAGAATCAAGTATCCACACATCATTATGGTGTGTAGAGTCCCCTGCAACTAGAACCAGATCCTCATCAGATTGCTCAGTAGCCAAAGCTGCTGTGCCAGAATTGCCTTCCTGCTGTTTCTTCTTCCTTGGACAATTGGACTTCCAATGTCCCTGCTCCTTACAGTAATTACAGACATCAGTAGACTTAAGACCTTTGGACACTGACTTTTTTTTCTTCTTCTGTCCATATCCTTTTCCACTATTGCTGCTGGCTACTAGCCCAAGAAGCACTCGATCTGTCTGTACCGGCGGCCTTGTGTCTAAGCTCCCTGGCATGTAAGGCGGAACTTACATCCTCCAAAGCTATCGTATCCTTTCCAACTATGAAAGAGCGCACAAAGTTTTCATATGATGCCGGTAGTGACACCAACGGGATTAGGGCCGCATCTTCATCTTCAATTTTAACATCAATATTTCTTAAATCAAGCAATATTGTGTTCAAACCGGTCGAGATGTTCCCTCGGTGGACTCCCTTCATGCATCTTCAAACCGAACAACCTCTGTTTCAATAATAACTTGTTGGTCGGTGACTTGGTCATATACGGGCTTTCAAGCTTTTTCCACAACTTGGCCGCGGTGTCTTCCTCGGAACCTCGGTGATAACATCATCGATAAGCACAACATGATGGTTGAATGTGCTTTCTCTTCCAGACCGGCATAATCGCCGCACTTGTATTTGGTTTGTCGGATAAAGGATTCCACAAACCCCGCTTTGTTTCAAAAGTGCACGCATCTTGATTTGCCACGGACCAAAGCTGTTCCTTCCCGTAAATTTATCGATTTTTACGTTTACCGCCGACATATTTTCTTGCTAAAGATTACAACTTTATCACGAGATCCTAGCACCTTCTTTGAAGGCCTTGGTGAAGATGAAGTTGATCGTATAGATTGTTTTCTCCGAACTCGTCTCTACGATACCACTTGTTATAAAGCGATGGAGATAACTTCGGATGCAAGAAATAGAAACAGAAGCAATCAAACATAAACAATCAAAGGAGATAACAGAAACAAGAAGAACACAGATTTAACGTGCAAAACCCTTCAGTGGGAGAGGTAAAAAACCACGGGCAGAAAAGAGATATTTTTATTATGCACTGAATTTTACAGATTTCAACACACCCGGATAATGAGACAACAACTGTATTTATAGGCACAAATCCCTAAACCCTAGCCGCCAGGAATCTTTGTCTGATGCACCATAAATACCCCAACACGTGTCCTCCTTTTAATGACACCGTATAGCCGTCACATACGTGAATTAGCGAGATGTGGGACCCCGTCGTATTCCAAGTACTCGCGGACTATCACCCCGCCGATAGTCACCCCGCGACGAAGCTCGCAGACTCCACCCTACTGAAGCACAGAAATGAATACACTTCTCAGCTGTCCATCACACAACTGAGTCTTCAGATTGGTTCCACCAGATGTAGAGTTTAAGTCACTTTACTTACAATTATGCAGTGCTTCAAGGTTCCTGTCGCACTCGTGCAAGAAATTTAGAAGTATATTTGCGGCTTTTTTTGGGGGGGGGGGACACTGACTCTAAACGGAAGATGCATTAGCGTAATTGGGATACCTGTTGTCTGTCCAAAAATCTAGGTGGCCTCGGATTCCGTAATCTGGGATGCTTTAATTTATCCTTGCTGGCCAAGAAAGCATGTTGATTCCTTATCTGTCCGACGGCGCTCGCGAGTCGTGTGCATAATGCAAAGTATCACCCCGGTATGACTATCATGGCTGTAGGGTTGGGCGGCCGGCCGTCATTTCTTTGAAGGAGTATCTTAGAGGGCCGGGACTTGTTAATGCAGGGGCTGCGGTGGTGTATAGGAGATGGTAGCTCAATCTTTATTTTTCACGATGCTTGGGTTGCTAGACCGCCTTCCTTCCGCATAGCTCATTCATTGCATTTTATGCCTACGGATAGCAAGTCAGGACTTGCTCATACCAGGTACTATCCAGTGGAATCTGCCTCTCCTCAGGCAGGAGTTTCTGGCCTGAGAGATGGATGCGATTCTTCAGACTCTTATTGCGGGACCCAGATAGATTGATCTTGCATTATGACCACAGAGGCAGTTTCAGGCTACTTTCTTGTACTGAGTTTATATGGTGGCTTGCCTTACTCGCAGTGCGCAACTTCGTCTTTAGGGCCAGATACGATGTGGCCAGATATATGGAGGATTAGCTTTCCTCCGAGAGCTCACCACTTTCTATGGAGGTATTACATGATTGCATGCCGATTATAGCACAGTTTGCGAGATGTAATATGGGCACGGGGCAGTTCTTGGCATGCGGTGGGGAGATGGAGTCTCTGCGTCACGTCCTTTTTAGGTGTGAATATGCTAGGGCGATCTGGTCTGCCTCACCTATGGTAGCCAGTAGTTAGATCGAGGGTTGAGTTTTAATGATTTTTTTAGTGCGGTGCGAGCGTGGTACTCTCCGGATGAACTCCCCACCTTCTACATGATTCTTTTGAATCTGTGGAAAGCCCGTTCCAGTGTTGTATTCGATGATGCTCCTATACATGTTAGCAGGAGTGTTGGAATATCGTCAGGCTATGGAAGCTTCACAAGCCATGCCTGATGGACTTGCACATCCGGTCATATAGAGCCCGCCCCTGCAGATAGTTGGAAGTGCAATACGGATGTCTCTGTCACTGACTCGGGCTCTGGGATTGGCCTGATTTTTCAGGATGCGGTAGGTTCGATTATAGCAGCCTTTTCCTTTCTCTTTGACATGGGTATCGGGGCCGAGACCCTGGAGATGCAGGCGATTCTTTTGGCAATGAGGGAGGCTATCCATTTAGGGCTTTCAGTGATCACTTTTGAGACCAATTGTCTGTCATGCGCGCAAGCTCTTCTGCGGCCGTCAGATGATTTGTCTATTTTCAGCTGTCTGACACGTGACTGTCTAGCTCTTTTGCCATCATTTGTTTCTTCCACTTTCTCTTTATTTAAACGAACTGAGAATTTTCCGGCACATTTGTTGGCTAGGCATAGTTTAGGCCACTCTGGTCGTATTGCTTGGGGCGTAAATCCTCTATATGATGTAATTTCTGCCGCTATTGCGGATTTTTTAAGTCAATATATTTTATTCTATTAAAGAAAAAGTAATTTAAATAATGTGTATTACTTTTATGAATTTAAAAACAATACAATACTGGCAACGAACCAGCACATATACTTGCGCGACTAGGCGCTGATACTTTAGGTGTAATTGCTTGGGGAGCACATCCTCCAAACTCTGTTACTACCGCTGTTTTGAGGGATTTAGTTGATTAATAAAAGTGTTTGGTTTCTAAAAAAAAAAAACAATACAATACTTTTCGGACATCATTCCTCACATAAACACCAATCAAATTCATGTGTCGGTTAGGGGTGCATGAAATATCAATTTTTTTGGGGAATTTGGGAGACGGGCAAAAATATTTTCCAAATTAGTGAATTTGACGATTTTTAAAACTTTTGCATAAATTATTTTTTGCGTAAAATACAAAATTATTTATTAAAAAAATGATGGACTGGACATGCCATTTATAAATAAAAAATAAAAAAAATACAACACACTCTCTCATCCCTCATTTTAAACACTTGTATCTCTTGATCCACAACTCCAAACTTGAAAATACTTTCACTAAAATCTTTATTTTTTCATGTTCTTTATTTTGAAACCACATTCACCATATTCTGACGTAATTTCCGAAAACTTGAAATTCAATATTTTTCAAAATTCCATGTCGAAATTCACGGTTTGTCGATTCACTGGCAAGATTCACTAAGTGAATTTTGACAGTGAATCTCACGAGAAAAAATGTAATGATATCGAACCAAGTCTCAAAACGAAGAGATGAAAAAAAATAAAAAATCGGTGAATTTTTTTTTATCACGCTTGAAAATCTAAATCAAAAGATATAAGTGTTTGAAAATGAAAGTGAAAAAAAAAGTAGAAGCAACAAATTAAGCGCATGTGTGAAATTGAGAATTTTAAGCCCGTTGGGACATATTTCCCACATTCTAAAAGTCCGTTGGGAATTTAAATAAATATAGTTGTGCATTTACTTCAACCAATTGGTTTTAGTAAATGTGATACTATATTTTCTTATACATTTCAACACGCCCCCCTCAAGTGTGGGCATATAGTAAGGCTATGTCAATTAGGCACACAACAAACCAAAATTAAACAGCCGGATTAAACAAACTTACATCATCTAAAAGTAACACTTGATAACCCACAAAAAATACAGAGGTTTAACAAGGTCGCTCCTTACAGTATATATAGGAACAATACGAGAATTCAGAATTCAAACCAATTTACCAATCACACCGTCCAAACTTCTTGTGATGATTTATCCCAATCTTAATCAACGATATGAATTTATATAATCGATAACGTAGTTTGATTTTTATCTTTCTTTGTCATGTTCAATGCCATCCCTTTGACAAAACTCCTACTTGATCTAGAGTAGAAGGAGAAATGACATCATAAATATCTAATAACATAATCTTCTAGCAAAAGACAATAACTAAAGAGTAAGGACAAGTGGACAGGGACTAACATAAAATGACAAACTAAGGACCTCACAATCTTCTAATATCAACTATGTCCTTAATTAGCACATTATTAAAATCAACGTATATCAAATAGGCAAGACAATGCAAAATCTGTTACAAATTCGTGAAAGGAAAGGAAAAAAAATACAAACAAACAAATTTTAATAAAAATGGTAAGCCACACCCATGACTACGTCCTTGTTTACGAGTCCCAAATCGGTCCGAAAGCTGGAATTCCGGCAGCCTTGCAAGAATCAACAACATCTCTACTGCCCTCTGGATTACTAGTAACAATCACAACTTGAGCACACCATTATCTTTGCTACATCAACACTCATAGTTGAAACATTTGGACGTCCAAGTAAAGCTGTATCATGAATTATCACTTTTTCTTGAGGATGTCCACTCATCATTTCCTTAATTTCTTTCCCAAAATTTCGTTCAACACCTTTTGTAATCCAAAGTACACAAACTTCTGCTGGACACGGTTGCAGTAGAAATGACAAAAACACACAAATTCCAGATCCGGTAGCCACAAGCAAAACTTTATCATACATGTTTACTAAATAAGGTAAGCCAGCAAAATGCACTTGCCGGACCCACAAATGGGTTGGTGGAGCCACCACTAAAGATTTTGTGAAGTCACCAACTGCACCTGCATTAGTAAAACTTCATTAATTATCATCTTGCTAGTTAAGTCTATGAATAAAATATTAATAATTTTGCTCTCAGTCATTGTGATACAACAATTATGATCAGTGTATAATGTAGCAGTGAAATATCTGTTGATTAACATCTATTTAAAAAAGTGTCACACTTTCATTAAAACAATACGTTCTGACTTTATTATCTCGGAGCGGTTACGATAGATATATATTACCTGCAAGCATCATATGCTTGTCTTTTCCATCCGAAATGATGCCAAATGCATGCCATTCGAGAAAATGGGGATGGACTAATTCTCCCCAAAATCCCGGCTTTTATACCTCCTTCAAATTTTATAATAGATGCATGTCCAGATGGGGAAGTAATATCGACCCGAACCCGCCTCACCGTCATCCATGGAATGATTATTAGAATAGTTATACCTAAAGTAAACCAAAATTCTTGATGTTTGACTAACTTAGAGCCCAAGTCATTGTTGTAGGACTTCGTGATAGGGTTATAAGAGATTTTCAAGAGTATAAACACCCAAAGGAGAACCAATGCGGTCCAACCAGTAAACCGATGGGTTCTTTCGAATAAGTTGTGATGGAGATGACGGACGAGAGGAAAAGCCGCTAATGAGGAAATAAAAAGAAGAGAGAGAATAGCTGACGCAACACCTAGGGTTTCTAGAGAAGTGTTTGTCCTGTCATTAAATGTGAGCACCAATGCATATATAAGCCATGCAATAGAAGATACACCACAACTACTATGTATCCCACCAAGAGATTGCAAAAGGGATGTTGTCATTGTCTTGATTCTAAGTGGTACCCATGAATGCCCTAATGTTTTGACAACCAACCAGAATACCACACGTAAGAACGCCTCGCTACGACATAGAGTCAAGGTGAATATGTTCAAAATGGAAAATAGGGTCGCATTGTTTCTTCCATAAAGAAAATGCCCGGTTGAAGCAAGAACCAAAAGGGATATATTCATGGTGAAACACATCAGAAAGAGTCGTTTGTACACAGTGAACAATCCTTGATCAAGTAGTATAACAGATAGCCTATCTTGCTTTTTCTTGGGTTTTTGATTTTGTTCACGTTTACTACTAGCCGGCTGAAACGCACACTGAGACAGACACGCACCACCATTTTCAATATCACTTTCTTTGTTTTCTTCGTCTTCATCATCTTCATCTTCCATGTCACAGAAATGACCGTCGCTTCGGCTTAGGGTTCTTTCCCTCAAATCTATAGAAGGAACAATCATCCTTGAATTCACCCATGGATTCCATGACCCGGAATTTTCGGTGTATTGCTCCGTGATGTTGAAAAGATTTGCATGAGGTTTGATCTCAAATGTCACACCCCTGCAGCTTGAAAATCTCTTAATTTCTTTAATACTAGTCATTTGGATTTTTTTTTTTCGCCAATGCTTTGAAAGAAAGAGAGAATCGTTAAAGATTGAAGGTGTGTGTTCAATTCTAATAATCAAGAACTAAGATTTATATCGGTGAAAACTTGTAGTTTGTGTTAGTCGGCTTATCATTGTTTACATTTTTCGACCTGTCAGATTTCTTTGTGTTTTTACAAATTACAGCTGTTAGAATAAATTTCAAAAAAATAAATGAATACTATTTTGTTGGGTATTTTTTGTATTTTAGTTGGCCAGTTTTATTAGTTCCCGTTGGTTGCAAATTTGCTCAGTGAGCTCCAAATGGAATATCAAATCAAATGAATATTCGTTCCCATTCAATTCTTCCCACAAGTTATTTATTTGTTTATTTATTTTATTTTTGAGAAGCTGAAATTTGTTATTGAGAAGCTGAAACTTGTTATTCGTTCTCATTCGATTTATTTCTGTTTTTCAAGTAGTATAGTATAAGTTGGTTTCGTTTTTAAATATAGTAATCAAAATCAAATAAAAACACTTTAAACACAAATATTTTTGATCGGTTCGGTTACGGTTTTAGAGTTTGACGAGGGTCGGACTATCCTCTGCCACCTGTCATCTACAGAAGTGATTAAGTTATAAATGAAGAGAAAGAATCAAAAAGTAATAAATGCCAGGAGCCTCAAATCTAACTGAAGATGCGGACCTGAGCCCCAGGTGGGAGGTCAGCAGGGCCCTTCTTAGCTTACCCCCGCAGGTCGGCTCGGTAAAGACAGAGGTCGGGTAGCGCAGCTCAGATCGGGAGTGACCCAAGTAGGCTCGACACAGGACGGTCAGAGCTTTCCTTATCCGATATTTAAACATGTTCCTAAGTTATAGGATAGATACGGAAAGAATCCTATCAGAGATTGACTCGGATCTTGACATTCAAGTAAGTCCATAATTATCCCTAAATCAAAGGTATTCACACATAATAATCCTTAGGGGTTAAGAAATAAATCCTTGTCCAACAAGAAATAGGGCAAGATGCCTTCTATATAAACGATCCCTAAAGAACTACGAAAGACTTGATTCCAATTACACACATTGGATACGTAGGCAACTTGAAAGCAAACTCTCAAGCCCAGTCTAAAAATAAACACGAACACCATCCCCCTCATATATTGTTCTTAGATTGTTCTTGAATTAATTGTCACTAGGTTATTACGGACCAGATTAATTAACAGGCGAAACCCATCATCGTCAATTGGTGCTAGAAGGAGGGCATTCTATTGACAAATTCACCAAGATTAACAATGGCACCACCTAAGAACAGCGGGAAAAAGACTCAAGCTCAAGATCCAGCGATCCAGGAGACTGACCCAACTCAAACTGCATCTGGTCAAACTTGTGGTGGAGATAAAGATCCAAATGCAACCACCATCCAGCATCACCAGCCGGAGGAGGAAACACTTCTAGATCTGGCCCATCAAGCCATTTTGGAAGCCCTACGAAACTTGGAGACTTCAGTCTTCGAAAACGTCCTAGGGTTGCCTCTCAAAGGAAGATGGGGTGATCAGTCAGATGAGGACGTGCCAAAAGTCATCCCCCCTCATAAGGATGACAAGCAGGACACGCTGTCTTCAAGCTCTAACGTGTGGAAAAGGCAGATCAACGCTCAAGCACAGGAAGCAGCTCGAGCAGAGCTCGACGGTATCTTAGGTCGGAAGTCGGGTGAACTCTCTTTTGAGTCACCGTTCTCAGAGCTGATCATAAACTACCCACGACCAGAGAAGTTTAAGTACCTAAATTGGAACCCTATGACGGCACTAAAGACCCGCAAGATCACCTCTTCCAGTAGCTAACACATAAGAACCTTGACTGTGCCCCGGAGGAAATAAAATGCAAAGCTTTTCCCGCACTACTCACGGGCAGGGCCCGTGAGTGGTTTGTTTGCGGTTTTATGCAAAGCAGTGATAAAATATAATAAATAAAACCGATGTCAACCCCAAGTGCGAAGGTTCGCGGCTATAGTGATGAAACCGGGTCGTATCCGCGGGGACTTGTACGAAAATAGTGTTTTTGCTTTCGATTTCTTTTGTAAGGTTGATGACTACGATCTTGGATTAAAAAAATAAAACAAAGAGTTTGAAAATTGAAAATAAAAACTAGCACGTAACAAATCTTTCCGTAACAATTATAATTAAACAACTAGAAGCACCGTTGATCCACCACCCCACCGAAATTAACAAGAAAGACGCACATTCGTTTGCAAGCCTTGGATTATTATCTACTAAAAAGGCGTTTCCTCTCTCGATTTAACACCGTTAACTAGTCCACCTCTCGATGCAACTAACGAATTTACGGAACAAAGATATGGATATAAAATCCTAATCTAACAATATTCTCCCTCAACTTTCGTTTGTTAGAAGAAATATTATCACTCTCCTTCACGGCAATCTATGAATTTATCAACTATCGTATGTCTAAATTCAATCAGCATGCAACACAAGTATAGTCATACACATTGCACATAAACAATTCAAAACATGAAGGAAGAACAAGAAACTTACTAGAACGAATAAATGCAAAAATCCTTGTTTATTCCGGCGATGGTGGCTTCACATTGGTGGTTCTAGCCTCGGGACTTTAGCCACTCATCTTCTTCAAAAACATCCTTATTTGCTTTGAATTGAAATTGAAAGAAAAATAAAAGAAAGACTATCTATGAATCTAATTTATTGCTAATTGCTATACTAATTTTCGATGTTTACGGATGTACGTTTACGCTCGAATGGATCTTGCTTATATAGGAGTTTGTGGCCGACATAGGGAAGGATCTAGAAAACGCGTCGGATTAATTTGCGGCCTCGGTAGACCGAACGTCCGGGCTCGGTCGACCGAATAGCACGGCTCGGTCGACCGAGCGTACCCTTGAGCGCGTTCACACTTTGCTTGCCGTATACCGTGTTCCCCACTCCACTCTTTCGCTCGATCGATTTATTCTTCAAATCTTTGATCCGATTTTCTTCTTTATTTTGAAATCCTTGATTGAATGACATAAATCTTCTCAATAAATAATATCCCCTTGCATTTCTTTATTTTCTACAAAATTATTGTTACACCAAGTCATCGAATAATAATAATAATAAAATGTGTAACAAAATAACATTTAATCCCAATATTTCCTCTAATTAAATTATAACCTCTCAATGAACATTATATGAATTTATTGGTTAAAAACATGCTTTTCTCATTTATTTCCTTTAAAAACAAGGTAAATTGTTTAGGGATTAAGCCCGAAAATATAGTAAAATATACCACTAAACAACTCCCCCACACTTAGCTTTTTGCTTGTCCCCGAGCAAAACAAACAACGACAAACTATCAAAAACCCACATAATTTGACACGAGATGTAGTCATGCTCACATCAAGCTAGTATCTAGCAAATCGAACTCACTCGGTGATTGTGTGTCTTGAACCCGCTAAACTTCCACCGATCCTCTCTTGATGTATTAAATCAAGCACTAACGATCATCCGGTTAAATAAACGAAGTTCGTTACATCTCTGACACTTACCTACAAAAACTATTTATCAAGAACAAAGTAACCAACTCACATTTAAATTCCTTTACTTGGTGCCAAGAAAATACCTTTCGGGTCTCTCTTGGGTTTAGATCAACTCGACTTAGAGTTCCAAAAGGCCTATATTTTCTTCCATCATCGCGTCTCAAAAGTATAACACTCTCCCTACTTTAGAGGCGGTCACCACGAGATCACTCAAACCTATCTTGTCCAAGGTAAACCACACTCCCAATTGGGGCGGTATCCAAATGGACTCGAGGTGATAGTCACAAACAACCTCCGCAATTTAATTTTTCAAATTTTTCAATTTTTTTCAAACTCTTTGGAAACTCCCGGTCGGTATCATTTTAACACATTCAAGACCTTTAAGTTTCTCAAGAACACTAAGGTACTTAGATTCTAGTGTGAGTAGAGTACGAGTTCCCAACTTTCATCGGCACTAAGTAAGTGGTTATACTGCGGCGAGAATTGGCTATCCCTTAACTAACCGGAGACTATTTTATATTTTTGGTTCCTCATCTAACGGAGTTCGTGTGCGAGGTTCAAGTGAGTATACGATCTACCAAACCTATTCTTAGAACATGATATGACTACGATAACAATTAAAGGTGCCAAATTACAAAACTAGCATGTCATTGAAGTTACTCGGGACTCACAAATTTTCAAAAATTTTATCAAATTTTTCAAAGGAGCAAAACTAGATAACATGTAAAACAACCCGGTAAAACAAACCAATAAACCCTCCCCCGCACTTAAGTGACATGATGTCCTCGGCATGTGCAAAATAAGAAAAACTTATTTGGTTGTAATTCGAAAGTTGCAATTCGGAAGTGGTCGCGAGTCGGATCCATAAATGCTTGAAGAAATCGATAGGCGTGGACCATCCACCGGTGGCGATATCATCGAAAGCTCACAATCGCTATCGCAAATATCCTGCACACATGGGGAAACAAGACGTACCTCGGGGCTAGGGGCACAAAAGATGATAGACAAGGCAATATCATGGAACAAAGCGAAGCAATGCAAAAATTGATAATAACCGAATCTATGTGAAATGTAGTGCACAAATGTAATATCGAGAGATCTTGGGGTACATGAGGAAATAAAAAGAAACAAACGGGGGTCATGATGTGGGCAATCGTCCAAGTACGGATCCATAGTCGAAGCTGCTAGGTGGAAAACATTAGCAACCAACAAGAGAAACAAAGCAAAAATAAACTACAAACAAAAAGAAAAAGATATCTAGGTTACCGTCTAGTAGGGCTTAATTATAGTCGGGAGCTCGACTAACCAATAAAAACTCAACCGGGGTCGGGCCGGTGAAGCCTCGTCCCGGAATTATTCCCGACCTTCTCGGGGTCAACGGTGGAATCCACGGGAACAAAGTCTCGCCAACGTCTTGGCCATATCATCAAACTTACGTATCCACTTCGTACTATGATTCTTCTCTTCTTCTTTTTAGGTTTTGTTTCACAAGCCGAGGTGCAACATCGGGGAGCACAACATCATCAAAGAACTCACGAGAGATGTAAATCATCGGGTGCCGAAGGATCGGAGCTGGTTTGACTAGGGACGTCGTTCGGATAGAAGACCACCGGTCGTTCCTTTTGTTGACCGATATAGTGTTTTAACCGATGACCATTTACTACGAACAACCCGCCACTGCTTATCTTTCAAATCAACCGCTCCACTAGGGAATACGAAAGATTTCAAATGGGCCGGACCAACGGCTGCGTAGCTTACCGGGGAAACGAGATGTAACCTGGTATTATACGATAAAACCCACTCGCCCGCTTTGAATTCCCCGATCTTGATTTTCTTGTCGTGAAGCGAGTTTAGTCCTTTCCTTGCGATTCTCGAGCTCTCGTAGGCACTGGAGTACGAATTCATCAAGCTCCTGCAAGCTGCAATAATCGCTTTTCTCTGCATAAGCGGCTATCGAAATTCAAGAATTTAATAGCCCGAACGCTACGTGCTCAAGCTCGATTGGCGGGTGGCGAGGCCTTGCCATAAACCATACGAAACGGAGACGTGCCAATAGGAGTCTTGAAAGGCGTCTGTAGGCCCGAGCACATCATCCGGTTTCGACTCCAATCCGTCCTATTAGAATTCACCGTCTTCTCAAGAATGTTCTTCGGGCTTCGGTTACTCACTTCAACTTGTCCACTCGTCGAGGGTGATAGGGGGTAGCGGTTTTGTGTTTTACCCCATATCGTTCTAAGATCTTTTCTAGTGGAGTATTGCGAAGTGAGTTCCCTCGTCAGCGATGAGGGCTCGTGGACAGACCAAACCGCGTGAAAATATTTTTCTTCGGGAAGTTCTTGACCACCTTGTGTCGTTCCGCGGTGTTGCTATCGCCTCTCACCCACTTTGACACGTAGTCGACGCGGACGAATGTACTTGTTCCCGTACGAGGATGGAAACGGTCCCGTGAAATCAATACCCCGTACGTCGAAAACCTCGCATTCTTGGATGGGGTGGAGGGGCATGTCCATTCGCCGAGAAAGTTTACCGGTGCGTTGGCACCGGTCACACCACTTTTACAAAGTTCTCTGTATCCTTAAAAATTGTTGGCCGGTAGAAACCGGGTGAAAAATCTTCGCGGCGGTCTTCCCGGCTCCATAATGACCTCCCACGGGTCCACCATGGCATTGCTCCATAATGTCCCTCTGCTCGAACTCGGGGACACACTACGGAGCAATCCATCCTTGCAACGCTTGAAGAGAATGGGATCGTCCCACACATAATAGTTCAAATCCGAAAAGAATTTCTTCTTTTGCGATATGTCGGAGTCGGGGTCCGGATATACGCCGCTCAAGAAGTTTGCAAAAGGTGCAAACCAAGGAGAACCTTTTCCGGCACGGGCGGGAGCAACCTCGCACACATCAATGGTCATGAGTTGCTCGGTTGGAAAATCAATTCCAATCTCATCCGACTACTACACGAGGATCGTCGGTCGGCCGAGACATGTGGTCGGCCACCACATTCTCGCTACCCTTCTTGTCCCGGATATGAACATCAAACTCTTGTAAAATCGGGATCCATCTCAACAAACGAGGCTTGGCATCGGCCTTGTTCAACGGATATTTCAATGCGGAATGGTACTGTCCGGACCGTGACCTCCGACCCAAGCAAGTAGCTTCTAAATTTATCCATGGCAAAAACTACGCAACAACTCCTTCTCGGTTGTTGCATAATTTACTTGCTTATTTGGGTTTAAAGTGTGACTAGCGTAGTAGATGGGTCGGAACCTTCCGTCCACTCTCGACCTAGCACCGCGCCATTGCATAATTAGAAGCATCACACATAAGCTCGAAGGGAGCTTTCCAGTCGGGTGCTATAAGAATTGGCGAGGTAACCAACTTGTCTTTTAATTCTTTAAACGCTCTTTCACACTCATGGGTGAAAATAAACTTCACGTCTTCTCTTAAGAGAGATGACAAAGGCTTGGCTATTTTAGAAAAGTCTTTGATGAATCGCCTATAGAAGCCGACATGACCCAAGAATCCTCTTACTTCTCTTGCATTTTTGGGGTATGTCATTTTTTCAATAGCTTCTACCTTCGCTTTGTCGACCTCAATACCTTCTTTGGACACCTTGTGTCCCAGAACAATTCCCTCTTCCACCATCAGGTGGCACTTCTCCCAATTTAAGACTAAGTCCTTCTCTATGCACCGGGACAAAACTTTATCAAGATTGTGTAAACAGTGGTCGAAAGCTTGTCCCCGAACACGAGAGAAGTCATCCATAAAAATCTCCATCACCTTCTCCACTAAACCATCAAAGATAGCCGGCATACATCTTTGAAATGTAGCCGGTGCGTTGCGAGACCAAATGGCATTCTTCGGTAAGCGAAGGTGCACGAGGGACAGTGAAGGTAGTCTTTTCTTGATCGGTGGGGTCGATAGCTATCGAAAGTATCTGAATAGCCATCCGAGAAAACAATAAAATTGCTTGCCACTAAGCCTCTCAAGGAGAGCTGGTCAATGAATGGCAAGGGGAAGTGGTCTTTTAGAGTTACCTCATTTAGTCTTACGTAATCGATGCAAACTACGTACCCGGTGACTTGCCGTAGGGCAATCTCTTCCCCCTTTTCATTCTTCTCGATGGTGATCCCTCGCTTTCTTTGGCACCACACGAGTGGGGCTCACCCATTCCTTATCGGCTATTGGGTAGATGATACCCATGTCAAGCAATTTGATGATTTCCTTCTTAACGACCTCATGCATGTGAGGGTTTAGCCTTCTCTGAGGCTGTCGCACTTTCTTCGATCCCTCAACAGTCCTGATCTTGTGCATACAGATATCAGGGCTTATCCCCTTGATATCTCCCACTTGCCAACCAAAGGCGAGGATATTATCTTGCAACACTTTGATAAGCTTTTCTTCCTCCTTTGGTTCTAACTTAGATGAAATAATCAAAGGGAGCTTATCACCGTCCCTCAGAAAAATGTATTTCAAGTGTTGAGGCAAGGGTTTCAACACTTAAATCGACGGTGGCTCCTCCACACTTGGTCTTAATTTATCGCCCTTAAGCTCCGGATCTCCAAGCTTATCATAAGGGCTACGAAGCATCATGGCCTCCCGGCGGACGGGGTTTCATCCCCTTTTGCAAATCTGGCCATGTCACCATGCCTCTTCCTCATTTTCTTTCTTACCATCTCCTGGTAATCAGAACTTTCCTTTTCCTCCTTCTCAATCTCTTCTAAAAATTTCTTCCACTCCTCATCAGTCCAAGTTGCAGATTGTTTATTGAATTCTTCCTCATCCCAACTGCCCATGAACACTTGTTCATCATACTCATCAGTGAACTCGTCCTCTATAGCTAAACAAGTGTCACTGGACGCGTGCTTCACTGCATTGCCCACATTGAACTTTACACTCTCATCCTCCAAATGTAGGGTTATCTCGCCCTTTGTAGGAATCTAGTAAGGCACGGGCGGTTGCAAGAAAAGGTCTCCCAAGGATCAAGGGGTTTTCTCATCATTGGTCATGTCCATGATTACCCAATCGGCCGGGTATATGAAGTTCTCAACCTTGACCAACACATCTTCTACGGTTCCCCTTGCATACTTCACACTTCTATACGCAAGTTGAAGAGAAATGGGTCTAAGAGTAATAGATTGATCCAATCCAAGAGATTGGAAGATTGAAGTAGACATCGGATTGGTGATGCTCCCGAATCGCATAAAACATTGTGGAAGTCCCTGTTCCCGATAGTACACGAAATCGTGAATTTACCGGGGTCGGGACACTTCACGGGAAGTTTAGTACGGCCGATTGCGGAGCATTCTTCATTCAACACTATGTGCTCGAGCTCTTGAAGCTTCTTCTTCGAACTCACTTGCGTCCTTTATAAACTTTGTATACTTTGGCATCCCTACCAAAAGATCAACTAATGGAATGTTTGCCTCGGTATTCTTGAGCAAATCGATAACCTTCTTATACTCCTTATCGGTTGTTAATGACGACTTGTTCTTGCTAGGTGGGTAAGGGAGATCGACAAAGTCCTCCTCGGTGAAGTTCTTCTTTCTTTGTCTTATGATTGATTGCTTTGTCTTCCCTATCTTTCCACCTCACATGCTTCCCAGAACTCAACTTAGAATCCGACTTCTTTTCAGCAGTATTCTCAACTCTCACATTTCTTTCAGAATTTCCTTTTTCACTTGGCTCAACAGCCGTCCCAGCATCCTTCTGAGGAGAAAGAAGATCTTCCCCTCCTGCCTCTCTGCTCGCAGGAGGGGCTATTCGTTTCCCTGGTTGGCCTGACCGCCAACCGCTTTCCCACTCCTCAGATTTACGACATTCAACTCATCTTGACCATAGTTCCATGGTGCAGCCAGATCGGTGCAAGTATTCTGGTCATTCTGGATCACGTTAACCCCTCGGGGGTTCTTCTCGGTAAAACTCGGTGACCTTGAGGTCGATTTGCTTCTTTGCCCGAAATCTGTCCCATTTGCACCTCTAAATTCCTCTTTGTCTTGGTCAAAGTACTCAATGCATTTGCCAGGCGAGTGTTGGCCGTGGCTTGCTCACTCAACTTTTGTTCTAAGATGCGAAATGATTGATTCGATTTTGATTTTGATTGACCGGTGGATTATTGTTCCATGCCGGTCGAGAGTTGGATTGAAAATTGCTCGGATTAGGCCTAGGGGCTGGCGATGGGGATTTGCTACTAGAAGGGTCACTCCGGTAATTAAACCCTTGAGTGTTCGATTCGACCCAAAGGTCGATAATTTTGAAGCGAATGCATTCACCTCCTCGAATGCGGCAATAGAGGACATTGATGGAATGTGTGCCCAATAGTATCGCAATTTTGGCAAACAACATTGTTTTGCACGGCTTTGACACGAGAGATCGGGTCAAGGCGCGCGATGCTTGCGATGGCCTTGGCCATGGCGGTTGTCACATACAAGACTTTGAACATTCATTGCCGCCACTTGCTTACGTAGTGCGGCTAGCGAGCCTTTAGAAGTGTGGTCTCATCTACCTCATACTTCCCTGGAGTCGAGCTCTTACATTTGGATGCACCTTTATAGGTAGGGGCATAATTATACTTTGCAATATCTTCAAACAACGTCCATCCCTCTTCGGGTGTCTTTCTCGAAATGCACCTCCGGCGAACTATTCACCATTCCCTTAGTCAATTCGGTCAAACCACTATAGAAAGTGTTGACCAATCTTTGTTTATCCGGCCCATGGTGGGGGCACTTTCTCAAGAGAGACTTAAATCGTTTCCATGCATCGCAAAACGATTCCTTCTCGGTTGCACAAAAGTGAATATCGATTCGAGAAGATGAGCCGTCTTTGCGGGTGGAAAGTACGGCTCGAAATTCTTTCTCCAACTCCTCCCACGAAGTAATGGAGTCGGCGGTAAAGATTTATACCATTCTTTCGCTTCTCCCTTCGGTGAGAAGGGAAAAAGTTTCATCCTCGGGGCGTCCTCGGTGACCCGCTTTGATTAAAGTAGTCCCGCACGATTCTAGAAATGAGTGAATGTGATCGTGTGGATCCTCGGTGGAGAAGCCATGGAATGTGGAACCTCTCACCAAGTTGATTAAAGAGGTTTTGAGCTCGAAATTATCGGCCGTGATTTCGGGAATCACGGCTTGCGGGATTTACTTTCACGGTAGATGGCATGGCATAGTACGCAATGTCCTTTGATACGCCATTTCCTCAACTTGGGCTTCTTCCTCAACGTATTCTTCGGGATCGTTTGCCTCGTCCGTCGATCCGGCGAGTCGAGCCAAACGTCTATTCGGTCGAACGATGGTTCGCTACAGCTCCGGGTTATATAAAAGTGGTCCCCCGTGAGTTCGAGTTTGCATAAACCACGTTCGAACCAAATGTTCGGGTCAAAATAATTATTTTTTTTTTTTTTTTTAAAATTAAGTGTAATCCTTTAATTAGACTCAACAACTAAAAACTAAACTAAAACGGACTCGAAACGACGGGCTCGAAAAACGCAAATATAACGAACGAGAATGCTTTGTAAGACTATCACGAACGAGAAACGAGAGAAAAAAAAAAAAAATAAAATAACTCTCGGTCGACCGAGAGGTCGGAGTTCGGTCGACCGGAACTGAATTTTTTTTTTTTTTTTTTTTTTTTTTTTTTTTATGAAAGATTAGTACGCACCGGAATTAGCGACCGTCCGAAATTACGAGAGGCGAAAACGAAAACTTTCCGTGCCAAGTCCCCGGCAACGGCGCCAAAAACTTGTTTGCGGTTTTATGCAAAGCGAGTGATAAAATATAATAAATAAAACCGATGTCAACCCCAAGTGCGAAGGTTCGCGGCTATAGTGATGAAACCGGGTCGTATCCGCGGGGACTTGTACGAAAATAGTGTTTTTGCTTTCGATTTCTTTTGTAAGGTTGATGACTACGATCTTGGATTAAAAAACAATAAAACAAAGAGTTTGAAAATTGAAAATAAAAACTAGCACGTAACAAATCTTTCCGTAACAATTATAATTAAACAACTAGAAGCACCGTTGATCCACCACCCCACCGAAATTAACAAGAAAGACGCACATTCGTTTGCAAGCCTTGGATTATTATCTACTAAAAAGGCGTTTCCTCTCTCGATTTAACACCGTTAACTAGTCCACCTCTCGATGCAACTAACGAATTTACGGAACAAAGATATGGATATAAAATCCTAATCTAACAATATTCTCCCTCAACTTTCGTTTGTTAGAAGAAATATTATCACTCTCCTTCACGGCAATCTATGAATTTATCAACTATCGTATGTCTAAATTCAATCAGCATGCAACACAAGTATAGTCATACACATTGCACATAAACAATTCAAAACATGAAGGAAGAACAAGAAACTTACTAGAACGAATAAATGCAAAAATCCTTGTTTATTCCGGCGATGGTGGCTTCACATTGGTGGTTCAGCCTCGGGCCTTTAGCCACTCATCTTCTTAAAAAACATCCTTATTTCTTTGAATTGAAATTGAAAGAAAAATAAAAGAAAGACTATCTATGAATCTAATTTATTGCTAATTGCTATACTAATTTTCGATGTTTACGGATGTACGTTTACGCTCGAATGGATCTTGCTTATATAGGAGTTTGTGGCCGACATAGGGAAGGATCTAGAAAACGCGTCGGATTAATTTTGCGGCCTCGGTAGACCGAACGTCCGGGCTCGGTCGACCGAATAGCACGGCTCGGTCGACCGAGCGTACCACTTGAGCGCGTTCACCGCGTGCTTCGTATACCGTGTTCCCCACTCCACTCTTTCGCTCGATCGATTTATTCTTCAAATGCGATCCGATTTTCTTCTTTATTTTGAAATCCTTGATTGAATGACATAAATCTTCTCAATAAATAATATCCCCTTGCATTTCTTTATTTTCTACAAAATTATTGTTACACCAAGTCATCGAATAATAATAATAATAAAATGTGTAACAAAATAACATTTAATCCCAATATTTCCTCCTAATTAAATTATAACCTCTCAATGAACATTATATGAATTTATTGGTTAAAAACATGCTTTTCTCATTTATTTCCTTTAAAAACAAGGTAAATTGTTTAGGGATTAAGCCCGAAAATATAGTAAAATATACCACTAAACATCGGCTATATGCTAAGTTAAACCGAGACTTCCTAGATCTATGGAAGATTGCATGGAACAAGCCTACAAGCATTGTCCAGGAGAAGAGGCGAATAGGCTGAAGAGAGATTCAGAAAGGGGTGACCCTAAAAAAGACAAGGCAGAGGAAAGATCTGACAAGAAGCGTAAGTCGATTTAGGAGCGAGTAACAGCACCAGTATCCGATCGGCTTGGGAAAATGGGAGCTCTGCAAGACAGGGATTTCATCCCTTTAAATAGGTCATGTGAGCAGGTTCTCGCAGTGATGGAGAGGAAAGGCATAGAACGAGTTCCGCCTCCTATAAGGGGTCCTCGCGAAAAAAAGAGATCAGACCAAGTATTGTAAATACCATAAATACATTGGACATGATTCTGAACAATGCCGACAAAGAGACATTGACATTGCCCTCATAGAAGGAAAGTTGGACGAGGTCATCGACCGATCTCATTACTCGGAACCTCAGGGATGAAGGGAGTTTAGAAAAAGAAACTATAATCAAGACCATGATCTTCGAGACGAGCCTCGGTAAAGACGAGATCCATCTCCTAACCCGAAGGGAGAGTGGACAATCGTCCTATCAACACAATCAACACGGTCTTAGGAGATCCGAACAACGGCGCACGAAGCGAAGACGATGGCGAGCGGTGTCCGTCGCCCCATCCGACTCCAACAAAAGATAGAGGCTCTCAGGAGGTAACTTATGGTCCAAATGACTCACCGCCCTTGGTAATTAACAATGAAGGATTATTTATTGAGGTTGTGATAAAGAAACATGTGGTAAAACGTATTTGCATTGATGCGGGAGCGCGGTCAATGTACTCCACTACAACGTCTTCCAATCTATGAAGTTGAAGGACACCGAGCGACCACGATCGGATTTGTTGGACCGCCAGTTCATCCGGTGGGTATGATCAGACTACCCACTACCTTCGGAAAGAAACCAAGGGGTAGGACCCTTATGGTCAGTTATGTTGTCGTCAGGGCACCCTCTACGTATAATGTTATCATAGGAAGACCGGCCTTGATCGACCTCCGAACTGTGATCTCCCCAGCCCTTATCAGCATGAAGTTCCCAACTTTTGAAGGATCAGTGGAAATCAAAGGTGACGTAGAGGCATCCAGGAGTTGCTACACGGCCACCGTTAGTAAAAAGGTGATGGTGCAACAAGTGTTAGTAGAGGAACTACTACCAGACACTCAGGAAAGTTGGTCCTCGGAAGACAGAGTTTATGCAGTTGGATTATGAGAAGAGCAGAAAGACTTAACCATAAACGTTGGGTCTTGGATCCCGGAACAACATAAGGAAGCCCTTGTTATGGTGCTGAAAGAATTCAGAGATGTTTTTGCATGGAAAACTGAGGATATGCCAGGTCAGTCTCCTGAGCTGGCGTTGCATAGGCTCAACGTCGACCTGAACAAGAGGCATGTTTGGAAAAAGAAAAGGCACTTCGCTACGGAGCAAATGGAATCAATAGAGAAGGAAGTACATAAGCTACTTCAGGCAGGCATCATAAGAGAAGTGGTTTATCCGAGTTGGCTTGCAAACCCAGTCCTAGTAAAGAAGCCAGACGGAAGTTGGCGAATGTGCGTAGAACCTGACCTAAACAAGGCCTGTCCAAAGAACTGCTATCCGCTCCCAAAGATTGACCTAAACAAGGCCTCCCAAAGAACTGCCAAGACCTTGTTGATCATTTGATCAGTAACACATCTGCACCAACCATGTATTCCACAGATTTATCATCCACTGACTGATCCACCAACAGCCACTCCTGCCTTGAATCCAGCATACACAACCTGGAAAAAGGCAGACCGATTAATCAGGGGTTGGATTATTGGCTCATTATCTGAAGAATCACTAGGCCTTGTGATAGGCCTAGACACAGCTTATGCAGTATGGAAAGCATTAAAGGATGCCTATGCTCAAGATTCACAGGAAAGAGAATTCAATTTAAGGCAACAATTAACATATCTCGAAAAGAAGAAAATCGAGTGTCAATGATCACATCGGGAAATTCAAGGAATCGTGACGACTTAATTTGCTATAGGAAAACCGAGTTCCGGATGGGGAAAAGGTCTACTATCTCGACTAGCCTTGGTTCCTCATATGAAACCTTTACTACAACAATGCTAAAACCCCCAAGACCTACTTATACTGAGATGATTTCTCAATTGCAAAGCTTAGATCAAAGAAGGACTTGGCTGTCAAAACAACCAACAAGCTCAGACCTCATTCCAGGATCTCAAATGTCCTTCTTTGGTCACAAGCAGAATCAGACTCAGAACAATGGAGTTAATCCCAGGTTCTCATCAATTGGCACGGGCTTTTCAGCTCAGAACAGGTCTCCAGCTAATTCAAATTATCAGGTGAAATTTGAAAAGATGTCCCCAGCTGAGAGGGATTTGTACAAAAATGAGGTATGTCAATATTGTGGTAAACAAGGGCATGTATCCAAGATTTGCTGGTGGCAGTTGAAAAAGAAAGTAGAAGATGGGCAGGTGCCAAAAGCATTAGCAGCTCTTACTTTGGACAATGGGTTGGTTGACACTGAATGGACATTAGACACAGGAGCCTTCAACCATATGGTTTCTGATTCAGGTATGCTCACAAATTTTAAACATTACAGGGGTTCAGAATCAGTACTCATAGGAGATGGATCCCCTTTGCCTATCCAGGGCATAGGTGATCTAGGTCCAACAACTGAAATCAAACCTCTGTCAATGAATAATGTCCTTTTAGTTCCACATCTAAAGAGAAATCTCCTTTCTGTAAGTCAATTAACTAAAACAAATAATGTTGATTGTGCTTTTACTAATCATGGTTTTTGTATTAAGGAAAAGGATACAGGTCAAATACTAAATAGAGGGACACTCAAGGGTGATCTCTACACTCTCAACACCAATGCCACTGCTCTGACTGCAACTGTTTCAAGACCTAGTCCACCAGATCTCTGGCATCAGAGGCTAGGCCATTCTCAATTAAAGGCTGTCCAGATTTTGAAAAATAAGGGTTTTATTTATGTTTTAGGGAAAATAAAGGTCAGACATGTTTGTGAAAGTTGCCAGCTTGGAAAATTAAGCAAGCAACCTTTCAATTTGTCTGATCACACTAGTAAATCTCCTTTTGAAATTGTCCATTGTGATTTATGGGGCCCTGCCCCAGTGACTTCCATTCATAAGTTTAAATATTATGCAAGCTTTGTTGATGACTATTCTAAGTTTGTTTGGATGTTTCCTTTATGCAAAAAATCAGACTTCTTTCAAATTTTTGTCACTTTTGAGAACCTCATTAAAAACCAATTTGGACAAAACATCAAAGTCTTCCATACAGATGGGGGAGGGGAGTTTGTAAACCACCCTCTCACAGCTCATCTACTTAAATACGGCATAGTTCATCAACTTTCATGTCCACATACTCCTGAGCAGTCAGGATATGTGGAGAGAAGACATAGGACCATCAGGGAGTTAGGACTCACTATGTTATTTCACAGTAGGACTCCTCTTTTCTTATGGTACGAGGCTTTTTCTATTGCTGTTCATCTTATTAATAGATTACCTACTCAAACTTTGAACACAGACACACCCTACTTTAAACTTCATAACTCTCACCCTACTTATGACCACCTTAAAGTTTTTGGTTCTAGGTGTTATCCTTATGTTTGGGATACTAAACTTAACAAGTTTGATCCCAAAACAGTGGCCTGTGTGTTTGTTGGCTACAACCCTCAATACAAGGGTTACAAATGCTATCACCCACAAACTAGAAAGTTTTTTATGTCAAGACATGTAATATTTGATGAAAGTCTCCTCCCATATAAGGCTGCCATACCTCTACATAAGCAGCCCTCCACTATTCATATATTTGATCTGATGGATTCTTGGATTGCACCTATTCCAAATCCACCAGATGCTTTAATCCCTGTTTCAACCACTGCACCATGCTCAGCCCCTCTTCCAATCACTCAAATTCCCTCAATTGCCTTACCCTCCTCTCAAACTGAATCTCCCTCCACAAGCCAAGAACCACCTCCAACTCCTTCAACAGACAATCTTCCAACCCCGGATCCTCTAAGTACTCCACCATCCCCTGCAAACCCCTCAAATATTTCACCTTCTAGTCCAAATACTTCTGTCCTCACTCCTCCATCACCAAATCTTCCTATACCACCTCATTCTCCAAACCTACCTAGTCCACCAGTATCTCCAATGCCTCAACCTCCATCTCCCATACCCCAACCTGCATCTCCTCCCCCAGTTCTCATTCAACAGCCCCCTTTACCTGCTCCTCCCATTCCAGACCATCCCATGCTCACTAGAGCCAAAGCAGGCATTGTCAAGCCTAATCCTAAATATGCTCTATTGACTCAAACCTATACAGATATACCCCCAATCCCCAAAACAGTTAAGACAGCTCTCCACCATCCAGGCTGGGTTGCAGCTATGAAGGAAGAACTAGATGCCCTCCACCACAACCACACCTGGACTTTAGTCCCTAGGCATCCTTCCATGAATGTTATAGGTTGTAAGTGGGTGTTCAAACCAAAATTGAAACCTAATGGCACTCTAGATAGGCTGAAGGGCAGGTTGGTGGCTAAAGGGTATCACCAAGTAGATGGCATTGACTATCTAGAAACCTACTCTCCAGTTGTTAAACCAGGGACTATCAGAATGCTTCTCACTATTGCTCTACACTTTGAGTGGCCTGTCAGTCAGCTTGATGTCAAAAATGCTTTTTTACATGGATTCATTAATGAGACTATTTACATGGAACGGCCCCCTGGTCATTCAGATCCTTCTCACCCACATCATGTTTGCAAGCTACAAAAAGCACTCTATGGACTAACAGGCTCCAAGAGCCTGGTTTGACCGTTTTAGCACTTTTCTTACTTCCTATGGGTTCATATGCAGTCTATCAGATCCTTCATTATTTATTTTCAAAACTCACAATGCTATAATGATTCTTCTGTTGTATGTAGATGACATGCTTTTAACAGGTTCACATCCTACTATGCTACAGTCATTTATCTCCCAACTGGGAGTTGAATTTGCAATGAAGGACCTAGGCCCGATTCATCACTTTTTGGGGGTTGAAATTACCAGGAATAAAGATCGATTTACACTATCTCAGTGCCATTATGCTCAGTCAATCTTACAAAAAGCTGATATGCTAGATTGCAAACCTGTTGGAACTCCCATGGAGTCAAAGTTCAAGTCTCTCCCCAACTCCCTTTTGCTCGAAGATCCTACATATTATAGAAGCTTGGTCGGAGCTCTGCAGTACCTGACATTCACCCGGCCGGATCTCAGCTACTCGGTTAACTTCGCATCGCAATTTCTTCAATCTCCGACCGCCCAGCACCTTCAATTAGTTCGGAGAATGCTTCGTTTTGTCAAAGAACAGTTGATCTCACCCTTACCTTACAACGTCCTAAAGAGCTTCGCCTCATCGCCTACTCTGATGCCGATTGGGCTGGTTGCCCTCAAACCCGCCGATCAACCAGCAGCTCTTGTACATTTCTTGGTCCCAACATTATCTCGTGGTGTGCCAAAAAGCAACATACGGTTTCTCGTTCTAGTTCTGAAGCGGAGTACCGAGCTCTCGCACACACGGCGGCTGAACTCACCTGGCTATCATATATTATGTCTGAAATTGGCCTTCCGCTGTCTGAACCTCCAATTTTGTTTTCCGACAACCTAAGTGCCTTGCACATGACAATAAACCCGGTCTTCCATGCTCGCAGTAAACATATTGAGCTTGACTATCATTATGTTCGTGAAAGGGTAGCCCAAGGTTCGCTCGTGACTAAACATGTTCCGGCCTCGCATCAAATTGCAGACTTACTAACGAAGCCTCCCACCAAGGCCTCTCTTCGTTATTTTCAACCCAAACTTTGCCTTCTACCTCGGCTAAGTTTGCGGGGGGGGGGGGGGGGTATTAAAGATAATAACCAAGACATTAAAGATAATACGAAATACCACACATACCCCCAACAAAGTCAACATTATGTCGCGGGAGTGATAAGGTGTATGTTGGAGAGATAAGGTGTTGATGCATCGGACATGTGAAGGATCGAGTCAACCCCAAGTTATCTTATTCATCGGATGTTCGTTATTTTAGCTCAATAGTTTGTTAAACAAATCCATTATTTGCGTGAATCATTTAATTAGTTTGTCATTTATTTTTCGTTTAAAACAATTATCTCCTATTTCTTTGGCATTCAGTTTAACAGAGTTGTAAGTAAGTAGGTGTTCTGTCTTATAAAGAGCCCTACAGTCTTGTAATCATAATCATCGAATTTCAGTCATTTCATTTGAATAAAATTCAGTTTTCCCTTTATTTTTTATTCAATTTCTTCATAAATATGGTACTAAGTGTTTTATTTTAGATGCACCAGTGACATGTATATGAGCGTGTATCTCGGGGCCATCATTGTAGCAGTTACTATCGTGGAGTAATGTCTGCTAAAATCCAGAACACTCATTGAAGAGAATGTAGCTACTATTTGAGGTCAATGGTGACATTTATTGTATTGAACATAAATGATCGATGTGACCTGCACGACGTCGGCAATAATAGACCATAGACGCATGTATGTTCATTGTTGTTGTTGTCTGTTTGTCTCAACCAATGGTTGAGATCATAATTCGGTAATATTTCGGGGAAAGACTTCGGGGTCCCTAGTCTTATCACTTTTGCTTTTTGTTTTTTTACACATGAAACTAGATTACCGTTTCATTCTCGAAACCCAAAAAAAAAAAAAGTCTCAGCTGTGCTCAGTGCTCATATCACCATTATTCTTCAAATTATCTTTTATCAATGCTATACGAATTGTCGGATTGGAACCGGAGTTGCAGTTCCTGTTTCTCTTCCATCCAAGTGAATATCTTGCTGCACAGGGAAATAACTTTCAATGGCTCCAATTGCAATTGGTGATTTTTATTCCCGACGGAACAAGATCAGCTCCAGAGCCGGGAGAAGTGATAATCCTTTAATAAAATGAAGTTCTTGCATTGAAATCCATGAAAGGAAGCACCTTGATGAATGATGATGACTTAATTTATGCACATTTTCAAACAATGGTTTATTTTGAACATATGTTATCCGTTTATTGATGATTAATGAATATGCTTATGGGATGCAGGAAATGAATGTTGTCTTGCCAAAAACAAGTTGATGATGCTTCAGAAAATCTAAGAAACACTAATTTCCTGACCTGATGGGTGGAAGTGCTCATCAAATTCCATCAATCTTGAGGTATGATTTTACTGATTTTAATACTTATATAACTAGATATGTTGAACTTGTTTTAGTTTATTACACTTTCTAATAGTATTAATTATGGGTTCCTACAGCAATCTTGAAGATTCTGAAGCTGGAAAAGGCAATGAATTATTGAGAGAGATGGAATTGCTGCAGAAGAAGAAGAACAGGCAAACAGAGATTGAGCTGAACGAAATGCAAGAAAGATATTCAGAAATTAGCCTAAAGTTTGATCTAATGGGTTTTGGCTTATGCATAAAGTGATTTGGTTGACTAATTAGGCTTTCCATTTTGATTCTTCTATCTTATGTTTTGTGATTATTCAAAAAAAAAAATGATATTGGCCCATTTATTTTTGCTTCTTTATACAGATGAAGAAGGCCTCTTATTTGGTCTTTTGTTGCATTATTCAGGCTTCGTACAACGTAGGTGATCCTTCGTCCTCGGTCCGACATGACGCGTGTCGTCATCTGTCTCATATTTCTGACATGATGCAGATTCACTTCGGTCATTTATGTTCAATGTAATGCAGGTCATTCTCGATCTCAAATGGCAACTACATTTCATTTGATGGGCGTTATCCACGTTCTGCACATGTTTCGTAATAACCACTCAATAAGCCATGATTACTCTATTATAGCCTTATAAAACCTCCGAGTCTTCAGACACGATCTCAGTGTTGCTTAATTCACTCCCTCGTGCATGAAGGAGACTTAAGATAGAAACTCAAAGAAGATAGAATTATGAATTCATTCTCATTGCATTACACGGTGCAGATAGTACAACATATAAAGTATCAACAATAGGTTCTAGGAGAACCAATAACAGAATCTAACAAACTCTAGGATAATATCTTTCCCCAGATGGGACACATCACCACTATCACAAAGTACACAAATACCCTTATACTTTAACATACCCTTCAAATGAAAGGTGGTGTCTACAACATTGAGTTTGTCTCTATTAGGCAGTAACTTTGAACTGGCAAGGGGTTTGGTGAGACAATCTGCTATCTAGTCACCAGAGCGTATGTGCTGGACTTGTAGTTTGTGTTGAAGCACTTGATCACTTACAAAATGGACATCGATTTTTATATGTTTGGTCCTTGAGTGGAACATGGGATTATGATCAAGGTGGTCTGCACTGATGTTGTCACACCAGGCCTTAGGAATAACAGTGACAGGTAGATGCAGTTCAGCAAGCAGAGACTTTAACCATAGTATTTGAGCTGCCAAATTTGATAGTGCTCTATATTCTGATTCAGTACTTGATCTTGATACAATAGACTGTTTCTTTGAGCTCCAGGACAACAGTGTATGTCCCAAGTAAACACAATATCCTGCATCAAATCTCCTATCCTTAGTATCACAACCCCAATCTGCATCACTAAACCCTATGATTTGCAGGTTGGGACTAGGTTTGAAATATTGTAAACCATGCTGCAATGTGCCTTTGACATAGTTGAGCATTCTTTTGAGGTCATGCCAGTGTATAACTCTTGGACTTTGAATGTACCGACTAAGCTGATTCACACCAAAAGACAAGTATATTCTTGTGTAGGTCAAGTAATGCAATGCTCCTAAGATGCTTGTGTACTGTTTAGGATTAGTCAAGAGTTCAGATTGTTCATCATGGAGATATACACCTGTAGCCATTGGTGTAGAGACGGGCTTCAAGTGCTCCAATTTTCGTTTGTTGATTAGTTGAGATGCATACACACTTTGGTTGAGGTACAAACCAGTACTGTCCTTATATGTCTGGATCCCCAGAAAGTGACTTAGTGTTCCCAGATCTTTTAGAGAAAATCTTGAGTTCTAAGAACTGATAAACTGTTTTATCAAGGTAGGAGAATTACCAGTGATCAATTTTTCATCAACATATACTACGGCATATAAAATTGTGTCCTTAGTCTTGAATACAAACAAGGAGGTATCTGACTTGGACTGCCTGAAACCCCATTTGACAAGTTGATGTCTCAATTCATCAAACCAAGGCCTAGGTGCCTGTTTGAGGCCTTACAAGGCTTTCTTTAAGTGACACACATTATAGGGCTTCTGAACATCCTCAAAGCCTTCTGGTTGAGGCATATACACATCTTCATACAAGGTCCCATTCAGAAAAGAATTATTAATGTCTATCTGATGGATTGGCCAGTTTAAAGTTATAGGTGCAGCAAGAACCACTCTAATTGTTGAAGCTTTTACAACATGACTGAAGGTTTCCTCATAATCAAATTAACCCCGGAGTTTGTAGGAACCCTTTTTCTACAAGCCTAGATTTGTGCTTGAGTATGGATCCATCTGGATTTAGCTTGAGTTTGATAATCCACTTGTTGCCAATGAGGTGTTGTCCATGTGCAACAGGAACTAAATCCCAACTATGATTTCTCATTAAGGCACTCTATTCATCTTTCATGGCCTGGTGCCACTGTGGTAGAGCTTTAGCCTCTGATACTGTATTAGGTTCATACTGACATTGAGTAGTCTTTTGTTGCCAGATATGAGAAGGTCTTTGGTTTTCTGATGCCATCCATTCTCTTTGTTTGCATGAGATGTTGATTGATGTTTGTAGGTGCACTAATATCAGTATCAGTACTATGAGCAGGAGAATAAGGCATATTTGATGAAGCACCAGACTGGGACTGAGATGGTGACTGAGGTTCCTGTTATACACTCTGTGGAGTAGATGGCCTTCTTGGAGCAATTTATCTTTGCTGATCAGTATGACTCTTAAGTGAAGCTATATCTGGAACCACTTGTCAAATTGATCCTCTTGGTGTGTTGCAGAAGTTGTAGTGCTCCCAGGAATGGAAGTAAGAGGTGAGGCAAGGCTATGCAACTGGTCAGAAGTTGGAGAAGAGGTGTGAGATTGTGGTGTATGTGACTTAGATTGTAAGGTTTTGTAAGGATACCTTGTTTCATTAAAGATAACATCCCTAGAGATATACTCCTTACCAGTAAGACATAGGCAACCTTTGTGACAAAGGCTAGTACCTAGGAAGACACATCGTTTTGTGTGGAATTGGAATTTTTTGCTTCTGGAAAGGTCTGAGATAGGGGTAACAGCTACAACCAAAAACCTTGATAAGGCTTAGATCAGGATCATAGACTGATTATTGAGGACTGGTGTAGGGAGTCTGTTGATGAGATATGTGGCCTATTGGAAACTTTCCCCCCAGAGTTTAAGTGGTAGTGAGGCTTGTGCAAGGAGGGTTAGGCCAACTTCTACAATGTGTCTATGCTTTCTTTCTAATTTTTGCCATGGGCATAAGGACTTGGGATCCTAAACTGTATCCCTTGTTCTTGAAGGTAAATGGTGAAGGTGTTAGGAAATCTACGCGGGAACGCAGCGGAATTTAAAATTTTATTTCCTTTTAACCAGGATCGACTTCGTTTAAGCAATAAACAAACGAGTTAGTAGACGGTAGTTACCTTGGTTGATCTAAAAGATCGACGCTTTGACCGTCTAAGGAGAGTAGTTCTGCATAGAGCCGCCCAAGTGTTCGGCCTCTACCACTAGTCCACACGAACGACCCGCCGGAATCCCATCATGGATTGCTATTGGAAAACTCCGGTTGCTTAGACCGGCATTTTTCCCCTCTCCAACTCTCTAAAAGATGCTCTCTATTTTACACAAGAACTATGAGCTCTTGCAATTCGATGTACAAAAGAGCTTGACACCCACACTATATTTATAGTGTATGGGGCGCCCTAGTAGAGTAGAGGAGAAGAAAACCTTTTCCAATAAAATAAGGAAAATATATTTGATTGATTTATCTCATTTATTATAATATCTTATATTAAATAAATCTAGGATATTGTCAATATCTTATATTGAATATTTCAAGATATTGTCAATATCTTATATTGACAATATTTACCTTTTATTATATTACCATAAGTCAATTTACGCGTGTGTATATATCACATATATATAACACACATAAATCTATTAATATATATATTATACAAACATGCGCATGCATAGTACCAACTTGCACTTTTGCACACACGCACTCATAAGTATTATTTATATATATATATATATATATATATATATATATATATATATATATATATATATATATATATATATATATATATATATTTATGTATTAATATCTAATATTAATATTTGGTAACACCATTAATTAAATTGCACAATCTAAGTGTATCTTATACACATTAAAATGTGGCGCCCCTTTGACTAACAAATTGGCTTCCGGAATATTCTTTAATTAATATAATACTATTAATATCTTGTATTTAATTTATTCATAATAAATAAATACCACCATATTAATTTACCACTATAACCTTTATAGTCTCGAGATAAACTTTCCTTATTTGGTTATCAACTATAACCACATTTTAATCCGGCTAGATGTTCTTATGCGTGTGACCCGATAGGCTTCCGAATATGTTGGCCGTAGACACAAAGTGCAAATTACGAAAATGCCCTTCATGCCTAACGATCACGGGATAGCGTCTAGCAACACAACGTGACCCCCAATCATCGGAAGAGTCAAATGCAATGACTACTAGCTTTCATGTGAACAGTTACCGTGTAACTTACAATCCTATCGCTATAATAATATCCATACGGTCGTTAGTCGAGTGTCAAAACATCAACGACCGTATCTTATAATCTGGATATCATGCTCTCTCGAAGTAACTCGTTTACTCCCACTTTGCAAAGATTCACGAGAGTAAGACATTCCTTATAAGAAGGCCATTTCGGATATTCGATCCCAATCATAGGATACGCGATTCCCGGACGACCAATCATGTATACTCCGCATGCTTCAATATCATACCCAATCGCTACCGCATGATCGCCCCGTGGTTAGGGGAAACCTCAATAGTGTCAAAGCATGACAATCCACACCGTGATGCCATGAAGACTCCGGTCTTAAGGATAATTACACAATTGTCACATAGTGTGACACTTATCCGTGTAAGTGGGTCGATCCTAACGTACGCATTCTCTAATACACGTCCACGTACGGTCCAAGTGTCTCTACACTTCGATAGACGAGATCTATCCCGCCCTAAAGACGAAGACATCTAATACGTGCTAGCTTTGTTCATACTATCAATGCCTTTGTTTGATAGTACATCGACCCTAGAGACATTTAAGTATCAAACTTATTAAAGTGATTAGAGATCTCATCAACCATAATCGCCTATCATGGTTTCTCTATCGCAGTTTAATACTAAGGACGTTATCATATAACAATTCATAATTGGTTCTTTAAAAGAACATATATATGACAACAGAAAAGCCATTTAATATATATATAAACATAAAGAAATAGTAGAAATGATCCGACCCGGTCAGATCCGGTCCAACCCGATTGGGTTTAGGACACTATTCCAACAGAAGGTTCTAAATTCTCCATCCCAATTAGAGTGCAAGCATTTGATTGAGGTATTGAATTGCTTTTCAACAAGGGTTTTGAAGTGTGTGAAAGATTGGAAGGCATCAGATTTGTGTCTTAAGGGGTATGTCCAAACATATCTGGATTTATCATCTACAAAGCTGATGTAGTATTGATATCCATTAGTAGACAGGACTGGGGCAGGGCCCCAGAGATCTGAGTGAATAAGATCAAGAACATTGTGTGACTTAGATGTGGAGTGTGGATAAGGTAATGAGTCATGTTGTTTTCCAAGTAAGCAAGCATCACAGAAATCAAACATTTCTTTAATAGATATATTACATCCATTCAAAACAGACTTTAAGAATTTGAATGAGGGATGTCCCAACCTTCAATGCCATAAATTGGCTAGATCTCTAGCCTTATGACTCCCTGCACTGGACTTAGACATAAGACAGCTGAAATTCTAACAAGTTGACACACTGGATGACTGATTACTTGGAGCTTTGGATTGAAGGAAATTCTGGACAAGAGGACTAGAGCACTGTAGCTTGTACAAACCATCTTCAAGGGTTCCTTCCAACAGAATTTTCCCTGAAACTTTGTCCTTCACAACACAAAAGTTAGAGTGGAATTCCATGAAAACAGGATTGCCATGAGTATGTTTAGAAACACTCACTAGATTTTTAGCAATTCTAGGTACATGTAAAACATTTTGTAAGTTCAATTCACATGTATCAGTATAGAGTTGTGATTGACCAATGTGTGTGATAGGAACTGACTTACCATTACCAACTGTGAGGTTCTCAGTACCTTCATAGCCTTGGCTCAACTGGAGATTGTTCAGATCAGCTGTTATGTGGTTAGTAGCACCATTATCAGCATACCAGCTGCTATCACCGACACTTTCAAGAGATGCAAAGTAAGCAGCATACTGGGAGTTGTAATTGAAATTCTGATTAAAGGAAGGTCTTGGGCTGGACTGCTGATTGAAGTTGGTCCCATTGTATCTTTCATCAAACCTGTAGTAACAGGCAACAGCAGTGTGTCCTACTCTACTGCAAACTTGACAGGTAGGTCTTGGTCCACCATTTCCTCTACCTCCATTTCCTAGATAACCACCTCAAAATACCCTAACAAATATCAGATGATCTGATATTTGTTAGGGTATTTTTTTCCAGAATTGTTGACAGCAAGATTAGCAGACGGGTTGGTAAGATCTAGGCATGGGGTAAGATTGAGTCGTGCAAGAAGGCGTTCATGAGTTACCAGGTGAGACAGACTTCTTGCCAAGATAAACTCCCAATTCGTGAGGTAATGTTCACAATTACAGATTCAAAATCCTTACCAAATCCACCCAATGTTGCCAGAATAAGTTCTGCTTTACTAACCGGATATCCAACAGCTGTGAGGCTATCACAGTAAGTCTTTATTAAATCCAAATAATCCACCATGGGTTTTGCTCATTTTTATGTTATGGTCAAGGCCATTTTATATTCGAGCATCCGGGCTTCCGATTTGTTAGTGAACATGACTTCGAGTGTGTCCCAAACATCACACGAAGTCTCACAGCTAATGAGCTTTACAAGAGCAGATTCAGTTATAGAACTTCTCAGCCAGCCCATGAGAAGTTGGTCTGTGGTAACCCAGATTTCATATGCAGGATTTGTGACTTCATCGACGCCGGTGATAGCTTGAAGAAATTGAGGAAGGGCTGTCTTCGTACCAAGGATGAATCCTTCAAGTCCGTGGCCTCTAATAATGGGAAGAACTATGGATTTCCATAATAGATAATTAGATCGGTCCAATTTTACATTGCAAGTCTGGCTAAGGCTATCACCGAGGAAGGTGTTGGTTGTCGGAGTTACAATTGATGGGATGCTGGGTGTAGAATGAAGAAGTGAGCTCAGAGAAGGAGCAATGCTATTGAGAATCGGTGGATTGGGAGGCAGGGAGCTGTGAAATGGCAGATTTGTAGGTGGGTATGTGGTGCCGAAGGAGAAGTCACTTACGGCGAAGCTTATTGGAGCTGATAAACTACTTGTTATAGCTCCGGTGGGCTGAGTAGTGGCAGGAGTGTTGAAATAGTGTCCTAAACTCAATCGGGTTGGATCGTATCCGACCGGATCGGATAATTTCTATTATTTCGTTATATTTATACATATTTCAAATGGCTTTCTGTAGAATCAGACATGAGATCCACTACACAATAAATAAATGTTCATAGTTTTTTTTTATCATAATAATTAGTCATCACGGGTCAGGCATGAGATCCACTACACCCATTTCCCTATACCCCTAACCCTGCTCCACTTCAAACGGCATCACTTTATTACAATTTTTCATTTTTTCATCACTTTATTATTAATCAATTAGGGCATCTATACTATAATATAAAGAAGAGTTGGTTTAACCCAATTATCCGTAATTTTGACCCAAACCCGCTATTGACCCTACCCATTAACACCCACGCTGCGTCTATTTTTTATTTCATTTTTTTAATTTTGTTTTCTTATTCCTGTTTTCCTTATAAAAGTCAATTTGTGTCTAATTTTTAACCCTAGCTCTGCGCTTCCCAATATTCTGCCCAGATCTCTATTGTTATGCTCTACTAGATATCTGCAAAGGTGTCGATTCTTCATTACATTATTCCGTTGAGAAAATCTACACCGGTGACAACGGAGTTTTGTGATGGGGCTGATTTAACAAATACTATCATGGTAATGTATTGATTGGGATGATTGATTCATTAACATCGCTGTCGATTTTGAATCGTATCGTTGGTTTCATTGTCAATTTTGTTATAGTGTCCTTCTTCATTCATGTTGGAACATTTTGTATCCCAATTTTCAGGAGTGATTATCTGATCATTCGTGTAATATTCCGATTTTCGAGAAATGGCAGACGTGTTATTTTGCGAAAACGAAATATTGGGTTCGGTTCCTTTTATTCGGAGTTTGAGTATTTTATTATTTTTATATATGTATTTTTCAATATATATATATATATATATATATATATATATATATATATATATATATATATATATGGGGAAAGAAAATCGATTAGTAAGGGTAATTAAGGAAAATAAGGATTTAGGTTAATTATTGGGTTTTCCTATTTAAGGAAAATAAACCCAATCAGTTTTCCCTAACCTTTTGAATCAGATTTTCCACCTCCAAATTTGTCTTCTGCGTGTGTGAGAGCAAGAGTTAGGGCTGAGAGGTTTTCAATCGATTTCTAAGTCAATTCGTAAAGGTTTTCAGATCAGAGTCAAGCAACGGAATCGTCGTGAAGAGGCTGACGTTTCAATATCCGAAAGTTGGAGCTTTCTTAAGGTATGATTAAGCCCTAGTTTTGTTCTTGTTCGAGTTTGATGGATTCATACTCATCAATTCCTAGTTTTTATTGTTTAGAAGCATGTGATCGAATCTAATCTAAGTTTGGATTTATCACATGTTTTCCTGCAGAAAAGGATCAGTTTTCTGCTGTTTCTCTGCATTTTTGTTTGGATTAAGCTTGCTAAAAGGTAAGAGGCTCTTCCTATAATTTCAATTATTGTTATTGAGATTTAGTTTAAGGTTTAAGATGGTTAGATGTAAGAAAGAGGTGTTTTTTTTGTTGATTAATGATCCTAGATGCTATGGTAATGTTAGATGAGTTTTTCTATGATTTTCTGTGTTAATTTCGATGTTAACTAGGCTAGAAACGGTTTAGAAATCGTGCTTTTAAGATTTGGCGTTTTGGGGAAAACCCGGCGGACGGGCGTCTGCATTAGGCGGACGGGCGTCTGAGACCCTAGTAGCTCAGACGGGCGTCTGCACAAGGCAGACGGGCGTTTGAGGTTAGATTTTTGATTCAGGATGTAGCCATTTTTGACAGACGGGCGTTCGGGATTAGTGGACGGGCGTTCGATATTGAACGGGATTCCATAGGGAGTCAAACGGGCGTTCGACCTGTGTACCTTGATTTATTGCCTTTATCGTTTCAGCTCGTTTTCAGGTTTCATAATCAAGTTCTCACTGTTTTAAACCCTTAATAATGATATGTTAATAGTAATTAAACATGAACAAGCCTCGATTGAACTTCTGATTCGTTCAGTTAAAACACCGAATGTACTCTTAAAGGGAGTTGAAGTTCGGATCCGTCGGAAGGGCATGAAAGGGCTTGTGCTTTGATGAACTAGAGTTTATCAATGTCTGTGTATTTGCTAGGAATTGTCCGTGTCTAGTGGTCTAGGGAAGAGAGTAGGGTTTGTGAGGGAGCTTACTTGAAAACACTAGGGACGGCTAGTTAATTCACAATAATTGATTACATATGTGTAGTAAAAGCTAAAACATCACTTATTCTTGGTTAGGCACTGATTCAAATCGGCGATGTGATACGTTCATAAAAGGTGGACAACGCTACTGGCTCAAAAGGCTGATGGGTAGTGGAGTAAATCCATCGAACGTATATGCATACCGGGGAGATCCCTGGACTATCGGTGCCAATCACCGTAGTTGGCAAGTATATCTCGTGGTGGAATTTTCACCATGCATTGTGTCCTTGAGTAATGATGTAACACAGATAAGCTACGCTAGAAACGTATAGTCATGACGTGTCGATGGGCACGTAGTGAACCCTAGATTGAGTCGGTCTCACCAAGATAATCTTTTAATAATAACCTTAATTGAGTTGTAGCTTCTACTTCTTACTTTGTACAATGTACTTACCTCAAATGCATGTTTATTTATGTGTTTGGGGGAGAGAAGACGAACAGGTTAGTCAAGATTTCGAGGAGGACTTTGATGACGACGTTTGAGGACGCCGGAGTTGAAGATCTTGTTTATTATTCTTTTATTTCCCTTTCATTTCATAGACTTGGATTACTATTGGATGTTGTAGTTTACTTTAGTACTTTGGAATTCGTACGTTTTGGATTCGTTGGTTTCTATTTCCAATGTAACAATAGCACATCTCCTCTTTAGTTCTTGATTTCCATTCTTGGTTGTTTGAAAAAAAAAATACCCGAGTCTTTTTGCTTCCGTTTGATTTAATTTGATACGACGTAGTAGAGGCTTACGTGTAATATTATTTATTTAATATTATGCGTGCCGAACGTTTCGATTTCCGGATAAGGACTCGGTGTCGGGGAACGGGGCGTTACAGTTGGTATCAGAGACGAAGCATCTTTTACGCTTCCTTTCTTTTAAGATAAGTTTCTTTAGATCTTTTAGTAACGTTCTGGTTTTCTTTGATCATCCGGATGGTGTTCACGAGAACTGGAGCGGGTGCAGAAACCTCTGGAGTTCGACGAGAGAGTCCGACACCAGTCGTAGGAGGTGGTGTTGTGAGGCCGAATCATCCACCTCAGCGGAGCTTGTCACCACCCCCTCATACGGCGACCCCCACACCGGATTCCCAACGGAATTCGCCACTACGATCTCGTCAGGAGCAACACCCACAGTGGCATGTGGGAAGTTCGGTTCCGTTTTCTTTGGTAAGTGAGGTTCCAGTAAGTTCAGGCTTACGTGTAATATTATTTATTTAATATTATGCGTGCCGAACGTTTCGAAAGGACTCGGTGTCCGGAAACGGGGCGTTACAATTCGTGCTTGAATGACCGGTATAAAATTTATTATCTCAAACATGGTGCGACAATTCGCAGGCAATTGATCACTAGCCAGCTTCTACAATGAAAACATCAAATTGTGAAACCCATTATTTGCTTTAGGACTTTTTTTTAGGTTTGAATAATTTAAAGATGTGATTTCATTCTAATTTTCTCGATTTTTATATTATTTGATTTGATTGATTATATTGTGTTCGCATTTTGGTATTTTTCCATTGATATTTGTTGGATCTTTTTACAGGTTGAAATCATGTGATTGGGATAAACTACAAAACACTATATTTACCTGATTTTCCAAGAAGAAGTTACGAGAATGATATAAAAAATCTTTCTTTTTCATGACATTCTTTCGATTTTGGTATGATCTCCTTATGTATTTTCTTTTAAATTCATTTTCTGATTGAATCGAGCAACAAGGCTATTATATAATAATTGTGGTGATTAAATGTTGTGGCCAACCTGATTTCTGCCGAGCTATATCCTCAAGGATACGTGATTATGGCAGTGTAACTGACTTACTAAGGAAGGATTTGTTTTCTCTTTTTTGTTGTTTCGTACTCACTTCAAGATTATGTCAATTTTTTAATATTTGAGGATATTGTGAAGCTCTTGGAAAGCTATGGGAATATCAAGTTTGCATATCACATATGCTTTTGGTTATAGTCGATGTCTCTCATGTTCGACTGTCTTCGTACTCTTTACAATATTGATTATATTGGTAAGTTTGCATTTATTGATCATTCATTTGTTTCTTTTAGTAAATATGTCGGTAGATACCTTGCAGAGCTCTTGGCCAAGTCCCAACTCCCCCGAGTAGAGTCGGTTCTGACTATGAGGCTTGACAACAAGGACGACTCCGGATTAGTCGGACCAGTGGGTTCCGGACACCGGGGGCTTTAAGCAAAAAAAAAAAAATGTCGGTAGATACCTTTAGTAGGTTTCTCTCATAATATTGTATTTCTCAGGATGTACATGGTTCCTATGCATGTTCTACTCTTACGTGACAATGAGATTGACTTGTCTATATATAGCTGCGTTGTAAAAGTCCGCAAAATATTGAATCTTGAACATGCCAAAGCTGCATATTTTCTACTTTGTAAACGTGTATTGTTGAAGAACGTTTCTCTTTATAATGGTCTATGTGTTGATATTGGTAGACTTTTTTTTTTTTTTTTTGAACAGCAATAAGAAATTTTATTAGGTCTAGTAAGGCACTAGACAAGATCCACCAAAGTCCAAAAACAATACAACTTAAGAATAAAATCACCGAACCTAATCGAGGATGGACCTAGGCCATTGCTAGGATGGGCGCAGCCCACCCGGTTTTTATTTTCGGTACACCAAAAACGTTATATAAATCAGACCAATACAGTTAGTTGTTTTAATCCAGCCCACATGACCATATAAATATAGTCCATTAGTCCACCCGACCACTAAATCCTGGTTCTGTCCCTGTAATACATCCCCATGAAATGTCGTTTTTCTCTTTCAAGAATTGTCGTCAGATTCTTCCCAACATGTTCTCTCACATTTAGCTTCTGTCAAAACAGGAATGGCACCGGTTTTAGGGGAAGTGAAGGTAACGCTACTACTTTTTTTTAAACATTGCTCAAAATGCTTTAAGTCTTCGCTCAAAATGCTTTTGCCAACCATTGTTGCGGGTGGAAAAGGGCTCGCCCTTTTTTTGACTTGGGTAAGGAAGTCATGTTGATATCCCACCTGCTGAATTCTTGGCAAGCATGAGTAAAATTGGATTTCACTCCGGTAAGCGTTTTCTATTTTCAACTAATGGATTTAAGGTTTTACTTAACAGAGAATTTGCGATTTTTATTCTTTTGTAAATGGCTAATATAGTGTTTTGTCATATATTATCAAACAAAACATTTTGAACTAAAAATCGTCAAGCATTTTCAGCAAGCATGAGCTAAATTTGATCTCATTCCGGTAAGCGTTCGCAGTTTTGAACCGTAGAATTTATGGTTTCCCTTAACATACAATTTGTGAATATTCAATTTTTTAATTCTATAATTTATGTTTGCAGGGTACGAAAAAGGTACTGTGATGCGTGCTATAAGGTAGTAACACTTTCGTTTTAAGACCTTTGTATATTTTCCCCCTCATTTTGGCAATTTCATTGTTTAGTTGTGTAGCTATTTGTTGAGGTTCCATCTTTGATGACTATTAGTGTTGTTTAGTCATTCCTAATACATAAATCTATGGAAATATACATTGCTTTTCGCATTCACCTATAACTATTTTACTGCATATGATGGTGACAATTTGGACAGGTTGAAAGTCACCTGTAACTATTTTACTACATATGGTGGCGACAATTTGGACATGTTTGCAGGGAGTCATTTCAACTTTTTTTCTTTAATGCAATTCAAACCGGGTGATTCTGATGCAGGGAGTCCTCAGTGGACTCAGCCGTCGGATCTGTGCCACGTGTGTATAAGACAAAAACTCTTTTTGTCTTATAAGACAAAAACTCTTTTTGTCTTATACACACGCGACACGTATCCGACGCCGAGTCCAATGAGGACTCCCCGCATCAGAATTACTCATTCAAACTAACTTCAATCTTCTGCTGAATGAGATGGAATTTCAAACAAAATTGGAGAAACAGAAACGTGTAAAGCTATTGCACTTTATGTCGGGAGCTTTGTCGATCTACCACTATTGAGACAAGACAATTTCAGGCATACCACTCTCTTGTCGAAATACCACTCCCATTTTCGCGTTTTAGGTGTTTTTGGAACCAAACTAAACCCTAATTGGGAAGGGGAACCCAATAGGGGATTTGAGGACCTTAAGATCGTGCACATTTGTGAAAAAAATGAGAGAAAATCGTGAACCAAAATTGTTTTTTTTTTTGCCTTGGGTGGTATGCTCACAAATTGTTCCAGAAATTGGTGGTATATCACTGAAAAGGGATGAGATCACCTGTCTAATTTGTGTGTCTAATTTCGGTGTCTAAGTAAAAACGACGTCGTTTCATGTGTGTTTCATTTTTTGGTTTGAGTTTTTTGTTTTTTTTTATTTTCTTCAAGAAATAAAACACACATGAAACGGCGTCGTTTTTACTAGATAATCGAAATTGTACACACAAATTGCATGCGCGATCTAATCCCCACTGAAAATCCCCTTTAGGTCCACCTCAAAATTCCTCTTTTTTTTTTTTTTCATATTATCATTTTGAATTTTTTAATTTTGAAATTGCTGATTTGTTGTAAATCAAATATTTTTAATATGACAATCATTCATACGGCCTATTAAGCCCTGACGATGTATTTGTTTTTAACAAATGTCTTTTCTTCCCTTTTTAGGTTTGGTTAAATAATACAAGGAGAAAGCAACGCAACGGCTTAGCAACCATTGGGAAAATTCTATCCTAGGGACTCCCTACTAGGGACTGTCTACGTGGCAGCATCTGGACCACACAATTTCCACACACGGGCAAGCCGTGTATTCCACCTCGAAACCGTGTGGTCAGATCCCGCTACGTATAGCTTCCCTACTAGGGAGTCCCTACAGTAGAACGACCCCAACCATTGGAAACACATGCCAATGGGAGAAGACCCATATGTTGAGAAATGGCTGGCAGACGTAAGTCTTTTAAAGGCATAAGTCTTCTTAGTGTTACTCGAATCGTCTCCAATTTCACATTTTGTTTTCTTGATTTATTATTTTTCCAATGATCGAGGGTGTTAACAATTAGCGTTAATTCGATCAATTATATGTATCGTTTTAGCTTCTTATTTTTCTCTTCTTTACTTTATCCCGGACAATTTCGAATTACATTCACGATTCTTCATTTCGTCTATTCAAGAAGTTCTTTTTCCAGGGTTTTCAATGATGTTGGTGGTTGTTGGTTTTTCCGATGCATTTCATGGTGGAAAACTTCATGCAACCGGGTTGTATAAACGGTTTTTTCTTCCTCACTATACACAGTTTCAAACAGGTAAACTTCTTCGGAGCCAGAGGCCAAAAGGACAAAAAAAGATACAAAATGAAAAAAAAAGGACAAGAAAAAAAAATAATGGTTGAGAAGGAAAAAAACGCGTCTGTTACTACATGTGTTACTACATTTGGTTGTAGCAACATGTAGTAACACATGTAGTAACATGCGCGTTTTTGTCCTTCTCGACCACTATCTTTTTTTCTTGTCCTTTTTCCTCATTTTAGATCAAAAACAGTCATTTACAACCTTTAACCTAACTTCATGTTGTTACTGTTTAGCTGAATTGGATAATTTTAATTGTGCTTAGCATTGGGATTATGACGATGGAGTCTCGAATTGTCTTATTTGTTCATTGTGTTGATCTCTGATTACTTCTGTTGTTATGTGCTGTGACGTTTCTTTAATTTTTTTATCGATTTGCGGGTGTTTGTGTATGACTGCATATTCTTTCCCTTGCTTTTTCTAAGCCGATTTGAACTGAAAAAAAATGTAATCTTGATTGATTTCTTCTTCTTGGACTTATTATGTTTAGGGGTAAGTTTTTTAATTTTTGGACTAATTCAGTGGTAGAGCGCTGATTACGGTTGCTCAAAGGGTACACTCCAGTGAACTATTTGTTTGGAACGGTTGGGGAAGGGGTGATGTCTTTAGACTTGAGGTTAGTTGAATTTTTCTTTTCTTTTCCTACCATGCATCTATTTTGTGTTATTCATGTTTACCTGGTATTGCTTGCACACAGGCATATGGATGGTGTGCAATCAGATGTCTTGGTCGATGGTTTGGAAGCTCAAAATAGAGTTGTTAGGAAGGAATAATTCTTAATCTAGATTACTTTTATTGATGGATTTTATATGTGATTTTTATTGAAATAAATGGATTGAAATAAGGGGGAATGAGCCAGAAGGACAAAAAAAAAATCATAAATGGATCCAGAAGGACGTTACTACATTTTATGTTATTAAAAAGGACAAATTCATAATAATTGGACAAAAATACCCTTTTACACATTAAACACGTAGTAACGCTAGATAAAGTGTAGTAACATCCAAGAAACAAGTAGTAACAACCCATAAATGTAGTAACATCCAATGAAAAAGTAGTAACAGCCAATAAACAAGTTGTAATAGCCAAAAAAAAAAGTAGTAACTGCCCATAAATGTAGTAATAGTCAATAAACAAGTAGTAACAGCCCGTAAAATAGATAAAGTTACATAAAAATGTACTAATGTCAAAAAAAAGAAAACAAATACAGCCTGCTTCTCCGGCAACCATGGCCGCCGGTGCACCGGTTTCTATGGCAGCCACTCACCCTATCTCCAAAATTTTCACATACATTTTATGGTATCGAGGCAACAATAATCGTCCCCTCTTTTTTTTTCCTTTTCCGTTCTCAAATCTATGTCAAAAAAAAAAAAAAAAAAAAATAGCTTCTGAAATTGCAGCCATGTCCACCTCATCCACCATCACTTCTCCCGCCGCCGCCACTGTTGATGCCGCCGGGAATCGTCACCACCAATCGACGAGAAATCTCCGTCGAGTCACCCATCTTCCATTCCATTGAGGACGGTGAAAGCCATGTGTGGATCCACTCAGTAACACCGATCTGATTCCGTCGAGTCCATCGATCTGATTCGGGTGTTTCCAGAAAGAACAGAACACAACTCTGCAGCATCCCCCTTTAATTCATCGACGTTGATGCTCCGTCACCGCCCCTTTCCGAGGGCATCTCCGGCATCTGCGCACAGGCAGCCAAAATTTGGGGATTAGGAACGCTGATGAATTTTTTTTTTGGGAAGGAGGGTTTTTTATTTTATAGATTGATAGAAAAAGGGTGTTTTGGAAAATTTACACAGGTTTTGTCCTGATTAATTATCAGTATCCTTGGATCCTGATTTACTAATTAATCTGTCCTTCCTGACAAAAAAACCTGTTGAAATAGTTCACAAATTTTATGGTGCGCAATACTTTTTAGTTAACTATTTTTTTTTCTTTATGTTGTAAAAGGATATATGTTTGCATTTGCGTTGTAACAATTGTGGACACGTGGCTAAATATTAGATTTCAATGAAAAAAAATACGTGTAACAATTTCTTAGTTGCATGCTGAAGATGGCATTTTATAAATAATTAGCACTATTTGCTTATTGAAACTAATTTTTTGTTGTTAAATATATAAGTTTCATCTTCATAATTGTTTAGTCTGGAAACCCCGTGCATTATACACGGGTTTATGGCTAGTATCCCTATAATAGTAGACTAAGTAGTTGGCAAACAAATCCAAATATCAATTTTTTGGTTGGATAGTAGAATCCATTGGTTTCATGCTTAATGTTTTAGAAAACATTCAACATTACATTCAATAAAATAAACAACAAAAAATCTCCCCCCAATAAACGGCAACCTTGAGCAACCCAAATGGTTATCTCCAATCACACCCTTCAAACACATCGTTTTTCGTTTCAATTACATTTTTTTAACACCAAAAAAAAAATTCACTCCATTAAACAACCTCTATACAATCCCCAATAAACAACTTTTCTTTTTTCATCTAAACTAACAAACCTAACCATCAATATATTTTCCTTTTTTTTTTTTTAATATTTTCCCTATTATTCTTATTTAATATTTTCCTATTACAAACGAAAAAAAATCCTATCACAAAATAAAATTAGGATTGTTATTATTATTATTATTTTTATTTTATTATTATATTATTATTATTATGTGGAATCAAACATACTCCACTCACACCTCTACCAAGCATCTGATAACTCAAGGCAGGAAAAAGGAAATTAGACTAACGGGTGTTTGCCAAGAAACCACCGTGTCAAAAAAGCCCCTCAAATGGATTTTAGAGGTTAGAGTTGGGAGCTTGCTGTGGACGCCCTAAAGCATAGCCAATTGATGGCCATTATTATTGCATTATTATTAAGACTAATTTTTCTGCATTTCACACTTGCAAAATGATAATTCCTCTTTTCCATTTTATTTATCCACGTTTCTTTTGGTTTGTTTCAAAATACGTGTCTTTTTGTGTATTTATTGTCGAATCTCTTCAAGTATCCCTCTCTCTTTACATATAAAAGTATGTAGTATTAATACTCAAACAACTACTTATATTAGGCCAATTCCTCTATCAACTTAAAATGCTGAAATTTAAAAATATAGAAGTATTTAATTACAATCAAAGCATCAATAATATTTTTCTTAATCTGTATGAAAAGTCAGATTAGACAAATACGAAAAAGAATTACAAGGACACGTTATCATGATCAGTGACATAATGATTGTGTTTGTACCGTTAATAATAATGAATTTATATGATAATCAATTTAAAACGTTAGCGGCACGTATTACGACGGATATATATTTATATTAAATAAATAGATATTGTATTTGACACGTAACGCCTCCCGGACTACTATGTCGTATCATTAAATAAATAAAACGGAAGCAAAAAGACTCGGGTAAATTTTTTTTTCCAAATATCCAAGAATAGAAATAACTAAAGATAGAAAATGTAATACTTATTACATCCATAATGAAACCAACGAATCCAAAATAAATACTGAAAGTAAACTACAAGTTCCAACAATAATCCAAGTCTATGAAATAATTTAAAACAGAAAATAATCAAGGCCTTCAACTCCGGCGTCCTCAAACGTCGTCATCAAAGTCCTCCTCGAAATCTTTACTAACATGTTCATCTTCTCTCCCCCAAACACATAAATAAACATGCATTTGAGGTAAGTATATTGTACAAAGTAAGAAGTAGAAGCTACACTTCAATTAAGGTTATAATTAACAGATTTTATTATAAGGGTTATCTTAATGAAACCGACTCAATCTAAGGTTCATTCCATGTCCATCAACACGTCATGACTATACGTTTCTAACTTAGCTTATCTTTGTTACATCATTACTCAAGGACACTGTGCATGGCGTTCATCAGCCTGAATATATACTTGCTAACTAACGGTGATTAGCACCGATTAGCTCCGGGGTCTCCCCGGTATGCGTATACGTCCGATGAATTTCCTCCACTACCCTTCAGCCGTTTGAGGGCAGTAGCGTTGTTCACCTTTTATGAACGTATCACATCGCCGATATGAAAGAGTGCCTAATCGAGAATAAATGACCTTTTAGCTTTTACTACACGTATGTAATTATTATTGTGAATTAACTAGCCACCTAAGTGTTTTTAGAATATTACTCACCTTATCAGCTCTACTCCCTCACTTAGACAACTAGACATCACATCCAATCAATTACACAGACATTGATGAACTCTAGTTCATCAAAGCACAAACCCTTTCATGCCATTCCGACGGATCCGAACTTCAACTCCCTTTAAGAGTACATTCGGTGTTTTAACTGAACGAATCGGAAGTTCAATCGAAGCTTTTTTATGGTTAATTAATGTTATTATATCAAGGATTAACATTAAAGGTTCAATACATAGCTAAAAATCATGTTTTCATCAAAAAGGAGGTTCGGTGCGCCAGCAACGGGTTCAGTGCGCACGCACTGAGCCTCAGTACGTGATTCTGGGCATCTGGTGCGCCAGCACCAGAGCTGGTGCGCACGCACCACATGCTCTATATGTAAAAATTTTCTTTCTGGTTCACCGGTGCGCCCGCACTAAGCTTGGTGCGTCCGCACCGAGCATGCCACTCTCCAAAAACTTAGTTTTTGATCCCTAATCGATCTCTAATCGATCTCTAATCGATCTCTAGCATATTTAACATGAATATACTCAGAAAAACACAAGAAAACTTGATCTTTAACGGACCATAACATCCTATGCTTTCTAAACGATTCATAGCATGAATTCTAATCATCAAACAACACCAAGATCATAACTTACATCCTATAAACCATAATTAAATATGTAGGAAGACCTTCTTACCTTAAGCAAGCTATTCCAAGTCCAAAACTCAGACAAACAGCAGCAAAAACGATCTCTTTTCTACAGCAACCTATATGATCAATCCGAATTTGCATTACAAATCGATCACACGATTCCTATGAAAGGAATGAGTTTTGATCCATCAAACTCATCAAAAACAGTAGATAATTCGAATTTCATACCTTGAGAAAAGCTCAAACTTTCTGATACCGAAACGACGCTCTCTTTACGACGATTCCGGTGCTTCTCTTGAAACTGAAAACGATCAAGAATCGACTCAGATATCGATGAAAGTATCTCAGCCTCTTCCTATTGCTTTTACACGCAGCAAACTCGAATTTGGGGAAGAAAAATATGATTAAAAGCTTGAAGGAGTGATTAGGTTTATTTTTCCTTAAATAGGAAAAATCTAGAAAATTACCTAATCACTGATTTTCCTTTATCACCCATTTTTACTAAAATCAGATTTCCTTAAATATATACATATAATTTTCGAAATTATATACATAAATATCCAAATAATTAAACTCCGAATAAATGAACCGAACCCAATATTTCGTTTTCGCAAAATGACACGTCTGTCCTTTCCTGAAAATCGGAATATTACAGTAGGAGTAGTTTGGGTATTCTGTCTAAAGTTAGAAACCCTAGAAGTGGCTATAAATATTGTAATGTGTGATTGATGATGGGAGATAGGAAATACATTAACCGAAATTTGTCATGGTATCAGAGCAAGGTTGAGATCTATAACCGAAAAAAAACAGTCACAGACGAAATTTTTCGGCAACAGCATGTATCATCAAATTGCTTGGTGTATATATTCAATTGAAATTTGAATCTCAATTGTTGTCGTTGCTTTTGTTCTTTTCGAAAGAAAAAGAAGAAAAATATAAATAAAAATAGCAGGCTCGTTCAACTTCAACAGGGCCTGCAATGGCTATAGTGGCTGAGCAAGAGGGCCGATTTTCGGCGTATCAGACTCTCGTACAGGAAGCAAGGCTGCGGCTTGTTGATGAAAGCTTGCAGCAATTAGATCATGACGCCAAGATGGTGTTTGAGGTGCAGCCGGAAAGACGAACCCGGAAAAAACCGGCAGCCTTATTTGCTGATTTTTTTCACGGCAGCGGCGAGGGGGATGATGTGGACCCCGGATATTACACCAATCGTTACTTCGAGCAGAGGGATGATTGTCACCGGGCTGACCATGGTGACAGACGAGCAGCTCAGGGCGGTCCTCATATAGGTGCGGTGAGGGTGGAAGACATTCCCGGCCAAATTTCTTCACAATCAAAGGTGAATCAGGCTGGTCCGTCCAGCTCGATTCGGCCCGCTCAGGGTTCAGATTCGCAGCTCAACTCAGACAAACCGGACTCACGAACATATCATTGGCCCAATGGCAAGCAATTTTAGATATGATGAATAGAACTAAACCACGAGATCGATTGAAAGGTAAGTACTTGTGGATTATTGATACCGGGGCCACTCATCACGTGACATGTGACCAAAATTTATTTGTTGATTTCCGACCGATAGAACATTGTTCGATTGGCTTGCCGGATGGGAGTTCGTCATTTGCAACTCATACGAGAACAGTTATCTTGTCAGGAAATTTGCGACTTGTTCGTTATTTGAAGAAACATCCCGGCCAGGGGATTTTACTTCGGTCTGACAGTTCCCTTATTCTTGAGGGTTGGTGCGACTCTAATTGGGCGAGTTGCCCTCTGACGCGTCGTTCGTTGAGCGGTTGGTTTATCTTTCTTGGACTTTCCTCTGTCTTTTGGAAATCCAAGAAACAGACGACGGTTTCTCGATCCTCAGCTGAAGCAGAATATCGTTCTATGGCATCGGTGACATGTGAGTTGAAATGGTTGAAACAGTTACTTGGTGAGCTAGGGGTGAGTCACCCCCTGGAATTCGTCTCTTTTGTGATAGCCAATCTGCGCTATATATCGCACAGAATCCGATTTTTCACGAACGCACGAAGCATATCGAAGCGGATTGTCACTTCGTGCGCGATGCCATCACGGATGGATTGATTAGTCCTTCGTATGTACCTATGAAAGATCAGTTGGCGGATATTTTTACGAAGGCGCTTGGTCGGCAGCAGTTCGAGTTTTTACTACGTAAGTTGGGAGTTCGAGACCTTCACGTTCCCACTTAAGGGGGGGGGGGTATTACGACGGATATATATTTATATTTAGATAACTATTGATAGATATTGTATTTGATTTAGTAGGGGTAGTTTGGGTATTCTGTGTAAAGTTAGAAGCCCTGGAAGTGGCTATAAATATTGTAATATGTGATTGATGATGGGAGATAGGAAATACATTAACCGAAATTTGTCATTGTTGGGATAGATTGCCCACACTCTTAAATGATAAGAAATAAAGTAGCGCCTTTACTGGCACCAATTGGTTTTAGTACAACGGTAAGCGCTTGATCTTAGCATGATATCGGTGTCAGAGGTCACGAGATCGAACCCTAGTTGGAACATTATTTAAAAAGAAATTATGCAAGTGTTGGGGCAACCCACACTTGAGGGGGTGTTGGGACAGATTGCCCACACTCTTGAATGAAAAAAATTGTGCAAGTGTTGGACAGATTGCCCACACTTAAGGGGGGTGTTGGGACAGATTGCCCACACTATTAATTGATAAGAAATAAAGAAGCGTCTTTACGGGCACCAATTGGTTTTAGTACAACGGTAAGCGCTTGATCTTAACACACAACGATTATATTCATACCATTGCTCATCTTCGTAATGGTTCAACTACACCACACCTACTTTGATTTTTTCCTCTTTTATCTTGTATATTTAAAGGAAAAAAATTTCGCCCTTACCTAAAGGGCCCCACACTGTCCCGTCTTTATAGATTCTTAGACTATGTAAATCGATGATTATGTATTAAAGACATAGTTAATTTGCAAGAAGCTACTTATACACTAATTTTTGCTAAAAGAAATCGATACATGCCGGGTATCAAACTGTCATACCACAACTTAAAGTCAGTATCGTCACTACATCACCCCTGTTATTTTACCGTTAAACTATTGAGTAGTGATACATCCACTACTCATTTTACCACAACATCTTACACAACACAATCAACAACATTCATTTTGTTGGGTCCATCACAATAAATAATTTATCACTTTAATCAATATGAATGAACCTTGTAGTGAAAGTACACTACACAAATGTGTAGTGGACATACTATTTCCCTTAAACTATGTGATGATAGTCAACCCTCCTATGCATTTCACACCCTTTTCACATCATTTTATAGCATTCCGAGCTGCATTTCTATCATTTAGATGCTATTTCATGCTATTTTCATCACTCACGGTTCCACATCGCACATATTACAAAATCTCATTTTTATCGTAAAATGTGGACATTTTTATAGCACACACGGGGTATGCGGTACCCTATGGGAATTACGGTTGTATTTGGTGTTGAGCCTTTCCAGGTCTTATATAATAAAGAAGATGTACACCGACTAAGCGTCTCGGTTTGGTGATGAATGGATTGAGAGAAATGGAGCTAGATGTGATTTTCGAAGAAAATCAGGACACGAGCATGCTTGCCTCGACCAAGAGCACGCCTGAGTCATCATTTGGGAAGAAAAATGGAGCAGTCAGCACAAGCCCACGCTTGCCTCAGTCAAGCGCACGCTTGAGGCCCCAGTCAAATAGTCCAACTTTCTGTTCAGGCCAAGAGCATGCTTGCTCATGACAAGCGCACTCCTGAGGTACATTTGAGATTTCCACTATTCCGACCAAGAGCATGCTTGCCTCAGTCAAGCGCATGCTTGAGCTCCCAGTAAACCCAACAGAATGTTACATAATATGCAGGTGCAAGCTTGCCTCAGAGAAGCGCACTCTTACGCACCCGAAATTTTGCACTATAAAATCAAATTTTCAGCCAGAGAGAGAGAGAGACCTCATACTTTCTAGATTAGAATTAGATTAGGTAAAAACCCAAAAACTCTTCTCTTCACTTTTCTTCATTTCATTAGCTTAAAAAGTATAATCTTAGCTCTTTATTCTCAAAATTGAAGTGTTATTAAGTTTGGGCTTTCTTCTAAAATGGTGAATTCATCATTCCTTTGGTGAATCTCCATGGGATTGAACCTAAGTTGATGCTTTTTACTTAATTAAGGTATAATTCCGAATTTCCTTTTAATTTTCTACGTCATGGCTTTAATTAGTTTAATTTCATCTTTGCTTTGTGTTTTTGTTGAAATCATGAGTAGCTAAACACCCTTGTGGCTTGGGTGATGTGAATTTGGGCTAGATTTCTTGTAATTACTTGGGATTCAAGTTGGGTTGTCTTTTATGTTCTTAATTTGTTCAAGTTATGGTGATTGATCTTTATGGGTGTGGTTAATTCGCGACTAATTGCATAATCTAAGTGTTAATTCGATGTCTAATCGTAAGAATTGACATGGAACTAGTCACCATGAACACATAGTAAAATCATCTAGAGATATAATTGATTTCTAGTGTGTGTGTGTTGCCTAATCTTGAATTGGGAATTTCATAGTCCTTAAATGCATGGCCATTCATCCTAATCTAGTCATAGCCGATCGATAGGTTTGGTGTTTGGTTGTAGTACGTCAATGCGAGATATCGATTGACGTGAATTTAGTGAATTGCACCTTGAATGCGTTGAGAGCTCATAAGTTAAACTTGATTCCAAGTAGTTACGAGAATTCATATCTAGCCCATTGGAACATCACCCGAGCCACCTCGTTCCATATCATTTTACTTTGTGATTCTATTTGCACCTTTTGTCCGTTTTCATAACTTAGTCTTTTTTTTTTGAACAGCAATAATAATTTTTATTGAAGGTAGCAAGATGCTACAAAAAACAAGGTTACATGGCCTAAAAAAATAAAGGCACAAAATAGGACGCCAATCTATTAGGAAGTCTCAAGCCTGAACAATATCCAAACAACAACCAGGAGCAACAAAACAAAAAAGACAAATGTTTGGACCGCATTGGTACTCAACTAGATTTCCCCCTGTGGATACGACCTTGCTCACCTATCTAGATCACAATTGACTCAGTACTCTGCCGGTTAGATTGGAAGCCTAGTGAGATCGATCAAGCTTCTCTTAAATTACTATGTCCATGTGGTTTTTGTTTCCGGTGTTGTTAAGTATTAGGGGTTATTTGAAGAAAATGATGATTACAAGCACTCTATTCAACTGGTACATGGAGATTCTTACCCACACAGTTCGTTTGTGTATCGAACTGTTAGATGCATTACATGTGTATAAGAAGATAAATAATGTTTTGTTTTGTATTTTTTTAAAATATCAAACATCTACCGGTTCTTGTAAGAGATGTCCCCATAAACAATGGTGTTAAACAAAACATAATAGTTTTCGTAAGGAAATTCTAGCTTGGCTTGTGTATAATATACTAGGTTTTTTTTTTTTTTTTTTTTTTTCGCTAAAAGCCCCCGGACCAACTGGCCCGACTTATCCGAAGCTCGGTCCGGGTCGTGTCCACAGAGCATGATTCTTACTCAGAAATATGGTCTGACCAATATACTGGTGTTTGTTGTTTCTGTAAGTAAATAAGTAAAACTTAAACACTTTGCCAAATTAAATTCGGATAGCAAATGAATAAACACTATCAAAGTCCCATGATTCTAACACAACAATAATCTATGAATGTCCTACAAATGAATCACAAGCTTACCATATTTATGAAGAATATTACCCATGAAACCCTAGAGTCAAAGACTGATAATGAACGATAGAAAAGAACAAATCTTTACTTTCTAATTAGGAAACAAGTGACGGATGATTGTTGTACTTGGAATTAACCAAGAAGAACCGTAAATCACAAACTCTTGAATATGCAAAATAGAGCACTAGCTGATCAGAACTACCCTCGGACTTCAACTGTTTCACGGCCACGAAAAGGTCTCCGGTGGTCCCGAATAACTTATCGGGAAGGAGAACATAATTGCAAAGTTATGAGTTTTTTTGGGAGCAATTAGGAACCTACTTACAAGCGTAGAAAACCCTTATAATGAATAATCATAGTATTTACAGACAAACAAACAAATCAAACCTGATTTAAAAAAATGGAAAAGAAAATTATATTCCAATAAACGATTTACCCTTACAAACTCATGAGAGATTTAAATAAAAATTCGGGGTTTTAGAAACAAACATGGTAAAATTTTCTGATCACCTTGATGTCATGACGAACTATCAAAAAGTATGTGTTCGTCTTCCCTCGATTGCTTTCTTTGATGAATTCGATAATTAAAATATTGAATTTCATAGTCTGATGTACAAAGAAATAATAAATATATATATAAACTTATGAACAAGTTATTATAATTAAAGTGGGTTAGACGTATATTAATTAGGACGGGTAGAAAACAATTATGCATGTCCTACTCAACCCGCGGAGGGTATTGATAAATCAAATCCGTAAACAACACCATCCTTAAAAAAAATTGAATTTGAAAACAAAATATATTGTGATACAGATTTTGTTGTGTGAAAAATATGCACAATTTGTTTACTAAAAATTTGGGTCATGTTATGTGTGTTTCTTTAAATCAAAGCTAGCAAAGAGTCTTTTTTTGACAGTGTCTTCTTCAAGCCAACACACACTATGGCTAATACATTTGTCTTCTTCTTCATTATAATCAGCCTTTTAGTGATAGTGAAATCAACAAATGCATCTGGGTATAGCTCTATTTTCAGCTTCGGAGATTCTCTCGCCGACACCGGAAACTTCCTCCGGACCGGAGCTCTTGCATTTCCGGTCATCGGTGAACTTCCCAATGGTGAACCATTCTTCAATAAATCATAGAAATCATGGTGTTAAAATATCTCTAGCTAGCTATATTGCGTATAGTCAAGGGTCTGTGATTTATATTTCTTCTACAATTCAAGAACATCAAAATCAAATCACTCTATTTAGTGGTCTAAATCTGACTCAAAGGATGATATCTTAATATTTTTATAACTATCAGACATGAAGAATATTTCATTATGAATATCAACAACATTATGATTATATGTCAAATTACTATTTAAATGTTGGGATTCACCTTCCCTTGGCTGCGCTCAAATTTACTACTCAAAGGATGATATCTTAATATTTTTTTTGTGAGCATGACAAATCAAGAGTTTATAATCCAGCGAAGATTGAGATTAATCCATAAATAGTTCTCATATTAAACTGGCCATAAAGGATAGTGATTTAATTAAATTTCTCACTGGATTTAATACGAGAATTTCATATCAAACTGGCCAACTATATATGATGAAATCATACATAAATGCCCCCATTAAAATGTCAAATATCGACGGTCTGTGTATAACGATCACATTCTAAGTAACCTAGGACATCGTTACTTTTTTAATTGACATATCTCATATTAGATTTCAAATTCTAAGAGATAAGAATGGATTCCAAAGAAAGAGATAAATATGATATTCAAAAGAAATATAATAGAGTTTGTTTGAAATAAATAATTTAAGTGATAATATTTATCTTTATTCATTTTTAGATTTATTTATTTAAATCCAGTTGTTATGTCATTTATCTCCTATATAAAGGAGAGTAGTGTGTATTATTTTTATGAATTCAATAAAAACAGTTTTTGAGTCTTCCGTCTGTGTATTCTGATTTTCTTTATCTCGAACTTCAATTATAATCACTATATACTTAACATTTACGGTGTAACTCCATAATCTCAATCATTTTTTATACATATTATCTTATGTAATAAAAACTATGATTAAATAATTAACAATGTAAGATCTTCTATGTTTTAAATTTGAATGCAAATATTTAAGCAACTTGGGCCGCACGAGTTGGGCTGCTGAGAGGCATCTCGTTTGGTGGACATGCGTATGTTCAGGTTTCCCATCTACTCTTTGCAGATGACAATATACTATTCTTTGTGTATATGGATGGAGCGCTTGAGAATTTATTGGATATCTTCAATTAGTATGGGATGCTGTCTGGTCAGACTATAAATTTTCACAAATCCAGTCTTCACTTTAGTAGGGATATCTTTTCTAGGGACCGGGAGCATATTTTGGACACTCTCCAGATTCCCATTGGTAATGGTACGGGCAAGTATTTGTGCATGCCTTTTGTTACAGGGCGGAACAAGCGACAAGTTTTTGATTTCCTACGTGAAAAGGTGTGGAAGAAGCTTTCCGGTTGGAAAGCCAAGCTTCTCTCCGGATGGCAAAAAGGTTATGATTAAGTCAAGTTTGCAAGCTATCCCCACGTTCATTATGCAGTGCTTCAAGGTTCCTATCGCACTCGTGCAAGAAATTTAGAAGTATATTTGCGGCTTTTTTTTTGGGGGGGGGGGGGGGGGGGGACACTGACTCTAAACGGAAGATGCATTAGCGTAATTGGGATACCTGTTGTCTGTCCAAAAATCTAGGTGGCCTCGGATTCCGTAATCTGGGATGCTTTAATTTATCCTTGCTGGCCAAGAAAGCATGTTGATTCCTCATCTGTCCGACGGCGCTCGCGAGTCGTGTGCATAATGCAAAGTATCACCCCGGTATGACTATCATGGTTGTAGGGTTGGGCGGCCGGCCGTCATTTCTTTGAAGGAGTATCTTAGAGGGCCGGGACTTGTTAATGCAGGGGCTGCGGTGGTGTATAGGAGACGGTAGCTCAATCTTTATTTTTCACGATGCTTGGGTTGCTAGACCGCCTTCCTTCCGCATAGCTCATTCATTGCATTTTATGCCTACGGATAGCAAGTCAGGACTTGCTCATTCCAAGTACTATCCAGTGGAATCTGCCTCTCCTCAGGCAGGAGTTTCTAGCCTGGGAGATGGATGCGATTCTTCAGACTCTTATTGCGGGACCCAGATAGATTGAACTTGCATTATGACCACAGAGGCAGTTTCAGGCTACTTTCTTGTACTGAGTTTATATGGTGGCTTGCCTGACTCGCAGTGGGCAACTTCGTCTTTAGGGCCAGATAAGACGTGGCCAGATATATGGAGGATTAGCGTTCCTCCGAGAGCTCACCACTTTCTATGGAGGTATTATAGGATTGCATGCCGATTATAGCACAGTTTGCGAGATGTAATATGGGCACGGGGCAGTTCTTGGCATGCGGTGGGGAGATGGAGTCTCTGCGTCACGTCCTTTTTAGGTGTGAATATGCTAGGGCGATCTGGTCTGCCTCACCTTTGGTAGCCAGTAGTTAGATCGAGGGTTGAGTTTTAATGATTTTTTTAGTGCGGTGCGAGCGTGGTACTCTCCGGATGAACTCCCCACCTTCTACATGATTCTTTTGAATCTGTGGAAAGCCCGTTCCAAGTGTTGTATTCGATGATGCTCCTATACATGTTAGCAGGAGCGTTGGAATATCGTCAGGCTATGGAAGCTTCACAAGCCATGCCTGATGGACTTGCACATCCGGTCATATAGAGCCCGCCCCCTGCAGATAGTTGGAAGTGCAATACGGATGTCTCTATCACTGACTCGGGCTCTGGGATTGGCCTGATTTTTCAGGATGCGGTAGGCTCGATTATAGCAGCCTTTTCCTTTCTCTTTGACACGGGTATCGGGGCCGAGACCCTGGAGATGCAGGCGATTCTGTTGGCAATGAGGGAGGCTATCCATTTAGGGCTTTCAGTGATCACTTTTGAGACCAATTGTCTGTCATGCGCGCAAGCTCTTCTGCGGCCGTCAGATGATTTGTCTATTTTCAGCTGTCTGACACGTGACTGTCTAGCTCTTTTGCCATCATTTGTTTCTTCCACTTTCTCTTTATTTAAACGAACTGAGAATTTTCCGGCACATTTGTTGGCTAGGCATAGTTTAGGCCACTCTGGTCGTATTGCTTGGGGCGTAAATCCCCTATATGATGTAATTTCTGACGCTATTGCGGATTTTTTAAGTCAATATATTTTATTCTATTAAAGAAAAAGTAATTTAAATAATGTGTATTACTTTTATGAATTTAAAAACAATACAATACTGGCAACGAACCAGCACATATACTTGTGCGACTAGGCGCTGATACTTTAGGTGTAATTGCTTGGGGAGCACATCCTCCAAACTCTGTTACTACCGCTGTTTTGAGGGATTTAGTTGATTAATAAAAGTGTTTGGTTTCTAAAAAAAAAAAAAAAAAAAACAATACAATACTTTTCGGACATCATTCCTCACATAAACACCAATCAAATTCATGTGTCGGTTAGGGGTGCATGAAATATCAATTTTTTTGGGGAATTTGGGAGACGGGCAAAAATATTTTCCAAATTAGTGAATTTGACGATTTTTAAAACTTTTGCATAAATTATTTTTTGCGTAAAATACAAAATTATTTATTAAAAAAATGATGGACTGGACACGCCATTTATAAAAAAAATAATAAAAAAAAATACAACACACTCTCTCATCCCTCATTTTAAACACTTGTATATCTTGATCCACAACTCCAAACTTGAAAATACTTTCACTAAAATCTTTATTTTTTCATGTTCTTTATTTTGAAACCACATTCACCATATTCTGACGTAATTTCGAAAACTGTTGAAATTCAATATTTTTCAAAATTCCATGTCGAAATTCACGGTTTGTCGATTCACTGGCAAGATTCACTAAGTGAATTTTGACAGTGAATCTCACGAGAAAAAATGTAATGATATCGAACCAAGCCTCAAAACGAAGAGCATGAAAAAAAATAAAAAATCGGTGAATTTTTTTTTATCACGCTTGAAAATCTAAATCAAAAGATATAAGTGTTTGAAAATGAAAGTGAAAAAAAAAGTAGAAGCAACAAATTAAGCGCATGTGTGAAATTGAGAATTTTAAGCCCGTTGGGACATATTTCCCACATTCTAAAAGTCCGTTGGGAATTTAAATAAATATAGTTGTGCCTTTACTTCAACCAATTGGTTTTAGTAAAGGTGATACTATATTTTCTTATACATTTCAACACGCCCCCTCAAGTGTGGGCATATAGTAAGGCTATGTCAATTAGGCACACAACAAACCAAAATTAAACAGCCGGATTAAACAAACTTACATCATCTAAAAGTAACACTTGATAACCCACAAAAAATACAGAGGTTTAACAAGGTCGCTCCTTACGGTATATATAGGAACAATACGAGAATTCAGAATTCAAACCAATTTACCAATCACCATAATTAGCAGATAATTTCTACTTAGTAGGTTTTAATATGGCTAGATATTTTGTTGTAATAATAGGACAACCGTATTTGTAATAAGACATTTGTTGTGCTTGTAATAAGACAGTTGTACTATACATTCGAGCGGATATAAGGCTCCATCTCGATATTTGCGAAGTGAATAATAAGAACAACTTTCCCAAATTCATCTTGATAAGGAAGATGACCTAAGTTCATCTCCCCACTCAATATTCTGTTTTTCGTTCAGATTCATCTATTTCTTCATGGTATCAAAGCTTAAAATTTTTGTTTAGGTGTTCTATTACAAGAAATTCCGTTTCGTTTCTCTTTTATTTCAAATTCTGATTAGCGATGGCGGAAGAACCTGTGATTCCGGTATCAAGCCCTTACTATATTCATCCCAGTGAAAGCCCGTCCTTGGTGCTCGTTCAACCTGTTCTTGACGACAATGGAGTGAATTATCACTCGTGGTCACGATCGGTGAAGATGTCCTTAGTCATGAAGAACAAAATAGGTTTTATTGACGGTTCGATTGAGAGACCGGAAAGAGGAGATCCAAAATTTCATGCCTGGGAACAATGTAATACTACTGTTACTTCGTGGTTGTTGAATTCGGTGGCGAAGACGATTGCTCAGAGTGTTATGTGGATGAATACGGCAAAGGATGTTTGGGACGACATTCAGGACAGGTATGCAAATCTAGATTCGTTTAGGTTATCTGATTTACTCGAAGAATTGAATGGAATTAAGCAAGGAGAGCTCACTGTATCTCAATATTTCGCTCGAATCAAAATCATTTGGGATGAAATTAATGTTCTGAGGCCGATTCCTAGCTGTAAATGTGAACCTGCTTGCCATTGCGATTTGATTTCTACTGTGATTGGATATTTTGAGAAGGAGTATGTCATTCGGTTCTTACGAGGTTTGAATGAGAGTTTTTCACCAGTCAATTCTCAGATTCTATTGATGAATCCATTACCATCCATCAAGGTTGCCTTTGCAATGGCTTTGAAATTTGAAAGGCAGAAGAAAGGTTGTTTTACTACAGGTAACCAAGTGTCTGATTCAACAATACTGGTTAATAGATCCAACTTCAATGGCACCTCACAGGATGCTGGCAAAAGGTTCAATAACTATGATAATGGAGGGCCTAAGAGGCCAAATCCACAGACTCAGGGAGGCAAACGTCCACAATGTACTCACTGTGGAAAACTAGGTCATGTGGAAGACAAGTGCTATTTTAAACATGGCTTTCCCCCAGGTTTTAAGCCCAGAGGGAGGATCAATATGGTTGAAAGTCATACAGATTCCACACCACAGAATACACCACTCTTACCAAACTCATCTGGTGGTGGATACTCTTTGAATCAGCAACAATATAATCAACTCATGCAATTGCTCAGCAAGCAGAATGAAGGGAATAAAGAGAATCAGAACCAGCACTTGGTGAACCAAGCTTCAGTGCTATCTGCTTCTTTTATGTCAGAGGATGATCTGGGAGCAGGTAACATACATAACAGATGGATTCTAGACTCAGGGGCCACAGATCATGTTATTTATGATCTGAGTCTTTTTTCCAGGTTTCAGAAAGTTGAAAATGTCAGTGTAAGTTTGCCTAATGGTAGGAGTGTCATGGTTACTCACATTGGAGAAGTACAAATAGGAGTACACATGTTATTATTGAATGTCTTATGTGTTCCAGCATTCAAATTTAATTTGATATCCCTCAGTAAGTTGACTAAAGATGCAAGTCTCAAGATAGTATTTGAATCTGATGATTGTTACATACAGGATCAAACACATGGGATGATTGGATCAGCTAAGAAGTTTAAAGGGTTGTATCTACTTCGAATAATCGTGATGTCATGATGGCACAGCAATAAAGAGGTGCAATGCTGTTTCCTTCCAGAATGTACCTGGTCTATCTGATGCTTTGGTGTGGCACTACAGGATGGGGCACCTGTCTGATCAGAGGTTAAAGCTACGTACAGGATATAATAAAGATGTATTAGGGTATAAGGATGAAATTTGTCACATATGCCCTTTGGCAAAGCAAAAACAGTTGTCTTTTCCTTTGAGTATTTCTTCAGTTGAATCTGTTTTTGATTGGGTTCACTTTGATATCTGGGGGCCATACAAACAGCTCACTATTCATGGTCATAGGTACTTTCTTACTGTGGTGGATGATTTTAGTAGATTTACCTAGGTGTATATGTTGCATGACAAATCAGAAGCAAGAGGTATAGTTCAGAATTTTTGTGCATTTGCTCATACTCAGTTCCATAAGTTGATAAAGGTGGTTAGGACAGATAATGGACAAGAATTCTATATGCCTGAGTTTTATGATGCTAGGGGTATAGTACATCAAAAATCGTGTGTCTCAACACCTCAAAAAAATGGTGTTGTAGAGAGGAAGCATCAACATCTTCTCAATGTGGGTAGGGCACTCAAGTTTCAGGCTAGTCTTCCAATCCAGTTTTGGGGTCATTGTATCACTCATGCAGCCTATCTTATTAACATCACACCTACACCCTTGTTAGATGGTGCTACTCCTCATAGAATTCTTTATGGGAAAGATGATGATCTCAGTAGAGTCAAGGTGTTTGGTTGCCTAGCTTATGCATCTACCCTGTCGCAAAAACGAGATCAAAGTTTGATCCTGAAGTGTGGCTTGTATTCATTTGGGTATCTCTCAGTCAACCAAAGGATATGTCCTTTTAAATCTAGACACAAGACAAATTTTTATCTCTAGGAATGTCATTTTCTATGAGAAATGCTTTCCATTTGACAAATCATGTAAACAAATTCCAGAAGCCTCCCAATCACCTTGTTTGCCTGTTCCATATGAGCTACTTACTCCAGAAGATACTTCACCCGCACATGATGTTATTCCAGATTCAGCCCCAAATTCACCAGCTGATACACAGAGTGAGCAACCAGTGCTTCACCCCACAAGAAGGTCCAATAGGACTAGACAACCCCCTGCTCACCTACAAGACTTTATATGTGCACATGTTGCTAAATCTGTATCTCCCCATGATTTCAGTCAGTCCCTTAGTTATGAACTTTTATCACAGTCTCATACAGCTTTTCTTTATAATCTAGACAAAGAGACTGAACCAGTCTCCTATGCACAAGCTGTCAAGTCTCCCAATTGGAGGGCTGCTATGGATACAAAATCCAGGCCTTGGAAGCCAACCATACATGGGAGGTAGTCTCTTTACTACCTGGAAAGACACCCATAGGGTGTAAGTGGGTCTACAAAATTAAATACAAGCCTGATGGGACAATAGAAAGGTATAAGGCTAGGTTAGTCGCTAAAGGATACTCACAAACATATGGCTTAGACTACCAAGAAACATTTTCTCCTGTAGCCAAGATGACCACTATTAGAGTCCTTCTAGCCTTAGCAGCAGCACAAGGGTGGCATCTTCATTAATGTGATGTGAATAATGCCTTCCTCCATGGGGATCTTCATGAGGAAGTGTATATGCGGTTACCACAGGGCTTTAATACTACAATCAAGAATCCTATTTGCAGGTTGGTTAAGTCATTATATGGCCTTAAACAGGCCAGCAGGCAATGGAATGCCACCTTGACATCTGATTTGCAATCTATTGGCTTCCAGCAATCCAAGAGTGACTATAGTTTGTTCACTAAGGTCATCAATGGTAGGTTTATGGCTTTATTGGTGTATGTGGATGATATCATCCTAGCTAGTCAATCAGTGGATGATATCCAGTCAATAAAGGACTTTCTTCACGCAAAATTTCAGATCAAAGATATTGGGGAACTCAAATATTTTTTGGGCTTGGAGGTTGCACGGAATCCAACAGGTATATTCATTTCCCAACGCAAGTATACACTGAATTTATTAGAGGAATTTGATTTGTTGGGTGCTAAACCAGCCCCTACTCCTATGCATAGTAAGTCTGATCTGCAACATGGTGATTCACCATTGCTAGCTGATCACACCCTTTACAGAAAGTTAGTTGGTAAGCTGCTCTACTTGACTTTTTCTAGACCGGACATCGTATATGCTGTACAATAGCTTAGTCAATTCCTTGATACACCTACAGTTAATCACTTTAGAGCAGCTGAGAGGGTTCTAAAATATCTCAAGAAATGCCCCTGGCCGGGGATTTTATACTTTTCCCATAATAGCTTGCTTCCTTGTGCCTTCACCGATTTCGATTGGGCGGGATGCCCGAAACACGACGTTCGTGATCGGTTCTTGCGTTTTTTGGGAAAATCTTTAGTCTCTTGGCGTGCTAAGAAACAGACAACTGTCTCTAAAAGCTCCGCTGAATCCGAATATCGAGCTATGGCCACTACTGTATCAGAAATTCATTGGCTGCTGCAGTTGCTCAAGGACTTTCAGGTTCATGTACCATTACCCATTGCTATGTACTGTGACAACCGAAGTGCCATGCACATTGCCACCAATCCGGTTTTCCACGAGCGCACTAAACATATAGAAATTGATTGTCACGTTGTATTCATCTATTTCTTCAAGCAAAGACAATAACTAAAGAGTAAGGACAAGAGTAAGGACAAGTGGACAGGGACTAACATAAAATGACAAACTAAGGACCTCACAATCTTCTAATATCAACTATGTCCTTAATTAGCACATTATTAAAATCAACGTATATCAAATAGGCAAGACAATGCAAAATCTGTTACAAATTCGTGAAAGAAAGGAAAAAAAAATACAAACAAACAAATTTTAATAAAAATGGTAAGCCACACCCTGACTACGTCCTTGTTTACGAGTCCCAAATCGGTCCGAAAGCCGGAATTCCGGCAGCCTTGCAAGAATCAACAACATCTCTACTGCCCTCTGGATTACTAGTAACAATCACAACTTGAGCACACCATTTCTTTGCTACATCAACACTCATAGCTGAAACATTTGGACGTCCAAGTAAAGCTGTATCATGAATTATCACTTTTTCTTGAGGATGTCCACTCATCATTTCCTTAATTTCTTTCCCAAAATTTTGTTCAACACCTTTTGTAATCCAAAGTACACAAACTTCTGCTGGACATGGTTGCAGTAGAAATGACAAAAACACACAAATTCCAGATCCAGTAGCCACAAGCAAAACTTTATCATACATGTTTACTAAATAAGGTAAGCCAGCAAAATGCACTTGCCGGACCCACAAATGGGTTGGTGGAGCCACCACTAAAGATTTTGTGAAGTCACCAACTGCACCTGCATTAGTAAAACTTCATTAATTATCATCTTGCTAGTTAAGTCTATGAATAAAATATTAATAATTTTGCTCTCAGTCATTGTGATACAACAATTATAATCAGTGTATAATGTAGCAGTGAAATATATGTTGATTAACATCTATTTAAAAAAGTGTCACACTACCACATTATAGTGATTTCATTAAAACAATACGTTCTGACTTTATTATCTCGGAGCGGTTACGATAGATATATATTACCTGCAAGCATCATATGCTTGTCTTTTCCATCTGAAATGATGCCAAATGCATGCCATTCAGAAAATGGGGATGGACTAATTCTCCCCAAAATCCCAGCTTTTATACCTCCTTCAAATTTTATAATAGATGCATGTCCAGATGGGGAAGTAATATCGACCCGAACCCGCCTCACCGTCATCCATGGAATGATTATTAGAATAGTTATACCTAAAGTAAACCAAAATTCTTGATGTTTGACTAACTTAGAGCCCAAGTCATTGGTGTAGGACTTCGTGATAGGGTTATAAGAGATTTTCAAGAGTATAAACACCCAAAGGAGAACCAATGCGGTCCAACCAGTAAACCGATGGGTTCTTTCGAATAAGTTGTGATGGAGATGACGGACGAGAGGAAAAGCCGCTAATGAGGAAATAAAAAGAAGAGAGAGAATAGCTGACGCAACACCTAGGGTTTCTAGAGAAGTGTTTGTCCTGTCATTAAATGTGAGCACCAATGCATATATAAGCCATGCAATAGAAGATACACCACAACTACTATGTATCCCACCAAGAGATTGCAAAAGGGATGTTGTCATTGTCTTGATTCTAAGTGGTACCCATGAATGCCCTAATGTTTTGACAACCAACCAGAATACCACACGTAAGAACGCCTCGCTACGACATAGAGTCAAGGTGAATATGTTCAAAATGGAAAATAGGGTCGCATTGTTTCTTCCATAAAGAAAATGCCCGGTTGAAGCAAGAACCAAAAGGGATATATTCATGGTGAAACACATACGAAAGAGTCGTTTGTACACAGTGAACAATCCTTGATCAAGTAGTATAATAGATAGCCTATCTTGCTTTTTCTTGGGTTTTTGATTTTGTTCACGTTTACTACCAGCCGGCTGAAACGCACACTGAGACAGACACGCACCACCATTTTCAATATCACTTTCTTTGTTTTCTTCGTCTTCATCATCTTCATCTTCCATGTCACAGAAATGACTGCTGCTTCGGCTTAGGGTTCTTTCCCTCAAATCTATAGAAGGAACAATCATCCTTGAATTCACCCATGGATTCCATGACCCGGAATTTTCGGTGTATTGCTCCGTGATGTTGAAAAGATTTGCATGAGGTTTGATCTCAAATGTCACACCCCTGCAGCTTGAAAATCTCTTAATTTCTTTAATACTAGTCATTTGGATTTTTTTTTCGCCAATGCTTTGAAAGAAAGAGAGAATCGTTAAAGATTGAAGGTGTGTGTTCAATTCTAATAATCAAGAACTAAGATTTATATCGGTGAAAACTTGTAGTTTGTGTTAGTCGGCTTATCATTGTTTACATTTTTCGACCTGTCAGATTTCTTTGTGTTTTTACAAATTACAGCTGTTAGAATAAATTTCAAAAAAATAAATGAATACTATTTTGTTGGGTATTTTTTGTATTTTAGTTGGCCAGTTTTATTAGTTCCCGTTGGTTGCAAATTTGCTCAGTGAGCTCCAAATGGAATATCAAATCAAATGAATATTCGTTCCATTCAATTCTTCCCACAAGTTATTTATTTGTTTATTTATTTTATTTTTGAGAAGATGAAATTTGTTATTGAGAAGCTGAAACTTGTTATTCGTTCTCATTCGATTTATTTCTGTTTTTCAAGTAGTATAGTATAAGTTGGTTTCGTTTTTAAATATAGTAATCAAAATCAAATAAAAACACTTTAAACACAAATATTTTTGATCGGTTTGGTTACGGTTTTAGAGTTTGACGAGGGTCGGACTATCCTCTGCCACATGTCATCTACAGAAGTGATTAAGTTATAAATGAAGACAAAGAATCAAAAAGTAATAAATGCCAGGAGCCTCAAATCTAACTGAAGATGCGGACCTGAACCCCAGGTGGGAGGTCAGCAGGGCCCTTCTTAGCTTACCCCCGCAGGTCGGCTCGGTAAAGACAGAGGTCGGGTAGCGCAGCTCAGATCGGGAGTGACCCAAGGAGGCTCGACACAGGACGGTCAGAGCTTTCCTTATCCGATATTTAAACATGTTCCTAAGTTATAGGATAGATACGGAAAGAATCCTATCAGAGATTGACTCGGATCTTGACATTCAAGTAAGTCCATAATTATCCCTAAATCAAAGGGATTCACACATAATAATCCTTAGGGGTTAAGAAATAAATCCTTGTCCAACAAGAAATAGGGCAAGATGCCTTCTATATAAACGATCCCTAAAGAACTACGAGAGACTTGATTCCAATTACACACATTGGATACGTAGGCAACTTGAAAGCAAACTCTCAAGCTCAGTCTAAAAATAAACACGAACACCATCCCCCTCATATATTGTTCTTAGATTGTTCTTGAATTAATTGTCACTAGGTTATTACGGACCAGATTAATTAACAGGCGAAACCCATCATCGTCAATTGGTGCTAGAAGGAGGGCATTCTATTGACAAATTCACCAAGATTAACAATGGCACCACCTAAGAACAGCGGGAAAAAGACTCAAGCTCAAGATCCAGCGATCCAGGAGACTGACCCAACTCAAACTGCATCTGGTCAAACTTGTGGTGGAGATAAAGATCCAAATGCAACCACCATCCAGCATCACCAGCCGGAGGAGGAAACACTTCTAGATCTGGCCCATCAAGCCATTTTGGAAGCCCTACGAAACTTGGAGACTTCAGTCTTCGAAAACGTCCTAGGGTTGCCTCTCAAAGGAAGATGGGGTGATCATTCAGATGAGGACGTGCCAAAAGTCATCCCCCCTCATAAGGATGACAAGCAGGACACGCTGTCTTCAAGCTCTAACGTGTGGAAAAGGCAGATCAACGCTCAAGCACGAAGCAGCTCGAGCAGAGCTCGACGGTATCTTAGGTCGGAAGTCGGGTGAACTCTCTTTTGAGTCACCGTTCTCAGAGCTGATCATAAACTACCCACGACCAGAGAAGTTTAAGTACCTAAATTGGAACCCTATGACGGCACTAAAGACCCGCAAGATCACCTCTTCCAGTAGCTAACACATAAGAACCTTGACTGTGCCCCGGAGGAAATAAAATGCAAAGCTTTTCCAGCACTACTCACGGGCAGGGCCCGTGAGTGGTTCATGAAGCTACCTCGAGGTCGATTTTTGATTTTGAAACACTGGCTAAGAAGTTCCTTTAGGCCTTTGTTACGGTGAAGCCGTCCCAAAGGAACGCTACATACCTCCTCACTATCAAGTAGAGGAAGGAAGAAACGGTACTGCAGTATCTAAAACTATTTAATGAAGAGTCCAGGCAGGTCCGGAACACGGAAGAGCACCTTCTGATCATCTCTTTCGTGGCAGGACTATGAGAAGGTCGGCTATATGCTAAGTTAAACCGCAGACTTCCTAGATCTATGGAAGATTGCATGGAACAAGCCTACAAGCATTGTCCAGGAGAAGAGGCGAATAGGCTGAAGAGAGATTCAGAAAGGGGTGACCCTAAAAAAGACAAGGCAGAGGAAAGATCTGACAAGAAGCGTAAGTCGGTTTAGGAGCGAGTAACAGCACCAGTATCCGATCGGCTTGGGAAAATGGGAGCTCTGCAAGACAGGGATTTCATCCCTTTAAATAGGTCATGTGAGCAGGTTCTCGCAGTGATGGAGAGGAAAGGCATAGAACGAGTTCCGCCTCCTATAAGGGGTCCTCGCGAAAAAAAGAGATCAGACCAAGTATTGTAAATACCATAAATACATTGGACATGATTCTGAACAATGCCGACAAAGAGACATTGACATTGCCCTCATAGAAGGAAAGTTGGACGAGGTCATCGACCGATCTCATTACTCGGAACCTCAGGGATGAAGGGAGTTTAGAAAAAGAAACTATAATCAAGACCATGATCTTCGAGACGAGCCTCGGTAAATGACAGATCCATCTCCTAACCCAGAAGGGAGAGTGGACAATCGTCCTATCAACACAATCAACACGGTCTTAGGAGATCCGAACAACAGCGCCTGAACTGAAGACGATGGCAGTAGCAGGTCTGCTGCCCCATCTGACTCCAACAAAAGATAGAGGCTCTCTAGGGAGGTAACTTATGGTCCAAATGACTCACTGCCCTTGGTAATTAACAATGAAGGATTATTTATTGAGGTTGTGATAAAGAAACATGTGGTAAAACGTATTTGCATTGATACTGGGAGCGCGGTCAATGTACTCCACTACAACGTCTTCCAATCTATGAAGTTGAAGGACACTGAGCTGACCCCTGATCGGATTTGTTGGACCGCCAGTTCATCCGGTGGGTATGATCAGACTACCCACTACCTTCGGAAAGAAACCAAGGGGTAGGACCCTTATGGTCAGTTATGTTGTCGTCAGGGCACCCTCTACGTATAATGTTATCATAGGAAGACCGGCCTTGATCGACCTCCGAACTGTGATCTCCCCAGCCCTTATCAGCATGAAGTTCCCAACTTTTGAAGGATCAGTGGAAATCAAAGGTGACGTAGAGGCATCCAGGAGTTGCTACATGGCCACCGTTAGTAAAAAGGTGATGGTGCAACAAGTGTTAGTAGAGGAACTACTACCAGACACTCAGGAAAGTTGGTCCTCGGAAGACAGAGTTTATGCAGTTGGATTATGAGAAGAGCAGAAAGACTTAACCATAAACGTTGGGTCTTGGATCCCGGAACAACATAAGGAAGCCCTTGTTAAGGTGCTGAAAGAATTCAGAGATGTTTTTGCATGGAAAACTGAGGATATGCCAGGTCAGTCTCCTGAGCTGGCGTTGCATAGGCTCAACGTCGACCCGAACAAGAGGCATGTTTGGAAAAAGAAAAGGCACTTCGCTAAGGAGCAAATGGAATCAATAGAGAAGGAAGTACATAAGCTACTTCAGGCAGGCATCATAAGAGAAGTGGTTTATCCGAGTTGGCTTGCAAACCCAGTCCTAGTAAAGAAGCCAGACGGAAGTTGGCGAATGTGCGTAGAACCTGACCTAAACAAGGCCTGTCCAAAGAACTGCTATCCGCTCCCAAAGATTGATAGGTTAGTCGACTCAACTATTGGTTTCGAAGTATTTGCATTTTTGGACTCCTACAAGGGGTATCATCAAATAGCAATAGACCCCGAAGATACAGAAAAGACCTCATTCATAACCGATTTAGGCACATATTGCAACATCACCATGCCGTTTGGTCTAAAGAATGCCGGAGCAACGTATCAGAGAGCTGTGAATAAGATCTTCAATAGCCAAATCAGTAGATGCATGGAAGTTTACATGGATGACCTCTTAATCAAGAGCATGTCTCTTGAGCAGTACCTACTTGACATCAGAGAAGTCTTCGGCGTGCTAAGATAGACTCGGATGAAACTCAACCCCAAGAAGTGCACGTTTGGGGTAAGGTCATGGAAATTCTTAGGATATATGATCTCAAAAGAATGGATTAAAGCAAATCCGGACAAGATTGACGCCTTGAGGACTATGCCACCACCGAAAAGTGTCAAAGATGTGCAGCGATTAATATGGCGTAAGGCTGCCCTGAACATATTCGCTATTTTTCAAGGTTCTGAGAAAGGCAAGCCCATTCCAGTGGAATGGGGAGAGCCATAAAGCCTTTGATGATTTGAAATCTTACTTGGCCGAGCTGCCAACCTTGACTTCTCCTCAGGAAGGAGAAACTTTGTTAATATACTTAGCAGTTTGTGAAGAGGCCGTCAGTGCAGTCCTGGTCCAGGATCAAGACAATGTACAGAGACCGATCTTTTATCTAAGTAAAGATCTTCACGGACCAGAAGTCATATATACTAATGCGGAGAAGCTAGCATTGGCCTTGGTGCATGCTTCAAGAAAGTTGAGGCCATACTTTCAAGCACACATAGTAACTGTGGTGACAGATCAGCCATTGCGGTAGATATTAGCACGGCCAGATACATTAGGAAGGTTAGCAAAGTGGGTAGTGGAGCTTGCAGAGTATGATCTGGACTTCCAACCCCGAACTGCGATCATAGCCCAAGCTTTAACAGACTTCTTAGCTGAGGGAATAGCAATCAGTATCGAGCAATAACATCCAATGAACCAAACCGAGCTGTGGACGCTGTACGTAGACGGTGTAGCCAGTAAAGAAGGGGCAAGAGCATAACTTATGCTCAGAAGTCCCAAAGGCGAGGAATTTCCATATGCTTGCGTTTCAAGTTCCAGGCAACAAATAATGAAGCATAGTCTGAGGCCCTGATTACCGAGCTCAGATTAGCGATTAAACTTGGAGCCAGAAATTTGCAAGTGTTTAATGACTCCCAGCTCGTGGTAAATCATGTCAAAGGAGAATATAAAGAAAAAGAAGAGCCCACAAATAAGTACTTAGCTGCAGCTCAATCATTACTCCAAAATTTCAAATCTGACCAGATCGAGCAGTCTCTCAATCTCAAAATAAGCGAGCTAATGCACTTTCGAAGTTAGCATCTAACTTAGTCACGGACATGAAGGTCCTGGTAGAGCAACTAGAAGAACACATCTATGATCAGAGTGAAGTTCACCAAGTTACTCAGAAAAACACTTGGATGGATCCAATCGTGTCCTATTGGAAAGATGGAATCCTGCCTACAGATAAATCTCACGCCCAAATGTTGAAACTCTTGGCGAGCAGGTACTCTTTATTTAATGATGTTCTTTATAGAAGATCTTTTATATCTCCATGGCTCCGAGGGTCAGACTAGCCCTTTCCACGTGTCATCACAGAAGTGATTAAGTCATAAATGAAGATAGAGAATCAACAAGTAATTAAGGCTAGTAGCCTCAAATCTAACTAAAGAAGCAGACCTAAACCCCAGCTCAGAGGTCAGCTCGGTCCTTCTTAGCTTACCACCGAAGGTCAGCTCGGTAAAGATGGAGTTCGTGTAGTGTAGCTCAGGTTGGGAGTGACCCAAGGAGGCTCGACCCAGGACGGCTAGAGCTTTCCTTATCCGATATTTAAACATGTTCCTAAATTATAGGATAAATACGGAAAGAATTCTATCAGAGATTGACTCGGATCTTGACATTCAAGTATATCCGTAATTATCCCTAAATCAAAGGGATTCACACGTAATAATCCTTAAGGGTTAAGAAATAAATCCCTGTCCAACAAGAAATAGGGCGAGATGCCCTCTATATAAACGATCCCTAAGGAACTAAGAGAGACTTGATTCCAATTACACACATTGGATACGTAGGAACCTTGGGAGCAAATTCTCAGGCTCGTATAATAAACACAAACACCATCCCCTCGTATATTGTTCTTAGATTAATTGTCACTAGGTTATTACGGCCCGGATTCATTAACAGATGAAACACAGCATCGTCAGAGTTCATAATAATCGAATACTTTTCATTGATTGAATAACATTACAATGATGTCTTTATATAAGATATTACGTAAGGGATAAATTGGGAAAAATATAAAAGTAAAACACTAGCCTAATGCGTGACTTGCTCCTCAAATCTTGGCTCGGCTAATGATGCTTCAATACGCCCCCGCAATCCCATGGGAACGGTGTGGACACGGAGATTGGCCTTGTGATCATTAAAGAGAACATGACCCAAAGGCTTGGTGAGAACATCTGCCAATTGATCCTTGGATAAGATAAATGCGACTTGAAGCTTTTTTTGAGCAACCAATTCTCGAACGTGATGGAAGTCAATTTCTATGTGCTTGGTGCGAGTACGGAAAACCGTATTCCCCGTAAGGTACGTGGCCCCGATATTGTCACACCAAAGAGTCGGAAGGTGAGGAAGGGAGATAGACATTTCTCGGAGAAGCATAGTGAGCCATTGGATCTCGGCAGCAATATGTGAAAAAGCTTTATATTCGGCTTCGGCACTGTTGGGAAAAATATCATCAATCTAGCATTCTGTTTAACAAGAAATTCAAGCTATAATGAAACAAAAATAGGAAAGAAAACTTATTGACTGAGGCGAGTGCAGCACTCTGTCCCAAAGACATTTTTGCCCCGATTATGTGCACACGATAATGGCAATCGTCTCTCAAGATACAACAGTCATACCTTCTTTGGATTGTTGCACTTCAAAGAGAAGAAGACGGCAAACCGATCAAGTTTTGTAAATCTCTTCTTGACTCGAAAAATATGCAAAATTTGGATGAGTAAATTAAAGCAATTGCCCAGAATTTTTGTTTAAGGAAATTCATGTGAAAATCTGCATCTTTTTTCATTATAATGTTGGGATTATATAGGAGAGCGAAACCCAATCGTTTACCGGTTGCAACCTTTTAAATAAAAGGATGTGACCTCTTATGTGGTCGTAACCTTTCACCGAATTGATGCAACCCTCAATTATTTTAGAATTAGTTTTTCATTCAAATTTCTCCAACAGGTACTACTCTTGGCAACCGTGAGTTGCTGTTTAAAACGCCAGCTAATAAGATTCGGGCCAAGAAAGATGCAAAATGCACCAATGGAATGTTGATCATCAGGGTCAGAGGCCCAATCAGCATCTGTGTAGGCCTGTAAATTAACTGAAGGCGAGGAACGAAATAGAAGACCATCGCAAATTGTCTTCTTTAAGTAGCGAAGGATTCGATTGACGGTGACCCAATGAGTATCACGAGGAGCATGCATAAATTTACTGATCTTATGAACCACAATGCGATGTCAGGACGAGTAAAACCAAGATACTGAAGGCTGCCCACAATGCTACGATAAATGGATGGATCATCAAAGGGCTTACCATCCTCTCGGCTAAGACGAAGATTTCTAGCCATAGGAGTGACACAAGGCTTCGAATGAAGCATGTCAGCACGAGATAATAAGTTGTAAATATACTTACACTGACAAAGCAGCAAACCATCAGAAGTGCACAAGTCCTCAATACCAAGAAAATAAGAGAGATCACCAAGGTCCTTAACAGGATAGTGAAAAGATAGGTGAGTAATAACCGCGCGAACCAGAGTATCCAAGGTACCTGTAATAATGACATCATCAATATTATTCAAAACATAAATAGGGGCCGTGCCATGAGAGTAGATATAGAGGGATGAGTCGGCCCGTAGGGCTGTTAAACGAACCGAGCGTTCGTGAACAAAGCTCGAACTCAGCTCGTTTAAGCTCATTCAAGCTCGTTCGTTAATGGTATCGAGCCGAGCTCAAGCAGTTTCTCCTGCTCGTTTACTAAACGAGCTAACACGAGCCCTGCTCGTGAACGCTCGTTAGTGTTCGTGAACTTAGGTAATATATATAAATAATATATACACTTTAACATTTTACACATTGAGTTAGTAGTTGAACGAGTTAGTGGTTGAACGAGCCGAGCTAAAAAAAAAGTACTATTGAACGAGCCAAAATCGAAAAAAATACTATTAAACGAGCCGAGCTCGAATTCGAGCTTGTTCGCGAGCTTGATATCGAGCTCGAACGGCTTTTTAGGCTCGTTTGTGTTAACGAGCGAGCTCGAACGAGCACGATTACAAACGAGCTCGAGCTTGAACTTCCAAAACGATGGAAAACGTCGTTACCGAGAGAACCAGGCATGAGGGGACTGCCGAAGCCTGTAGAGGCTCCGTTTGAACTTGCATACATGAGAGGGAAAATCCGTATGAATAAAGCCCTGAAGATGCTTCATATAGACATCCTCAGATAGAAATCCATGGAGAAACGCATTTTGAATGTCCACCTGTCGAATAACCCAATTACGAGAAACATCAAAAGATAATAAAGTACGGATCGTGACCGGTTTGACAACTGGACTAAATGTATCAGAAAAATCAACACCAGCTTCTTGGTGATAACCTTTGGCAACCAACCGTGCTTTATAGTGCTCAATGCGACCATCTGCATGTCGTTTAATACGAAAAACCCATTTATTACCCAGTAAGTTATAAGACGGAGAGTACGGAACAAGATCCCACGTGTCATTCTAGACCAAAGCATTGAACTCATCTCTTATGGCATCCTTCCACTCACGGTGTTTTAAGGCTTCTGTAACCGAGGTGCGTTCAAGGGAATCAGTCTGGACGGTGAAGGCTCCAGGAGGAGGATGGTAAATGAAGTCAGGTGGTAATTCTTTTGGTTTTAAAGTGTTTGTTTTTTGGACCGGGTAACCATATGATGAGGAGCAGGAGATTGAGACAGTTTCTCAGAAGAGGAAGGAGGGGTAGTGGAAGACCGGGCCGCATCCGGGGATGGTGGGGAGTCGGGAGAAGTAGGGGCCGACGAGGAGGGAGAATGTTGGGTTGGGGCCGAAGGGGAGGTCATGGTTGGAGGTGGAATGACAAGTGTGGAAGGAAGTACAATTTTGGCGGGGTCATAGTCATGAGTGGTGGCAGAAGGAGGAGTATAGGGAGATGATGACTCATCGAAGACAACATGCCGTGAGATATAAATTCGGCCGGATAAGAGGTCAAGACATTTATAACCGTGTTGATTAGGGCTATAACCGAGGAATATGTAGGTATTAGAGCGGAAGTCGTTTTGTGATTATTGTAAGGACGAATATGAGGCCAACAGGCGCAACCAAAAACACGAAGGAAGGAATAGTCACAAGAGCGGCGATAGACCATTTCATATGGGGATTTGAAGTTGAGGATTTTGGTTGGAAGGCGATTTATGAGATAAGTGGAATTAAGGAAGGCGTCTTCCCAATAAAGAAGGTGAAGATTGGAGTGGGCAAGGAGGGCAAGACCAATTTCTACGATTTGTCGGTGACGACGCTCGATGGCACCACTTTGTTCAGAAGTGTGAGGACAGGTAAGCCGGTGGTCAATGCCGATAGAGGTGAAAAATTGACTGATGCGACGATATTCACCACCCCGCCAGTTTGTACATCTTTTATTTTGGTATTAAATTGGCGTTCAACAAGTGCACAAAATTTCTTAAAGACATATTCAACATCAGATTTCAAGAGTAAAGGATAAATCCATAAAAAATTGTATAATCATCCAAAAAGATAACATAGTATTTAGAACCATAAATGGACTCTTCGGCACAAGGTCCCCATACATTATAATAAATCAAGTCTAAAGGATGCGAAGATATAAAAGTACACAAAGGTAAAGACTGACGATGGCTTTTAGCCATTTGACACGCAACACAAATAGATGTATGTTGGTCCCAGAGAAGGGTGAAATATAGTCAGATGGGGGGGGGGGGGGGTGTGAATGACTATATTTGAAGTTTAAAAACTTTAAACTTTAGGAGTTACAAAAACCTAATGAAAAGTCTTTGTGCAACGGAATATTAAAACCCTTCTTAAACGTATTTTCAAACTACTTGAGCAATCACAAGCATATTAGTAAGGTACTTAATGTAAATGCAGAATGTGAATGCTGTAAGTAAGTGACACAAAGTTTATAGTGGTTCAGGGTGGTGTAATCCCTTAATCCACTCTTCTTTTGTTATGATTGGAGGAATTCACTATTGTCTTTCACCAATACTATAGTATGATTGTCCTTGGCTACACAAGCTTCACAATCTCAAGACTATCACTCCCTGGCCACCAAAGCTTCAGTGGCTCAGTCTTCAACACACTGCTCCTTGAGAACAAATCCTTCAACAGCTATCATATTGGGTTGCAATTCCTTCTCAGAAAATCTGCCGCAAACAGATATGAATTGAATTCACAAGGTTTTGATCAATCTCAGTACTTGATAGATTTGAAGCTTTGATTCTGATTTGATCTTTTCTGGATTTGACAATGTGGATCAATGTTAAGGCGAGATGATTTGACATAGTTTTAGCACTTAGAATTCTTGATGATCAGTCGTATCTCATATATATTTTTTGTTTGTCAATGCCTTCTATTTATAGCCATGATTTCTTGATTTAGAAATTCGGTCCGTTGGCTATTTAATATGGAGACCTTGATTCTTCCTTGATTTCATTCTCTTTGATTTCAGTGATCCGGATTTTCTTCAAACGTTCTTCATAAAATCCGTCCTTGATTGATTCTGCAATAATTGCTTGATTTCCATATTTTCCACGTTCTGATTCAAGTGTAGACGGTGTACTTGACTTTGCTGTTGCTTCACTTGGCTGTTTCTTAGCCGGTCCAGTGACTACTCTACTTATCTCCTGGTCATTGGGCTGCTATAGGCTATCAGTCTACTACTTCCTTTCTGCTCGTGTTTCTGAACCGATTTTTGTACAACTGATAGAGCTCCACTTCATTGATTCTTATTTTGTGTGAGATCAAAAATAGATTTCATCACTTGTAATATGTATCTTAGACTTATCCAAGGTCATCACAGACTTCCCTGGTTATAAGTCAGTCCATAAGTCTTCACTTTACTCTGCTGGTCTTGGCCGTCTTCACTCTGCTGATCTTCTGTTCTTCATTTTACCGAGCCATCCTACCAATCTAGTATAATGCTTGTCTGACTGAACTTATACAACATGTCAGACTTTAAGTAAAGTCTTATACAAATATTACTAACTCATTTAGACTTATTTCAGGCTTGCTATAACAGCTAGTATGGCCATCATCAAACCAACAAAATGTTCCTAACATTGTAAGGGCAACATAAGGTGCTGGGGTATTATTCTGATGCAAGACATGCCTAAAGATAGGAAACGAGAAATGACCAAGACGGCGGTGCCCCCGAGAGACATTAGTGCGACTGAAAATGAGAGCATGAGTAGAGTACTGGTTTAAAGAGTTGGAGAAGTGGTAGATGCCATCTTTAAGAAATCCCCGATGATGGATGCGGTCCGAGTAATCCTTCACAAGAAAATAATTATGATGAAACTCAAAGTATACCGAATTATCTTTGGCAAACTATGAGACAAAAATTAAGTTTGTACGTAAAGAAGGCACAACAAGAATATTGTTAAGTACATAGGAATGTCTAGGAGTGGAAAAAACAAAGGAACCATAGTGAGTGATAGGAAAACCTGTACCATCACCAATATGGAGTTGATCCGGTCCATCATAACCATCGGCCGAGACAGTTAAATTGCGAGGGTCGTAAGTAGTATGATGTGTGGCTCCCGTATCAACGACCCCGTTATTTCGATGAGGGTGAGGTGCAGCGGCTAAGTTTTCTTGAGGAGGTCGGGAACGAGGTTGACGAGGCGGAGTCGGGACAAAGTTCAAATCGAATCGATATCAGCAATCATGAACTGTGTCGACATATCTTTCATAGAGTTGACATTGGACAGAAGGTGGAGCCTGCTATTGTGTATATTTGCCTGACGGGGAATATTGGCCGGACTTAGAGTAAGGGTCGGACTGAGGAGGACCACGGTCCTCAACCCCGATTGGAGTTACGCCCCCAGCCCCGATTATATTGCTGACCGGAGAAACCACAACCACGACAGCTATTCTGGAAATTCGAGGCTGCAACATTAGCAGCCGGGAAAGTAGATGGGTTCGCCGGAATTGATGGAGTTATCACCGGCGGCTGATTATGTGAAATCCGAGCTTCGGTGGCCAAAAGCATTGAGTAAACCTCATCCAATGTAACCTCAGATCGAGTGGACAGAATCATGGCCAAGGAGTCATAGTCAAACCCGAGACCGGCGAGAATATAGGCTATGAGATCATCCATTTGTATAGGGTGCCCAGCAAGATTTAATTCATCAGAAATTTGTTAATTTGCATGAAATAATCTGAAGCCGACGAGGTGCCTTTCTGCATAAAGGCTAATTTTGTGCGGAGATGAATGAGCTAAGCCCTAGATTGAGAAGCAAAATTCGTATGAAGGGCCTTCCGGATAGCGGCTGAGGTGCTACAACTGTAAACCTGGGCAAGAACATTGTCACTGAGCGAGGAGGCGATTGTGGAGAGGATTAGACTATCGTGTTTGATCCAATGACCATGAGCCGGATTCAATTTTTGAAGACCGTCTTCAGTTATCATCTCCGGTGGGAAAGAGAGGGAGCCGTCCACAAAGCCTAAGACTCCCAGTCTGCGTGAATGTGGTTGCAGCTGTGCTCGCCATAAAACAGCCAATTGAAAAGCAAGAGTCATGCTTTTATTCCAGGGAAATTTCTATCGATTCAGTTTTGTGAGATGGAGAGTTGGGGATGGGGTGAAGTTTGGGTATTTAGAGAGAGGAGTAGATGTTGCCGTTGTAGAGGAGTTCGGCGTGGAGGAGGACTCAACGTCGGCCATTGATTCCGACGTGAAGAAGAAGTAAGGGGATCGGTGATAACGGTCATTTTGTACCCGTTATTCTATGACTTTTATCCCCGAGTCTAGTTTAAAAGAGCTATAATAGAGTAATAATAAGTCGTAATACGCTTAATTTGCACACGCCGAGAGTTACGATTCATTATTATGTATTAAGAGGTTTTATTATATTATTTGATATTACAGACTGTATGTCATGCTATATTTGTATTAATGCATTTGGGGAGCACAAGGATGGACTTCGGAGAAGCTTTGATGGATCACATACAAGTTCAGAAAGCCCAAGACATAAAAGAGGAAGAAAGCCCAGGAGCATGTAAGGCTCGGTCGACCGAGCCTATGCATTCGGTCGACCGAGTGGGCCTATAGTCCAGCAGGAGTCCGGCACAATGTTTGAGGCGGTTAGGGTTCAGTAGTGTCGGCATTTAAGTCGGTTTTCTATGTCGGCTGAGGCTCTATATAAACACAAGTCCTTTGTATTTTTTAATATGCATTCACCAATATTAATTCATAAAAACATATAAGCAAATAAGGCTTGTGGAGGAGCTGAGGGTGCAAACATGTAAGCCCTAGTTCTTCATCTTGTTTTCTTTAAGTAATCAATTTCCCAATTATGCTTTGATTGTTTGAGTAGTTATTCATATCTAGATGATGTAGATCTAGGATATGACGTTAGGGCAGTGGTGATACCTTGTCTATGAGGATCCCATACCCTACGTCCTCTACCTAATATCTATGGATGAATCTGTGTGTTTAATCTACGTGTATTTAGATTAATTTATATAATGTCCTGATGATTCGCTATATAATCCGATTCGTATGTGAAACGCTGAGAAATATATTTGGGGATGTAATCCGGGGAGTTAAGCACTCGGGTGACCGAGAGGTGTTACTCGGTCGACCGAGAGCACCTATTCGGTCGACCGAGAGCTGTCAAACCTGTTTCATCCGTTAATCAGTCACGTCTTTATGATTAGGTTAGCTTAATTGAATCTATTATCTCAGTAGGTATGGCTACGGTTACGTCACTCGCTTGATTTAATTAAAACGTGTAAAAAGGAAATACCGATATAAAACTCTTAGGTAGGCTCATGAATTGATCTTCGGACATTCAGCGTTATCTAGGTAGGTTTATATTAGGGAATTGAACGCACCTTGTTATACGTAGATCGTAAACTAGCATGAGACTATAACTAGGTAATTGTTAGTTGGACGAGAGTTTGAGTGATCGTCTAGAAAGTACGCCTAACCATAGGAATGTTGCCTGGACGAGGTGTACGGTTAATATCGGCATCCTTAGAGTAGTAAGCGTGTGAGTTATATGAGATGGAGGCACCAAAAGGCGAAATCACGTAACAATACCACAGTGATCTAGTGACCTACCGTTGCTACGTCAAGTCATAGAGGATGACTCCCGTAGCCAATATAAATAGATATGAACGGATTAATAGTTGATGAGTCTTGTTGTTATATAAATTGTCTAGATCCAAATGATTACGGTTATAATTGGGCAGTTGATTACGTTGTTCGTTTACATGTTGTTTGTTTATATGTTTGAGTGTGTCTTTCTTTTCTCGTACTCTATGTTGGTCATAGACCGTCTTTGTCAAACGAAATAAATAGGTTGACTATTTAAGTTAGGATCCACAAATTGATTCTCTGTGGGATCGACCTCGACTCTATCTAGTTATACTGCGATTGAACCTAGTTCACTTGCTAGTGGTTATTTAGGCATCGAGTTAGTAATTTAACTTGACCTCAATCAAGTTTTTGGCGCCGTTGCCGGGGAATCAATGGTCCAATTGCTTAAATAATCTACTTAATTATTTCGTTTTTATTTCTGTTTTCTTTACAGTAAATAAAATAAAAATATCTTTTATATATATATGTTCTGTATGTTCGGTCGACCGAACGATGTTACTCGGTCGACCGAGCTCTTTAATTGTTTTATATTATCTGATAGTATTATTTTCCCTTTGTTTCCGTTTTTCCCCGTCAGTAGGTTGTAAGTCTAGCAGCAGTATGAGCAATCGTACTGACTGTTAGTTTACTAACCGTTTGTTGTTTTTTCTCATGTTGCAGATAATCAGAACTGAATCACTCAAGTAAGGTTGTTCGTGATAAGCAATATGTCATCAAAGCAATTTTCCAAGGTTAAGGAAGAAGATGTTAACGTTTTGAGAACTAAGACAACACCAATGAAGCCGATGACGCAAAAGCTAAAAGAGAGAATAGCAAAAATGAAAGAACGAATTCAGGAAGCCAGAAAGTCAAAGGAAGCGAGCAAAGCTTATGTAAAAAGAGGTACGTGTGCTTTAAATCCCGAAGTAATTTCTTCGGATTCGGATTCAGATATTGATTATATCGACTACATGTCAGAGATAGAGTCTGGTTATGAGGGTAGCATAGATATAGAACGACCTATAGTCATCTGTGCTAAAGAGGCAAAATATGTTGAAGATGAATCTCGGTTAATGCCAAAGTTAGGTGACCCTGGAGCATTCCTTGTAGATGTTACCCTAGAACAAGCACACTTGGGATTAGCTTTAATTGACTCTGGATCAAGCTTAAACATTTTCCCTAAGAGCCTTTGCGATAGGAATATGATTCTGACTCCCACAAACACCCCGCTGAAAGTGAGATTCGCGGATAGTACTAGAACTATCATGTCTGGACAAATGAATAACATGATCATTGGCATCGGACAACTTCGGTTTAAGATAAATTTGGTTGTGATGGACATAGAGGAGCATCCGTATAGCCCAATCATCTTGGGTAGGTCCTTTATTAACACCTCTAGAGCCCTCATTCGTATGACTAGGCATGAGATCACATTGTTTGATGCTAAGGGTTCTGAGACTTTTGGGATAAAGAATCCTGAGTTCCTTATTCCGGTAAGTGTTAATATTATAGAAGTCGTTGGTTCTAAACCGGATTTGATCCTAAGCCCAGAGAAGTGTGATGATGACAATGTTGAAGATAGAGATGAGAAAGAGATCCTGACAATCCTAAGCCGAGATAGAGATGCTCAGCCTACGCCTGTTGATAATAATGATGCTGAAGCCTCGCCTATTTCAAAACCTAAGGATAGGAGGAGGAGAGTCAAGCGAAGAACTCGTAGAGTTCGTATTCAAGAAAGCTCATCAAAGTCTGAAACGATCCCGAAAGTCGGTGCCTGTTTAGATGGAAAGTTCGATTGTCTTTTCGTCAGACGCACATCCCACGGAAAGGCACTCGTGCAAAGAAATGGCAAGACGTTTTCGGTAAAGGTTAGTCGGGTGAAGACCTGGCAAGTCAAGAACAATCCTTAGAAAGTGATATTTTTGGAAAGTCGAGCTACCGACTTAAACTGTAGAACTATTTTTATCCTTCGTTATTCTTATTTTTATTTTAAAAATAAAAGTAGCGTGAAACGATAAGAAGTTTTTTTCTATTTTGCCGTGTTCCGACGACTGCTGAGTTAAGGATGTGCAAAATAATTTTTTAATTCGAATCGTTTTTACGTGAAGTGAAGTGTAGTAACTGAATCTTTGTAAAAAATTGTTGATTAAGGAAATGGTAATGCGTTATTTTACAAATGCTTAGACCAGATTGTTTGATTTATTTATGATAAGAATGAGATTGTTTTTGTGCTTGGGACAACTTGATGGTTGGTTAGAGAAAAATTTTGCGGTAGGAATTGCAAAAGTGAAATAATAAATTTTGGCATGGTTATTTGTTGTAGTTAATTTACGGTGTGTCAAAATAATTAAAATGGTCAACACCATTAATTTCTACATATCCCCATTCACCTTTCCCTCTTCCCAACCATTCACCTTTTTCTCTTCCCAATTTCTTTATTCTTCCAATTCAAATTTTCAAATTCCACCTTTTCAATCCCCAACAATTTTTATCCACCAATCACATTCCACTTTTCAAATTCCATTTTCTATTTAACCCACTCATCCTCTCTTTCATTTTCTTCATCATTTTCTCCATCTTCTTTATCCAAATTCTTCCATCTACCTTTTCCCCAAACCCGTGTAGAAATCAAATGGAAATGTTTTAAAAATCTTCATCCATTTCACCATTTTCACTCACTTTTGAAAATCCTGTCGAAATATTTTTCTGATCGACCAAATCAGTCACTGGGACGATACAGAGCCGGAAACCCACCGTTTCCGGCGAGCTCATCACTCGGTCAACCGAGTAATTACTCTCGGTCGACCGAGAGTACCCCTTTAGCCGCCGTCCTCTTCTACGCCGCTATTCTGTCAGGATGCCACCAAGAAGACACAGCCGCTCAATTTGTGGTTGAAGGCGACATTCCATTAATCAACGGGGTACCACAATTCGCGAGTCGGGAGGTATATTCTTCTTTTATTAATCATTTCATTAATGCCCCTGTACATCGAGCTCGAGGACTAGATTTGGATAATTGTGGGGATGAGCTTTTGGGATTGGTGGAACATTATCAGTGGCGAGATGTCGTTGCACCCCCCGGCCGAGTCAACGTCAATTGGGTAAGAGAATTTTATGCTTATTTACGCGTACACCCCGACACCAATATCGTTATTATTCGTGGACGACCAATTGTAATTTCTCCGGGTACGTTTAATGCTTATTTTGGGGTGGATATCTCGGAGGACGGGCCGGAGTATATGGCGACATTTGACGGGTCCGATGCTTGGTTCGAGGAAGTTGGTGCCTATCTGGGAATAGAATGGACTATAGGGGAGGTTGCCCGCACATTTGCGGAACCAGATTTCAGGAGATGGGAGGATAAATGCCTTCATCGGCTTATCCGTTCTAATATCTTTCCGGCTAAGCATGTATCTACGGTCTACTATACCCATGCCACTTTGCTTTATTGGTTGTACATGGGATGGCCTGTGAATGTGGGGGCGTTGATGCGCAAGGAAATGACAGACGATGCTCTCAAGCCTCGGCACACCTTACCTTTTGTGTCACTGATCACTACATTCTGTGAGGGAGCCGAGTGCCCAGTGTTAGGCGGCGATTCCTATGTGGAGCCAATGCCAATCCTATCTTTAAGTTCTGTCGCACCGCCTATCGTTCACGGCCATGACCAAGAAGGGGAACCCGAGGATGATGCTGACGAAGCCGGCCCGAACAATTTGCAACTAGCACCATTCAATCCAGGATTTTGGGATTAAGTATTTTAATTTGCGTGTTTGCATTTCTTATAATTAACGAGTTTTTATTTTTGACTAAGTTCTACTAGTATGTCGTGTTATATAGAGCAAGTTTCTCTGTTTCCTAAATTCGAACTCATGTAATGTTTTGGACTTGCTGAAATGTATTGAAATGTAATCATTAATTTATGGACTTAAAAATGTTTAAGGAAATTGTTATCCCTTTTACGGTCCCTTTTACTGATTATTACTGTTTGGACTAATCCTGTAACGAATGTCGAGCTTTGTTTAAGATGTGTGTTGCAGTGATTATTCTTCGGCCCTGCTATGGAGCCAATACCTGTGCCTGTTGAACTTTGCCGAATTCCCAAGACTTGTTCAATTTCCACGCTTATCCAGAGCTAAGTTCCTTTTCTGAGTTTGTTATTTCGGTTCTTATACATTGGGGACAATGCATGTTTTAAGTGGGGGGTACAAGTCACTTAGCTCAAATGAGTAATTCCATATATCAAATAATAAATAAAATGAGTAAAAAATTAAAACTTTTAAACTTAGAATCACATTTACTTTTGTGAGTTCCTGATAATTATATCTAATAAGAAATAAACCATACTTCATGAGTACGTGATCACTTTATACTTCTGCGATTTATTGATTAGTAAACTTAATGATATTCATATTGTCCATTGCAAGTAGTTGTTTATTATTCAATTATTCAATAACTGAATCGAGTTGTACTACGCTTATTATAAAAAGTAAAATTATTATGTGTACATTGCATAGATAATTGATTATGCTTACCTAGTGTCAAACTTATCGTCTGATGTGTTCCTAAAAATTCTAGCCACAAAAGCTGAGTAATAAGCTTGAGACGTACCTGTGTTTGACAATGTTAAAACACAGGGCTTGTAGTAAGTTACCAAAGTAGCCTCGCGCTTGTGGTAATATTCGATGCTAATTTTGATCTAAGATAGAGGGATGCTCTAAAAAGTTTTCCTTCTTGAGATTGATAGTATCTGAAAAATATGAAGATATGAAAAGAATATTCAACTCTTTAAGAGGCTTTGAGTAGTACTCGGTCTCCAAGTCCAAAAGCCCTATAGATACGCTCTTGCTTATTATTCTAGTGCTTGAAAAATTAAAAGGCTTAAGAAGTGGGAATACTGAAGTTGGTAGGTTAAGACTACAAAGTTTGCATAAGCTCTAATCTTGCTACGAATGTTTAAAACTCAATGCACATGCACACAACACATCGATTCATGATGAATAGTGGATAATGGATATCTGATGAGCATAGAGGATATGAGTTGATTCGAGTTTCTTGTGTCAGGATACTGTGACCACTGGAAAGTAGTTTATGGGGAATAACTTATTGATATTTTGATCGGGACGATCAAAGGCTAAGTGGGGGGTAGTTGATAACGGTCATTTTGTGCCCGTTATTCTATGACTTTTATCCCCGAGTCTAGTTTAAAAGAGCTATAATAGAGTAATAATAAGTCGTAATACGCTTAATTTGCACACGCCGAGAGTTACGATTCATTATTATGTATTAAGAGGTTTTATTATATTATTTGATATTACAGACTGTATGTCATGCTACATTTGTAGTAATGCATTTGGGGAGCACAAGGATGGACTTCGGAGAAGCTTTGATGGATCACAGACAAGTTCAGAAAGCCCAAGACATAAAAGAGGAAGAAAGCCCAGGAGCATGTAAGGCTCGGTCGACCGAGTGGGCCTATAGTCCAGCAGGAGTCCGGCACAATGTTTGAGGCGGTTAGGGTTCAGTAGTGTCGGCATTTAAGTCGGTTTTCTATGTCGGCTGAGGCTCTATATAAACACAAGTCCTTTGTATTTTTTAATATGCATTCACCAATATTAATTCATAAAAACATATAAGCAAATAAGGCTTGTGGAGGAGCTGAGGGTGCAAACATGTAAGCTCTAGTTCTTCATCTTGTTTTCTTTAAGTAATCAATTTACCAATTATGCTTTGATTGTTTGAGTAGTTATTCATATCTAGATGATGTAGATCTAGGATATGACGTTAAGGCAGTGGTGATACCTTGTCTTTGAGGATCCCATACCCTACGTCCTCTACCTAATATCTATGGATGAATCTGTGTGTTTAATCTACGTGTATTTAGATTAATTTATATAATGTCCTGATGATTCGCTATATAATCCGATTCGTATGTGAAACGCTGAGAAATATATTCGGGGATGTAATCTGGGGAGTTAAGCACTCGGGTGACCGAGAGGTGTCACTCGGTCGACCGAGAGCACCTATTCGGTCGACCAAGAGCTGTCAAACCTGTTTCATCCGTTAATCAGTCACGTCTTTATGATTAGGTTAGCTTAATTGAATCTATTATCTCAGTAGGTATGGCTATGGCTACGTCACTCGCTTGATTTAATTAAAACGTGTAAAAAGGAAATACCGATATAAAACTCTTAGGTAGGCTCATGAATTGATCTTCGGAAGTTCAGCGTTATCTAGGTAGGTTTATATTAGGGAATTGCGCGCACCTTGTTATACGTAGATCGTAAACTAGCATGAGACTATAACTAGGTAATTGTTAGTTGGACGAGAGTTTGAGTGATCGTCTAGGAAGTACGCCTAACCATAGGAATGTTGCCTGGACGAGGTGTACGGTTAATATCGGCATCCTTAGAGTAGTAAGCGTGTGAGTTATATGAGATGGAGGCACCAAAAGGCGAAGTCACGTAACAATACCACAGTGATCTAGTGACCTACCGGTGCTACGTCAAGTCATAGAGGATGACTCCCGTAGCCAATATAAATAGATATGAACGGATTAATAGTTGATGAGTCTTGTTGTTATATAAATTGTCTAGATCCAAATGATTACGGTTATAATTGGGCAGTTGATTACGTTGTTCGTTTACATGTTGTTTGTTTATATGTTTGAGTGTGTTTTTCTTTTCTCGTACTCTATGTTGGTCATAGACCGTCTTTGTCAAACGAAATAAATAGGTTGACTATTTAAGTTAGGATCCACAAATTGATTCTCTGTGGGATCGACCTCGACTCTATCTAGTTATACTGCGATTGAACCTAGTTCACTTGCTAGTGGTTATTTAGGCATCGAGTTAGTAATTTAACTTGACCTCAATCAATCGGCTAGTTTAGGGTTTTGGGAATTGGGAGGGAACTCATGAGAGACGAGCCAAGACTTGAGGAGAAAGTCACGTATTAGGATAGGGTTTACATTTATAATTTCCTAATTTATCCCAAGTGTAATCTCTTATATAAAGACATCATGGCAAAGCTATTCCATCAATGGAAAGTATTCGATTATTATTGTCCCGGATTTATCTAATGCGAATAAACAAGTAATATTTATAAACCGGTTAACCTCAAGTATAAGGATCGTAGTACAGAGGTTAATGCCGGGTCGATCCTACGGGGAACTGACGAATGTGAATCCTAGTTTTTGCTTTAAACTAACTATGTCACGAATCTAACCTAAACGAATAACTAACCTAAACAAATAGGCAGAAAAAGTAACTAGACAGAGGATTGCTCCAATGCTAGGCAAGATTGAAAGCGATAAAAATAAACTAAAAGTGCAGGAAAATAAATTAACTAATCTAAACTAAGCTATGAGGATTGTAAATCAAGTTTATAAAAGACAAACGAGGATTGATCCACCTATCAACATGCATTGATCTATTATCTCGATTTTACGTGGTATTTACTTAGGTTGGGATTCACCTTACCTAAACATGAATTCCTAATTCCTTAGGCAATCCATCTATTAACCTAGTATCTTCCAACACTAAATTAACACGTTAAAAAGATCAAAGGTGTCAACTTTTACGTTAACGATCTAGTTTTTAGACTTACTAACTTCCGTTAATATAAATCTAATGAACTATTCTTATCTATGGTGATCTATGCTATTCAAGATTTCCATCAAACAAGAACGTATCAAGCATACAACATATCTTCCAATATAATTGCATTAAAACAAGAATATGCATAGATAAGAAACAACCGTAGTAAATACTCACAGTAAAAGTCGAAATAAATAGATCAATTCAATGCTGATGGCTTCACAATTCTCGTTTGAAGGAGGTTCTAGCCTCTGAGCATCCTCAGCAACCCAGAAAAGCAGGAAAATAACATAAAACTAGCCTACTTTGATCGAATTTAAAGTTGCATAAAACTGGAAATAAAAAGTGTAAAATCGCAGCCAAAGCTGCACCTAGAAATTTAGGGTTCGAATTGTGTGTCTAGGGTTTGAGAAATCGCGCCTATTTATAGATTTTTAGGTCGGTTTAGGCTAAGGCGGTGCTTGGACGCCCGTCCACTATCTTGGACGCTCGTCCAGCAGCTTCTGGACGGAGGTGAACGCTCGTCTATGCAGCGTTTGAAGGCTCTGAATGTAAATCGCACCTCTGAACGCTCGTTCGGTTGAGCAAACGCCCGTCCACCATGGACGGACCGTGGACGCTCGTCCATCGATGCTGGAACTCGATCTCTTGAGCATTATCTCTTCCTTCTTCCATCTTTATCCTTCTTTTCTCATCTCTATCTCGATTTAGCTCGAATTATATCAACATTTGATCATCAATTTAGCCTCCAACATGTATCTACATCACATTAAGACATCGCAAAACGTAACACAATCCAAATACTCATAAAACCATAATCAAAACACGTACACAACCTCATTTTGCGAATAAACTAATTAAAATCTCACTTGCTTAATAAATCATTTAAAACCACATTTCCTATGCAAATCATATGAATTATGGGGGAAAACATCATAAAATACAACGTTATAAAACGTATAAATTCACCCTTAACAACTCCCCCACACTTAAACTTTGCTCGTCCCGAGCAAAACAAAACAAGATAAAGGCTCGGAAAGAATATAGACACCTCAACACATACACCACATAGTCAATAAATTAGAAGTTCACCATCGTGTGTGTGCATAGCCATAGAGAACTTCCACTAAATCCAAACTTGAAAAACTCAAAGCAAAACTAGCTAATACCCCCTTCAAACTAGTAATAAAAGATACTTATAAGATGCACCCTACAAAACGGAACATATCCCGGAAAAGATGATAGAACACATTTAAGACCTTTCCGACATACTTAGAGGATAATCCCTACAAGATATCCATCGGTTTATACTCGGGGATAAGATTAACGATAACTAAGTCTCATTTCATTCTTTTCATACCAATTCCTAAGTTGATTCAATTGATTTCACATTTAAACACACATCGAATAAGCTATTGCTCATCATAGCGAGAATAGGACATACGTGGTATACCCTACCTTACTCAAATCATAAAGCAAATTCTTCTTCGATCGTCGTGAGCTTTTGGTCATCATAGTGGAATAAAACATTTCGAGATAATGCCTTACCGCACTCAAATCATCGACCGCCTTCCGACACACACTATTGATTTCATTATTAACTCAACTTTTTCAAAGGATATTAGCTACGTATTACTTATCACATTCAAACTTCTAGATATTCACAGTACATCGTACTTGGAACTAAATACAAACTATCATAAATCTCACGATACATACGTAGCACTAAGCACATGACTTATAAGAAAATCAAAAATTACTAATCCAAACGGGGTATAGCTTTATAAATTAGCTCATCATTTACTATGGCACGTGGAAAATAAATCTTGGTGAAACAACTAACTCACTAAAAATATGGTATACAGCATCAATGACTATAACAAACCGAACAAAAACGTGTATTGCCTACTCGGGACAAAACAAAAACAAAAGTGTCGAAAAATTTTGAAAAATTAAGCCCCCATTTTGCACAGAAACATCATATATTAAGCAAATGGTAGATACATAGCGATCATTCCCCTCCCCCACACTTAAATAACAACATGTCCTCATGTTGTGCAGAAAGTAAAAAGATAAGAAACTTAGCTGATTGACGTTCGAAAGGGGCAATCTTCGGAAGTGGCGTACGTCCAATCCGTAAATGCTCGAAGAAATCGCAGATTGTGGACCATCCACCGGAAAACTGATATCATCTGAAAACTCGCAAAAGCTAATGCAAATACCCTGCACACATGAAAAGCAAAGAAAAACCTCGGGGGACACAAGGGATTATAGCATGTCGCACAAAAGCGATAAAGATAAAGATAAGAGGAAATCGTAAGCAATACAACACTTCGACCCTTTATAAGCCTAGGACGGCTGACTGACAAAAACAACACAATCCGAATAAGATTAAAACAACTAGAACAAGGAAAAATAACTAAAGAAAGAAACTAATATAATAAGGGATAACTAGGATGCCTCCTAGTAGCGCTAGTAGTTATTGTCGTTAGCTCGACACATTGTAAGCTCAGCCTGGATCAGGCCATTTAACCTTTCTGCCAGCCACTACCTCGTTTAAGCTCCGGTCCGTAGTGTGGCTGTAGAAACAGCATCTAACGCATGGGGTTAAATCTTTAAACGCTCTCCATACCTTTTTAAGTTTCCCCATGGTTGTGTTCTTTCTCCTCCGACTCCTCTGATGACGTTTAAGTTGTCGCTCCCTCTCAAACTCTTCCATATCAGCACTACCTGCTAGAACTTCTTCAGACGGATCACTACCGTCATCCTCGGAGAACAAGTCGGGTGACAACTCGTCAAATTCTTCGACTTGAGTAACACCACATCCGAGAATATCGAGAAATTTAACAATCAAAGGTTTCTCTTTAGGTTCACCGATATAGTGCTTGCACCTTTGTCCATTAACTCGAAACGGTTCGCCGCTATAACCGCGAAGTTCTAGAACGCCTCCAGGAATGATTTGGAGAATCTCAAAAGGACCGGACCAACGAGTCCTCAACTTCCCAGGAAACAAATGTAACCTAGAATTGTAAAGAAGAACTTGTTCGCCGACTTGGAATTCTCTCTTCTTAATCTTAGCATCGTGGAGTAGCTTCATCTTATCTTTGCTGATCCTGGCACTTTCATATGCCTGGAGTCTGAACTCGTCCAGCTCATGCAACTGCTGAAGTCGATGCTGTCCACACGTTTGGGAATCAAAGTTTAAAAACTTGGTAGCCCAAGAAGCTCTATGTTCTAGCTCGACCGGCGATGACATGGTTTCCCGTAGACCATTTGATATGGAGATGTACCCATAGGAGTTTTATAGGCGGTCCTATAAGCCCATAATACATCATCCAACCTGCGACTCCGCCTTTGCGATGACTATTCACCGTCTTCTCCAGGATCCTCTTCAAGCTCTGGTTGCTCCTCTCAACCTGACCACTAGTCATCGGATGATATGGTGTGCCAGTTTTGTGACGAACACCATACTTCTCGAGGACTTTTTCCAAAGGTCGGTTGCAAAAGTGTGTCCCTTCATCACTGATCAAGGCACGTGGACAGCCAAACCTCACAAAGATGTTTTTCTTCAGAAATTTCATGACCGTTTTATGATCATTGTGAGGAGTGGCAATTGCCTCCACCCATTTCGAAACATAGTCAACGCAGACTAAGATGTATTTGTTACCGCAAGATGATGGGAATGGTCCCATAAAATCGATACCCCATACATCAAAGACTTCGCATTCGAGGATGGGTTTCAAAGGCATGTCAAACCGCCTTGTCAGAGTACCGGTTCTTTGGCATCTATCACAAGCTTTACAGAAAGCTTCTGTGTCCTTAAAAATTGTAGGCCAATAGAAACCGGATCGAAAGATCTTAGCAACGGTTTTCCAAGGACCAAAGTGACCTCCGGTGGGTCCACCGTGGCATTGCTCAATAATATCACGTTGCTCGATTCGGGAACACATCTCCTAAGCAAACCATCTTTACAGATCTTAAAAAGATAAGGTTCATCCCAAACGAAATATTTCATATCGAGAAGAACTTCTTCTTCTCTTGATAAGACATTTCGGGATCAAGATAACGGGCATGAAGGTAGTTCACAATGGAAGAATACCATGGAACAACGGGAGGACAACCGTCTATCAACATAATGTTTTCTAGAGGATAGTAAAGATCTATATCATCGGGATCACCCTTCTCCTCACTTAACATTCTAGAAACGTGATCCGCCACTACATTTTCACCGCCCTTTTTGTCCTTAATTTGAACGTCAAACTCTTGTAGGGTCGTATCCAACGCAAAGAGGCGCGGTTTAGCATCCTTTTTAGTCATCGATACCGCAAAGCGGTGTGATCGGTCCACACGATCACTTGAGCACCTAGCAAGTAACTACGGAACTTGTCCATAGCAAACACTACGGCCAATAATTCCTTTTCGGTAGTCGTATAGTTAACTTGCGAAGGATTCAACGTGTGGTCGGCGTAATAGATAGGTGGAACTTTCCTTCGATTCGTCGTCCTAAGACCGCACCAACAAGATAGTTGGATGCATCGCACATAAGCTCAAAAGGCAAGTTCCGGTCCGGCGATATAAGAATTGGAGCGGATATTAACCGATTCTTGAGCTCCTCAAACGCTTGCTTGCGCTTTCATCGAAATTGAACTCAACGTCTTCCTTGAGAGCGAGTAGATAGGGGCTTGGCTACTTTGGAAAAATCTTGGATGAATCTCCGTAGAAACCGACATGTCCGAGGAAACCTCTGACTTCGCGTACATTCTTAGGATAACTCATCTTCTCAATAGCTTCTACCTTGGCCCTATCTACTTCTATACCTTTGGCGGACACTTTGTGGCCAAGAACTATCCCCTCATCGACCATAAAATGGCATTTCTCCCAATTGAGTACTAAGTCCTTTTCCACACATCTAGACAACACCTGATCAAGATTATTGAGGCAGTCATCAAAGGATTGACCGAAGACCGAAAAATCGTCCATAAAAATCTCCATGCACTTTTCAACTAGCCCGTCAAAGATTGCCATCATACACCTTTGAAAGGTGGCCGGGGCATTACAGAGACCAAATGGCATCCGCCTGTAGGCGAATGTCCCATATGGGCAAGTGAAAGTGGTCTTCTCTTGGTCAACAGGGTCGATGGGTATTCGGAAGTATCCCGAATATCCATCCAGAAGCAAGTAGAATGCGTGCCCCGCCAGACGCTCAAGCATCTGGTCTATGAATGGAAGGGGAAAATGATCTTTTAGTGTGACCTCATTGAGTTTTCGATAATCGATACATACTCTGTATCCAGTAACGAGCCTCAATGCTATCTCTTCTCCCTTCTCATTCTTCTCAATAGTAATTCCACCTTTTTTGGGAACTACTTGAGTTGGGGATACCCACTCACTGTCTGCAATGGCGTAAATGATACCCATATCTAGAAGCTTTATAATTTCCTTCTTGACTACTTCTTGCATATGAGGGTTAAGCCTTCTCTCGAGGTCGTCTAACTCGTTTTGCACCCTCCTCGTCTTGATCTTGTGCATACAGATGTCGGGGGATATCCCTCGGATATCTCCCACCTGCCATCCAAAGGCTTTCTCATTTTTGCGCAAGACGTTTAACAGTTTAAGCTCTTCTATTCGAGATAGCTTGGCAGAGATGATCAAAGGAAGCCGGTCACCTTCTCTCAGAAATACATATTTAAGATGTTTAGGCAACGGCTTCAGAACCAAGTCTACAGGGGGTTCCTCTAGACTTGATTTAAGATCACCACTCTTCAACTCAACATCGCTGAGCTTACTCAGTGGTCCTACTGCCAAGGCTTCTTCTCTTGGCTCATCCTCAAATTCAGCTGCTAACTGATCTAGATTAACCACACCATGGCTATTCAGATTATCGATCAATCGCTCATATTCCGCTTCTACAGCCAAGACTTGCTTATCCATGAAGTCATTGAAGTCATCAGACGTCTCCTCAATGGAAAAGCCGGTTGGAGAACCGGAGGGTACTTGAATAGATTTAGAAACGCTATAGCTCACCTCTTGGTCACCAACTCGGATAGTTACTTTCCCACCATCACAATCGATGAGGGCTCTAGCTGTAGATAGGAAAGGTCTTCCGAGAATCAGAGGGACATTTTCATTTTCTCCATATCTAAGACATACCGAGTCAACGGGAAAGGTAAACCTACCAACTTGAACCAATACGTCCTTTAGGACCCCTGAGGCTTTCTTTGAAGATCTATCAGCGAACTGCAAGTTCATGGTAGTGGGTTCTAGAAGACTTTGTAAACCCAGTTGCTTGCAAATAGATAATGGCATCAAGCTTATGGATGCACCCAGGTCACATAAAGAATTTGGAAAGACTAGGCCTCCCATCTGCAATGTGAGCACGAATTTCCCGGGGTCACCTCTTTTGATTGGTAAGTCGGATAATTGATCATTGAACAATCCTCACCAATTGCTTGATCCATTTCGCTAACTTCTTCTTCGAAGAAACAACATCCTTTATGAATTTGGTGTACTTAGGCATCTCTACCAAGACATCTGACAATGGAAGATTTACCTGAGTATTTTTTAACAAATTAAGCACCTTTTCATACTTCTTATCTTCGCTCAATGGGATGTTGCTCTTTCTAGGTGGAAAGGGAAGCTTTTTCAAATCCTCCTCGGAAAATACTTTCTTCGAGGGCGAACTAACGGCCTTGTCTTCCAAATCTTTCCATCGAACCGTCTTTTCATTCTTTTTGCTAGTCGGGGATCGGCCACCCGACTATCATTTAACTCATCACTCCTCGGGGATCGGCCACCGAGGATCCTCAAATATTTCACTTCTCGGGGAACAGCCACACCGAGGACTTCCAATTGATTCTTTATTCCTCAAGGGATCAACCACTTGAGGAATCTCAACTCTTTCTTCTATCGGGGATCGCCCACCGATTTTCCTTCTCGCAGCCAAGGGGATGATGGGTGCTCAACTTCCCCCCCGCCTTACCAATGGCGGGGAGGGGCTAGTGGTTTCCCCGGAAGCCGGGGGACCACCAACTTGAGAACCACTTCTCAAATTCATTGCACCGGCCTCTTCTCTACCGTATGGAGGTGAAGGTACCAGTGGTCGGTGCATTGATCGTCGCTTAAATCGGCGTGAGCGACTTGACCGCCTTTTGGGTTTTTCTCGGAAACCGGCGGATGCCCTGGGGGTCTTGACGCTAGCTCCTCAGCCAATTGCCCTATTTGTCTCTCAAGACTTTTTATTGTCCTACTTTGCTCCACCAACTTGGTTTCGAAATTGTTGGATTGGGAGGGGCCTTGAGAGTTCTGATGATTTTGAGGGAGAGGCCGATTGGACCGATTTGGAAATGTAGAATTAGAATTGGCGGGCCAATTCGATTGAACCTCGGATTGGAAAAATTTGAGCTTTGGTTCGAACATAACCAGGGTTTCTATTGAAATTTGAATTCGGATTAAATCCCTGAAGATTGATTAAACCCTTGGTTTTGGAAATTGTTCTGTCCAGAGAATTGGTTGTTGAATCTATGATTTGTCTGGCCAGAGAAAGCATTGACTTCCGCATTCTGCCCAATCATGGGACAGAAGCGAGCAGTGTGCCCCACGCTATCACATACTTGGCATGTGATTGGATTATGCCGTCCATAGTCATGAACGAACGCATTGACTTGCCGAGCGAGAGGGGAAGAAAATTGACATTGGCCGGTCATATGGCCGTCCGACAAGAAGCTTCACGTTACGAGAACTTGAGAGTTCGTGAAGGTGAAGGAGCCCGATAACTCGGATTTGAGAAGTTTTGAGAAGTTTGTCATTTGAGAGGTTGCCATTTGCTTCGCAACATGGCAACGAGATTTTGCATAGTCACCTCTTCGACCTTGGGAGGCGGAGGAGGTGCTTGAATGGCTTGATAAGAGGGGGTATAATTGTACTTGGCAATGTCCTCGAACGCCGCCCACCCTCATCGTGTGTTTTCTTGAGAAATGCCCCACCGGAGGAACTATTGACCATGCCCTTGGTGAGCTCGGTCAATCCACCGAAGAAAGTATGGACTTGCCTTTGCTTTGGCAAGCCATGATGGGGACACTTGCGCAGAGAGACTTAAACCTTTTCCACGCATCAAAGAATGACTCATTTTCCAGCTGACGGAATGTGAAGATTTCGTTCAGACAATGGGCTGTTTTTGAAGGAGGAAAGTATTGACTTAGAAATTCCTTCTCGAGCTCAGCCCACGTAGTGATGGATTCAGAGGGGAGAGAGTGATACCACTCGAGTGCCTCCCCCCGTAAGGAAAATGGAAATAGTTTAAGCTTGATGGCATTATCACTTACACCTTGGATACGGGTAGTACCGCATATTTGCAAGAATGTGTGTAAGTGAGTGTGGGGGTTTTCAGATTGATAGCCGTGAAAAATCGATGCATGCTGCATCATCTGAATAAGTCCGGGTTTAAGCTCGAAGTTTGGAGCAGCAATGGTAGGCATGACGATAGCCGGGTTTATGGTGACTGTACCGGGCATGGCATAGTCGGCCAACGTCCGTCTATCTTCCGCTGCCATTATTATAAAATCAAGTGGTTGAAGCCTAAAAATGAAGAATTTATTTTTTTGGAAAAATCAGTTTCCCGCCAAATTTCGGGGAAAAAGAAGCAAAAATTTTCCTGGTAAAATCAATTTTTTTTCCAGGACTCCTGACACCGTACTAGTTACGAAAACACAAAAAAAATTATTGCCTAATTTTTTTTTTTTTTTTAAAGAACAAGAGGACAGACGGGCGTCCAAGGTCCTGGACGGGCGTCTGCCTAGGTTTGTGACTGGACGGGCGTTCAGAAAACCGAACGCTCGTCTGAGGGATCAGAAACAGAACAGAGTTGAAATATTTACGGTGGACGGGCGTCCCGGTGAACTAAACGCTCGTCCGACCGAAACAAGAACCGGACGGGCGTCCGGTAAAACGGACGCTCGTCCAACCGGGCCGAACGATTAGAAAAACGAGAGAGTTACAAACGAGAAAACAGAGTATAGATTAGAGCATAGATTTTTATATTGACTACTCACAGAGACACAATTAAAACGACAGATAAACGAACAAAAACTACTAAACTACTAACTACAAACAGAAACTGAAAAGATCTAACCTAAAAACAAGAATTGAAGACAAACTACAAACAAAAACAAAAACTAGGCAACCGTCCGGTTCCCCGGCAACGGCGCCAAAAACTTGTCCCGGATTTATCTAATGCGAATAAACAAGTAATAATATTTATAAACCGGTTAACCTCAAGTATAAGGATCGTAGTACAGAGGTTAATGCCGGGTCGATCCTACGGGGAACTGACGAATGTGAATCCTAGTTTTTGCTTTAAACTAACTATGTCACGAATCTAACCTAAACGAATAACTAACCTAAACAAATATGCAGAAAAAGTAACTAGACAGAGGATTGCTCCAATGCTAGGCAAGATTGAAAGCGATAAAAATAAACTAAAAGTGCAGGAAAATAAATTAACTAATCTAAACTAAGCTATGAGGATTGTAAATCAAGTTTATAAAAGACAAACGAGGATTGATCCACCTATCAACATGCATTGATCTATTATCTCGATTTTACGTGGTATTTACTTAGGTTGGGATTCACCTTACCTAAACATGAATTCCTAATTCCTTAGGCAATCCATCTATTAACCTAGTATCTTCCAACACTAAATTAACACGTTAAAAAGATCAAAGGTGTCAACTTTTACGTTAACGATCTAGTTTTTAGACTTACTAACTTCCGTTAATATAAATCTAATGAACTATTCTTATCTATGGTGATCTATGCTATTCAAGATTTCCATCAAACAAGAACGTATCAAGCATACAACATATCTTCCAATATAATTGCATTAAAACAAGAATATGCATAGATAAGAAACAACCGTAGTAAATACTCACAAGAAAAGTCGAAATAAATAGATCAATTCAATGCGATGGCTTCACAATTCTCGTTTGAAGGAGGTTCTAGCCTCGAGCATCCTCGCAACCCGTAAAAGCAGGAAAATAACATAAAACTAGCCTACTTTGATCGAATTTAAAGTTGCATAAAACTGGAAATAAAAAGTGTAAAATCGCAGCCAAAGCTGCACCTAGAAATTTAGGGTTCGAATTGTGTGTCTAGGGTTTGAGAAATCGCGCCTATTTATAGATTTTTAGGTCGGTTTAGGCTAAGGCGGTGCTTGGACGCCCGTCCACTATCTTGGACGCTCGTCCGGCCAGCCTTCGGACGGAGGTGAACGCTCGTCTATGCAGCGTTTGAAGGCTCTGAATGTAAATCGCACCTCTGAACGCTCGTTCGGTTGAGCAAACGCCCGTCCACCATGGACGGACCGTGGACGCTCGTCCATCGATGCTGGAACTCGATCTCTTGAGCATTATCTCTTCCTTCTTCCATCTTTATCCTTCTTTTCTCATCTCTATCTCGATTTAGCTCGAATTATATCAACATTTGATCATCAATTTAGCCTCCAACATGTATCTACATCACATTAAGACATCGCAAAACGTAACACAATCCAAATACTCATAAAACCATAATCAAAACACGTACACAACCTCATTTTGCGAATAAACTAATTAAAATCTCACTTGCTTAATAAATCATTTAAAACCACATTTCCTATGCAAATCAATTATGAACTCTATTATGGTATCAGAGCAGGAGATCCCGAGTTCAAGCCCCTCTTCCAGCACAATTAAAAAAAACAAAAACAAAAAAAAACAAGTGTTGGGCCCCACTCTTTTCTTGGCCACACTTCCCAAACAAAACAAAACAAGTCAAGTGTTGTGCCTATCTCTCTTCTTATAGGCCCACACTAGAGGGGACGTGATACAATGAAATATAGTAGCACATTTTCTAATACCAATTGGTTTTAATGCGTTTGATCCTAATATACAGATTAGTTCACTTTAGTTTCGGTTTGCAAACCAGTATATATAACTTGAGAAAATATATGCAAGCCTATTGTTATGATGGATCGATCAATAAGTAATGGTGATTGTGAGTAAAGATTGAAGAATTAATAAGAAAACAAACACAGAAACAAGAAGAACACATATTTAACGTGGTTTCCGGCAATGTGCCGACTACGCCACGAACAAACGAGGATTATTTTATCATCACGAGAAAGTTACAACAGATACAGATGGTATTTATAGCCTTGGGAATCCAACCCTAACCGACTAAACAACCAAACCAGATAATGACTGAAATACCCTAGAAGTAACCTTATCCAAACTGGAAAACAATGCAGAGTGTTCCCCAAGTATCACTGAGAACCAACTCAGCAAATCATGCTCAGCAGATGATCAGTCTGCTGACCCTATTTAGCAGAACACCAGACTCATCAGATACATTCAGGCCCTTTTGACCAGACCATAGTTTCCACACAGATTCAGCAAAGTATCACACTCAGCTGACCAAACTCAGCAGTATAGTTTAAGTCACAAATCTCCACCTTGACTTCAACTTCATGAAAACTGACCTGATGCACAACCAAGTGCCAGATTTCCTCTTTGTCTTCAGAGTTGAATACCTCAGCAGAACCCCCACCTTCAGCTGAGTATTCCTAAATCGGATTAACAAATTTGGGTATTCAGCAAGTCTAGACACAACTGAAACTTACCCCTTGAAACTGGTTTAGTGAACATATCAATAGGATTAACATCAGTGCTGATCTTCTCCACTTTGACCCTCCTCTCATTACTCAAAATATGGTACCTAACATCAATGTGCTTGGTTCTCTCATGATGAACCGATCCTTAGCCAAACATATTGCACTAAGTCTGTTACAATACACCCTGGCTTGATCTTGATGCAGACTCAGATCATTGACTAATCCTTTTAACCAGATTGCTTCCTTTGTTGCTTCTGTCAGTGCCATGTATTATGCTTCAGTAATAGATAATGTCATTGCACCCTGTAAAGTTGCCTTCCAACTTACCAAGAACCACCCAAAGTAAACACATACCGAGTCATAGATCTCATGATGCCCACATCAACAATATAATCAGAGTCACAGTACCTTGTGACAAAACATTGAATACCACCTCCATAAATGAGTCCAATATCAGATGTACCACTAAGGTACGTAAATATCATTTTCACTGCCATCCAGTGTTCTTTTCCATGTTGAGCCATAAACCTACTGACAACACTGACTGCCTGAGCCAGATCAGGCCTAGTCAGACCATGGCATACATTAAACTGCCCATTGCACTAGCATGTGGAACCCTTGACATGTATTCTTCCTCTTCAGCTGACTATAGAGCAAACATAGCATATATATGTATATTTGGTGCCATTGGAGTATCTATAGGTTTGGCTTCTTCGTAGACCCCTATTGAGACAAGAACAACTTCCTTTGCTTCTTACCTCTATAGATCTCTGATGGCCATTTTACACTAAAGCCAACTCTAACCGGTAGGATACCGAGTCGGTTGTACTATATATGGCGAAAAAGGTCTATGAAGAAACCGTGTGGAGTGGTGGAGGATGTTCTGGTGAAAGTTGATAAGTTTGTATTCCTCGTAGACTTTGTAGTGCTGGATATGGAAGCTAACCACGATGTTCCATTGATTTTAGGAAGACCTTTCCTAGCGACAAGTAAGACATTGATAGATGTTCATAAGGGTGAGTTAATTCTAAGAGTAAATGAGGACAGCGTAGTTTCCATGTGACGAAAACAATGAAATATGCATAAGATGAGGGAAAAGCATGTTACGTGCTTGATGCCATAGACGAGCTTATTTTGGAACTATATCAGCAAGTGGCACTAGATCCTGAAGTAGTAAAGACTTTGCTCCTAAAAGAGGATGAAGAAAGTAACGAGGAAACCTGGCCTGGGTGTAGCGAAGGTTAAGTACGAGAAGTAGAGCCTATATCTTCTGTGTATTTAATGACGGTTAAAATAGTCTATCCTACGGCATCAATATTCTATCCATTATGAGCTAAAAATAGTTGTTTCGACCTATAAATATGAATAATTAGAGTTGAATATCATATGTCGGGTTCGTGAGTCGAGAAATCTGCACTTAGCGTTTATTTTCCCTGTTTCGATATTATTTCGTGCATTATTTGATTATTTTCAGGATACGAAATATTGGGCTGAGCATCATGGACGAATCTGGAGTGGACTGGACGAAAGGAATGGACCTAGGGTATTCCAGAACCTTACAAGTTAAGTCGGCTGAAGAAAAAAGACGAAAATACCCCCGGTTTACCGGGAAGTACCGCCGGTTTACCAAGATTCGAGATCCTTCCGAAACGCATTTTCTTGGGCGAGAGGTAGAACTAGGTGTTTCTAAGTCGGTTTATGTAGCTATAAATAAGAGGCCTCGCCTTAGAATTCAATGTACACAAAATTATTCAAGGCAAATTATGCAATAAAAGTTCTTTGTTCTTTATTTTATTTATTTTATGAGTTCTGGTCGGAGAGAAGACGGAGTCGCCGCCTAGGGACGGATTTGAGGGAGATCTACGCTCGTCTTCGAGGGTATGATTTTCTGTCTTTTCGAAGATGTAGATCTATCGTTGTTCTATTCGACTAGTATGTTTTAATTGTTTTTTTAGTTTAATTATGTAGAAGTTAGTTTATTTTACCCAATGTGTTATAGATATGATTCGTTGGTGAAGAAATCATGAAATAGTAGTTGCGTTCTTCAGATCTACGATGGTCTATATTGCTAGATCTGAATACCTAGTAAATTACTAGTTCATGATAATCGGCGCCACCTTATTTTCTTATTTTCCTTCGCATGTTACTCACAGTTTTTGGAAGTATTTTGGGACGCAGGCAACAACTTGGCAGAGGAATGACCGAGGAGCCAATGATTACGCTCCAGGATTCGCTTTGACTCAGCCAACCAATTCCAGAGCTAAGTGCCTTCTTCTTTCATTATTATTAGTCATTGGGGACAATGTCTATGTTAGGAACATTTTATTATGTTTTGATGATGGCCATACTAGCTGTTATAGCAAGCCTGAAATAAGTTAGAACACTCTGTATAGTCTTTACTTAGAGTCTGACATGTTGTATAAGTTGAGTCAGACAAGTATTGTACTAGTTGGTAGGACGGAAAAGCAAGAACAGATTTTCGGCAGAGTGAAGCCAGCCAAGCACCAGCAGAGAAGCAATGAAGATATTATGGTCTGACTTATAAAAGTCTGTGACGACCTTGGATAATTCTAAGTTATACTTTAAGAGATGGAACTTAATGTTTAAATATGGTGTACACTGATCTCACCCCAATCAAGGATCCATGAAGTACAAAGATTCTCCTTGAACTGAAATAATGAAGAAAACTTTGAATCGGCAGAGTAAACTGATTTTCGGCTAAGTGAAGACAAAACAGTGAAGGAAGATCTAAACGGCAGAGTCAGATGGATCACTTGACCATTCAGAGAACGGCTAAGTAGACCTTACCAAATCAGATTTTGAAGTATGATGAAGATTCAGAGGATCATGCATTAAATGCACAATCAATAGAGGATCAATCAAGGACGGATTTTCTGATAAACGTTTAAAGTAAAAAATCCGATCATTGAAATCAAGAAGAATATAATTAAGGTGGAATCAAGAATTATTCCCTTCATTAATATAGCCAACGGAAGGAAATTCAAAACGAATAATCAAGGCTATAAATAGAGGGCATTGACGGAAAAAAAAGTGAACAAAAAATCTGAGCAAAAACTCTGTCAAAGCAGAAAGCGTTCTATCTGTGCAAAACGGAAACATCTAGTGATCAACTCAAAACTGAGAGCTACAATTCAAACATCAAGCACTGAGATTGATCAACAAGTTTGTGAATCCAATTCACATCAACCAAGCAACTGAATCAGAGTCATCTGAGAAGGAGTTGTGTCTGTGATAGCTGCTGAAGGATTTGATCCCAATGAGCAGTGAAAGAGACTGAATCATTGAAGCTGTTGCAGTCAAGGAGTGATAGTCTTGTAGATTGTGAAAATTGGGAAGTCAAGGACAATCGTATTGTATCTGTGAAAACAATAGTGAATTCCTCCAATCATCACAGGAGAAGAGTGGATTAAGGGATTACACCACCCTGAACCACTATAAGCCTTGTGTCAATTTACTTACTGCAATTTACCTTACTGCATTTATTTAATTGCATATATTATATCAAATACTTGTGATTGATTAAACTACTTTGAAATAACATAGTAAGGAGGGACTTATCCGCTGCCCAAAATATTTTAAGTGCAAGAAAAGTTTTTGAAACTCCAATATAGTCATTCACCCCCTCCCTCTGACTATAGTTCTACTCTTCTCTGGGACCAACAATTGGTATCGGAGCAGTGTTCATAGTATCAGAACCTGTTCAGATCTAATTTCTAGTAACAAGGAGATCACATATTTTCAAAGTAGTTTTAAAATCGGTGCTTCCTATATATTCACATATATATATATATATCTCTTATTTGTACTTATGGATTCCTTAAACTTTATGTCAAAAGTGCCTGTTTTTAATGTTAACAATATTGATGAATATAAAATAAGAATGTTGTCCCATCTTGCAGCAACTCATGAGGAGATGCTGGATGTAATTAATGATGGCCCAATCATGATCATACTGTGGTAGTCACAAGAGCAGATCAAGGAAAAGAAGTGGACAAACCCAAGAAGGATTCGACCAAAGATGACAAGAGAAGAGCAAATCTAGACTTTGTCGCAAAAGATATGATTTTGAAGACCCTAGATAGAAACATGTTCATGAGAATCAAAAACTACAAGACAACAAAGGAGATGTGGGACAAGCTGGCACTGATAAATGAAGGATCTGAAGCAGTTAAAAGAACAAATTATCTGTTGCAAAACAGAAATTTGAGAATTTCAAAATGAAGGCTGGTGAATCCATTGATCAAATGGCTAACAGATTCTCAAGCATCATCAGTGAACTGCAACAGCTTGGACACACATATCCTCAGAAAGAAGTGTGTTTAAAGATTTTAAGAGGCTTACCTGAAAGATGGAAGATCATAACATCAGTAATCAGAGGAACAACAAATCTTGCAAACACTGACATCCTAACCCTGATCTCTCAACTAAAAGCTCATGAATTCGAATTGAACGGTGAAGATGGTGCTCCGACAGAGACACAAAGAGTCAGTGCACTAATAGCACCACAGCAAAGTAACTTTGCTGATTGTATCAGCAAAGAGACACTAGAACTCAAAGAACATATAGCTTTATTAGTTAAACGTTTTGAATGGTTTAGCAAAAAGAAGCCATTCAAAGGAAACTCATCATCAAACAAAAGGTCAAGCTCAAACAAAGATACGAAGAAAAGAGATGATGAATACAGATGCTTCAATTGCAACAAGAAAGGTCACTTCAAGGCTGATTGCCCTGAAGAAAATAATAAAGATGAGGAAAAGAAGAAGTATAAAGCATCTGAAAAGAGGAAAGGTTAGAAAGTACTCAAGGCTGAATCCAGCAGTTAAAAGAATGAAGAATCATCTGATAATGACTCAGATAATAGTGACGAAGAAGACAACTCAGACAATGAAAAAGCATGTCTATGTCTCATGACCAAAGAATTAGATGAAGATGAAGGTGACAGCTCAGACATTGAGAAAGCAAGTCTATGTCTAATGGCCCAAGAATCTGATGAAACTGAGGCAACATCTAGCTCTCACTCTTTTTCAAATGCATCCACATCTAACACTGCACAATCTTCTATTCTCCCATTAGATCCAGCAGCCCTAGTCCAAAATCTCATGACTAAATTTGATGAAATTGAGATGAATCATGAAATTCTGGAAAAGGAATGTAAGGATCTAAGAAAAGAAAATAAAATATTGAAGGAGCAACTGGACAAATTGAAAGCTGAACTAGCTACTAAGGAGATATACTCACTTAATCAAAAAGCAGCAGATGAAAACTCATCCACTGCCAACAGTTCAGCTGAGGAAATCCATCTAGCAACTAAAAACACCACTAAACCACTAAATGCACCAGCTTACAAACCCTCAAAAAGGTTTGGATCTAGATCTGGTCTTGGCTACAACAGTCATGATGAGATTAGAAACAATGGTCAACACAATTCTGAATCCAAGACCAATATTGGACCAAAATTCAGAAAGGGAAAGACCATAGTTTCAACCACTCATCCTGCACCGGTGAAGTCAAAACCTAGTGCAATGAAACAACAGAGTAAATCATCAATCCAGTCAACCAAAAGCAAGGACTTTATGAAAGGTAAAGGAAGACCGTTAACGGTGAATTTTATGGTTTTTATCGCTTTATTCCGTAACAATATTCTTCGTATTTTATTACTTTTTATAGAAAAGCAGGAGTTTAATTGAAATATTGAGGGGTTGTGTATGAAAAGTTTTAAAATGCAAATTCGAGCTATTTATATGGTTTATTAGTCATTTTCTATATATATATATATATATTTATATATATATTTTGCATTTGTTTTTACTCCCTTGTAGATATACATTTTCGAGCTAAAAAGAGGATTAAAAGTGGTGCAAGATCGGATTTATATGATGGAGAAGAGATGCAAGTTGAAGTTCCAGTGAAGCTTTGAAGTTAAGTCTGAACGTGCGCCTGTTACTCTGTCCAGTGGAGTGGCGTTCAAAGAAGTGGACAAGCGTCCAAGAAGAAGAAGCTGATTCAGGATGTGGAAGTTTTTGCTGGACTGGCGTCCAATTTTGCATAGGACGTGCGTCCACTCAAGACTCGGCCCGACTCAAACAATTTACGTACCCTGGACGGGCGTTCACCCATCTGGACGGGCGTCCACGGCCGACTTAAGCATAGCCGACTTAAAAATCTATAAATAGCAGCGCATTCTAAACCCTAAAATCAGATTTTTATACACCAAATACACACAGCAGCTGCATACTCTACAAGGAGCAAACACAGAGGTGAATTCTTCCATCTCAACAATCATGATCACCAATATGATTGTTGGCTAAGCATCTTGCGGTGGGACAACGGAGGAAACCAACCAACAACCACACCAACTAGAAGATTTTAAGCTATATCTTTAGTGAGTTAAATTTACTGTTTTTCATCAATTGAATTTTGTAATAATTGTTTATGTTTTGTTGAATCGAGAGATCGATGAAACTACCGTTCTGATTGAATTTATATGAGAATATTATTCAAGTTGTGATTTCTTTTAATTGATGCAATTAATTGTGATTCAAGAAATTGTTTATGATTAATTGAGTAGAGTATTGGAGACAATCTCATGATAGTGTTATGCATGCTAGTTTAGTTTTGCTTGAGAAAGAAAACGAAACCCTAGAAATTGATTAAAGAGATTTAATCGAATTCGCGATTTGATCATTACTAAAAATCGTACCTTTAGCTCACAATCTTGTTGGGGTTGGTTGGTTGATTGGTGGATTCTAGTTGCCTTGCCGTTCTTTTAATTCTTTGATAAACCAATTTGTTCGTATCAATTGTGATTGCCACGAGTAGTTATTTCAAGAACTTTAGTTGTTAACCGCTGTTTTCTGCTTATTTCTGTTTCCAGCACGTCACCGGACGCCCGTCCACCCTCACCAGACGGCCGTCCAGTGTTGAATTTTTCTGTTTTCTGTTTCTTTTTGTCATTGTTCTTCGTTTTTACTTTACAATTAATATAAACCTTAGTTTTAGATAATAATTTGTGACATAATCGATATAATAACTGCATCTTATTCCGATAAACATTCGACTCCCTTAGAACGACCCGTTAGCACCCTTTACTACAAGCCTTATACTTGGGGTGTTTCGGTTTATAAATTTAAAACTAGTTTTTACCGAACAAGTTTTTGGCGCCGTTGCCGGGGAGTCGGTAACGGTTGTCGGATTCTTCGTAGTGCAGTTTTCTGTATCGGTGTAGTATTCTGGCCATAACTTTCGGCTCGAGTATCCGTTTGGCGCGCAGGACCCCAATTCGGAAAGCTCGTTCCGACGCCGACAACATAACATTTGCCGGGGGCTGTTTGGCACCATTTTCGAGGTCAAAATCTGCTGTTTTCCCTTCCATTTTTGCCCTAGAAGATTTCAACACGTTTTTTTTTCGCCGTCTTAGTTTTTTTTTCTGTTTTAAATTTTTCGTAGGTAGGTTTCTTTTCCTATTTCTGTTTCTATATCTTTTCTAAATAAAAAAAAAAAAAACTTTCTGAACGGGCGTCCAGACTCTGAACGCCCGTCTGCCCCCAATTTGTCTTCTGAATGCTAGCTAAGTGACCTGAACGAGCGTTCACCTCCAGAATTTCCCCTGAACCAGCGTTCACCCATACTGGACGCCGGTTCAATCTCTTAAATTGTCACCTCTCCTCTTCTCTCTTCTCTCTTTCTAAACCTCTAACCCCTCTAATCTTCTCTACATTCGTTCTCATCAACCCTAAGGTTGATTTCTTCATGTTCTGCTCTTCTGGTTTATGCAAACCAGGAGTAAGAAGGGACCTCTTATCTTTAATCCCGAACCTGAGCGATCTATTCTCAGGAGAAAGCTCTTCCCTTAATCCAGACATTATGGCTAACGAAAATCCAGATCCTCAAGCCCAAATGAATCTGATCCTTCAACGACGCGAGCAATACAACAACAACAAAATCAACAAGTGGGAAAATAATCAATTTCAACAATTCCGTCAAAACCGGCTAAACCAATTAAATCAAGACCCCTATGCCCCCTATCTTGACCAAGACTTCCGGAAGGGCATAGACCTATTCGCCCTCCGGACATGGGGCAACCGAACTTCGATCCGAAAAATGGAGTGGTTGGGCCGGTTCGAATAGTTCTTTTCATGGTACCGGTGAAGAAGATCCTCATGACTTCTTGTCCACCTTCGTTCAAATCTGCGAAGTAGGCCACTATCCTGGTATTGATTCTGAGATTGTCAAGTTAAAACTCTTCCCGTTTGCTCTAAAGGGTGAAGCAAACCGTTGGTTCAAATCTTTAGCCCATCATTCTCTCCGTTCCTAGAATGATGTCAAAAGAGCCTTTGCTCTGAAGTTTGTCTCACCTGGGGCAATCATGGACATGAAAAGGGAGATAGCCACATTTGAACAGCTTGATGGTGAGAGTGTGGGGAAAGCATGGGAGAGACTAAATCGCTAATTGAGGAAGTGCCCCAACCATGGATACAGTAGACATGAGCTACTAGAGTTATTCTACAGAGGTGTCTCTCAACCAAATAGAGACTACCTTGATTCAAGCTTGCTCATGGATCCTTCCTAGGGGGAGGTGATGACGCCGCTTACGGGGTAGCCGAAACTATAGCAAAGAATAACATGTGGTCAACTCCAAGGAAGACCAATGTTAGTGGGAATAAGAAGGAATCTACGCGAGCAATTCGAGACTAAGATGTTAGTTGCTCAAATGGAAGTGATGAGCAAGCAGCTAGCCAATTTACAAATGTAGCAGCAGCTAGGGCCGTCAGATGTGAACTACCTGGGAATGCAGGCGGGAAATGAGGTGAATGAGGAAGTGAATTTAATGGAGAATCATAACCAAACCTTCAGAAACTTCAATCAGGACCAGAATCATTCCGGATTTCAACGTCCCAATTTTAATCAAGCCAATGCACCACCTGGCCCATCCAATTCAAAACCTTCTTCCAACTCAAGTTATCAAAGACCACCTCCTGGGATGGTCAATCAATCTCACAATCCTAACTCCCAAAGACCTCAAGGTGGTTGGAATCAAAACCAACATCATAACCAAACCACCTCTTGTGTCCCTCAACATAAGTTTGATGAGCTAGTAGACATGGTGAAGACCCTAGCTACTAGTGTCAAGCCAATAGAGAGAGAGGTTGGTCAGATGGCAGACCAACAAGCAAGCAGACCCCACGGTAAACTTCCAAGTTATACCGAAAGAAATCCTAAAGAAGATATCAATGTTTGCACTGCCATCACACCTCAATGGGAGTATGGAGACGAAGAGTTGAATGAGGTCACTCTAAGAAGTGGTAAGCAGGCGGGACCCGGAAAGATGTCGGGAAACGAGTAGCCCCTCCTGACGCCATAAGTTCAGGAGGGGGCAATCAGAAGTTAAATACCGAAGAAAGCAACAGTGAGGAGGAGCTTAATAATGATGATTCTTCGGGGGATGAAAATTATTCTGATAAAGAGATGAGGAAAAGTCGGGTGGCTGTACCTCTGACAAAGAAAATGGAGAAAAAGTTTGTTAGATGGAAGGATAAGGAAGACGAAGCCATAAGAAATCAAGCCATGAACAATGATAAAGCCCTTCCTTATCCACCAAAGAAGAAAGAGAATACCCTCAGTCATGACAGACAAAAGGACGGAGTGAGGAGGATGCTCAGAGACACCAAAGTGAGTATACCCCTAGCTGAGGTATTGACTGAAATGCCCAAGTGCTCTAAGTATCTTAAGGAAGTTTGTGAGAGCAAGAAGAAGCTTCAAGGGATGGCGGAAGAAGTTTTAAGAGAAGATTGCTCTATGATTTCACAAAAAGTTGCCACTAAGCGAGGTGACCCCGGAAGACCCTCAATCTCTTGTGAGATTGAAGGCCACATGTTCCAAAACGTCTTATGCGACTCAGGGGCCTCTATAAATGTGATGCCATTGAACGTCTGCAAAAAGCTCGATTTAGATAAAAGAATGCGGGAATGCCCTATTTCTCTTCAGATGGTCGACCGATCTAGCCGCTCAGCAGCTGGTTGTGTTACTAATGTTCTTCTCCATGTTGAAGACTTGGTTTTCCCTACCGACTGGGTTATCTTAGACTATCCGCCTGACAAGGAGATGCCCCTAATTCTAGGCCGGATCTTTTTGGACACCTCTGCCGCCCTCATTGATTTCTGTAAAGGTCAGATTACGCTTAGAGTTGATGATACATCTGTTACCTTCACACAAGGGAAAAGTCCTGAGAAAACCTTGATTGAAGAAATCTCGTTCGTCGAAGCAATTTATGAGGACAAAGAAGATGCCAACTCTGAAGAAGCGGAAGAGCTAACAGAGATAGGTGTTTTCAAAGCTATAAACACTAAAGATCAAGCTGATTATGGACCATCTTCTATTTCATCACAGGCCGTAGTCACTGACGAGTCGTCTTCACAACTTGCTCACACTAAGCCTGTCAATGAACACGAAACATGGAAGTTCCCAGCGATGAATGATGATTTCAAAGAGCCGCATCAGGAAGACTTTAACCCTGTAGAAGAGGAAGCCCTGATGGGTAGTTGGGACGAAGTGGATTTCTGGAGAGAGACTATTCATTGGGAGGTTGATGATTGGGAACAGCTAGCAAAGGAGCTAAAAGATGAAGAGTTGATCAAGATGATCAAGCATGAGAAGGAGAAAGCGGGTGCTGACTGAAGGATCCCTATGGATGATGTGATCCAGTACCTTTCGGGGGTTATGCCTCGGGAAGATGAGGTATTCTTCAGTCAACCACTTCAAGCCCATAAGGAAAAAGGTGGCCCGTTAAAATCCAGTATTGAGCAACCACCTACTGACTTGGAGCTTAAACCGCTTCCGTAACACCTTAAGTACATTTTTCTTAAGGACGGTGAGAAGTTGCCCTTAATCATCTCTTCAAAACTCGAGCCCGGACAAGAAGCACTGCTGATAAAAGTGCTTGAAAAAAACATTCTCGCGTTCGGATGGCAAGTGGGTGATATCCGAGGAATCAGCCCCGATGTGTGCATGCATAAAATCCGAACGGAGAAAGGAGCTAAGAAAGTCGGACAACCTCGGCGAAGGTGAATCCGCACATACGGGAGGTTGTCAAGAAAGAAGTCATCAAATGGTTAGACATGGGAATCATCTATGCAATCGCCGACGGTGAGTGGGTTAGCCCCACTCAAGTTGTGCCAAAGAAGGGAGGTATTACCGTGGAAAAGAATGAAAAGGGGAAGAAGTAGCTTTACGCCTTGTGGCGGCTACGGTGGTCCGCATTGATTATCGCAGATTGAATGAAGTCACCGCCAAAGACCATTTCCCCTTACCTTTCATTGACCAGCTTCTTGAAAGACTAAGTGGTCATAAGTATTATTGCTTCCTCGATGGATATTCTGGTTACTTCCAGATAGCCATCGACCCTAATGACCAGGAGAAGACTACGTTTACGTGTCCATCGAGCACTTTTGCTTTTCGCAGAATGCCTTTCGGGTTATGCAATGCACCAGCAACATTTCAACGGTGCATGTTGGCCATTTTTGATGGACTTGTGGAGAAATGTATGGAAGTCTTCATGGACGACTTCTCAGTCTATGGCGATAGCTTTGATGAGATCTTGAAAAATCTAGATATGGTACTTCAACTCTGTGTTGAAAAGAATTTAGTACTCAACTGGGAGAAATGTCATTTTCTAGTAGATGAAGGAATTGTTCTAGGACACAAGGTGTCCGATCGGTATTCGGGTTGATAAGGCTAAAGTAGAAGCCATTGAAAAGATGGCGTACCCGAAAACGATGAAAGAGGTACGAGGTTTTACGGGTCATGTTGGCTTCTACATGCGGTTTATTCAGGGTTTTTCCACCATCGCCAAGCCCTTATCTAACCTTCTGAAAGATGATGTTGAGTTCTTGTTTGATGAGAAATGCAAGGAAGCTTTCAATTGCCTAAAGGATAAGCTCATAAATGCCCCTATTTTAATCGCACCTGATTGGACTAAGCCTTTTGAATTAACGTGCGATGCCTCTAACTACGCAGTGGGCGCAGTTTTAGGCCAGAGAATTGACAAAAAGTTCAGGCCCATCTACTATGCGAGCCACACCTTGAACCCGGCTCAATGCAATTACACCACGACTGAGAAGGAATTCTTAGCCGTTGTTTTTGCTATCGACAAGTTTAGAAGTTACCTTCTAGGGTCTCAAGTTGTGGTTTGGATGGACCATGCAGCCCTACGCTACCTTATGGACAAAGCAGATGCAAAACCAAGGTTACTCAGATGGATTCTAATTTTGCAAGAGTTTGACCTTGAGATCAAAGATAAGAAGGGTAGTGATAACATTGTGGCTGATCACCTGTCTCGCCTAGTAAATGAGGGTGGCGAAAATCACAAGGAAATAGGCATCGATTTCCCTACTGAGCAATTGATGAAGCTTGATACAGTTAGGCCGTGGTACGTACGCTGATTATGTCAACTATTTAGCAAGTGGGCATTTAGAGGAAATGACGTATCAGCAGAGGAAGAAGTTCTTTTCTGATTTCAAGTATCTCGTGTGGGAGGATCCTTATATGTTCAAGGTCTGTAAAGACGGGTTGCTTAGAAGGTGTGTTCCGGAACATGAGCAATGGGATATTCTGGAACAATGTCATAGTGGTCCCACGGGAGGACACTACGGAACACCCAAGACTGTTGCAAAAATCCTCCAAGCGGGATTTTACTAGCCGACTCTTTTTAAAGATGTAGAAGCCTTTTGTAAAGGTTGCGATAGGTGCCAGAGGATTGGGAGGCAAAGTAATAGGATGGAAATGCCACTTAGGCCCATTCTAGAATGCGAAGTCTTCGACGTATGGGGCATTGATTTCATGGGCCCTTTCCCATCTTCATGCTCCAATAAATACATTCTCGTCTGTGTAGACTATGTTTCCAAATGGGTGGAAGCAATAGCCACCCAAACTAATGATCACAAAGTTGTGAAGAAATTCTTGCAAAAGAATATCTTCACCAGATTCGGCTGTCCTAGAGCCCTCATTAGTGATGAAGGTACTCATTTTTGCAACGCGCCGCTTGATAAAATTCTTGAGAAATATGGTGTCAGACATAAACTCGGTACACCATATCATCCCCAAACAAGTGGTCAAGTCGAGGTAAGCAACCGGAGCCTTAAAAGGATTCTAGAAAAGACCGTGAACGCAAATAGATCCAACTGGAGTCTAAAGTTGGATGACGCGCTTTGGGCCTATCGCACCTTGCGTTTAAGACCCCTATGGGCACGTCACCCTTCCAAATGGTTTATGGCAAGGCATGCCATTTACCGGTCGAGCTTGAACACAGAGCTTACTGGGCGATTAAATTCTTGAATTTCGACAGCCAACTCTGTGGGGAAAATAGGTTATTGCAATTAAATGAGCTCGACGAATTTAGACTCAGAGCATATGAGAATGCCAAAATCAGTAAGGAAAGAACTAAGGCACTCCATGATGCTAAGATCAAGGATCGAGAATTCAAAGTGGGTGATATGGCTTTGCTTTATAATACCAGGCTCCATCTGTTTGCCGGTAAGCTCAAATCTAGATGGTCTGGCCCCTTTGAAATTCTCGATGTCAATCCAAGTGGAGCAATCACGTTAAACGGGTATGATAATCAGCCCTTTAAGGTAAATGGTCAAAGACTCAAAAAATATTTTGGCCAACCAAAAGAAAAGTCTGAGACCTGTACTTTCAAAAGAGGGTTGAAACGACTGATATTCTGATCTGCGATGAGATCCCATCCGAATTCTTTCAGTCGGATGATGACATTTCTACATTTACCCGTGAGGACCCTTCTTCCAAAACATCTGAACACGTCAGTATACCTAAGCGTAACCTGCACAAGAACGAGACGAAGAAGAGAGTCAGTGATATCCGGAGAGTTAAGTTCAAACACTTAGTAGAGCACTTGACTTGTTCCGTTGCGGCCATACCCCCGTCCTTCATTCGATTCCGATGAAGAAGTGGCCGAAGTAAACCGAAGTGGCCCGATCCGGGTTAACTTTGAAATCGTGTCAAGCTAATGACATAAAAGAAGCGCTCCTAGGAGGCAGCCTAGTCTTTTAAGTTACTTTTTAGTTAAGTTTTTAGGGCATTAGGAATAAAACCATGGTGATTTGTGTGTTGGTTATCCATGTCCTATTTGTGAATGCTTTATGTACTTACATGTTTACTCATATACCCCTTGTACCCCGAGATTATATGCTATGTCGAGTGTTGCAGATATTGTTGCGCGGTTTTTGCCAGTTGTCACTTTTAGTGTTGTCTGTTCATGCTACGAGTTGTAGCGGTACATTCATGCTACGGCCTGACCTCTGGCAACCTACAACCCGACAATCATTTTGACAACTAGCTAAGTATTCTTTTCTTTTATCTGCACATTCTGAGGACATAATGTGATTTAAGTGTGGGGGGGTGTCTAAATTGGGTATGCTATCATGCTATATTTCTAAAAGCGAGCAAATGTGAATTCCGTGGCAAAAATTTAAAATTTTTCAAAGTAAACGTGGATAATTGTAAATCTTGAGCATGTAATTGAAACAAAAAGGCTTGCTAGTTGTAGTTTCCTGACGATGATTGTCTGTAACTTCTGTGAGATAGTTATAGCATGCTTTTACTAATATGAGATAGTATTCATTTCATATTCACGTAAGCCTTTGAAATTGAAGCGACATTTTTAAACTTTATCCATTCACTACCCTAGTGATTTATCCTAGAGAGACTTGCGCTTAATAGTAAAGGTAAACATTACACCTAATTTCTAACCGTGTACTGTGAATATCTGAAGGTTTGAATGCGATAGGAGGGATATACATTAAGGTTTGTACACCAATCTAAGATAAATAATATGAATAAAATATGTGTATGTCAGATGTAGCTGCCAATGATTTGAGTGCGGTAGGGCATTATCACGAAATGTCCTATACCACTATGAGGTTCAATAGCTCCCGACTGCCTGATGATAGTAGTCTAGCTATGGTGTTATCACGAAACATTCTATTGCTGGGAATGAGGGCATATGCTATATATGTGGAATTGAGTTAATCTTAAGGAAAATTTGGCAAATGGTACTATGGAAAGTTGGTAGGATCCGTAGTTATCTTCTAACTATCCCAAGTATAAACCGAATGATATGTTTTAGGGATTGTCCTAATATGTACACGGGAAGACTTTTTGTGGAATGGTTACTGCCTATACCTAGGAAAGTCATTAGGATTATTTGAACGGATTTTGTGCGAAAGAATAGTGGAGATTGAAAAGGGCTTTTCACACACACACTGAATCTATATCTATGTTGGTATTAATTGCTATATCTGTCGTATCTTTTGTTACGTGAGTTGGGAATCTATATGGATTGCATGAAAGTGAGCTAGTTTTGATTATTTTGTTCGGGACGAACAAAAGTTAAGTGTGGGGGAGTTGTTATCGCTTTATTCCGTAACAATATTCTTCGTATTTTATTACTTTTTATAGAAAAGCAGGAGTTTAATTGAAATATTGAGGGGTTGTGTATGAAAAGGATTAAAATGCAAATTCGAGCTATTTATGTGGTTTATTAGTCATTTTATATATATATCTATGTATATATTTATACGTACTTTGCATGTTTTTACTCCCTTGTAGATATACATTTTCGAGCTAAAAAGAGGATTAAAAGTGGTGCAAGATCGGATTTATATGATGGAGAAGAGATGCAAGTTGAAGTTCCAGTGAAGCTTTGAAGTTAAGTCTGAACGTGCGTCTGTTGCTCTGTCCAGTGGACTGGCGTTCAAAGAAGTGGACGAGCGTCCAAGAAGAAGAAGCTGATTCAGGATGTGGAAGTTTTTTCGGATCGGCGTCCAATTTTGCATAGGACGTGCGTCCACTCAAGACTCGGCCCGACTCAAACAATTTACGTACCCTGGACGGGCGTTCACCCATCTGGACGGGCGTCCACGGCCGACTTAAGCATATCCGACTTAAAAATCTATAAATAGCAGCGCATTCTAAACCCTAAAATCAGATTTTTATACACCAAATACACACAGCAGCCTCATACTCTACAAGGAGCAAACACAGAGATGAATTCTTCCATCTCAACAATCATGAGCGCCAATATGATTGTTGGCTAAGCATCTTGCGGTGGGACAACGGAGGAAACCAACCAACAACCACACCAACTAGAAGATTTTAAGCTATATCTTTAGTGAGTTAAATTTACAGTTTTTCATCAATTGAATTTTGTAATAATTGTTTATGTTTTGTTGAATCGAGAGATCGGTGAAACTACCGTTCTGATTGAATTTATATGAGAATATTATTCAAGTTGTGATTTCTTTCAATTGATGCAATTAATTGTGATTCAAGAAATTGTTTATGATTAATTGAGTAGAGTATTGGAGACAATCTCATGATCGTGTTATGCATGCTAATTTAGTTTTGCTTGAGAAAGAAAACGAAACCCTAGAAATTGATTAAAGAGATTTAATCGAATTCGCGATTTGATCATTACTAAAAATCGTACCTTTAGCTCACAATCTAGTTGGGGTTGGTTGGTTGATTGGTGGATTCTAGTTGCCTTGCCGTTCTTTTAATTCTTTGATAAACCAATTTGTTCGTATCAATTGTGATTGCCACGAGTAGTTATTTCAAGAACTTTAGTTGTTAACCGCTGTTTTCTGCTTATTTCTGTTTCCAGCACGTCACCGGACGCCCGTCCACCCTCACTAGACGGCCGTCCAGTGTTGAATTTTTCTGTTTTCTGTTTCTTTTTGTCACTGTTCTTCGTTTTTACTTTACAATTAATATAAACCTTAGTTTTAGATAATAATTTGTGACATAATCGATATAATAACTGCATCTTAATCCGATAAACATTCGACTTCCCTTAGGACGACCCGTTAACACCCTTTACTACAAGCCTTATACTTGGGGTGTTTCGGTTTATAAATTTAAAACTAGTTTTTACCGAACAAAGACTTTATCCTTCAGAGGATGATTGGAATGTTGCACCTCCAAAATACAAGAAGAAACCATTTCATGATATGCATCATGTGTTTAAGAAAAATCAATCTAGGTATGTTCCTAGACACATGAAGCAACATAGGTTTCCCACTGCATCTCGGAAAGTGAAGATGGATGCAAATGCACCAAAAAGTAGAGAAAAGTATAAGAATACCTTCAGTAGAAATATTAGAAGCTATTCTGCCATGCCTTATACATATGAAGTTGATGACTTTAATTATCCAAAAAGAAGATCATTTGGATATACACTTGGAGTAGGAAGCATGACTGCTAACAGGTATGGACCCAAACAGTGTTGGGTACCTAAACATAATTAATTTGTTTTGTTGGAAGTCTGGTACATAAGAAGTGGATGTTCCAGACACAAGACAGGGATCAAAGGTTGGCTCACTGATTTCAAAGCTTTTGATGGACCCAAAGTCACATTTGGAGGCAAAGAAAACCCTGCCAAGATTAAGGGGGAAGGCACAATGCTCAAGAACAATCTGAAGATTCAAACTGTGGCAATGTTAAGGGACTTAATTTCAATCTTCTAAGCATCAGTCAATTCTGTGACAAAGACTACAATATACACTTCAACAAGGAAGGATGCAAAGTGATTCACAGCCAAACCAACACAGTAGTTCTTGCAGGAAAAAGAAAAGATAACATGTATGTGGTGGATTGGAAAACAGCTAAAGCAGAAACATGTCTGTTTGTCAAAAATAAACAATCAACCAGCTGGATTTGGCATAGAAGATTAAATCACTTGAATTTCAAGACCATCAACACATTATCAAAGAACAAGTTAGTTGAAGGCCAGCCAGAGATCACATTCAAGAAAGAAAGTCTATGTGATGCATCAGAAAGGGAAACAAATCAAAAGTTCCTTCAAGTCAAAGCCCTATCAATCAACAACAAGAATTCTACATCTGTTACATATGGACCTGTTTGGACCAGTCACACCAGTAAGTGTAAGTGGTAAGAAATACACTTTAGTAGTGGTTGATGATTTCTCTAAATACACCTGGACAATATTCATGAACAAGAAGAGAGAAACACTGAAGAGGCTGCCAGATTTGCTAAGAAGAATTCAAAATGAGAAAGAACTGAAGATCATCAAGATCAGATCAGATAGAGGCACAGAATTTCTAAATGAAGTTATCAGAACTTATTGTGAAGAAAATGGAGTATTACATCAATTATCTGCAGCATGAACTCCACAACAAAATGGTGTAGTAAAAGAAGAAATAGAACTCTCAAAGAAGCAGACATAACAATGATTGCAGAAGCATGCTTACCAAAGAGATTTTGGGTGAAGCAGCAAACACAGCATGCCATACACAAAACAGATCAATCATCAACAAATATCATGGAAAGACTCCATATGAAATATGGAATGGTAGAAAACCTAATGTCTCATATTTGCATATGTTTGGATCAAAATGTTTTGTTTTGAACATGAATCAGCTGCATACCTTTGATGAAAAGGCTGATGAAGCAATCTTTATGGGATATTCAGACACCAGCAAAGCTTTCAGAGTACTCAACAAAAGAACATTGGTGATTGAAGAATCAATACATGTAATATTTGATGAACCAAATACAAATGGTGAAAGTCTTCACGATCAAGAAAAAGAAACAACACAAAGGGAAATATATACAAATACAACCATACCAACTTCCATCCTGAATCACCATTTTGGAAATCAAGATGAGCCACAAGTCATTACAACAGAAGAAGCATCAGAACTTGAAGCTCATGCAGAACCTGAAATTGCATAAGCACCACGTGAAGAACAACTTCAACCTGACCTAAATTGGCTAAGAGATCATCCTGAAGAACAAGTCATTGGAGACATTCACACAGGAGTTAGAACCAGAAGACAACTGGAGCATATGCTAACATGTTTTCTATCACAAGTGAAACCCAAGACAAGCAATTCAAGATACAAATTGGATCACAGCCATGCAAGAAGAACTAAATGAATTTGAAAGAAATGAAGTCTTGGAACTTGTTGACAGACCAGACATAGCCAACATCATTGGAACAAAATGGGTATTCAGAAACAAAATGGATGAGCAAGGAACAATTGTCAGAAACAAAGCAAGGCTAGTTGCAAAAGGATATTCTCAAGCAGAAGGAATAGATTATGATGAAACATTTGCACCAGTGGCAAGACTGGAGGCAATCAGACTCTTTCTAGCTTTTGCTGCACACAAAGACTTCAAAGTCTATCAAATGGATGCCAAGAGTGCATTTCTGAATGGACTTTTGGAAGAAGAAGTATATGTGGAACAACCTCCTGGTTTCCAACTCAAAGGAAAAGAAGACAAAGTATACAAACTCAAGAAATCTCTTTATGGACTCAAACAGGCACCCAGAGCTTGGTATGAAACACTATCACAATTTTTGATCAAGAATGGATTCAACAAGAGAACTATAGATAAGACTCTATTCAAATTAGAGGAAGGAACAAGCACATTGCTAGTACAAATCTATGTTGATGACATCATCTTTGGATCAGAGGATGAAAAGCTGTGTGAGAAAGTTGCAAATTAACCTGATGAAGAGCAAATTTCAGATGAGCATGATGGGAGAATTAAATTATTTTCTTGGTCTTCAAGTAAAGCAAATGAAGGTGGTATTTTCATTAGTCAAGCCAAGTATACAAAAGACTTAATACACAAGTATGGTATGGATACAAGTGGCACAGCAGATACACCAATGTGTGCAAGAGTCATCCTTGGAAAATATGAAGCCGGAAAAGATGTTGATCAGAAAATTTATAGAGGAATCATTGGATCCTACTTTATCTAACTGCAAGCAGACCTGATATAGCATTTGTAGTAGGAGTATGTGCAAGATTTCAAGCTCAACCAAAAGAATCACATCTTCTAGCAGCCAAAAGAATAATCAAATACCTGAAAAACACTATTAATGTTGGAATTTGGTATCCAAAAGATGGAGGATTCAAGTTGATATCATATTCAGACTCTGACTATGCTGGATTCAAGATAGATAGAGAAAGCACCTCTGGAACATGCCAGATGCTAGGCACCAGGGTAGTCTCTTGGTTCAGTAAAAAGCAAAACTCCATATTTACATCACCAGCTGAAGCAGAATATATAGCAGCAGTTGTTGTTGTGCACAAGTACTTTGGATTAGAAAACAACTAAGGGATTATGGAGTGGAGGAAAAGACTATCCCAATCATGTGTGACAACACAAGTGCCATATCTAGCACTGAAAATCCAGTGTTGCATTCAATAACAAAGCACATTGATGTGAGACATCATTTTATCAGAGATCATGTTGAAAAAGGAGATGTCATCCTAAAATACATATCCACTGAAGATCAATTGGCTGACATCTTCACTAAACCACTCAGTCATGAAAGATTTAGCATGTCAAGAACTGAGTTGGGAATGATTGAAATTGAATAAGTACCAAAGAGCGGCTAACTGGAGTAATCAGCCAAGTGACTTCATCAGCTGTTTAAACCTTTGCCATTACAGGAGATGTAGCAGCTAAGGCACTGGTACTCGGCGAAGTTATCTTCACCGATTGTTAGGAACGGTAGAATAAAGTAGCTCAGTGAAAAATTCACTACATCGGCTAAGTGACCAGCCAAGGCACTCCACCGAAGTGAAGAATGGAGTAATGGGCAAATTATAGTGTGAACAAAATCAACTTTTATACACGTGGAGAATAAGGAATTTATGGAGGATTATTCTGTGGATGATTACACACGTGGAGATCAACTTACAATCATGGAGGTAACCATATTATTTTTCGAATTAACGCCTCGATTCCCGGGATTTATCATTTCTAACCTCAATCACTCCCCCACTACACTCGAATATCGGGATTCATATACACAAAATCACGCCATTATGTCATAAAATCCTTCCACATTCAAACCACGTTCACACTACCCAAATCATCCTATATAAACAGCACTTAGAGGTTTTCCAGAAATCTTTACGCTCTCTTTCAAATCATAAATTCCATTGCAAATTCGAAGCTCACTTTCAAAAATTCCTTTAAATTCCAACAATGGCTTCATCCTCCTCAAACACTGAAGCTGGGTATGAAAAATCGATTGCCACTGGATCGTTCTTCCAAGAAGAACACTACTTAAAACTGTGCGGAAATGACGAGGAAGCAAAACGATTAGCATGCTGGATGCAAAAACCTAAAATTATCAACCTTTCTAAATCCTCCAATAACCGAAATCTGCTATGAAAGCCTAATCTCCTTCTGGAAAACTGCAAAATATGTTTCTGGGATCCCTACAGAAGAAGGTGATGAATGGGAGGAAGACAAGATTGTTGCATCTGTCAACTGCACAGAAGTGGTCATTACGGCAAAGGTAATTCGTACTCATCTTAAACTTTCAAATAAGGGTCAGGCAAAAGTGACCTTGGTACCACAAAATTTGGATGATTTATGGACAACAATCGCCAAAACTGCAAATCCAGGATCTAAGAAGGTCAATTGCCTTAGATCTGCTTTAAAGAAACCCTTTAGTGAGTTTAGTGCCCTAATTGGAAAGAGCATTGAAAGTTAGGAGCAAATAATGCCATGGCAGAGGCTAGAATGCGACTAATGGGAATCATCTACAACAATCTAGAGTTCAATTGGGCATCCTACTTCTTCCAGAGAATAAAAGAACAAATCCAGGGAGAAGTCACTGCTGCCAACAAGGGATTAGCAGAGAAAAAGAAGAAAAATGGGATTTTCTGGGTAAAGAAATCCTATGGAATACAACTATATTATCTTCTGCAATGTTTGAAGGTTCCTGTGATACATCTCCATAAGTTGCATGAATCCAAAATCATGTTCACCTACGTCAAACAGCAAAAGCAAGCAGAAGGAGGGAAGAGAAAGAAAACCACAACACATCCCTCCGGGCAAAGAAAGAAGCAAAAGGTTCAAAGAAACTTGGACAAAGAAAACTTTGGACGGTTAATTGATGAAGAAGAAGTAGAAGATTCTGAAGGTGAAGCAGAACAACAGGAAGAAAGTGGCAGTGAGAACGAACAACCTCCACATAAGGAGACTGCAAGTGATGCTGGAGATAACGGTGAAGAAACCCCAGAGGAACCTGCACAAATGTCTGCAAATGACATTGATGATAGAATTGCAGAATATCTTGAATGGAAGGAAGGGGATTCCAGAACTCAACTTCAAGACTCCGACCGCATGCTTTCTGAGGAGGCTTGGTTTTTTAATTTTCTAGGAATCACAACCCTGGTTGGTGTACTTGATGAATCTCCACTCTGGGACATGGTTGATGCAGTAAAGGCAAAACTGCTACAGATCCCTGACCAAAACAATGATGACTCGGAAGATGGTGAAGATGATCAGGATAATACTGATCAGGATGATGGTTATGATAATGATGACAATGATGATGATGATCCCCACACTGATGATGGTGATAAACAAGGAGAAGAGGATATCCCCACACCAGATGCAATTGATGATAACATCCTCCTAAGTTCGTTTCTACAACCACAAGGTCCAGCAAAGTCGATACCAGCTGAGGCAACCTCACCAACACCACAAACTATGCCGGCTAACAACTCTGAGCAAATTCCACAAACTCCTGTGGATACTACTATTTAGCCGACAATAGTATTCGACACTGGCTCAGCTGCTGCCACTCCAGTCAAGGAAATCCCCAGCACATAGCAAGGGGGAATAGCAGCCCAGACTACACCAGCACACACATCCACCCAAATACTTGAAGATTTGGAAGTCGATGCAGATGTTACTCAACATCAAGAAAGAGGACAGCAAACAGAACCAGAACCAGCTGACATCCGACACAAAATCTCTCAGCTGGTCACTGGCATCTCCAATGAGACTATTGAAAAGGCAGCAGATCTGGTGGCTGAAGAATTGGAGCATCAAGCCATGTACCTCAGATCCATGACTTCAGCATTCAATGATAAAAGTTACTCTATTGAGAAAAAATTCCAGGCCAATGTAGAGTACATTGATGCGCAGAATATTGTTGTCCAACAACAAGGAAATCTGATGAGACAGCTCAACATCAATATTACTAACAACCTTGTAGGTCTCAGGCAACACATTTCCTAAGAAAATGATTCAATGGCATCAGCATTTGGCACCAGATTTCACAGTGTCACTGAGAAACTGACTGATCATGACAACAGATTCACATCCATTGAGTCAAAATTGGAATCCCTGATTGGCACAACAGAGGCTACAAATAGCATCATACTCCAGCAAAGGGATGATGCTGCCAAAAAGGGGGAAAGTAAAGATAAGCCTGAAGGTTCAACGATTAGAACCCCAAACTTCAGTGAAGAACAGCTGAGGGCAAGGGATAGAGAAATCAGGATCAGAAATGAGGCAGAAGAATAGCAAAGGAGGGCTAGAGAAGAAAGAGAAAATGCCCTAAATGAACCCTGCATTGGATTTCCTCATCCTTTTCAAAGAAGGGATGATGATAGAGATAGATCAGGTGGACAGCAAAGACCTGGATCTAGCCAACAAAGAAGGTCAGCAAAAGATCATAGATCTAGCACTAGCAGAGAGAAACGAAGCTTCCCAACTCATAGAAACATGCAAGAGTATGAAGCTGAAATCCTAGATCATGTGAGAGAATTTTTCAGAGTCCATGAAGGACTATATCCAAATCAAACACAAGATGAAGCTTGGGCAGACTGGCTAAGCTACCTGGATGAATAGAGGAGAGTTGACATGGCCAAAATATACAATAACATTAAGAGACAACATGCCCCCCTCCAGCAAAGTGGTGGAACCAGCACACCAAGTTCAGCCATACCACTTTCTGCAAATGGACGAGAAGACTTTCCAATTGAGCAACAAGAAGACTTCAACTATATGACAAAATTCTTCAATCCTATGGGAAAAATGAACAAACAAGATCAATGGGGCCTGTACAAAAATCTCAAGTTTGCTGACTCACACATTGCAGAAGCTAGGGAAAGACTTGAGAAGTACTTTGGAGAGCCCAGGGCAAATGAAACTATGCCTGACTTTAACAGACTCGTTGCCAAGAGAATATTCCAAGGAGTAACTGAATACACTGCTATGGCATACTGGAAGTGGAAGTTTCCTGAGATTGATTGGAAAGATATGGAAGAAGTCCAAACCACAAAGTTCAAAAGGTACAAGTCTGAATTAAGCAAAATGTAGTTGTAACACTTGAATAAATTTTGAACTTGCTGCCCTTAAATGGATGAATAAAATTGTTGAGTTCTATTCCGTTAATTATTATGAAAAATTTGGCTTACTTATGTTCAGGCTTATGAGGGTTTTGGCATCATAAAAAAGGGGGAAATTGTTAGGAACAATATATTATGTTTTGATGATGGTCATACTAGCTGTTATAACAAGCTTGAAATAAGTTAGAACACTCTGTATAGTCTTTACTTAGAGTCTGACATGTTGTATAAGTTGAGTCAGACAAGTATTGTACTAGTTGGTAGTACGGCAAAGCAAGAACAGATTTTCGGCAGAGTGAAGCCAGCCAAGCACCAGCAGAGAAGCAATGAATATATTATGGTCTGACTTATAACCAAGGAAGTCTGTGATGACCTTGGATAAGTCTAAGTTATGCTTTAAGAGATGGAAGTTAATGTTTAAATATGGTGTACACTGATCTCACCCCAATCAAGGATCAGTGAAGTACAAAGATTCTCCTTGAACTGAAATAATGAAGGAAACAGTGAATCGGCAGAGTAAACTGACTTTCGGCTAAGTGAAGACAAAACAGTGAAGGAAGATCTAAACGGCAAAGTCAGATGGATCACTTGACCATTCAGAGAACGGCTAAGTAGACCTTACCAAATCAGATTTTGAAGTATGATGAAGATTCAGAGGACCATGCATTAAATGCACAATCAATAGAGGATCAATCAAGGACGGATTTTCTGTTAAACGTTTGAATTAAAAAATCCGATCACTGAAATCAAGGAGAATATAATTAAAGGGGAATCAAGAATTATTCCCTTCATTAATATAGCCAACGGACGGAAATTCAATACGAATAATCAAGGCTATAAATAGAGGGCATTGACGAGAGAAAAAAAAAAAGTGAACGAAAAATCTGAGCAAAAACTCTGTCAAAGTAAAAAGCCTTCTATCTGTGCAAAAAGGAAACATCTAGTGATCAACTCAAAACTAAGAGCTACAATTCAAACATCAAGCACTGAGATTGATCAACAAGTTTGTGAATCCAATTCACATCAACCAAGCAACTGAATCAGAGTCATCTGAGAAGGAGTTGTGTCTGTGATAGCTGCTGAAGGATTTGATCCCAAGGAGCAGTGAAAGAGACTGAATCACTGAAGCTGTTGCTTTCAAGGAGTGATAGTCTTGTAGATTGTGAAGCTTGGGAAGTCAAGGACAATTGTACTATTGTATGTGTGAAAACAATAGTGAATTCCTCCAATCATCACAGGAGAAGAGTGGATTAAGGGATTACACCACTCTGAACCACTTATGCCTTGTGTCAATTTACTTACTGCAATTTACCTTACTGCATTTATTTAATTGCATATATTATATCATATACTTGTGATTGCTTAAACTACTTTGAAATAACATAATAAGGAGGGACTTATCCGCTGCCCAAAAGCTTTTAAGTGCAAGAAAAGTTTTTGAAACTCCACTATAGTCATTCACCCCCCCTCTGAATATAGTTCTACCCTTCTCTGGGACCAACAGTCTATAATAAGTGGGGGGTAGGCGTCTTAGCTGAATAGTCGAAAAAGGGAATAATTTTTAAAATTTTAAAAACGCTGCTTTTAGCTTTCTTATTGCACGTTACCGAGTAAGGAATCGGTAGAAAAGGAGCCCAAGTTCAATTTGAAGTGAGCTATAGCATATTCAATTTAGTATGGAAGAATGAGCATATGTTATGTTGCATAAAGTAGTAACTTATTAATTATTATTCTATCATTACACTCAATATTTGAGCACATAATCTGAATGAGAAGTGTTTAAGATTAGATGACAAATTGTTGTAACCGGGAATCATTATTTGTCTGTCTATATTCTTTAACAAATTGTTGTAAGACAAGGGAAGCAACTTGAATGCCGCAAGATGAACCGGGACAAAACGGACTTGTGAGAGAAAGAGAAAAAAGTGAGGAAATCTGCCAGAAAAAAATGAAAAAAAAAAAGAAAAAGAAAAATATGCATTAAAGGCAGTGAGGGAACCGAACTCGTGTAAAAAGCGCACGACCCTCGCATAAAAAGAAACAAACAAGGACTTAAGAGCGATGGTCAGTCCCCGAGTCCACCCGACCCGATTAAGGTACCATGTTGTGTAACCAAGTCTGAAGGCAAGATGAGTGAGTGTATGCGTAGGTAAGTTAAGATTGTGTGGTTAATACAACTTGATTCTCTTCACGAACGCACTATCACGACTAATTCATCACACGACACATTGACACGTGATAGGTAGTGATTAATGGGAAGCTTATGGATTGTGGCTTAATGTATGTTTCTGCCGGAAATCTTTATTGAATGTGTGGTAGTTGATGGGGATTGTTCCTCGAGGTACATTCCACCTTGATACTCTGCTCGCGGACGAGGAAAAGGCTAGTGGGGGGTAGTTGATGATGGTTAAAATAGTCTATCCTACGGCATCAACAATCTATCCATTATGAGCTAAAAATAGTTGTTTCAACCTATAAATATGAACCATTAGAGTTGAATATCATATGTCGGGTTCGTGAGTCGAGAAATCTGCACTTAGCGTTTATTTTCCCTGTTTCGATATTATTTTGTGCATTATTTGATTATTTTCAGGATACGAAATATTGGGCTGAGCATCATGGACGAATCTGGAGTGGACTGGACGAAAGGAATGGGCCTAGGGTATTCCAGAACCTTCCAAGTTAAGTCGGCAGAAGAAAAAAGACGAAAATACCCCCGGTTTACCGGGAGGTGCCGCCGGTTTACCGAGATTCGAGATCCTTCCGAAACGCATTTTCTTGGACGAGGGGTAGAACTAGGTGTTTCTAAGTCGGTTTATGTAGCTATAAATAAGAGGCCTCGCCTCAGAATTCAATGTACCCAAAATTATTCAAGGCAAATTATGCAATAAAAGTTCTTTGCTCTTTATTTTATTTATTTTATGAGTTCTGGTCGGAGAGACGACGGAGTCGCCGCCTAGGGAGAGATCTGAGGGAGATCTACACTCGTCTTCGAGGGTATGATTTTCTGTTTTTTCCAAGATGTAGATGTATCGTTGTTCTATTCTACTAGTTTGTTTTAATTGCTTATTTAGTTTAATTATGTAGAAGTTAGTTTACTTTACCCCATGTGTTATAGATCTGATTCATTGATGAAGAAATCATGAAATAGTAGTTGCGTTATTCAGATCTGCGATGGTCTATATCGTTAGATCTGAATACCTTGTAAATTACTAGTTCATGATAATCGGCGCCAGCTACGTTGATCGAAAGATTTAATTTACATGTTAGTAGCCTGACAACTATTTGCATGTCATCGTAAACTAGCATGAAATACGAATAGTGAAGTGCTATGATTGGACATTATCTTGAATGGACCCTAGGAACGTGTTGATCAGTGTCGACAGCTGTCTAGGCGGGTTTGCGATATGAGTTAGCGCTCAATATCGACAGCTCTAGTTCTTTATGCGTATGGGCTATTACAGACCAATTAAGGAGGGTAGTTTGCGTATACATTGTCTACTACTATTGTCAGAGTAGATGGGTTAGGAGTTGTACCCGTAGCTGAACAATGAATAAATTCATCAATGGGGAGGACTGTTGCATATGTGGGGGGAATAACTAATTGCTCATAATTGAACTTATACATTAGAAACTCGTTTTTTCTTCATGTGAACTAGCATAACCTTGATAGTTTGACGCACTAAATTTACTACCGTCTATATTATAGTTGGTTGTAGACCATAATCGTGACAAACTCAATCTTGATAATTATACGTTCTAACGAGTCTCTGTGATGTGTGATTTTCAATAAATAATCACTAAATCCTACCGCAAGCGCACGGCTTATCGAGTAGTACTTAGGATGTCGATCCCACAGGGACTTGTAGTCAATCACCAAACAATTCCCGATTTATATTAGCTAGACAAATCAAATTTTTGGAGGTTTTTATCTAAAAATCCTAAAATTAAAGAAAATAAAGAAAATCTAATTAATAGCCAAGAACTTCAAGATTTAGGGTAATAGGATTCAAGGTTTAAAGGCATTTCTTGGATTTCGGATCCACCACGGCGTTGTCTACACAGAATTTCAACAATCTTTCTATCAATATGAATCTTCCATTTATGAAGACCAATTACCAAATATTACACGTAAACATTATTTCGAACTATTATCGTGATTTTACCTAGTTTTATCCTACATTTAGTTTCCTACAATGAAGAATAAAATTAGATGCATTGAAATACCATAATTATGGGCCACTTTAGGTATAACCTAATTTTCATTGAAGAAATCCCTAAAGATTTGATCTTGGTTTCTAGGTTATCGATCGATTAATTAATACTTTTTCTGTCATCAATTAATCGAATGAAGTTTCTCATGCAATCCTACGGCCATTCACTCCTTCGAGATATTATTTCCGGAAAAATACATGAATAAGCATACAAGATCAAATTCATAAACATGATAAAAATCCTTTATCAATGAAAAGATTGTTCGTTAAAACCATATAATCATCGCCGGGCTTTTCCTAATCCAAGAAACTAATATTTACTCTCGTAAAATATCAAGATTCCAAGATTCAACCATATAATTCATACTTTGACAAGAAAAATAAATAAATAAAGAAAAGGAGAAAAAGAAAGAGAGAAATAAACCGTCAAAGTATTGCTTAAAATAATTCAATCTTGAAAAAGCTTCGTTCTTGAATTCTTAAACCCTAAAATCCTTGTTCTTGGGATGAGAGAAGATGATGATGATGAAGGAGAGAAATAGTCGACCCCCCAAAATCTGATGTGAGGCGTGTATATATATTCATTTTCACGACTTAGGGGAGTATAAAAGGGATAATAAATTACATCATAAATATAAGTTTCCATAATTAATTTAATCAAGAAAATCTCTAAAATTAAATATCTATCAATCTTGGACTCTTATAGTGTGTGGGCTCCTCTTTTGCATTGAAAATCACGCCATTATGCTTGAAATCACGTTGGGAAAGTTTCCACCAATCAGAAAATTTCGTTGGCCAGGATCAGATTTCTGGAAACTGTCACACCCTGGGTGTGACAGAGGCTAGTTTTTGAACTCTTCCACTTTAGCTCTGCTTTTTGGGCCTTTTTCTTCTAATCTCGAATCATCCTGCAATAATTCAATCATCCGCAGTAATCTAGCCCAAAAAGGATAAAAACATCGCAAAATAACAACACACGACACTAAATTGAGTCCAAAACATCTAGAATTATTCGAATTTTTAGGAACTTATCACTCCCCAAGCTTAAGACTTTGTTTGTCCCCAAGCAAACAAAAAGACTCAAGACGAGACGGACTAAGAAGATCACACACGACATAGCAATAGATGAAGATGCACAACACACGAGCATCAATAAAGTTCATCCCGGCATTCAAAACACAAGATATAGACTAACTAATCCTTTTTATCATATCAGGAGCAAAAGTGAACAAAAATTATCAATGGGAAACAACATAGACCAAGCAAATAGACTCTCACGGGATATATCACTCAACGCTCAATGTTTGTGAGGTGACTAAACTCTCAAGCCCATTCTATTGAAAATGCCCTGCTATATGCTTGTATATCGTCTCATATCAATCACCAAGGCATTGTGCAATACATAAATCATAAGGTCTTTGGGAAAAAAATGGTAGGTGAGGACTGCCCAAGTAAGAAAAAGGAAGTGAAAGGTGTAAAAAGAGGTATAAGAGACGGCAAAACCATTAGCGCTAGCGAGACACATAACTATTAAACTTCAAAATCACACAAGGGCAAGGGGTCAAACACTTTATTTCCAAACAAAAGAAAATACAAAGGATAATTTCTCTACTTTTGGGAGGATAATGATACAACTCCCTCTTTATTACTAACAAATAGAACAAATAATATTTAGGAGGTTTTTTTTTATTGCCTCATTTATTGATTTTTTTTCATATATTTTTCTTCTTTTTTTTTTCGTCATTTTTTTTTTCAAACTAAGAAACAGACAAATGGTAACAATATGGATTTCCCTCAAGATTGATCATTACATACTAAGTACAAGAAATTTGATAGCCACATGCCCCAGTTAGTCCTATTGGGTGAAAGGAATTGGGCTACCTCTTTTTCGGGTTGTTCAATGTATGGTGTAGTGAAGTAAGGTAAAGTGGGAAAAAGGTGTAATAAGGATCAAGGTTCGAAAGGTATATAATGTGGTGGAAGGTAGAAACGAATGCCTCAATCATTTCTACGTGTTTGCACATACCAAAGCAACCTCAACAAGACTCAACACAAGTTCTAAAGGAACAAGTCCAAGGAAGAGAAAATACGCACAAATTTAGGGTGAGACCGAAGTGGTCGGTCATATGGCCGGAACAATATCTCACCGGGTTATTTGTCTATTCACTCAGACTCTTTTGTTTCCTAAAGAAAATAATGGCACTTTTATACATGATAGTCTAAAAAGGATTTTTCACTCCATGTCATGCATTTCTCTTGTCAGAACAAACTATATCAATTTTCATGCATTGCAAAAAATAATCTCATCTAAAGTAGCTATGTGTGATCATCAAAACCATCAAGACAAAACGACACAACTGACTCGACTGACAATGACTAAGACTCTAAACTGCATAAGAGAAAGACTTGCACAAATGTCACTCCCCCCCCACACTTAAATGTTGCATTGTCCCCAATGTAATTAAATTAAAACAGTGGAGGGTAAAAAGAAAACTCACAAGATGCAATTGGCAGGCTCCATGTGTTCATATCATCACGCTCCGAACATCGCAGTCCTAGAGAACCTTCGTCTAACCCTGGGGTAGTTGGAGTGTGGAGAATTGAGAGTTACCGGAGCTCCGGAAAAGTCACCGGGATTTTGTGGTTGTTCTTTCCAAGGTGGCTTTATTTTAGGAGTAATATCTCGAAAATTCTTAGTTTTTCCCATGAGATGGAGGAAGTGGAGGGGATGTATAAAGGTGGATGAAAAAGATGGTAAAAGAAAATAAAAAAAAAGAAAGAAATATTTTTGTTTATTTTTTTTATATATAGAAGAAGGTGATTGGGGAAGGGGACAGGAGGGATGAAGCAGGGAAGGGGGGGGGATAGTTGGGTTTGGGTAGAATAGGGGAAAGAAAGAAAGAAAGAAAAAGAATGATTATCTAGTTAGGAGAAAAGGGGTGCTAGGCCGAAAGTTTGGGAAAAAAAAAGGTTTTTTTTTTTTTTTTTTTTTTTTTTTTTTTTTTTTTGAAAAACAGCCTCCATCACACCATGGGTGTGACAATGGCTGTTTTTTTTTTTTTTTTTTTTTTAAATTTTTTTTAGCCACCCATATTGTCTTTAACCACGTCATTGGTGTGACCTCCACTTTCCAAAGCTCGTTTTCTCCGCATGCAATGGCCTTCAAATACCACTTGTGCACATCTTTCTTTCTGCAAAACAGACACAAAAACAAAACAAACCAAGACCAAAGGACCGAGAAAACAACTCTCTTCCTTTATGTATTCATCAAACAAGTAAAAATAAAAAATAAAAAACACATTCTGAATTTATAGTCTTCAGTTGGACTATCTTTAAACATCATTGTCAAGGAGGACTAAACCAAATAAAGGCATCCCTCTGCATTTTTCTCCACATATCAAGGATATTAACAAGGATTTTCAGATATAGCATTGGGAGCCTATAATAATATCTTCTGAAAAAGTGATTAATCATTTTAGCTCCAACGAATGAATTGCCTCCTAACAATTTTTTAATCTCTTTATCAATGCTCATGACAAATCTTAGAGAGTTATGGACTATTAGAGGTGCAACATCAAAATACTCGATATGCTCAACATCAAGAAATTCAACATCGTTATTCAAGGAAGGATAACTAACATTATCAAATAAATTAGAGTCAAGCACCGTAATGTTACCTCCCTTTTCATCCTCTTCTTGGCTCATCAATGTTGAATTCGGAATTATTGCACCATTATCTTGTGAAGATGGTTCGAATTTCCATGTGGCTCCACTCTTGTTAATACAAAGGCCCAAACACTCCGCAATCTTTGAGAAAGAATCACTGAAAACATTCATATCAAGACATTGTGGGATTTCATAAGGATCATAGTCTATTTCATCCCCACAACTTTCAAGGACGGCATTATGGTCTTGAATCTCCATCATATGCTTATCCTTTTCAGTCTCTTCAATAACATGGTGATTCCGTGCAATCAATTCTCCAATTGTTAGCTCTCTCCTATTAGTAGAAGAAATGGGGTGTGAATCATTCGATCTTTCTTTGAATTGTTCCCATTCTTGAATGGGACTCTCCGTTATAACCTCAAGCCCACCATTGAAGTTGATTGAGGGATGGTTCTTGTCGTTGCTTTGATCTTGAGCCCACGGAAAATAAGGATAGTTACTCATCCCGCCATTGTATGTTGGTGCATTGTCTTAGGTATTCAATTGGTGGGATAAATAACCTCCATTGCCATGAGCCTCATGATTACGAACATCTCACTTGAAGCTGATTAAACCCATATCCATACGTCCTCTCATCATTTGATGGCACATTAACATCAAATCCGGAGAAAAATGAATCCATCAAGCTTGGCACTTCAACTTCCTGCACAAGAAATGAAAAAATCAAAAGCATAAAGTCCTCACCTTAGCAAGGTGTTACTTGCTATGGTGAGGAGAAAAAAAATCTAGTATAACAAAATCAAGAACGGGTTCGATGTTGACACCGAAGTCCCCGGCAACGGCGCCAGAAAACTTGATGTGTGATTTTCAATAAATAATCACTAAATCCTACCACAAGCGCACGGCTTATCGATTAGTACTTAGGATGTCGATCGCACAGGGACTTGTAGTCAATCACCAAACAATTCCCGATTTATATTAGCTAGACAAATCAAATTTTTGGAGGTGTTTATCTAAAAATCCTAAAAATAAAGAAAATCTAATTAATAGCCAAGAACTTCAAGATTTAGGGTAATAGGATTCAAGGTTTAAAGGCATTTCTTGGATTTCGGATCCACCACGGCGTTGTCTACACAGAATTTCAACAATCTTTCTATCAATATGAATCTTCCATTTATGAAGACCAATTACCAAATATTACACGTAAACATTCTTTCGAACTATTATCGTGATTTTACCTAGTTTTATCCTACATTTAGTTTCCTACAATGAAGAATAAAATTAGATGCATTGAAATACCATAATTATGGGCCACTTTAGGTATAACCTAATTTTCATTGAAGAAATCCCTAAAGATTTGATCTTGGTTTCTAGGTTATCGATCGATTAATTAATACTTTTTCTGTCATCAATTAATCGAATGAAGTTTCTCATGCAATCCTACGGCCATTCACTCCTTCGAGATATTATTTCCGGAAAAATACATGAATAAGCATACAAGATCAAATTCATAAACATGATAAAAATCCTTTATCAATGAAAAGATTGTATCGTTAAAACCATATAATCATCGCCGGGCTTTTCCTAATCCAAGAAACTAATATTTACTCTCGTAAAATATCAAGATTCCAAGATTCAACCATATAATTCATACTTTGACAAGAAAAATAAATAAATAAAGAAAAGGAGAAAAAGAAAGAGAGAAATAAACCGTCAAAGTATTGCTTAAAATAATTCAATCTTGAAAAAGCTTCGTTCTTGAATTCTTAAACCCTAAAATCCTTGTTCTTGGGATGAGAGAAGATGATGATGATGAAGGAGAGCAATAGTCCCCCCAAAATCTGATGTGAGGCGTGTATATTCATTTTCACGACTTAGGGGAGTATAAAAGGGATAATTACATCATAAATATAAGTTTCCATAATTAATTTAATCAAGAAAATCTCTAAAATTAAATATCTATCAATCTTGGACTCTTCTAGTGTGTGGGCTCCTCTTTTGCATTGAAAATCACGCCATTATGCTAGAAATCACGTTGGGAAAGTTTCCACCAATCAGAAAATTTCGTTGGCCAGGATCAGATTTCTGGAAACTGTCACACCCTGGGTGTGACTGAGGCTAGTTTTTGAACTCTTCCACTTTAGCTCTACTTTTTGGGCCTTTTTCTTCTAATCTCGAATCATCCTGCAATAATTCAATCATCCGCAGTAATCTAGCCCAAAAAGGGTAAAAAAAAACATCGCAAAATAACAACACATGACACCAAATTGAGTCCAAAACATCTAGAATTATTCGACTTTTTAGGAACTTATCAGTGGTATCGACCTTGACTCGTCAGTACTCTACTACGATAGACCTAGTCCTATTGCTAGTAAGTGCTTTGCACGCGATCAGTATTTATGAGGAACAATTCATAGACCTTCGTGGCATAAGTTCTTTGACTTACAATTGACTGGCAAACTATTAAGATCATCGTTGGAAGAGCCACCAAGGAATTTAACACTGAAACCTTTGCCATCTCACCTGAAGTACGTATACTTAGAAGATGATACTCTTCCCCTCATAATTTCATCCTTACTATCACCTTTAGAGGAGGATAAACTTTTAAAAGTACTGAGAGAGCATAAGGGAGCATTTGGGTGGACGATTGTAGATATTCGAGGAATAATCCCATCGGTGTGCTTGCATAAAATTTTTGTAGACCCAGAAAAGAGAGCAGTAGCACTATCTCAAAAGAGACTGACGCCACAATTGAAGGATGTTGTTAAGGAGGAAATTATAAAGATGTTGGAAATATGAATCATTTTCCCAATCACAGACGGTGAATGGGTGAGCCCGATTCATGTGGTGCCCAAGAAAGGAGGATTAAATGTTCAACCTAACGAGTTTGATAAGTTAATCCCTGTGAGGCTAATTACCGGACATCAAGTTTGCATTGATTTCAGGAAACTGAATGACGCAACTCGTAAAGATCATTTTCCCCTACCATTCATTGACCAGATGTTAGAAAGGTTAAGTGGTCATACTTTTTATTGTTTCTTAGATGGATATTCTGGTTACTATCAAATCCATATTGCTCCTGAGGAGAGTGAGAAAACAACTTTCACATGCCCGTATGGAACTTTTGCGTACAATCGCATGCCTTTTGGACTTTGTAATGCACCAGCAACATTCCAAATGTGCATGATGTCACTATTTGCGGACATGGTGGAAGACTTTCTGGAAATTTTCATGGATGATTTTTCTGTATTTGGAGATTGCTTTGATAAATGCTTGGACAACTTGAGTAGAGTGCGGAAGAGATGTGAAGAGACCAACCTTGTACTTAACTGGGAAAAATGTCATTTCATGGTTATAGAAGGAATAGTGTTGGGTCATAAGATCTCAAAGAAAGGAATGGAGGTTGATAAGGCAAAGATAGAGGTAATAGAGAAGTTACCCCCTCCAACAAACTTAAAGACGTTGCGAGCCTTTCTTGGCCACACCGGATTTTATAGGAGGTTTATTAAGGATTTCTTTAAAGTTTCCAGACCATTGACAGATTACTAGCAAATGATGTGCCTTTCGTATTTGGAGAAGAATGCAAGAAAGCATTAAACACATTGAAGCAAATGCTTATAACCGCCCCAATTCTAGTTGCCCCAGATTTGAACAAACCTTTTGAGCTTATGCGTGTTTCAAGCGACACGGCAGTTGGAGCAGCCCTAGGACACAGAGAGGATAAAAAGGGATATAAGAACCAGGTGGCTGATCACCTGTCAAGATTAACTTTGGTAGAATAGGAGCAACCGACTGAGATCAGGGAGAGCTTTCCCGATGAACAACTTTTTTCCTTCTCAGTTGTAGCTCCAGTCGAATCTTAGACCCGATAGAATACATCAAGAGTGGGCAAGGTATACACTTGGTTTGCTAACATTGTAAATTATCTAGCAGGAAGGTACCTACCACCGGAATTCACAAGTGCTGCTAAGAAAAAGTTCTTTACGGATCTGAAGCATTATTATTGGGACGATCTCTACCTACACAAGATGTGCCCTGATACCATTCTTAGGAGATGCGTCCATGATGACGAGATTCCAAGTATTCTGAGCCAATGTCATTCTGCAGAAGCTGGAGGTCACTATGGACCAACCAAGACAGCAGCAAAGATACCGCAGCGTGGATTCTTTTGGCCTACAATACATAAATCTGCATACGAGTTTACAAGAGCCTGTCATTCTGTTGTCAAATGACTGGTAACATTTCCAATCGGAATGAGATGCCACTACATAGTATCTTAGAAGTGGAAGTATTCGATGTTTGGGTAATCAATTTTGTTGGGCCTTTCACATCGTCAAAATCAAATCGTTACATCCTGGTAGCAGTTGATTATGTTTTCAAATGGGTGGAGGTAGTGGCCTCTCCGACTAATGATGCCAGGGTTGTCCTGAGATTTCTTAAGAAGAACATTTTGATGAGGTTTGGAGTGCCAAGAGCCATAATTAGTGACGAAGGGAGCCATTTCTGTAATAGGTTGATGTTGAGATATGGGGTTAGACATAAGATTGCAGTAGCATATCACCCTCAGACGAGTGGACAAGTGGAGGTCACGAACAGTGAGATTAAGAGGATCTTAGAGAAGACTGTGAATCCCACGAGGAAGGATTGGTGTTTGAAATTAGATGACGCTCTTTGGGCGTACAGAACCGCTTACAAGACCACAATTAGGATGTCACCGTATATGATAGTGTTTAGAAAAGCATGTCATTTACCGGTAGAACTCGAGCACCTGTGGCTATGAGGTTTCTAAACATGGATGAAAGTTTAGCCGGTGAGCAGAGATTATTAGAAGTGAGCAGATTGGAGGAATTTAGACTTCAAGCATATGAGAATGCAAAGATTTACAAGGAAAGAATGAAGCGCCTGGACAATAAGAAGATTCTCCACCGTACATTTCAAGTTTGAGATAAGGTACTGGTATATAATTCGCGTCTTCGTCTTTTTCCTTGGAAGTTGAAATCTAGATGGTTTAGACCATATGTAGTCACAAAAGTCTTCAACTCAGGTGCGTGTGAAGTTAGGAAGGAAGACTCTGAGAGAACTTTCATAGTAAATGGCCACAGGCTGAAGCATTACCTAGAGCGTAAGTATGACCATGAGTTGGAAGTCTTTATGTTGGAGGATCCAATGTACGAATAAAGGAGCCCTATTAGTACAGTCGAGCTGGCGACTATAAATTCAGAACTATTTCTAAACCCTTATTTATTGTTTTTGTTTATTTAGTTTATTGTGAGTCAATAAAGCAGCATGATAATCGAAGGGTTCTTTTCATCACATATATTTGTGGTCGTCTGGCTAGAGATATATGTGGTTTTTTCCTTCACGATTCTCATGTGATACCCTCATAAAAGTTTCCGTTTCTTGCTTAGGCCAATAAAAGAATAAAGTGGCTTAATTTTTTTTTGCACATTCGTGAGGTATGCACAATTATCGCCACCTTATTTTGTTATTGCCCTTCGCATGTCACACACAGTTTTTGGAAGTATTTTGGAAAGCAGTTAAAACTTGGAAGATAAATGACCTATGAGCCAATGATTATGCTCCGGAATTCGCTTTGACTCAGCCAACCAAGTCCAGAGCTAAGTACATTTTCTTTTCTTTATTATTAGTCATTGATGACAATGCCTAGAATAAGTGGGGGGTAGGCAGTCTTAGCTGGTTAATTGAAAAGGGGAAAAATTTTGAAATTTTAACACTGTTTTTAGCTTGCCTATTGCACGTTCCGAGTAAGGAATCGGTAGAAAAGGAGCCCAAGAACAATTTGAAGTTAGCTATAGCGTATTCAAAAAAAATGGTTAAACCCTAACCGTGAGGGCCCCCTCGCCCCCGATCCCACAAGAATGCGAGGAGAGGTTAATCAGGTAACCTAGAGCTTAGAGTCAAGGGCTGCCTTAGACCACTGCACTGAAGTTTTTATCATTGGAAATCAACCCCTTTTACGGGAATCAAACCTCTGACCTCCAGCTTATGGTCCGGGCGTCACTACAACACCCCAGCTCCTCACCACTAGGCCATATCTAGGGGATAGCTATAGCGTATTCAATATAGTATGGAAGAAGGAGTATGTGTTATGTTGCAGGAAGTAGCGACTTATTAATTGTTATTCAATCATTGCACTCAATTATGTGAGCACGTAATCTGAGTGAGAAGTGTTTAAGATTAGATGATGAGTTGTCTTAACCAGGAATCATTATTTGTCTGTCTATATACTTTAACAAATTGTTGTAGGACAAGGGAAGCAACTTGAATGCCACAAGAGGTAAACCGGGACAAAACGGGCTTGTGAGTGAGTGAGAGAGAGAGAGAGAGAGAGAGAGAGAGAGAGAGAGAGAGAGAGAGAGAGAGAGAGAGAGAGAGAGAGAAAGAGTGAGAAATATGCCAGAAAAAAAAAGAAAAATAAGAGCAAAAAGAAAAATATATATATAATAAAGGCCGTGAGGGAAGCGAAATCGTAGCAAAGAGAGCACGACCCTTGCATAAAAAAAAGAAAAAAACGAGGACCTAAGAGTGATACTCGGTCCCCAAGTCCGCCCGGCCCGATTAAGGTACCATGTTGTGTAACCAAGTCTGAAGGCAAGATGAGCGAGTGTATGCGTAGGTAAGTTCAGATTTTGGGGTTACTACAACTTGATTCTCCTCACGAACGCACTATCACGACTGATTTATCACACGACACATTGATGCATGGTAAGTAATGATTAATGGGGAGCTTATGGATTGTTGCTTGACGTGTGTTTTGCCGGAAATCTTTATTGTATATGTGGTAGTTGATGGGGATTGCTCTTGGAGGTACATTCCACCTTGATACTCTGCTCGAGGACGAGCAAAGGGCTAGTGAGTGGTAGTTGATGATGCTTAAAATAGTATATCCTGGCATCAACATTCTATCCATTATGAGCTAAAAGTAGTTGTTTCGACCTAGAAATATGAACCATTTTGAGTTGAATATCATTTGTCGGGTTCGTGAGTCGAATATTTTGCATTTAACGTTTATTTTCTATTATTCGATATTATTTCGTGTGTTATTTGATTATTTTCAGGATACGGAATATTGGGCTGAGCATTGTGGACAATTCTAGAGTGGACTGAATGAAAGGATTGGGCCTAGGGTATTCCAGAACCTTCCAAGCTAAGTCGGCAGAAAGAAAAGGATGAAAATACCCCTGGTTTACCGGAAGGTACCCCCGGTTTACCGAGGCTCCAGAATCTTCCGAAACGCATTTTTTTGGATGAGGGGTAGTTCTAGGTGTTTCTAAGTCGGTTTATTTAGCTATAAATAAGAGGCATCGCCTCAGAATTCAATGTACAGTACCAAAAGCTTACAAGTATTATGAAATACAAGTTCTTTGTCCTTTATTTTATTTTATGAGTTCTGGTCGGAGAGACGACGGAGTCACCGCCTAGGAAGATATCCGAGGGAGATCTACACTCATCTTCAAGGGTATGATTTTCTGTCATTTCCAAGATGTAGATCTGTCGTTGTTCTATTCGACTAGTATGTGCTAACTGTTTATTTAATTTAATTATGTAGTGGTTAGTTTATTTTACCCTATCCATGTATAGATCTGATTCGTTGGTGAAGAAATCATGAAGTAGTGATTGCGTTCTTTAAATCTGCGGTGGTTTATATCACTAGATCTGAATACCAAGTAAATTACTAGTTCATGATAATTGGTGCCAGCTACGTTGATTGACAGATTTAATTTACATGTTAGTAGCTTGATCATCTATTTGCATGTCATCATAAATTAGCATGAAGGACTTGCAAGGTGAAAGTGTTAATTAGGACATAGTCTTGATGGATCCTCCGGAGCGTGCTAGTCATTGTCGATAGCTGCCTAGGGAGGTTTTCGGTCTCGTGCCGGCATCTCTAGATCTTAATGCTTATGAGCTAATACAACCAACGAAGGAGGTTAGTTGTGTATTGATTGTCTGCTATCCTTACAATGGAAGTAGATAGGATTAGGAGTTGCACACGTAGCTGACAATGAATTAAAATTTACCAACGGGGATGACTATTGCATGTATGGGGGGGAATAACTAATCACTCATAATTAGACTTATACATTAGAAACTCTTGTTTGCTCCGTTTGAACTTGCATAATCTAGTTTGTTTATCGTTACCAACCTTACTTTTGTCTATATTTTAGTTGGTCGTGACAATAACAATCTTGATAATCTGCATTCTTACGAGTCTATGTGTGATCGACCTTGACTCGCCAGTACTCTACTATAATAGACCTAGTCCTATTGCTAGTAAGTGCTTTGCACGCGATCATTCAACAGTCTGCTGACCGGATTTAACTGACCTAACACGGTCTACGATCAAAGAAACTCTCAACAAGTTGATACAAACCTCACACACGAAACCGAATATTAACAACTCACTCGGTTTTACTGGGTGATCCTTGAACCCCGGTTCCCATATCCTCTCGCAAAATACATATATAAAGACGATACATGTAATACGATTATCAAGTCCCGAATTCAATAAACGTGATTAAGTATAAGTTCTAGAACAATAACAACACCAAGAATCAACAATCAAAACATCAAGAACACCTCAAGAACAAACTAGGATTCGGTTACGAAGATTATCGCATAACTCGGCTATATAACGATTAGCTACTCATTCAATCAACAAAATAAAAGAAATCAACAATAAAAGTTAACATGAATCAAGATCGAAAGTAAGAAATCAAGATTACCGGAAATCGAAACGAAGATGAGATGAAGAACACCGGTAGCAAAACAAAATCCAAACTGAAATTGCAATATCTAGTAGCACCGATCTTCGGATTACACAAAATTAAACCTAATATAAGCTAACTATTTACAAAGCTAAGCAAAACTAAGAAAAAAGATTGAAAAGTGCAGAATAAGGGTGAAGGGGACGAAGCTCCCCTGTTTTTAGATCTAGAAAAGCTATTTATAGCACATTGGGGGAAGTGAAAATTACACCGTAGGCGGCCACCTATGATTCTGTAGGCCGCCGCCTACTGAAACATTTTCAGTAAATCAGCCATAACTTTCTATGTAGACCTCCAAATAAAGTTATTCAAAATGTGTTAGAAATATATTTCAATTGTCTACAACTTTTCTGAGGATAACCAGCCCAGAAAATTCCTCTAAAGTGGATCAAAATGCATATCAATGGATGGTATGGTTGTAGTACCAACGTGTTTTGATCCGTTTGAATGTTTAAGCTTCGGGCACACGCTCCAACCTCCGTAAATCGCCTTCCGGCCATCTCGAACACCTAATTCCTATAAATAATCACAACAAATACCACGTGTAACCCTACAGGACACTTGGGTGACCGAGAATGCATCAAAACACCGAAAAACAACGAGATTTTCAGACTTTACGTCTTAGGTCTCGAAATGATAACCAAGGTGATAGGCACAAAAAACACAACCAAATGTATCCGGAAACTTATAAAAGAGGTATAAACGGGGTATAATTACATAGAAAATGATAGTCAAGTTGACTCGCATCAACTACCCCCTACTTAGAATTTGCTCGCCATCAAGTGAAAATGAGCGATCAAAAAACAAAGATGAAGTCAACATTGCTAACATACATTTAGTCTAAAGCATTAAAATGGTAAAACACAAGAAACTACACAAATACTTAGGATTTAAGTTCAATCTTGTATTGAGAAATGAATGTGTGTGTGTATAGCTTCTTCAACATTCATCACCAACGACCGGTTTAGATTATAGAAGTATAATGTACCGAGATTACACCATAGGCTTATACTTCATAAACATCTCCACTAATAGAGGTCAATCAAAGTCTAGTAGGGTCCGGTAGGACTTGAAAGGTTGTAACGTTAGGCTAGGGTTGGGGCTAACGAAAGGGATATTTTTGATAAAATAGAAAAGATAGGTGCAAGTGAGCTTAATCAAACTAATATACACAAACCATAAGCTCTTCCCTTTGTAGCAATGGAAGACTCGAATCCTTATAAGGATGCTCGCCCGAATAGTACGAACCGTCAACCAAGCTTCAACCTATAATTCATCCAACCTTCCTCTTCTTCACATCATTCCACAAGTCAGAAACGTATGTCACATCCAGGTCTAGTTCGTACGTAAGCTCGTCAACCAGGAACAAAGCGCTACAGAACACAACAAATCTCATACTCCATACTAGATTAGAAGAAGTTCCCATTCACCAACATCACAATAACAAAAATTCAAATCCCAAAAATTGGCACCCATTAACACTTATAATATATACACACACACAACTTTTTTTTCTCTTCTTCTTCTCATTTGTTTTCTTCTTTTTATCTTTTTTTTCCAACAAAAACAATCAAAATCCCGAAACGCTACATAATTCCACTTCCACCATGATACACACGTACTTACCGACGCCACTTGAAAGATACATCACAAAATCACCTCACACCGTATTCAGAATATACGTAAACATTAAGCTCAATCTTGCAAGGTGATCAAATAAACGTAGACCAAAATTAAGGCTAGGGTACCGGTAATTACGAGCTAATCATCAGGAACGGCTAGTTCGGGTGGCGGTCTAACCACCCTATAAAGGGCTTAGAGGGGGAACTGAGGATATACACGTAAAAGATAGCATTTGGCTCTAATCGGGTCAACTAAACACCAAAACCGTCATCCCTTACTTAACCAAGAACGACCTTTCTATTTCGCCTCGAAGTTACTAATATAAGTTCTAGGTAACCGGGTCATTAATAGCTACCATAACCGTTCACTAGTCTTGGTGAATCATGAAGTCAAAGCTAACGTGATAGATTTATTCCATTCTCAATACAATATCCCGGCTCAAATGAAATGCATTTCTACAATCACTATGTGTTTAATCAAAGCAATACTATAGGCTCAATGTATCAAAACCAATGTCAGGGGCATCAAAATTCTTGAAACCGACTCATTTTACACTAAAGGAATAACAATCACTATGTATAACTCGTTCGACATGAAAATAAAACATTGAATCTAAACCAACCACCCCTACTCTAATACGAGACACGAATGATAAGAGTAGAAAAGTTATCTTACAACCGGAAAAATGCGCGAGTACGAACATGTGGCATCCATGAATGTCCTCCTAGGGTACCTGTGCTTATATCGACAACAACACAACATCCAAGAACACACAGGTGTGGATATAAAGAATCGAAACTAAACGGATCACCACAACTTATCAAAAAACAAAAACATCAAAAACACCACACTAGCCCCCCTGATACACACTTCTTCAGGTGATACTACAACAAAACTTACCCTACATATCATACTTCAAACTAAAAAAAACAGTGATACACAAGGGGAAAGAAAATCAATAAAAACACATTCTGAGTTTAGAGTCCTCAGCTCGACTTCTACCCCAACTAGGTCAATGATAGCAATACCAAAGGAGAGCAAACCGTTGCATCTCCCTACATAAATCGTAGGAATTGAGCACCCTCTGAAAATGAAATACAAAAAACATGGGGCTCAATCCCCACCACCGCGATTGGTTCGATGAATCCATTACACAGAACAACGAATTCACTTTCCCCGAACATATACATACTCCAACTAACAATGACTCAAACACAAAGTATGAACATTTAGGCTCAACATCAACAACAAACTCAATAAGGTGCACCCCCGTAGGTAAAACAGTAGGGCTAAACGAAGATGAAATAGGTGATTCAATGGATACAAGATTCATAGCATCCTCGTAGCTTTCCTCATGGGTGACATCAAGCATACCATCTTGTTCTCTCCTCTCAGCATCCTCCATCTCGATCAGTTGCTCTACTTGATGCTCCAAGCTCCGTATCACAGCTTGCATTGTCCTCAAGTTATTACAAAATTCCTCAATATGATCATGGACCAATTTACTCAATTGTTCGACCGTTTCCTCAAGCGGCACCTGTTGCTCCGTTAAGGTCTCTAATTCCAGAGGTCGAGAAGTGTTGAGTTGCAGATCGGAGTAACTTGGGACATTCCCCTACTCGTTTCCGTATGATGTGGTGTAAGGGTTGAACTGGTAATAGGGTTGTGTTTCGTAACCCATAGCACCGTAGTTGTAGCCTCCGAATGAGTAAGGAAATGAGCAGTAATTTCCGTAAGGATCCATTAACTGCACATCAGGGAAAAAACACAACCACAATCACGGTATCTTGTCACTACCACTACCTGAGTATGTGGTGAGATTCACAAACAACAACAAAGAAATGAAAAACAAATACCAATAAAAATAAAAAATGACATAATCCTAATAATTCAACTACTCGTAGATATCAACCGGAATTCCCGGCAACGGCGCCAGAAAACTTGATGGTCGTTTTACAGTAAAATCAACTCTAACCGGCAGGGTACCGAGTCGGTTGTACTATAAATGGTGAGCAATGTCGTATCCCACAGAGAATCTGGTTAAGTATCAAAGCCGGTCTCGTTCTTAGTTTAGGCAAAAACGGTATTTGAAAAAGGTGATTTGTCAGATCACCGATTCTAACAACTAAATATACATAAAATAAAAGAGTTTAAACTATGAAAATAGAGATAGCTGATCTATGATCCAATCTAATACTCACAAACCCTAATCCGGAAGTGTTCTTGACTTACCTAAACGTTCTCGATGACACTCGAAGGGTGTCGTTTCCTAATTCCGAAAATAGACATTATTTCAATAATCGACCCTCATATGTCAGGTTCAACAATCCAGTGACCGGATTTAACTGACCTAACACGGTCTATGATCAATGAAACTCTCAACAAGTTGATACAAACCTCACACAAGAAACTGAATCTAAAACAACTCAGTCGGTTTACAGAGTGATCCTAGAACCCCGATTCCCGTATCCTCTCGCAAAATACATATATAAAGACGATACGTGGAATACGATTATCGAGTCGCAAATTCAATAAACGTGATTAACAATAACAACACAAAGAATCAACAATCAAAACATCAAGAACACCTCAAGAACAAACTAGGATTCGGTTTCAAAGATTATCGTATAACTCGGCTATATAACGATTAGCTACTCATTCAATCAACAAAATAAAAGAAATCAACAATAAAAGTTAACATGAATCAAGATCGAAAGAAAGAAATCGAGATTACCGGAAATAGAAACGTACATGAGATGAAGAACACCGGAATAAAAATGAAATCCAAACTGAAATTGCAATAGCTAGTAGCACCGATCTTTGGATTACACAAAATTAAACCTAATATAAGCTAACTATTTACAAAGCTAAGCAAAACTAAGAAAAAAGATTGAAAAGAAAAAGGGTGAAGGGGACGAAGCTCCCATGTTTTTAGATCCAGAAAAGCAATATATAGCACATTGGGGAAAGTGAAAATTACACCGTAGGCAGGCGCCTATGATTCTGTAGGCCTCCGTCTGCTGACACATCTTCAGTAAATCAGCCATAACTTTCTGTGTAGACCTCCAAATAAAGTGATTCAAAATGCGTTCGAAATATAATTCAATTGTCTTTAACTTTTCAAATGATCACAAGCCCAGAAAATGCTTCTAAAATGGATCAAAATGCAGATCAATGGAAGGTATGGTTGTAGTACCAACGAGTTTTGATCCGTTTGAACGTTTAAGCTTCGAGCACACGCTCCAACCTCCATAACTCACCTTCCGGCCATCTTGAACACCTAATTCATGTAAATAATCACAAAAAATATCACGTGTAACCCCTACAGGACACTAGGGTGACAGAGAATGCATCAAAACACCGAAAAACGATGAGATTTTCGGACATTACGTCCTAGTTCTCGAAATCATAACCAAGGTGTAATAAGCACAAAAAACACAACCAAATGTCTCCGGAAACATATAAAAGAGGTATAAACGGGGTATAATTACATAGAAAATGATCGTCAAGTTGACTCGCATCAATCTCCATCCCCAAAATTTTCTTTGCATTCCCCAAATCCTTCATCTCAAATTCAGCCTTGAGCAGATTTTTCAGATCTTGAATATCAGACTTGTTCATAGCAGCTATCAGCATGTCATCTACATACAAAACCAGATGATTGAACCATCCTTCAACTTGTTGTGAGAAACATAGTAATCATATGGACTCCTACTATAACCCTGATGAATCATATAACTGTCAAACTTCTTGTACCACTGTCTTGGGGCCTGCTTAAGTCCATACAAGGACTTCTTCAACTTGCAAACAAAACCTTCATTGCTAGGAACTAGGAAACCTTCCGGCTGAGTCATATAAATTTCCTTATCTACATCTCCATGTAGAAAAGTTGTCTTCACATCCAATTGCACAAGTTCAAGGTTCTGATGTGCCACTATTGCTAACAGCACCCTGATGGAAGTATGTCTAACCACTGGAGAAAATATCTCTTCATAGTCTACCCCCTCTTTCTGACTGAACCCTCCTGCAACCAGACGTGCCTTATATTTGATGTCCTCAACAGACGTCAATCCTTCCTTTTTCTTGAAGATCCATTTGCAGATGACCACCCTTCTATCATGTGGTTGTTTGACTAGATCCCAAGTCTCATTCTTCTAAAGTGACTCCATTTCTTCTCCCGTGGAAGAAAGCCAATGAGATGCTTCAGAACATGTCATAGCTTCCGGATAACGCTCTAAATGGTACCAATAATTATACATTATTCATCCTAAATTCTGCTCAAGAGAGGATAGATTGACTCGTTATTATATGGAATATATGTTAAATGCTATGTGAGTGTTTCCAGGATCGTAATTCTGCAGCTATGTTATTTTCCCGAAGATTTGGTACTGTTTTGTCTTCTTTTGCATGTTTTATAGGATGTACCAGATCTGGAGCATTGGAGAATGGATCTGGACTAAAAGAGGTATATTGGACCAAGTGATTGAAGTCCAAGAAGAAGCCTGCTGAAGAAAAAGGAGAAAAGTCGGCCCGGTTTACCGAGGGCTAGGTCCGGTAAACCGGTGACTTGTTTGACACGAAACTGATTCTGCCGTATTATCTAGGTTGGTTAGGGTTTTAGATAGTCTTAAGTCGGCTATTGTATCTATATAAAGCCGCATATGCCGAAAGCTTTCATATGATTATAATCTTATCAATTATATTCAATTACATTACATATTTTGATGAAATAAAGTTATTCAAGCTTTGGAAGAGTTGTTTCTGGTTTCCTCCCTTTCTCCACCATCTATAGCTTGAGTAGATCGAGATAGATCACCATTGTTGAAGGTATGAAGCTTTGAACATTCCTTTTTGTCTTCAATATGGTAGATCTGTTCGTATTTATGTGTTTTAGTTAATCTGCATATTTAATGACCCCATAATTTACTTAGAATAATCGTAATTGAGCAATGTAGATCCAGGAATAGGAAAAGCTAACCCCGGTAACCCGGTGGTCTATACCGGTTTATCGAGGCATTATTTAGACAACCTAAAACTGGGATTCACTACAGCTACGTTGATCGATAGGTTTAATTAACAGCAGGTTAGATCTGGTCAATCTACTTATTGTAATCGTAAATTGGCATGAAATACGAATAGTGAAGTGCTAAGTTTGGACATAATCTTGAATGGACCCTAGGAACGTGCTGATCAATGTCGACAGCTGTCTAGGCGGGTTAGAGGTATGAGTTAGCACTCGATATTGGTAATTCTAGATCTTTAGGCGTATGGGCTATTACGGACCAATTAAGGAGGGTAGCTTGCATATATATTGTCTACTACCATTGTCGGAGTAGATACGAGTAGAAGTTGCACCCGTAGTTGATAATGATAATTAAAACGAAAGCTCGCGATTAATTTAAGGAAATTATGTGGGGAAGTAAACATAAGGATTAACTAATCCAAGTTAGTAGATCGGTGAGAAGAGGGGGAGAAATACCAAGTTTGTTTTCTTTATGTTTATTGTTGGTCCATGACCGCCTTTATGTTTCTTCTTAATTAGGTTAGAATCGTTATACTTATAGTTCCATTGTCTCTGTGGGATCGACCTTGACTCGCATTTACTATACTACGATGTACCTAGTATTCGTGCAAGTAATATCGACGTTAGTGACTTACACGCGATCAAGATTTTTGGTGCCGTTGCCGAGGACAATGGCCAATTATAAATATAAACGTTTTAATTCTGATTAAGAAGTTGTTTTTATTTTATTTTGAGTCTTGAGTCGTTATGGATCAAACCTGCACTTGTTAAACTGCCAGAAGGAAAAATGTCATGGCCGATTTACAGTGGTTAACCCCCGGGTTACCGAGGCCTGAAAAATTGAATTCTACAGTCTCTCTTATTCTGTGTTATTCCCTATTGATTTTAGTTAGTAGGTCCGCAACAGTTGGGATCATACCCAACTGAAGCGGAAGTTGCTAACCTTTTCTTTGTTTTATTTTGTCTTTTTCACCGGAAGATCAGAACACTTCAGAGATTCGATCAAACCGGAGTTGAAAAAGCGCAAACAAGTCAAGCAATACCTAGAACGATATTGAACATCACACCAATTTCCATATACCCTGGATCTGAAGCAAGAGAACATTTTGAAGCTATTAAGAACCGGGTAGAAAAGGAGAAAGAAGCAATCAAGCAAGAGCCTGTAGTGAACTTAGAGGAGTATAGTACGTATCGTCTAGGTGAGTTCCCTTGTGAGTTAATTGAAATGCGGATTATGATTCTGATGATCCTGAAAAGGATCCTGACACGATGTTTTCTGAGCCTGAGGATTACCCAGACTCAGACACCATGGTGAAGTTAGGAGACCCTGGCACGTTCCGACTCCCGATTTCTGTTATTGGTATATCAGTAGGATTAGGTCTCTACGACTCTGGCTCGAGTTGCAACATTCTAACTTTTTCCCTCTATCAAAAGATTAAACTTCTGGTCGTAATGAATCAAACCAGGACCATGACCTTTGTCGATAGAACTAGAGATATGCCTGCATGTCTGCATAGGAAGTGCACGATTAAGGCAAGAGGGTTCGGTTATCCAATAGACGTACCAGAGGACCCGAGTGCCCCAGTTTTGTTAGGAAGTCCTTTCTTAGCGACAAGCAGGGCAGTCATGGATTTTGATAATGGGGAGATTACTTTGAGGTTGAATAATGATGTTTTATCTTTCAAAATCTTAGAGCCCCTAGAATATCGGCCGAAAAGTTGTAAGATGACGTATGCTTCAGGAAAGGTGGAAATTATGGAGATAGAGAGGCATAAGAATAGAGAGGTTGTAGTAGAAACCGTTGAGCAGGAGTTTATGAGACAAATGTTGAGAGAGAAATAAGAGAAGGATCACAACAAGATGCTCACGGAAGCTAGTCCTTCCGTGTTGCGTAGTAAACACTTTGAGTTTGTTAGGAACATCTTGTTATGTTTTGATGATGGCCACACTAGCTGTTACAGCAAGCCTGAAATAAGTTAGAATTCTCTGTATAAGTCTTTACTTAGAGTCTGACATGTGTGTAAGTTGAGTCAGACAATTATTGTACTAGTTGGTAGGACGGCAAAGCAAAAACTGATTTTCGGCAGAGTAAAGCCAGTCAAGTACCAGTAGAGAAGCAATGAAGATATTATGGTCTGACTTATAACCAAGGAAGTCTGTGATGACCTTGGATAAGTCTAAACTATGTTTCAAGTGATGAAACTTAATGTTTAAATATGGTGTACACTGATCTCACCCAAATCAAGGATCAGTGAAGTACAAGGATTCTCCTTAAACTGAAAGAATGAAGGAAACATTGAATCGGCAAAGTAAACTGACTTTCGGCTGAGTGAAGACAAAGAAGTAAAGGAAGATATAAGCGGCTGAGTCAGATGGATCACTTGACCGTTCGGAAAACAGCTGAGTAAACTTTACTCAATCAGATTATTGAAGTATGAAGAAGATACAGAAGATCAAGCATTAAATGCACAATCAATAAAGGCTCAATTAAGGATGGATTCTCTGATAAACGTTTGAAAAAAAAATCCAATCACTGAAATCAAGGAGAATACAATTAAGGGGGAATCAAGAATAAAATCAAGGATTATTCTCTCCATTAATATAGCCAACGGACGGAAATTCAAATCAAGGATAATCAAGGCTATAAATAGAAGGCATTGACAAGACAAAAAAATACACAAGAAGAGAATGAAAAATCTGAGCAAAAACTCTGTCAAAATTGAAAGCCTTCTATCTGTGCGAAAAAGAAATATCCAGTGATCAACTCAAAACTGAGAGCTACAATTCAAACATCAAGCATTGAGACTGATCAACAAGTTTGTGAATCCAATTCATATCAATCAAGCAATTGAATCAGAGCCATCTGAGAAGGAGTTGTGTTTGTGATAGCTGCTGAAGGATTTGATCCCAAGGAGCAGTGAAAGAGACTGAGTCACTGAAGCTGTTGCAGTCAAGGAGTGATAGTCTAGTAGATTGTGAAGCTTGTGAAGTCAAGGACAATCGTACTATTGTATCTGTGAAAACAATAGTGAATTCCTCCAATCATCACAGGAGAAGAGTGGATTAAGGGATTACACCACCCTGAACCACTATAAGCCTTGTGTCAATTTACTTTCAGCAATTTACTTTATTGCATTCATTTAATTACTTATATTATATCCTATATCTGTGATTGCCTAAACTACTTTGAAACAACATAGTAAGAAGGGACTTATCCGCTTCCCAAAAGCTTTTAAATACAATAAAAGTTTTTGAAACTCCACTATAGTCATTCAACCCCCCCCCCCTCTCTGACTATAGTTTTACCCTTCTCTGGGACCAACAGAGTTTAAAGAAGGAAATGTGGAGTCCTTGGGTCTAAAGTCTAAATCTCGACACAGAGGCAGACCTAGTACGCAAGCAAAAAGAGAGAGGCTTGCTAGGAAGAGAGCTCAAAAAGGTTCTATAAGGATACAAACCTCTGGAGCAAAAGTTTGGCGAGTTAAAGCTCCAACCCTAGAATGATCGGAGATCTGAAGAAAGTCGAGCTGGCGACTATAAACTCAGAACTATTTTCGTAAAACTTAGGTAGATTAGGAATGAATAAAAGTAGCCGGATGAAGGGACGGTCTTTTTTTCATCCTACCGCACCCTTAGGCTTGAAACCAAATGGTTGTGGAAAGGTTTTTTTTACTCGTTGCGGATTCTAGTGAAGTAGGTTAGGATCGAGTCAGAAATAACAACAAAGGAAGTAAGAGGCTAGTCAATTTGAGGTCAAAATTGAGCAGAGAGGTTGAGAAAGTGTGCAGCGAAAGCAGACATAGAATTCTGGGAAAAATAACCCCCGGTAAACCCTAGGTTACCCCCGGGTTACCGAGCCAAGATTTTCAGATTTCTGAACGTCTGATTGAAAAGCTGAATTTTTAGAGACACGTGGAGGACACACGTTGCATCAGGCATTACCAGTCAGCAGAAACCGCCACCTTTTACCCTCTTTTCAAACTTTTCATTCTTTCCCACACTCCACCATAACTCCACCTCAATACCATCAATCACCTCCTCAAATCCCTCACCGCTAATAACTCTTATACCCACTATCCCACCAAATCCATCCACCTTCACTCATTTCTTCCTATTTAAACCACCCATTCACCACCATTATCATCACTCTCATCTACCATCTTCTCCTCAAATCACCAAACTTCTCCCATTTCTTCTTTTTCTTTAAACCAGTCGGCCACCATCACCACCACTATCACCACCAAACCTCCACCAAAATCAAACCTTTCTTCCATTTAAACCAACCAAAACACCAATATTCCTCACCCTTGTTGCTATCTAGTGCTGCTGTGCTACTGAGGTGCCACAGTTCTTCATCTTTTATCATCAGAGGCACAGTCCTGAAAGAAAATCAGAAAAAATCAGGCCGGTAAACCACACTTTTCCTCCGGTTTACCGAGGGTCAGTTTTTCAGAAAAAGCTTCAGCATCAGTCCTTGTTATCATCTAAGATGGGTCTCAACCGTAGCCGATCATCTGTTCGTCCCAGTGGTTATCAGAGTGTCTATGGAGATGCCAACCCTTTGATAGATGGGGTTGAGCAATTCCATTCTTTAACTATCTACGAGTCATTCCGAGGGCATTGGAACACAAGGCTAGTTGCTCGAGAACGAGGGGTAGAATTGGACGATTGCGGTTCGATCTTGCCACGAGCCCTACAAGAGAAAGACATATTGGACATGGCCGAGGCACCTACACGGTTCAACGCCACGGTGGTAAGGGAATTTTACGCTTATGTTTCGCACAACCCCGGAGTTACATTTGCTATGGTCTGAGGGGTTAAGATTGATTTTTCTATTGAGTCGATCAATGCTCATTTTGAAGTTCGTAATCCACCGGTTGGCCCGGATGAGTACACATCCTCAAGCAACATTGAAGATTTAGAGAGGATGAACATGATAGCTGAATATTTTGGGGTGCAATGGAAGCGCAATCCTGCTGAAGCCCCCACCATCTTCCTAGAGAACAAGTTATCCTGGGATCGGAAGATGGTCAACAGATTTGTTTGTGCCCGCCTTCTACCAACCAAGCACACGGTATCTGTCACCACCAAGAGGGCGGAGTTGATGTTTATATGGAGCAAGGATCTCCGGTCAACATCGGTCTACAGATGCACAACCATCTTCACGAGCTTCCCGCCACATCCGAGCACGAGTTGTTTCCATACGGACCGATGATTGACATGTTCGCTTTAGAGGACGAGGTGAAAATTCTCGTCAGTGATGATTGGAAAGACCCTAAGCCGATGATCAGTTCGCAGTCGGTTCAAAAAGTACCAAGACGGGTTGGTAGAGCTGAGAGGGAGCGTACTCCGATCCTCGGAGCACCCCAGACTCAGAGAGCTATGCTAGATGAGCACTCGCGAGAGATTGCGAGTTTGCATCGCAAAATGGATAGATTATGGACTTCTTTGGCGTACCTCCATCGACCCTGCCACCTAGGACTGCCCCACATCACCGAGCCTCTTCTTCGGCAGCTACTGCCTCGAGTTCTTGTCCACCTCCCGGTTTTGAGCCTATAGATGACTGGGAGGACTATTCTGATGAGGATTAGTTCTTTTTCTTTTCGTTGTTGTTGTTTTCCATTTTCTTGTTTTTTTTTTCTTTCCTACCTAGTTAATGTTGCAGAATATTATTAATATAATGTTTTGACGGCTTAATTTGTTTTGGAGTTAATTTATTTTCTCTTTTACTGCCGTCACTTTATTATACGGTTTCTTGTCACCACTATTCTTCTTGGTTTGTTTGAGTTACTTAGTGCAGATTCTTCATGGACTTGTTACATGAGCCCGATTATTTATTCGACGATCCGATTCTTCTTTGGTTCCACCCTTAACTGAAGCCAAGTTCCTTTTCGTTTTTCATTTTTCATCTTACACATTGGGGACAATGGTTCGATTAAATGGGAAGTAGAAGAATGTCACTTAGCTTCTTAGCACTATATTCCATGAATTGCATGATATCTTGATTCTCTTTGATGCACGATTCACCACTTAGACTTTGATTCATTTCGACAGAATTTCGAAAAAATATGATATCTTTGATCTTTTCGAGTTAATTGACTTCATCTTTGTTTCACTTTGTACAAGTAAGGGTAAATGCCCGCTTCTGAAGTAGTGGCGTATTAAACGCATATTCTGTTATGCGCCACCATTTTAAGCACGTATAACTCACTTCCCTTGGTGTGTAGTCGATAGCATATTGCTTGACTAGAGTTGACCCTGGCTTCATCACGAATCATGTTTCAGCAACGCTTATGAAGGCAATGGAATTTCGGATTCGGTAGTTTATCATGAGTGGGGCCGTGAGGATAGTTAAATCAATGAGAGTTTACCCGCCAAGAAAGAGAAGTGCATTGAAATATATACATCTATATTCTCTTTGGCAAAATCTGAGTCGATGGAGCGTAAGACGCACGACTTTTGCATAGACCGATAAACGCGAGCCTAAGAGTAATATATACTCGGTTCTCGATCCGCCTTGCCAACTAATTTAATTGATAAATAACATGTTCGAGACTAGTTAGTTCGACTACGGGTTAACGTAATGTGAGATTGTTTGTATTACTAAACGGTTGTGAAAGTTATTGCACACGCACATTGTCTCATGACGTGAATAGTGTTTAATGTGTTACTAATGGATATGAGTGGCATGATCTTGATCTTGACTTTGTGAAGCATAGTTGTTTTTAATTAACTTGTGTACTGATTAGAGTGTTATTTTCTTATCGCCTTTTTGCTCGGGACGATCAAAAGCTAAGTGGGGGTAGTTGATAACGCTCTAAATGGTACCAATAATTATACCTTTATTCACCCCGAATTCAACTCAAGAGAGGACAGATAGACTCGTTATTATGTGGAATATATGATAAATTCTATGTGAGTGTTTCAGGGATCGTAATTCTGCATATATGTTATTTTCCCGAAGATTTGGTACTATTTTGTCTCATTTTGCATGTTTTATAGGATGTACTGGATCTATAGCAATGGAGAATGGATCTGGACTAAAAGAGGTATACTGGGCCAAGTGATTAAAGTCCAAGAAGAAGCCTGCTGAAGAAAAAGGAGAAAAGTCTGCCCGGTTTACCGAGGGCTAGGGCCGGTAAACCGGTGACTTGTTTGACACGAAACTGATTCTGCCGCTTTATATAGGTCGGTTAGGGTTTTAGAGAGTCTTAAGTCGGTTATTGTATCTATATAAAGCCGCATATGCTAAAAGCTTTCATGTGATTATAATCTTATCAATTATATTCAATTACATTACATATTTTGATGAAATAAAGTTATTCAAGCTTTGGAAGAGTTGTTTCTAGTTTCCTCCCTTTCTCCACCATCTCTAGCTTGAGTAGATCGAGCTAGATCACCATTGTTGAAGGTATGAAGCTTTGAACGTTCCTTTTTGTCTTCAATATGGTAGATCTGTTCGTATTTATGTGTTTTAGTTAATCTACATGTTTAAAGACCCCATAATTTACTTAGAATAATCGTAATTGAGCAATGTAGATCCAGGAATAGGAAAAGCTAACCCTGGTAACCCGGCGGTCTATACCGGTTTACCAAGGCATTATTTAGAAAACCTAAAACTGGGATTCACTACAGCTACGTTGATCGACATGTTTAATTAACAGTAGGTTAGATCTGGCCAATCTGCTTATGTAATCGTAAACTGGCATGAAATACGAATAGTGAAGTGCTAGGTTTGGACATAGTCTTGAATGGACCCTAGGAACGTGCTGATCAATGTCGACAGCTGTCTAAGCGGGTTAGCGGTATGAGTTAGCACTCGATATCGGCAATTCTAGATCTTTATGCGTATGGGCTATTACGGACCAATTAAGGAGGGTAGCTTGCGTATAGATAGTCTACTTCCATTGTCGGAGTAGATAGGAGTAGGAGTTGCACCCGTAGCTGATAATGATAATTAAAATGAAAGCTCACGATTAATTTAAGGAAATTATGTGGGGAAGTAAACATAACGATTAACTAATCCAAGTTAGTAGATCGGTGAGAAGAGGGGAGAAATACCAAGTTTGTTTTCTTTATATTTATTGTTGGTCCATGACCGCATCTATGTTGCTTCTTAATTAGGTTAGAATCGTTTATAATTAAAGTTTCATTGTCTATTGGTATCGACCTTGACTCGCATTTACTATACTACAATATACCTAGTATTCTTTAAATATCGACGTTAGTGACGTACACGCGATCACTTACCTATAAAGTGTTGGTTCAAAACCATCCACTTCTTCAGCTACCTGTGGTGCATATCCAATCATATTTTCCTCAAACCCATATCTTCAGAGGGGTCTAATATTGGTCTTTCTAGCTCTGCTGAGAACATCAACTATTTGAGTATCACTGACCCTAGTTCAACAGACTTGTTTGGATCCAGCTCTCGATCTGCTGAGTGATGACTATCCTCTGCTGAGTCTTTCCTTTCAGCAGACTCTACTTGAAACTCCACTTGTTTGTCAACCTTCTCAATTTCCGATTCAGATGAGGCCTTCACAGATGAGTTAAGCGTAGAATTTTCATCAAAGACTACACTCTTGCTGAGTATAACCCGGCTTTCAGCTGATGACCAGGTTCTATACCCTTTTACTCCATCTCCATATCCAAAAAATACTTCTTTCTTGGCTCTAGGTTCCAGTTTACCATCACTGACATGATAGTAGATTGTGCTTCCAAAAACCCTTAAACCAAAGTAGTTTGCTAATTTTCTTGACCAAACCTCGAGTGGTGTTTTGAGCTTGATCCTAGTGTGAGGCCCCCTATTGATTAAGTAGCACATTGTGTTAACAGCCTCTGCCCAAAATCTTCTTGTCAGACCAGAATTAGAGAGCATGCACCTTGCCCTCTCTCCAAAAGAGTTAGATTCATCCTTTCTGCAACACCATTCTGTTGTGGAGTATCTCTGACAGTATGGTGCCTAGCAATGCCTTCATTCTAGCAAAATTTATCAAACTCATACCAACAAAATTTTAGTCCATTATCAGTTCTAAGTTTCTTGATCTTCTTCCCTGTTTGATATTCAACCAAAGCCTTCCACTTCTTGAAGTGAGAATGCTTCACTCTTGTGCTTTATTATAACTACCCAAACCATCCCTAAGTAATCATCTGTAAAAGACACAAAATACTTGTGACCACTCAATGACTCCACCCTTGAAGGTCCTTAAAAATCAGAATGGACAAAATCAAGTGTCCCTTTTGTGATGTGAATTGCTTTTGGGAACTTGCTCCTATGTAGCTTCCCAAACACACAGTGCTCACAAAATTCAAGCTCTTTGACTTTATGCCCCCCAAGTATATTAGACTTAGATAGAATTTACATCCCTCTTTCACCCATATGACCCAATCTCATATGCCACAGCTTGATCATCTATGACTGGTGAACTTCTGATGATGCCACAACAGCAGAACTTGATACAGTAGACCCTTGTAAGTTATACAATGTCCCCTGTCTGATACCCTTAAAAATCACAGTTGAACCCTTATAGACATTCACCACTCCACCTTCTCCCCTGAACTTGAACCATTTGTTGTCTAATAGAGTAAGTGATATAAAATTCTTGGTCATCTGTTGAACATGCCTAACCTCATTCAGTGTGAAGAATTTACCATAATGTGTCCTCACCTGAACAGATTTAATCCTAAATATTTTGCAGACCTTGCTGTTAGCCATAGAAATATGGCCTCAATCCACCTGTTGATAAGTTGAAAACCACTCTCTGTTTGGACAAACATCATAAGATGCCCCAGTGTCCAGAATCCACACATTATATGCCCCCTGAATCAAAAACTGTGAAGGCCAGATCTTCTTCAGAGTTGGTGTCTTGTTCTGCCAAAGAAATAGTACCCTTCCCTGCTGCTTTTTCCTCTTTGGACATTCATTTTTCCAATGTCCCTGCTCCTTGTAGTAATTACAAACATTCTTAGCGTTAGGACCCATGGAACTCCTCCTGGATTTCTTCTTTCCAGAATTTCCCGATCCTCTGTTGACTACACTGGCCACCAAACCAGCAGACTGACTGTCTGTCCCAGAACCAGATGCCTTATGGCGTAGCTCTAAAGCATGGAGTGGTGATCTCACATCCTCCAATGACACTGAGTCCTTCCCAACAATAAAGGACTGCACAAAGTTCTCATATGATGCAGGTAATGACACAAGTAGGATCAATGTTGCATCTTCATCTTCAATCTTCACATCAATATTCCTTAGGTCAAGCAATATTGCGTTCAGTTAATCTAGATGATCCCTCATCTAAGTGCCCTCATGCATCCTTAGGCTGAACAGACGTTGTTTCAATAACAACTTGTTTGTTAGAGACTTTGTGATGTACAGACTCTCAAGCTTGGACCACAGCTTCTCTGTTGTGTCCTCCTCAGCAATCTTTATAATAATATCATCTGACAAGCACAACATAATTGTTGAATTAGCTTTCTCCTCCATACTGGCTCTCTCAGCAGCACTTCCATCCGTTGATTTTGACAAGGGACCCCATAATCCCTATTGTTTCAACAAAGCACACATCTTGATCTGCCACAGACTAAAAATGTTTTTTCATGTAAACTTGTAAATCTTGACATTTAAAGCAGACATCTTTCTCACCAGAAAAGCTTGCGTAGATCCCAAATCCTAGCATCAATTATGACCTTGATGCCAATCTACCTTGCTTCAGACAGATAAACAGATTTCTTGATGAACCTGGACTCTTTGATACAAGTTTTTATGAGGGATCTGTCAAGAAGTGATGGTGATTGTGAGTAAAGATAAAAGAATTAACAAGTAAACAAAAACAGAAACAAGAAGAACCCAGATTTAACGTGGTTTCCGGAAATGTGCCGACTATTCCACGGACAAATGAGGATTATTTTATTATCACAAGAAAGTTACAAGTTACAACAGATACAAAAGGTATTTATAGCCTTGGGAATCCAACCCTAACCGACTAAACAACAAAACCAGTGACTGAAATACCCCAGAAGTAACCTTATCCAAACCGGAAAACCATGCAGACGTGTTCCCCAAGTATCACTGAGAATCAACTCAGCAAATCATGCTCAGCACATGACATGATCGACCCCACTCGGCGACACCCACTCGGCAAATACCTTCGGCCCTGCCGACCGGACACGGTTCCACACAGATTTAACAGAGTATCACACTCAACTGACCAAACTCAGCAGCATAGTTTAAGTCACCATTACACCTATGTATGCATGTATCTATATTCGAGTTAAATTTAGAATGTACACACATATATATATGTAAATTAATAGACATGTGCATGTTTATATATACAATTTTCTAACAAGAATTTATTATCTATTAAAAAGACTTATACATTAAGCTAATAGATAAGCCACCAAGATTACGAAGTGCATGCTTGTGCATATATATATATATATATATATATATATATATATATATATATATATATATATATGTACACACGCACGTGTGTGTGTGTCTAAATAAATATAGACGTATGTGTTTGAAATTGTACACATACGTATACTTATATACATTTTCTTTGGAAAGGGAGAAGATTTTTATTCAGGACGATGATGAAAATCGAACTATGCTTCTCACCAAGAAGTGCAATGCTTATACCATTAGGCCGGATTTGATTCCCACATGCAAACTTATATACATTAATTTAAATGGTTTTTGTGCATGTATATATTTGAAAATAGAATACATTTTGATGTATGTATGTTAAATATGATTCGGTTGAAACTAAGAAAAATCAATCTACACCAATAGGATTTGGGGTTGGTTGAAAACCGAACCTAATATTTCGGTTTGCATCTGGTTTGGTTTTTTGGATTGAATCGGTTTGATTCAAGTTGATTGGTTTTCGTACTCACCCTCATCGAGTCTACTTGTATTGTTGCTATTCTTACTATACAACTATTTTACCATCCAAGAAATTAAGGGAATATTTATCAAAAAAAAAATTAAGGCAATATTTGATACAGAGAAAAGCTAAAAATAGAAAAATGATGAGAATAGATCATAGAAAAGAAAAGTATTGAAAAAAGTTTAGCAAAAATTGATTATTTTATGGAATAGAAAAAAAAAAATTCTTTTCTCACGCAATTTGTTTTTTTGGGGAGTGGGTGGGAATAAAATTTTGAGAAAACGTGCGATGCATTTTTTAGAAAAGTTGAGAATATAAATATTTCTTTTTCAGGGTAACCAAACATGCAATAGTTGATCAGAAAAGAAAACAAAAAAAATTATTTTCCCAAATTTTTTCTCAATCTCAAACATGCCTTAAAGTACGCGTGCATGCAAGATAAGAACTAGAATTAATGCATTAACATGGTGGTTTCGATGTTGTCTTGCTCGGGAAAGAGAAGAATTGGTAATTTGACATTGATGATTTGAAAGCTTATGGAGAAAGTGAATCAGTATTACAATATCTGAATGTTGGATTTTGTCCCAATATGGAGATTTTCCAAGTAGGTGAGAATCATTCTCACATTGGTAATTTTTTGTTGCGTTGCCATTCGGTTCTCATATAAATACGGTCTTAAACTTTTGATTTTGGATTCACCAGTGACATGTAATGGTGCATGTATCTTGGACCATCATTGTAGCAGTTACTATCGTAGGGTAATGTCTGCATGAAATCCGGAACGCTTATTGAAGATAATGTAACCGTTATTTGTGGCCGGGGACGACCTGTATTGTATTAAGCATAAATGACCCAGGTGACCTACACGACGTCGACAATAAGAGACTATAGACGTCCTATGTCATGTCGGTTATGATGGACAGAGGGCGACATGCACTATGTCAGACAATAGACAACCTGTGTCGTGCCGAATATTGATGTTATGCGCTTTACTGAAACGAGTTGCAGGGCCGGCCCAATGCCACCGGGGGGCCCAGCACATATATGTCTTGCTTATACCCGAAAAAAAAAAAAAAAAAAAAAAAAACTATAAAAGGCCCAATGTTTCAGAAAAAAAGCCCAATAAAAAGGCCAAATTATTTTTTAAAAAAAAAACCCAATAAAAAGGCCCCATAAAATTTCATAATACAAAAAAATAAAAAATTTCATAATACAAAAAAATAAAAATTAAATAGCCAAAAATCCTATCCCAAATATCAAAAAAAAAAAAAAAAAAAAATCCTATCCAAATCAAAGAACCTGCGGCTCTGCCTCTCGCCCTCCGCTCAATTGCTCATCTTCGACTTGCGGCGGGCTCTTGCGTTGCGGCGGCACCTCCCATTAGGCGGCCATTACTCCAACTCCAACACCAAGTCTCCAAGACTCCAACTCTCCAAGTCTCCAAGCCAAGGTATGTTTCCTTTCCTTGTTACCAAATACCAATTCAATCAAAGGATTTTTTTTTTTTTTTTTTGTTGACTTGTTGTTGTTGTAGTTGTATATACTTACTTAATACTTGATAAATTAGTTGTCAATTTCAATAATTAGTTGTTAAATGAACTTTTTGTTTTGAGGATATGGTGAAGCAGAAGCTTTTTTGTCTTTGTATATTGACAAAAATGTGGAATTGTGGTGGAAATTAGAAAATTTGGGTCATTGGACTTGGTTTGTGTACTTGTGTGTAGTTGTGTTTATTGGCTATTTTACTTGTTTGTAGGAATTAGAAAAATGCCTAAGTGGGAATCCGGGAATGTTAAAAGAAAGAGGAAAAAGGCGATTGAACTAGAAAAGAAGAAACAATATGGAGCCATGGAAAAGTTTGTCAAAAAAACAAGGATGAATGATACTTACGATGAAGGGGAAGGGGCAAATGTGAATAATGATGATGATGATGCCTTTAATGAACAAGAAGAAATGGACAATAATGACATAGAAGAAGAATGTGTCAATGATGAAAGTCATGAAACTCCTTTAGATCAAGATGAAGAGCGAGGAACAAATGTTTCAAAATTTTGATTCGGATCCAAACACTTGGAAGTTTCCTAATCAAGATCTTGTTGACTTTCTTGTGATAAAAGGTCCCGTAAGAGTTCAAATGGATGATAGTGAATATCCTAAGGATAGCTCAAAACAAAACCGGCGTTTTTTAAATGGGCATTATACTCGTGTGATGAAGAATGGAGAGAAACATGATAGAAGATGGCTTGTCTATTCAAAATCCATTGATAGAGTATTTTGCTTTTGTTGTAAACTTTTCAAGGGTACAACAAATTGTGATTCCTCTTACCAATTGGATAGTGTTGGTACGAATGATTGGCATAATCTTGCATCGAGGCTTAGAGCTCATGAAGCAAGCCCGGGCCACCTCAAATGTATGAATTCTTGGTATGAGTTGGAAAAGAGATTGAAGCATGGAAGAACAATTGACCAAAAAGCTCATGAACTAGTTTCGAAAGAAAAAGAGCGTTTGAAGCAAGTTATGTTGCGAATAGTTAATGGTATCAAATATCTTGCCACACATAATATGGCTTTTAGGGGGTCTAGTGAGAGGTTATTTGCGGAGGACAATGGAAACTTCTTAGGTTTTATGCAAAGTGTTTCACGGTTTGATCATATCATGGAAGAGCACATACGGAGGATTAAGGGCAAAGAAATTCGACATCATTACTTGAGTCACAAAATTCAGAATGAATTGATTGAGATGTTTGCTAATGAGGTGAAATGTGCTATCATTGAAAAGATCCAAAAGTCCAAGTATTTTTCAGTTATACTTGATTGTACACCCGATGTAAGCCATCAAGAACAACTAACTTTATTGATTCGTTGTGTCAATGTTGATGAGTCGCCCATTACGGTTGAAGAATATTTTCTTGGCTTTATAAAGGTTGTTGATACAAGTGGAGAGGGCCTATTCAAGGAGCTTGAAAAAACATTATCTAACCTTGGATTGAACATGGATGATATACGAGGCCAAGGCTATGACAATGGTGCTAACATGAGAGGCCATTACAAAGGTGTAAAAAGTAAATTGCTTGAAAAGAATCCTAGAGCATTTTACACACCTTGTGCTTGTCATAGATTAACCTTACATTGAGTGATATGGCCGGATCTTCTTCCAAGGCCGGAGATTTTTTTGGATCGATTCAACACATTTACAACTTCTTTGCATTGTCCATAAAGCGGTGGGACGTACTAAAAAAGCATGCAACTTCTCTTACTCTTAAAAGGTTGAGTAATACTCGTTGGGAGAGCCACTTTGAAAGTGTAAGACCAATCGTGCAACAATTTTCTCAAATTAGAGATGCTTTGTATGAGTTGATTGAAGAAAAGGAAAGTTACGATGGAACAAAACATGCCAAGAATCTAGCTTATAGTGAATTTGAGAGTTTTGAGTTTTTGCTTAGCTCAATAATTTGGTATGATGTTCTCAAATTTATCAATGTTGTGAGCAAGGATCTACAAACGGAGGACATGATTATTACTACCGCAATAAAGAATTTGAAAGGACTTGTTACCAAATTTGAAGAATATAGAGAGAACGGGTTCGATAAAGCTTTGGCAAAAGCAAAAGAACTTGCTATTGAAGTGGGTATTGAGCCGGTGTTCCCAACAAAAAGAATCGTTCATAGAAAAAAAAACAATTTGATGAGAGCTCAAGTGAACAAGTCATGTTTTCTCCCGAAGAGAGTTTTAGGGTGGAATACTTCATTTCTATTGTTGACCAAGCTCTTGCCTCACTTAAAGCTAGATTTGAAGCTTTTCATGAGTATGAAAAAATGTTTGGCTTCTTGTTTGATTTGGATGAAAGCTGCAAAGATGAAGAAAGTTTGAAGAATTCTTGTAAGTATCTTGCAAAAATGTTGACAAAAGGTGCACATGAGGATATTGATTGGGAAGAGTTGTATTATGAGTTACAACTTCTTATACATGTTTTGCCCAAAGATGTGGATGAACCTCTCGAAATTTTGAATTTTTTGAAGACATGTCCTCTAAGTTATGAAAACACACAAGTTGTTTACCGGATATTGTTGACTATTCCGGTAACAGTTGCATCTGGTGAACGGAGTTTTTCGAAGTTGAAGCTAATAAAGACCCATCTTCGAAGCACGATGACTCAAGAACGGTTGAATGGGTTGGCCATAATATCGATTGAGCGGAAATCGGTTGATGAAATTGACGATTATACTTTGATTAGTGATTTCGCCTCCAAATGTGCTTCAAGAGCGTTGTTGAATTGTTGAATACTTGAATTAATATTTAGTAATATGTATATATATATATATATATATATATATATATATATATATATATATATATATATATATATGTATGTTTTGGGTATGAAAATGATGAAATGAATTTGAATACTAGAAAAAAAAATCATTTTTCGGTCGAATTTTTTTTTCGTGTTAATAGCCTATTTTTTTTCTCCGCCTAAGGCCTCTCAAAACGTAGGACCGGCCCTGACGAGTTGTGTTGTAGTCTTCTGATATAAAGTCAAATATTGAGTTGAGGCCATGCATGTCAACCCATATGTTAAAGTGTGTTTTTGAGGTTTAAAAAATGCAACATATATGGTGATCGATCTTAGTTATGCCATTGGTCTCGTTATATCTCATTAAATACGATGTCAAAATCAAGTCAACCTCATTCAAACAAAACCCAACTTTTTTCAAAGGAAAATTAAGATGTTTTAAAAGAGTAATAACTTACTCCCTCCATTCCGAATTATCTGAGGCAGTTTTCAAAATCACGTATATTAAGAAAGTGGTTTAATGCATTATCTTTAAAATGAAATGACTAAAAAGTCCTTGGATATAATTAATTTGACATTGTTTTTTACCTATCTTATTGCAATAAATAAGAGTAAAGCAAGGAAAAGTATCATTAATGTTGTATTGGAAATGTAACTGCCTCAAATAATATGAAACAAATTATTTTTTTAAGAATGCGCTCGGATAAATTAAAACGTATTGGAAATGTAAGAATCGCTCAAATAATATAAATTAAACTGCATTTGAGATAAATTAAAACTGAGGGAGTATTATTTTTATCATGTGGTGGCTTGGATTGTTCAATAAACCAATTATAACAGGCAACATACTCAATGTTTTGAGTGTTTGTTTATAACGTGGAGCTAGACTTGGTCTATTTTCTTTATAAAAAAAATTGATATTTTTTGTTGTTGTTTTTTTCTGAAAGGAATTTGTTGAAGGAGCACCTTTTGAATATCTCCGCCCCGATTGGATATATGCGGGTATCGCTGATGAGTCCGAAGATAAGAAGTCAAAAAAATTAAAAAATAAAAAAAAACAATAAACAATAAACAAACAAACAAACAATAGCCCTAGGAAAGCCAGACGAAATTCTATAAAGAAATAATTCAATCGATTCAAAAGCTTTATCCACAATAAAGGAAAGGGACATACATATATGTCATGTGTACGACTTGAATCCATACATGTGACATTTAGAAGGGCCTTGAGGGAATACAAAATGTCATTTTAGTATATGGGCCAACATGAATTCAGCCCAATACTCAGTCAGGCTTCGTTCAACGCAGGTGATCATTTGTCATCGGTCCGACATGACGCATGTTGTCCGTTGTCTCATATTAACGACATGGTGCAAATTCACATCGGTCATTTATGCTCAATTTAATGCCGGTTGTTCTCGATTTTATATGGCAGTTACATTTCATTTGATGGGCGTTATCCATGTGCTCCACGTGTTTCGTAATAACCACCCCATAAGCCATGATTACTCTATTACAACCTCATGAAATTAGAGAATCTGTGAAGAGACAGTGATGTGAATTGAATTAGTGGTATAAAATAGAATTTTAAGACAAAAAAATTGATAAATTTCTAACCGCATCTGAAAAATCCTGAAGCCGACTTGACTACCGGGGACTGTTCACGTCTTTTATTTTATTTTTTTTACAATACAACACATCACATAACACACCATATAATATGGATATAACTTTCCTAAAAATGAAAACTACTTTGGAGGACTAATTTGCCTCCAGAAGAATTCGAACCTAAGACTTTCTAATATCAGAACCTCAATTCTAGCTATTTGCAATTTGGTCTCATCGGAGTTCACGTCTTTTATTTGGGAGTAGATATTAAATATGGTTGCAAGAATTCACAGATGTGAATAGCTAGCTAGTCAAAGAGATACCATTTTCAATATTTATTTCATACCCAAATTCCAAAACATAAAAAACACACACAATGTGTCACCTCTCTTTTCACTCTCTATCGATTTTAAAATTAAATTGTATGTAGTAAATTCTAACTATTTGCTAATAAATATTTATTAGATTGAAAAATAAAGTTCTATTAATATTAGTAATTAAAATCAGATAAAATTGTTGAATATTATTTATTAGATAAATAATCTAAGGAGAAGTATAATTTGATTTTAAAAGGAAATATAAAACTATACTTTATGTCACCAGTCTTGTACCGGTCATACGTTGAAAACCAGATTGAACTATATAAAGCTTCACAGAGTGATTAATACAAGAAAGAAAATATAGATGTATCCAAGAAGGAAAGGTTGTAAGTAACACGAGCGTAGAAGGCAGCACGGCTTGGACGCGGAACTGCTTCATCATACATATATCTTAGTTCTGGCGGGGGGAACTTCATTATCTTACATGTTTGATCTATGTTTTGAGATCACGGAGACAGGACTGGGAGGTATGAGTCGACGCCCTTGGTTTCAGCTACTGTGATCTTTTCCCAAAGCCAATCCACCCGGCCCTTTCCCAACCTATACAAGGAGAGCAGAAGATAACGAAAGGGAGATGTCAGTTTTGGTGACTTGACCTCTAAACTGATAAATTAATCTGGTGGAACTGAGAAACTGAAGACTGAGAATGATAGTCAGTTTCAGTTAAGTATATTCAGTTCTGTGAAAGTCAGATTGATGAAGTGCAAATGAGTTTTTTCTGAAGACAGCAGTCAGTTCTGGTCTGCTGAGTATAGCTGAGTTCTACATCTGGGCAGTTGATTACAAGTCTGGGAAGTTGGTTGTGAGCTGAGTTTCGTCTGGTGGATAACAGCTAGAGCTGGGGGTCCACATCTGGGGTATTTATGATAATTCCGACAAAGATCTTTGGCGGTTAGGGTTTGGGATTTGTGTCTATAAATACCAAAGTTGTAATCAATGCAAGAGTGTGTCTTTCAAGAGTGTGTCTTTCACTTCTGTGCATAATAAAATATCTCTTTTTCTGTCCGTGGAGTAGTCAGCACAACGCCGGAAACCACGTTAAATCATTGTGTTCTTCTTGTTTCTATGTTTATCAATTTCGCCATTCTTTACGTTTGCATTGCTTCTGTGTTTGTTTCTTTCTTAAACTGCAATCTTTCTGTCTGTGTTTATAACAAACTGGTATCGGTGCGTCATGTTCAAGATTCAGGAGTTGCCGGTGAACAGAGTTGATCTTCACCAAGACCGGTGACCGGTGCTAGGATTTTGTGATCAAAGGTTTGTTCTTTAATTAGAAGGATGCCAGCAATGAACGTGAAGATTGATAAATTTATAGGGAGGAACAGTTTCAGTCTGTGGAAAATCAAGATGCGGGCCTTGTTCAAGCAACAAGGATTGTGGACTCCTTTATCTGGTAGAGGGGATGCCAGTTCTGCAAATTATGCCAGTCTGGAGGAGAAAGCACATTCAACCATCATGTTGTGCTTGTCTGATGATGTTATCACAGAAGTTGCTGAGGAAGACACGGCTGCCAAGTTATGGTTGAAGCTTGAAAGCCTATATATAACTAAGTCATAGACCAACAAGTTTCTAATGAAGCAGAGGCTGTTCATCCCGAGGATGCATGAGGGGGCTCAGTTGAGAGAACATCTTGATCAGCTGAACACGATAACTTGATCTCAGGAATATTGATGTTAAGATTGAGGATGAAGATGCTGCTTTGATTTTGCTGGTTTCATTACCAGCTTCCTACGAGAACTTTGTGCAGTCCTTCATAGTTGGGAAAGATACAGTTGCTTTAGAGGATGTAAGGTCAGCTTTACATGCCAGGGAGCTGAGACATAAGGCAGCTGGATCAAACAGTCAGGCTGCAGGATTGATAGTCAGTAGCAACAGTGGAAAAGAGCATGGTCAGTCTAGGAAGAAAAATTCCAAGAAGACAAGGTCCAAAGGCCCTAAGTCCACAGATGTCTGCAATTATTGTAAGGAGCAGGTACATTGGAAGTCCAATTGTCCAAAGAGGAAGAAACAGCAGGATAACAGTTCTGGCATAGCTGCTATGGCAGCTGAGCATGATTCAGATGAGGACATGGTCCTAGTGGCAGGAGAGTCAGCACATCAAACTGATGTGTGGATTCTGGACTTCTGGGCATCCTTTCATATTTGCCCTCACAGAGAGTGGTTCTCAAGTTATCAGCAGATAGATGGTGGTCATATATCTATGGCAAACATCAAGGTCTGCAAGGTAGTTGGGATTGGCTCAGTTCAGTTGAGGACAGAGGATGGAAGATTCTGTAAACTGAGTGAAGTTAGACATGTTTCACAAATGACCAAAAACTTGGTATCTCTTAGTTCTTTGGACAGCAGGGGATTCAGTTTTAAGGGGGAAAGTGGTGTGATGTGTGTCTATAAAAACTCAGTTAAGGTTCTCAATGGAATCAAACAAGGGACTCTGTATATATTACAAGGGTCAGTTGTTCTTGCCGGTTTCTTCTTTGTGGCATCGACCGAGATTCATCAGTCACAACTTACAAAACTGTGGCACATGAGACTGGGTCACATGGGTGAAAAGGGGATGCAGATTATTTCTCAGAAAAATCTTCTTGAGGGATGTAAGGTCAAGAATCTGGACTTTTGTGAGCATTGTGTGTTTGGGAAGCTTCATAGGACAAAGTTCTCGAAAGGGGTACACAACACAAAGTCATCACTTGATTACATTCATTCTGATTGTTGAGGGCCATCAAAGGTGGAGTCATTGGGTGGTCACAGATATTTTGTGTCCTTTATTGATGACTATTCAAGGATGACTTGGGTGGTGCTGATGAAACACAAAAGTGAGGCATTCAAAGCTTAATGTAATGGAAGGCTCAAGTTGAGAATCAGTTGGGGAAGAAGATCAAAAGGCTTCATACAGATAATGGTCTGGAATTCTGCTGGACTGAGTTTGATGAGTTGTGCAGAAATGAGGGTATTTCCAGACATCATACAGTCAGGAATACTCCTCAGCAAAATGGTGTAGCTGAAAGAATTAATCAAACTCTTCTGGACATGCTGGTTTATCAATGAGATTTTGGGCAGAGGTTGTAACCACAGCTTGCTACTTAATCAACATGAATTCCTCACACATGGATCAGTCTCAAAACACCAGTTGAGATGTGGTCAGGAAAGCCTGCAGATTATTCAGTTCTAAGGATATTTGGAAGCACAGTTTACTATCATGTCAGTGAAGGGAAACTAGAACCAAGGGCCAAGAAAGGAGTGTTTTGGGGTATGGTGACGGAGTAAAGGGGTACATAATTTGGTCATCAGCAAAAAACAGAGTTATTCTCAGCGGAGATATAGTTTTCGATGAAAATTCTATACTCAGTTCATCAGTGGGGAGGATAACTGAAACTGAAACCAGTGCTAAAATTGAGAAAACTGACAGTAAGGTGAAGCTTCATGTTGAGTCAGTTGGAATGCAACAATCAACTTATCCAAGTGAGTTTTCATCTGATCTAGTTGCTGAACCAGAGCTGAATTCAAGCCAGTCAGCTGAGCAAATGTCAGTTGAACATCAAACTGAGAATGTGGGTCAGCAGAGTATAGCTGTCAGTAGAGCTAGAAGATCCAATGTTGGGATACCTCCTAGAAGGTATGGGTTTGATAATATGGTTGGACACGCACTTCAAGTTGCAGAAGAAGTGGATGGTTTTGAACCTTCTACTTACAGGGAAGTAGTGACATGTTCTTAAGCATCTCAATGGCTTGTTGCCATGGGAGATGAAATGGAGTAATTACTGAAGAATCAGACTCGGCATCTAGTTAAACATCTAGCTGATAGGAGAGTTGTTACTTGCAAATGGGTTTTCAAGAAGAAGGAATGGATAACTGAGGCAGAAGGAGTTAAGTATAAGGCACGTTTGGTTGCAAGAGGGTTAAGTCAGAAAGAAGGGGTGGACTTTGATGAGATTTTCTCACCAGTGGTCAGACATACTTCAATCAGAGTGTTACTAGCAATGGTGGCACAACATGACTTAGAACTTGAGCAGTTAGATGTGAAGACATCTTTTCTACATGGTGAGGTAGACAAAGAGATATACATGACTCAGCCAGAGGGTTTACAAGTTCCTGGTAAAGAAAAATCTGGTGTGTAAGTTGAAGAAGTCCTTGTATGGACTGAAGCAAGCTCCTAGACAGTGGTATAAAAGGTTTGACAGTTATATGATCCAGTTGGGTTACATCAGAGGTCCTTATGATTGTTGTGTTTACAACAGTCAGTTGGAAGATGGATCTTACATCTATCTTGCGTTATATGTGGATGAAATGCTGATAGCTGCAAAGAAGAAGTCTGATGTTTAGTATCTGAAAGACCTTCTCAGTGCTGAGTTTGAAATGAAGGATTTGGGTACAGCCAAGAAAATTTTGGGGATGGAGATCTGGAGAGATAGAAGTCAGAAAAAACTGTTTTTATCTCAGCGGGGCTATATACAGAAGATTTTGTCAAAGTTTGGCATGTCAGCTGCTAAGCCAATAGATACTCCTATGGCATCAAATGTTCATTTGTCAGTTTATGCTTCACGATCGGCGAGAGGAGAATGAGTATATGTCAAGATTTCCCTATGCTAGTGCAGTTGGCAGCCTGATGTATGCCATGGTGTGTACTAGGCCTGATCTGGCTCAGGCAGTCAGTGTTGTCAGCAGGTTTATGGCTCAACCTGGAAAGGAACACTGGAAAGCTCTGAAAAGAATGTTCAGGTACCTTAGAGGTACAGCTGATGTTGTTCTCATTTATAGAGTTGATACTCAGAAACTGATCACAGGATACTGTGATGCTGATTATGCAGGTGATGTGGACAGTAGAAAATCTATGAGTGGATATGTTTTCACATTGGGGAATTCAGTTGTCAGCTGGAAAGCAACTCTTCAGGCAACAGTGGATTTATCAACTACTGAAGCTGAGTATATGGCTCTTACTGAAGCAGCCAAGGAGGGTGTCTGGTTGAAGGGACTAGTTAGTGGTTTGGGGCTACATCGGGATCAAGCCGAGGGATCATTCGTCTAGCTAAGGATCGGGTTCATCATGAGAGAACCAAGCATATTGATGTGAGGTATCATTTTTCGAGAAATCGAAGAGGGTTGTAGTGAAGAAGATCGGCACCATAGAAAATCCGGCGATATGTTCACTAAACCGATTCGACGAGCAAGTTTCGGTTGTGTACGGTGTTGCTTGAATATTCAAAGCTTGTAAAGCGAATTTTGGATACTCGGTTGAGAGCGAGATCAATTTGAGTGGATTCGAGGAGAAGTCCGGTACCGTACATCCCGGCATTGACGAATGCACCGGTACAAATACATCCGATTATGCAATCCGGTGACGTTGAATGAGAGTTCAAGTCAAGGTGGAGATTTGTCGATTTTGGTGACTTGACCTCTAAACCGATAAATTAATCGGTGGAACTAATCGAAAAGCGAAGGCGAGAATGATGGTCGGTTTCGGTTAAGTATATTCGGTTACGTGAAAGTCGGTTTGATGATGTGCAAGCGAGTTTCTTCGAAGACGACGATGCGTTGCAGTCCGTCGAGTATAGCTGAGTTCCACATCTGGGCAGTTGATTACAAGTCTGGGAAGTCAGTTTTGAGCTGAGTTTCGTCTGGTGGATAACAGCTGGAGCTGGGGTCCACATTTGGGGTATTTATGAGAATTCCGATAAAGATCTTTGGCGGTTAGGGTTTGGGATTTGCGTCTATAAATACCAATGTTGTAATCAATGCAAGAGTGTGTCTTTCAAGAGTATGTCTTTCACTTTGTGAGGAATACCTTGTAATTCTGTGGCTAATAAAATATCTCCTTTTCTGGCCGTGGAGTAGTCGGCACAATGCCGGAAACCACGTTAAATCATTGTGTTCTTCTTATTTCTGTGTTTATCAATTCCGCCATTCTTTACATTTGCATTGCTTCTGTGTTTGTTTCTTTCTTAAACTGCAAGTTTTCTGTCTGTGTTTATAACAGGAGACAATGTCTTAACTCAATCATAACACAAACTACCATTCCATCTATCATATCAGTCGATTCGATTTCGATTTACTCTTATGTATAGATAAGGCAAGAGATAACCCTTAGCAGCCTCGCGGATGGAAAGGGATTTGAACCCCCGGTATTCCTCTCAATACGTCGGTTTTCAAGACCGACCGACTCTTTCAACCGTTCAGACATCCATCCTTTTTGCCCGCCCGCCCTATCCGCACAGGTAGGTATGGGCTTATTTATGTGATTCACTGCACTTGCTTGCTCCTATCGGCTGATTCTATTACCTGCCGATTAAAGAGTAGTACGAATCTCTGTGCTTTGCCTCTTTCTATATGATAATATGCACCTTGGCCTTGGTTGTTGTGCTCCCTGCGGCTAATAGCAAGGGAGTCAAGAGAGAATGATCCTCCAAAAGAGTGATTGAGTCCGATTTTAGCGAGTGAGTTCCATATTTACCAAAGAGGTTTCCCTTATAGCTCGTCCTTAGTTGCTCTTTTACCGATACAATATCTTTAGGCAGAGAAATGACTCCTGGAGCCTTCCTAAGGAGTGAAGCACCGGGTACAATTTTTTTCTTTGTATATCCCCTACGGTTGAAAGAATGAGTCGAAATGGAAAAGTCGCTGCTTCTGCCATTTCCGGTTAGGGTGTTGAGTTGATACATGTTAGACTAGTGTAGTGATTTCCCCCGTTCGGATACCAGTTATACATATGGGTCTGGAAACGTGCAAAATAACGCATTTTTGAATCTACAATACGTCAAGGAGAGGGACAATGCGTTAGGAGATATAATTTGTGGAGTCTAGAGAGGTTCGAAGATGTTGCCCACAACAGAAAGAGAATCCGGAGGAGATATAATTTGTGGCACCGTAAAATTGATTGAAGACTTTAGATGACATGCTAAATTAGTTTTGATCATGCACAATTTTACTCAGAATACCAAAAAAATATTGTTAAGGATCTTACTCAGAAATATAGCTCTTAACGACATGACAAAAAAACAACTAACAAAGGAGAAAAAACATAAATGATCGAGATGAGACACCAAGATTTACGTTGTTCGGTCAACTGACCTACATCTAAACAAATATCATTATTGTGGAGAATATAAAAACTCTTCTAAACCGCAAATCATATTAGTCCGCGTATTAGGCTATATGCAATAAAGTTTATCTTAAATTATACTACATCCGTCTCAAATTATAAGTCGTTTTGGCATTGAACACACATATTAAGAAACACAATAAATGATCCAATTTTTTATACTTTTAGACTAAAATACCCTTTTCTGGTGGATTTATAAAATAAATTTGAAATGGAATACTGACAGCCACTAGGGTAAATTAGGAAAAATAACATTAACGATTGCATTGAAATGTGAGAACGACTTATACTATGAGACGGAGGTAGTACATCTCAAAGACGCATCTAATACAAATGACTAATATCTTCTTATCTATATAAGAGCAAAAGGTCCCCACTAAGTTAAATTACCAAAATGGACTTTATTTCACCCATTTAACATAAAATATATATTCATACATTTAGAATTTTTTTCCCCTTCTAAAGTATTGGATTGTCAAAATCACTATAAAACTTGATAAATAAATAAATTTTAAAAAAAACATAAAAACAAGATTTTCAACCATATATATATATATATATATATATATATATATATATATATATATATATATATATATATATATATATCATACATAGTAGTATACATATTAAATTTGCATACGGCTTTTTGCGACCTTTTTGGTCGTCCGCCTTTAGCGGCGTTTTCGTCGTCGCTAAAGTCTGTCCTTTTGTGTTTTTTTTTCCCTATAATCTCCCAGGCATATGACACGTACCCCCCACCTCAGCACATATGTGTCCACCACCGCCCCACTCTGCATATCTACCGAGGTGATCTGATTCTTCTCCACTTCTCCCCATCTCGAATTAAAACTCCACCGCCGCTTCTTTCTCCACTGATTTCGTTTGCATTCCGGTGGTGAAATCATATCTGAATCTCTGCAACATAGCTGCTGAGCCCGATGGTTCCATTTTCGCCCCACTTTGCATATCTATCGAGATGATCTGATTCTTCTCCACTTCTCTCCCATCTCGAAATAAAACTACACCGCCGTTTCTTTCTCCGTTGATTGCGTTTGCATTCTGGTGGTGAAATCATATCTGAATCTCTGCAACATAGCTGCTGAGCCCAATGGTTCCATTTTCTGAGCAAAATCTGGGATCGTCGTGGTTTAAGAAGCTGTGAGGGTGGATTTTCAAGTTTATCCGGTGAAGCGCTACCTCTCTCATCTGTTCTCCGTTAAATAAAGAAGCTCTTTCATGCTTCAATTCTTCCATCATATCGTTCGAATGCAGAAATTGTATCTGAATCTGCAACACAGCTCCTGAGCCCGGTGGTTTTCTTTTTCTAAGCAAAATCTGGGATCTACGTGAAGAAAAAGGCATCTATGATGCTACACTACACTGAGGTCGATGAAAGCCCCGTGCCGAGACCGATGATGTCCAAAATGTCTTTGACAATCAACCACAAAAAATGTGCCGGGATACAAAGATTGAATCCTTTTAGCTCATATCTTGATTAATTCATCTTCTTTTTGTTCTTCATAAATGTAATCTAAAATGTGCTCTCTTTGACCTAGGCGAATTTATTTACTTTATCCTGGATTTAATCAGTTTACTTGATGTTTGTTTAGTATCTGGTTGAGGTTGAATTTCTTGATGAGGTGTGGATTTTCATTTCTCATTCTGTTTTTACTAGCTTTGCAATTACAATTTCGGATCTGTTTACGGTAACTGGAGATTGGAAATTTTGTTTTTTTGAGTCAATTTTGCCTTTGGTTATGCACAAGGTGAATTAATTTACACATGTTGGCCGTGATCATGAGAGATTGTAACACGGGGAGTGCTCGTGGCTTTAGATTTGCTGTCTTTGTCTATTCAGTTGTTGTTGAGAGAGTTGTCATGGAGAAGCACATGATTGATGACCGAACCGTAAGTAGCTTAGGCGTATTGTAATTTATAGCATACATTGATTGATAGAATAAGTTTGTATATCGGGTATATAATGCAATTTAAAGAATATTGATAGTTTCGCAATTCGGCTTAGGTTTGATTTTCGGGTATTTAGTTAGGCTCTCATATAATTACATTTACATTAAGAGGTCTTTATACGTTGTAGGCTATTCCACTTCGACTTGCATTGTTGGGGGTGTATAGATAGGAGTGAAATCGAGTCAAAAATCGGGTTTGCTTCTTCTTTAACCTCCTTCTTCACTATACATTTCGGTTCATTCAAGAATCAATAAATTTCGAGCTTTGCATTGTTTTGCGAATTATGTGGTAATAAGAAAATTTGATTTCCATTCGAAACGGGGTTGCGACCATTGGCCCTCGATTTGGCGGGGCTATCGACGATCTTTCGTTCGGTACTTTAAGGACGCTTACGACAAGGTTGGCTCTTGTGACCTCTCGCTCTACTTGCATAAGATCTACGTCTTCGATGAATGCTAAATTTTAGTCTTACTTAAGGATAATGGTATAGATTTGCTGTTTATGCTTTAGGCGAAAAAAGACTACAACATCAAGCAGAAAGCAATGAGCCAATGACAGGCTCCAGAATTAAGAGGAATAGAGCTAGGGCAAAACTGTAGTGGCATAATGTGTATTATGATGCCAAGGACACCCCAAAACGATTAGACTGTTCGATATGATAACATTCTTCTTACAATATGTAAGCGTATGGTGCTAATTAATGGCGGTTGCGGCCGGGTTTGACATGGGGTAGTGGAGATTCATATGTAAGGCATATCTTTGTTGAGAGCTACGAATAATGGTGGCGAGTTGTTGTGTTCAATAGCGAGAGGATGTGGAGCTAGCCCTGTCACTACACCTCAGGTACCTAAGCATTTTTGAGTATTTTACTATCTGAATAAATATTTGATGCATTTCAAACTGTATACTTCAAGTATTTTACTTTCTGAATAGTGATTTGGATGCAAGCAATGATACGGGCACGACCATTTGGATGACACAACCTAATCTTTCATACTTGGTCATGATGAGTCTACATCATGACCAATAAGTCGACTATAATCAACTAATAGTATGTGTGTTTTATAGCTTGCATTATTTGTTTAGATTTTAGCTTGAGCATCATTCTCTCTGCATAGTTACTTGACAAGTACAGTACGTAAACATTCACTCTAAGTTACGCTAATGTAATCAAGGTACGTAGAGCGATGTGCAATCTTTGCGTTTGTATACATGTCATTCTTAAAAGCCCTTTTCGGCAATGTACGGCATAGTATGATGTACAATGCTACGTTTTTATACAGATCATTCTGAAAAGTTCTTGTTGGCAAAGTACGATAGGGTACGCCATGTAACTTCCTTAAAGATGAGGGCCAAAAACGTGCAACGCACGTTGCCCCCACTAGTTACTATATTAAAGTTGCATCTTTGGTAGTACGCTTTTTGCGACGTTTTGGTCGTCCGGCTTTAGCGACGTTTTGGTCGTCGCTATACCAAAATTTTTGTCTTTTCCCTTTTTTTTTTTTTTGGTTAGGTAAAACGAAGTCGTATGATTTGGTACGGTGTTATCACATCAACGTGTTTATCACTAGGGTTTTTATTTGAAGCATTCAATTCTCTGATTCGAGTTTCCGAAATTTTAATTGTGTTATTATGTAGTTTCTATTGGTACACTGAAACTCTGGTTTGACTTTTTGTGCACGAAGGTGCATTTCGATCTTCAGAATTTTTTGGTTAAGTAAAACAAAGTCGTATGATTTGGTACGGTGCCACAAAAACTACTAGAAAATAAAATATTGTAAAAATTAGACAAGGAATGAGAATGTTCATTCGATCTATGATACATAAAAGATACATAAAAATAAAAAACGAGATCCAACTCCCATTTATCTTACTTATCCTTCGGTTAATTTACTTCGATAAAAGATAAGAAAATGAAAATCTTCCGAACATTTTCTTTTTTATTTCTTTTTATTAGTATTAGTTAGGGTTAAGTCTGACATGAATAATATTCTACGACTAACAATTCATTTATTCGAGTTTGGGAAATTTTAATTTTGTTATTATGTAGTTTTTATTGGTTCACAGAAACTCTGGTTTGGCTTTTTTTGCACGAAGGTGCATTTTGATCTTCAGGATTTTTTCCCCACATGTAACCTTTCTTGCTGCAACACGCATGCATATTGTCACCTCTAGAGGATGGTTTAAATGCTTTTCTAAGCATTGAAGTAGGTTGATATCTTCTTTATTTTTGCTAAAGTAAATTTATTGCACGCATAAAAACTATAATCGGTGCATAAAAAAAGTGAGGGCACACCGTGCATCGCACGGTGGCCCCCACTAGTATATATATATATATATCATACTTTGTAGTATACTTATTAAATTTGCATCCATTTTCGCCGTCCACCTTTTGCGACGTTTTTCCCCCCTCCCTTTTAACATAAAACGACGCCGTTCAGGTATGGTGTTCACTCACTAAGTCCCGTCTGCCCAATGAATGCCGGCCTTCTCCACCTACCTGTTCAGAATGCTCCACTACCCACCGCTTGAGTTCATTCTTCAGTGGAGCTTCCACTATGGGTAAACACCGACTGGTCTCTGGGGCGCTATATATAGCTCCTCCGTTCACGATATACTTGATGAACAAACAGTGGTCTCTGAAATTGGGTTCCAAAGAAGTATATTAATAGCAATCCGTATGTGAATAAGGTTTGGGTCTTCTTCATGTGTTATTGTGTGCTTTCCTTCAATTCGCATTTTCTTTAATTCAGACTTAATCTCGGTCGGTGTAGTAGTAATCACTGCAGAAAATCAGTTGGGCATTTGAATTTTTCAGGCTTACAGCTAGGGATTGAATATGAAGCTTTGATTCATATTTTTCTTGATTTTTTTGCGTTTTGGAAGAATTTCTTGAAAAGCATGCCGATTGTTATTTTGCTTATGTGTTACTTTGACTCTTCTTTCTTTCTCCCTTCTTCTCTAATTGATTTTGCACTGTATATAAGTCAGTATCTTATTTTTTTAATTACTGATTCTATGCTATTTAATGAGGAGGGTTTTACTGCCTGCTACCCTCTATTCACTGGTAAGATTTCCATTTCGGTGTCTTCTACTGATGGGTGTTGTGCACTGTTCTTCTTTCTTAATCCGGTGTTAATTGGGTATAATAATCAATTTCGTTTGCAGGTTCTGTTGTATACTGTCTACTTCTGCTCAGACCGTTGCAAAGTAAGTACTTTTTCTTCCTTAAGCATTTATTTCTGCTCATGTTGTTCAGTCTGAATTATGTAGATCAAATTCTATTTTTTTGGATTACCAAATACCCTGGTCTTCATTTGGCGATTACTGGTTTTGAGCTACCTAATTTCGCGTGCATTTCTTCGTTTCATGCATGCTTTTCTTGCAAATCACATTCTTCATTGCTTTTCAGTAGGCTGAATCTGTCATTTGTTCATCTTCAGAACTTTTGTAATGGCAGCAACACTGAGTGCAATTTTTTCCGCACTAATATTTTTTGTGCTAATTATACTTTATCAACCAACAAAACATGCCTGTCCACTTGATAAGTTCCTGAAAAATCACTTGCAGATACGAACATTACGAACCTTATGAAAATGTGCAATGCAAATTATCGAATATATGAAAGAAGAACATGAGTTTATGAAAATAGCCTTTCGATGGACAATTATCTGGACCTCAAAATTATTCCAAGAAATCAACCAGCTGCGGCCTTTAGGTAGTCGATCAAACAAATTCGATCCTAAGTAAATAATTACGAAGATTTAAGACTAAAATCAAAACTAGGTTTCGGTTCTAAAGAGGTGAAATCAGAGTTTTAAATGCTTACTGCTTCCTTTTTTTTTTCAAAATTCTGTGCTCTTGGGTCTAGATGTATCCTTGGAACTGCTTTTGCGGTGCGATTGTAGTCTACGTGTTATGTATGTGGTCCTTCCTGCAATCTTGTAAATGAAATCTTGTAAATATGGCTGTGTATATTTTATCTCCAATATTTGTTTGTTAAAATTTTAAAATTGGAAGAGATAACAGGGTTTTATTTTAGGGCTAATTATTTAAAAGGACTGATTTTCAACTTATTAGGGGTAATAGGACACTCCGAAATCTTATTTAGTTATAAGGACATTCTAATTTTAAAAGGAAACTTATTTAGTTATAAGGACATTCTAATTTCAAGTGGATAAAGAGGAAGAAGGGAAAAAACAAAAGGAAGAAATGGAAAGAAAAAAAAAAGAAGCTCTCAAAGGAAGAAAAAAAAGCACCACACGTTCAAAGCAGTTTTATTATTTTTTTAATTCACCATATGTCTAAACGTCATATATTTTGATCTAAAACTCGGATCATCATAATTTTTTCACTAAAATTCATATTTTTCGTCTTCTTTATTCTAAAATCAAATTTTATATTTTTCCGAATACATTTCAAAAATCAATTTTTTTTCTTCATAAAAATCGACGTGGCGTATTGATCACCGTCATACATTGACAACCGACATCCATTAACCATCCCGATGCAATGGCCGCCACGATTCATTGAATACCATGATGTATTGACCGCCGCGATCCATTGACAACTTTGATCAGTGGCATCTCATTGTATAAGTCATCAATGTCACTGCATCTGACACCAATGTCACCGCATAAGTCAATAATGTCACCGCATCGACATCAATGTCACCGCATAAGTCATCAATGTCACCGCATAATCGGCAATGTCACTTTGCATAAGAAAAAAAAAGAAAAAAAAAAAAAAAGGAACGACGAGCGCAGGTTTTTATTTTATTTTTATTTTTAAATTCATCATATTTATAAACGTCATATATTTTGATCTAAAACTCGGATCATCATAATTTTTTCACTAAAATTCATATTTTTCGTCTTCTTTATTCTAAAATCAAATTTGATATTTTTCCGAATAAATTTCATAAATCAATTTTTTCTTCATAAAAATCTACGTGGCGTATTCATCACCATCATACATTGACCATCTACCCCGATGTATTGACCATCGGGATCCATTAACCACCCCGATGCAATGACCGCCGCGATTCATTGAATACAATGATGTATTGACCACCGCGATCCATTGACAACCTTGATCAGTGACATCTCATTGTATAAGTCATCAATGTCATTGCATCAGACATCAATGTCACTGCATCTGACATCAATGTCACTGCATAAGTCATCAATGTCACTGCATAATCAGCAATGTCACTGCATAAGCCCAGACCACCAAGATGATCATATAGGGCACTCTTGTCAATCTCTTGATGATGGTAACTCTTGCACACATAGTAAAACACGCTCTACACTAATAGGCCATCCGGATTAACTATCACCAAGCAACCCAACCAAAAATCCACCAACCATAATTGTTGTAAGCACACCATGATTATCCCCACCATTAACCACAATCGATGAGAATATAGTGTGATCGGTCCACAAATAGCCATATACACAAAAACAAGGTCGAAAGCTATCATGGTCCACGCTCTTTAACAATTGATAGCTCTTTTTCATAGTTGCAAGCTCATAAACCGGCTCCAATATATAAACCACGCTAGCCAAATGCCATAAAGCACTTATATCAACCTCGCAACCCAAGAAACAGGACAAAGACAACCATAAGAGAAAAGAAAAACAACCCCAAACTATGAGTATCCACATCTATTATAAGCGCACCGAAACCCAAAAAAGACTTAATTGTAAGCCACCATGGTGAGTGAAACCCATAAGAAGGTAATAAAAAGCCTCCTAGATCGTACTTGTGCTGCGAAAGCAAAAGGGACTATATCATCTATTATAAGCACCCAAATACACTGTCAACTAATTAGTAAAACACAATCTATGAATGCTCTGAATGTTTCTCCTAGACATGTTATTGTGTCACTGCTTCAGACATCAATGTCACTGCATAAGTGATCAATGTCACTGCTTCAGACATCAATGTCACTGTATAAGTCATCAATGTCACTGCATCAGACATCAATGTCACTGCATAAGTCAGCAATGTCCCTGCATCAGTCATCAATGTCACTCCATCAAGTAGCATGTAAATCAAAAGACATCTACTTGCAGTCAGTATAATCAGATGCTCCAACTCATATTTCAAATCCACTTCTCCAGAATCTCCCTAATTTGAGAAATAATTCTTCATGGATGAGTCAAAAGTAGAAACAATTAGTAATGCATATCTCTAGTGAAGTATAATTCAGCAAAATATTGAAGTTCACAAGAAAACACTACACGACTTGACCATTTCTGTTTCAAGCAATCAAGAATAACTATATACATCTGCAATTAAATGATACTTGACATCAGCAATAGCAGTAGATAATGTGAGAAAAAGCCACCGGATAACGCAATGGAAAAAGCCCCTCTATCTTTCATGAACGCCTCAGATAATTCTGCAATGTATTCTGTTAAATCTGTACTTAATTCATCTGTGTTTTCGTAAATCTTTAAGTCTCGTCCATTTATGGAACCTTGATAAAGAGCCATGTTTCTGACAAAAGAAGTGGCAAACACAGCTCTACTACCAAAAAAGAAGAAGAAAGAACAATCAAGAAGCAATATCAGCCTCAATGTACACAAAAACAGAAATTTAAACAAGTTCTTCAATAGGACTATAAAAAATCATGACAGTAATTATCTTTTGCTGGAAATTGAGGGGTCAAATTTTACTCGAGTACAACAGAAAATAATTGCTGGGGTTTACAACTTATGTATTTTAAAGAATTAAAATAACAAGAAACAACGATCCGACAGCTTTTTTCAAATTCAATAACAACAACCGTAAGACACCAAATTTCAGTGCATCTACCAAGTCCCGATTATCTCAATAAAGAAAATACTACAAAGCGGAATTTCGGTAAACTATTGTTGATCAACAATAGAACAAGCATCGTACACGCAAAATCATAAATAAATAAGAGAGATTGCTCTCAATGGTGATTTTGGGTGTACGATGCTTGTTCTATTGTTGAAACGAACTTAGAAGCTATTTTCGAAATGCGGGCATCAATTAGCACCTTCTGTTAGTCAAAATGGGTTTTATAGTCACCGGGGCTTCCATTGTTGATGCGGGGACCTCCATAGTCTTAGAAATATCCACATATAGTTCTAGGACGGACTTACCCTTCTCCATTTCCTTCAAATTTCCGGAAGTGCAAGCGACCGAACCTTGCTCTGTCGAACACCCATTACCGTACTCCGTAGCCAAAGCTCCATTTTCTCCGGCCATGGCTTCTCCGGTGGAATTCACAAAGCAATTGAGGGAGTAGAAACACCTTCATTTGCATCGGGGAGAGCAACAATTGGAGCTAATTCATCCAATTTCTTCAATTTTGAGGATGAACTGCTCCCGTTTTTTTCTTTGATTTTTGTCCCATTTGGGACCAAAAAGGACGAAGAAGATGGCAATGATTCAGCGAGGAAGAAGATATCTATGAGAAAGAATGATTGAGATGAAGGTATTGAGAAAGTCGAAAAATGGCGGAGGAGACCTAGTCGCCCAAAATCACCATTGAGAGCAATCTCTCTCTAAATTCGACAGACCTGTCATAGATTTGTAGAGGATAAGGTTCTGCCATATTTTTTTGTAGCTCTTCATCGCTAACGGGAGGGAGATTTTATGTAGCTAAGAGTCTGTAGATTTATCATTTCTGAAAAAGAAATTAGAACGTCCTTATAACCGAATAAGTTTTTTGAGTGTCCTAAATGATCATTAAGTCTCTAACGACGGCCTTATAACTAATATCCACTTTATTTTATTTAGCCAATGTTTATTGATCAAAGAAAACCTTCTCCTTTTCGTAATGTTTTCAGAAGAGTTTATTCCTTTATTATTTAGACGACTTACTAAAGGAAAAAAAAAGTAGAAATGAAACCAAAGATGAAGAAGGTTATGATACAACATAATTGCTAATGATACAACATACCAATTACATTGGATTTTATGACACAAACAACATACCAATTCCATGAAAAACAATCCCCCCCCCCCCCCCCCCCAACAGGATGCTTTTACATGAACCAAACTTGAAAGAAACTAAACACTATTGATGTAACATCCCGACTTTTCGTAAAAGGGTAAAATAGTCATTGGGTTTATTTACTACGACCTAATTATTATTTGTCCCATTTATTTAATTGAAAAGGAATTAATTAAAGGATTTAGCTATAAATTATAAAGGATTTAATTTTTGGCTATAAAAAGGAATTAATCCCAAAATTAATTCATTGTGTGGGACGCATATTTCTGGAGAAAAAAAGAGGAACGGCAGAATGGAAGAAAACGCAGAAGAAGAAAACGAAATAAAAGGAAGAACCGTGTGATCAATCCGTTCATCTGATCAAGGTGCCGCAGGAGAGGAAAGTGATCAGCGCGAGGAGACGCAACTTTGGAAAATAACATCTCTCAATTTCGTAAGTTTTCAGTTTAGCCCTAGTTTTCGGTATTCGTAGAGTTCGATTTTTGAAAAATTCGTATCTTTTAATCCGTAGCTCTGTTTCGCATCCATGAGTAGTCGAAACGATCGTCTTAAAGCGTAGAATAATGTAAAAATAGTTTCACAGCAGTAAACCCAGGTAATCTTCAGTTTTACAGGCTTTTTCAGTTTCGGTTTTCTGCAAAGAAATAGGATTTTAGGGTTTCTTGTTGATCACATAGGTTTTGGGGTTGAGGATCAACAGTTGTTGCAGCTGCTTGGCGTGTTGCTTGCGGTTTTGCTGGCAGTTGAGGTAAGAGGCTCTTCCTATGATTCCAATTATCGTTTATAAAGTTTAGATCAAGTTTTAAGGTGTTTAGATGATAGAAAGATGTGTCTTTTCGTTGATCAATGATCATAGATGCTATGATATGATTAGATATAATTTTCTGTGTTTTACTGGGTTTAATTCGAAGTTTATTAGGTTAGAAACGGATTAGAAATCACGTTTTGAAGATTTTAGCGTTTTGGGAAAAACCCAGGCAAACGAGCGTTCGCACTAGGCAAACGGGCGTTTGTGATCATAGCAGCTCAAACGGGCGTTTGCACAAGGCAGACGGGCGTTTGAGGTTAGACTTTTGATTCAGGATGTAGCCATTTTTTACGGACGGGCGTTTGGGGTTAGTGGACGGGCGTTCGATGTCAAACGGGCGTCCATAGGATGTCAAACGGGCGTTTGACCTGTTTTACCTTATTTTTTTACTGTTTTATCGTTTCAGCTTGGTTTCGGGATTCATAATCATGTTATTATTGTTTTAAACCCTTAATTTGTGATACGTGAACATTTCATAAACATAAACAAGCCTGAATTGAGCTTCTGATTCGTTCAGTTAAAACACCGAATGTACTCTTAAAGGGAGTTGAAGTTCGGATCCGTCGGAAGAGCATGATAGGCTTGTGCTTGATGAATTAGAATTCGTCAATGTCTGTGTATTTGCTAGGCCTTGTCCGTGTCTAGTGGTCTAGGAAGAGAGTAGTAAATGTGAGGGAGATTAATTGACAACACTTAGGTGGTTAGTTAATCATTCTAATAAAATACGTACTTGACTAGTAAAAGATTAAACAACATGTCTCTCTTGGATAGACACCAGTCTATATCGCGATGTGTGTGCTACCTCTGAAGGTGGAAGAACCCGTAGGTCAAAAGAACCACAAGTTTGGGGGACTCCACTGAGGTGTGCGTACTATCGGAGCCTACATATTCTAGCCTCCATGGATATTGGTGTGATCCACTGATATGTTGCAATCGATATCTCCTGGTGGATATACATCAGGCGTAGTGCCCTTGAGTGCGGTTGTAACATAGATAAGTTAAGTAGAAACGTTTAGTCAATTCATGTTGATGGACAAGAAATGAACCCCAGATTGAGTCAGTCACACATAAATAACTAAATGATTAAATATCTTTTCTTTATAAATTGTAATTGTTGTCATAGCTTCTCACTTTTGCTAAGTACTATGTACTTACCTCCTTTGCAATTTCTTTTGTATGCATTGTGGGGTGAGAAGACGAACAGGTTGAGCATGTTTACGAGGAGGATTTCGATGACGACGCCTCGTTGAAGATTTATCTTTTATTTATTCTGTTATTCATTTAATAGACTTTTTAGTACCTTTGGCGTAGACTTTTGGTCTTTCGAGACTTGTCGTACGTTTATTTTGGATTTCGTATTTTCCTTTTAATGTAATAAAGTTACATTTCCATCTTTAGTATGGTTAATTTCTATTCATAGTAGCTTTTACGTTTTTACCCGAGTCTTTTTAGCTTCCGTTTGCTTTTATTTGATACGACGACGTAGAGGCTTGCGTATAATATTAGATTTATTTAATGCTATACGCGCCGAACGTTTCTCTTCCGGATAAGGGCTCGGTATCCGGGAGCGGGGCGTTATAGTTGGTATCAGAGAGAAGCGTCATTTCTGTTCTAGGTATCTCTTCCTCTAAGATAAGAATCCTCTAGACCTTTTAGAACTTGAGCTTGGTGGTAATCCTCGTAAGACTAAGAACCCTTAAACCATGGTCAAGTTATCAGGACCTAGTGAGGAGTCTTCTGAGACGAAGGTTAGGTTGAGTTCTCAGTTCACATCTTTCATGTGATCACCTCAGGTTTGTTCCTTCTAGTATCCTTAGTAGAAACTCTTTCTTCTTTTGAAGTTCCAACCGTAGCATGTCACATAGGGTTAAGTGAAACCCCTTTAAGTAATGCTTTGGGATCGGAGTCTTATGCCTACACTTTAAAGTCGAGGTCCTCTTGGATGATTTCCTTTTCCTTATTTTTCCCCTATTGAAATCTCTTCCCCTTCTCTACACATGAATATCTAAGTTTACTTTTATCTTGGCCTAACTTTTTAGAGAATGATATTTGATTCAGCTCTACAAGTCCTCCACTTTCTCTTTTCACTATCACTTGGTTTGAGTTCATCGACATTCTTTGACCTTTGCTTTGCTTGAGATGGTTCTACACGAACTCCATGTGTAACGCTATTATTTCCAAGTACTCCTCAGTCGTTTCAACTCATAGTGTTAAAGGTCTCTTACTTTGGCACAAACTTTTCATCATCCTCGTGTTTGGATTTACCCAACATGAGTGAATGCTTTTGTTTCCGTGTTTTCCCTTTAACATAAGACTATCTTCCCCTACTCTAAAAATTCTGCAAATTTTCAGCAAAGTAGATTACTGTCTTATCTACAATTTCTCTTTTAACATCAATTCGTCAATCATTATGGATTGTTCAGAAAATGCATGTTTATACTGGACACTCTGTCCAGAAAATCTGCAGCAGCACCTTCACTTCTTCTTCTGTTTTGAACAGGTTAAACATCTTCAAATGACCTGAATTTTTGATATGTTGCAGAAAACATTTTTATCTACAGCTTTTATTTTGGATTTAAGTTCAGATTCTTTTTCCTTTGATCTAGATTTGCATTTCAACACAGTGTTTATTAATCTGGAAATTCTGGCAGCTTGTGCAATCGTCAGAAATAACAGTTTTTGACCAACTTATTTTCATTCAAAAATACTAATATTTTTGTATCACCTGGAAAAATCCGGTATCTAGATCTTTTCTCTTTGGATCATGCTCAAATTCTTCTTCTTTTGTTCTGTACAAACTGATAATGTAAGATCCAGAGTAAAAATCCTACACAGCAACCTAAAAGGAATAGTCACCTCCTTGACTTAGAGTTTGGGCTAAGAGGGTAGTAAGTTACGACTGTTATGTCAAGGAGTTCCCTGAAGTTTGATCTCTTCCTGAGTTAAATCTTTTAGTTGGAGTTTGTAAAGTTAACGTTATAGTTTCTTTTGCCGTGTTAAACAAGAACCAAGATGCTATCCTCCAGCATGTCATGTTTGATGTTCAGACCCTTTTCGTGCCCTTTTATAAATATACCTTTTTTGGTAATTTGTTTCTCATGTAATCCCTCATTTGAGATCTTTAAACTCAACAAATCCTCTCTGCAGTGTTGCACTCCCATCATTCATTTCAAATTCAAATTTGACTAAGCCTTATGATGTCAGAACGTTCTTTTTACTTGTGTTTAATCTCAGCTCCCCTCCTAAGGGTGGTGTCGATATTGTAACTATTTCACCTAATGTTGCCTGTTTCTTTAAGGTATCTTTTGCTGGTCAAATTTTTAAGCCTATCATGGCATTCCTCTTCAGTTACTTATCTTTAACATTCTACCGATTTATGCTAAATTAGTTTCAAGCAGAAGGCAGAATTTTTCAAGATGCCTTACGAAGCCAACTAGCCAACCGACTTTTGAGTTCTTAAACTTTTGATCTCCATTTCAGATTATTGTACCTCGTACCCTTCAGTTTGAAATCTCTTTCGGGCCATTTAGAGCCATGAACCGTCACATACACTTTAGCCTTTCCACCTTCTGTTTTGGCGTTTCTACTACAATTTTGTTACAACGGTTGAAAGTCTATTTCATTTTTTTACCTTTTATTCCCACACGAGGAATAACCTTGAGCATTTATTCCTTGGCAGTGTACTATTCCTCTCGAGTAGTGCGACCTTGAACCTTTGATTTGGATCGTCAATGATCGTTTAAACTTCTTTTGAAGGTTTGAATTAATTCTTTGAAATCAAACCTCATTCGACAATTTTTAAGTATCGTTTCCTCTTCATTCAAAATCGTGTTTTCCGCTTACTTATCCAAACTTTGGATATTCCCTTACAATTTCTTGGGGGAAATTTCTATTTCTTTTAAATCTCGTAATAACCTCTCTTTGACTATTGCAAACTCGGACAGTTCCTGACAAGTGTTTAATTTCATTCTGAGACCTTTTGATGTGCTCGTTTCCCCTCCATAGCTACTTCATGTTGAGATTTTTGCCCTCTTTGATTTCTAAATTCTTTGTAGTCCTTCTAGTGCTCGACCTTGCACATTTACCTTGATTTTCTGTTGTGTGATGTTCCCTCTACGGAACTCATGCGAACCGAATATTTTTCCTAGTTCGCCAACATCCATTTTTTTGTTAACCAAGTTTTTAACAATCAAGGTCATCTGCCTAATGTTCTCAAGTCCAGTATTTCCTTCCTTCGCAGTTAATGTTTCCAAGTCCATCAGGTGATGTTTCCTTTAACGTCTCCACTTTCTAAAGGTTTATATGAAAGCCTATTACCATTCTTCCAAGTTGCCTCTGAAGTCTTTGTAGACCACCGTATCTTGCGGAATTCCACTCACTCAAAAGAATTTCATCTGCAAGGTGTTCTTTTGTTTTCCTTCTGGTGGCTATCTTTTGTATTAGGATACAAAGCCTCATTCTTCATCCTGGAACCAACTTCAACTTTTCTCAACACGGATTTTTCATGTTTTGCTTGTAACCCAAGAAACCTTCCTTATTTCAAGTACACTGTACCCTTCCTTGGCTTACCTAGTTGACATACCACCCTGGTACTCAACTTGTCACTTTTCAACTTCTTTTATTTTCCAAGTTAACCCGAATTGGCACGATGATTGGATCAGATCGTCAGAGAGAGAGGATGGCAGATGCATGTTCCCCATCCCCAAGAAGTCTCAGAAGTCCTTCAACTAGGATCATTGCAGTTCTTCAGCAAGTTCGTGGTGCCATGGTGGAAGTTGAGATCGAAAGAAGTCAAGTGTGCCAGAAGTGCAGTTTCGGCCGGGAAGATTCAGCTTTCCGGCTATAGGTCAGCAGGAGCAATCGAAGAGTATTGAACCAATGATTGCAAGATTCGAGGCAGTCGATGAGTTCGTAAAAGAAGCAAGACAAAGATCCAGTTGTTTCCGGTTACAAGTGAGTGGCTGGAGCCCAACCAGCCATTGGTCACGAGATAGATGAAAAATAGCAACCGTTGGTAGCGGAATCAGCTTTGGGATTCCGATTGGGAAAGATTGGGAAGGACAATGAAGAATGAAACCTCGAGATGACAATTGCAGTCCCTCTTGGAGCGACCAAGAAGTACAAGAATTGGAACAGTACTGCTGGCGATCTTTCATGAAGATAGAGATAGAAAAACACAAGCTTCTGGGATGAAGTGGAGCGACAACAAAATACGAGACCAGATTTGATACAGCAATTCACGAGGAGATTGAAGTGGATCGTTGCAACCTCGAACTGGCTGAAGGTGGAAGAGTTGGGAAGATGGAAGAAGAAGAAGACTGTACGAGTTAGGAGACGAAACGCGTCGCAAAGTCCAGAGTTCAAGTACCTCTCGTTTACATTCGAGTTTCGAGGACGAAACTCCTCTTAAGGGGGAAGGAATGTAACATCCCGATTTTTCGTAAAAGGGTAAAATAGTCATTGAGTGTATTTACTACGACCTAATTATTATTTGTCCAATTTATTTAATTGAAAAGGAATTAATTAAAGGATTTAGCTATTAATTATAAAGGATTTAATTATTGGCTATAAAAATGAATTAATCCCCAAATTAATTCATTGTGTGGGACGCATATTTCTAAAAAAAAAAAAAAAAAAAAAAGAGGAACGGCAGAATGGAAGAAGACGCAGAAGAAGAAAACGAAATAAAAGGAAGAACTGTGTGATCAATCTGTTCATCTGATCAAGGTGCCGCAGGAGAGAAAAGTGATCAGCGCGAGGAGACGCAACTTTGGAAAATAACATCTCTCAATTTCGTAAGTTTTCAGTTTAGCCCTAGTTTTCGGTATTCGTAGAGTTAGATTCTTGAAAAATTCGTATCTTTTAATCCGTAGCTCTGTTTCGTAGCCATGAGAAGTCGAAATGATCGTCTTAAAGCGTAGAATAATCTAAAAGAAGTTTCAAAGCAGTAAACCCAGGTAATCTTCAGTTTTACAGGCTTTTTCAGTTTCGGTTTTCTACAAAGAAATAGGATTTTAGGGTTTCTTGTTGATCACATAGGTTTTGGGGTTTAGGATCAACAGTTGTTGCAGCTGCTTGGCGTGTTGCTTGCGGTTTTGCTGGCAGTTGAGGTAAGAGGCTCTTCCTATGCTTCCAATTATCGTTTATAAGGTTTAGATCAAGTTTTAAGGTGTTTAGATGATAGAAAGATGTGTCTTTTCGTTGATCAATGATCATAGATGCTATGATATGATTAGATATAATTTACTGTGTTTTACTGGGTTTAATTCGATGTTAATTAGGTTAGAAACGGATTAGAAATCGCGTTTTGAAGATTTTAGCGTTTTTTTTACTGTTTTATCGTTTGACCTGTTTTACCTTATTTTTTTACTGTTTTATCGTTTCAGCTTGGTTTCGGGCTTCATAATCATGTTATTAGTGTTTTAAACCCTTAATTTGTGATACGTGAACATTTCATAAACATAAACAAGCCTGAATTGAGCTTCTGATTCGTTCAGTTAAAACACCGAATGTACTCTTAAAGGGAATTGAAGTTCGGATCCGTCGGAAGAGCATGATAGGCTTGTGCTTGATGAATTTGTATTCGTCAATGTCTGTGTATTTGCTAGGCCTTGTCCGTGTCTAGTGGTCTAGGAAGAGAGTAGTAAATGTGAGGGAGATTAATTGAAAACACTTAGGTGGTTAGTTAGTAATTCTAATAAAATACGTACTTGACTAGTAAAAGATTAAACAACATGTCTCTCTTGGATTGGCACCAGTCCATATCGCGATGTGTGTGCTACCTCTGAAGGTGGAAGAACCAGTAGGTCAAAAGAACCACAAGTTCGGGGGACTCCACTGAGGTGTGCGTACTAACGGAGCCTACATATTCTAGCCTCCATGGATATTGGTGTGATCCACTGATATGTTGCAATTGATATCTCCTGGTGGATATACATCAGGCGTAGTGCCCTTGAGTGCGGTTGTAACATAGATAAGTTAAGTAGAAACGTTTAGTCAATTCTTGTTGATGGATATGAAATGAACCCCAGATTGAGTCAGTCACACATAAATAACCAAATGATTAAATATCTTTTCTTTATAAATTGTAATTGTTGTCATAGCTTCTGACTTTTGCTAAGTACTATGTACTTACCTCCTTTGCATTTTCTTTCGTATGCATTGTGGGGTGAGAAGACGAACAGGTTGAGCATGTTTACGAGGAGGATTTCGATGACGACGCCTCGTTGAAGATTTATCTTTTATTTATTCTGTTATTCATTTAATAGACTTTTTAGTACCTTTGGAGTAGACTTTTGGTCTTTCGAGACTTGTCGTACGTTTATTTTGGATTTCGTATTTTCCTTTTAATGTAATAAAGTTACATTTCCATCTTTAGTATGGTTAATTTCTATACGTAGTAGGTTTTACGTTTTTACCCGAGTCTTTTTAGCTTCCGTTTGCTTTTATTTGATACGACGACGTAGAGGCTTGCGTATAATATTAGATTTATTTAATGCTATACGCGCCGAACGTTTCTCTTCCGGATAAGGGCTCGGTATCCGGGAGCGGGGCGTTACAATTGAAGAACCCCAAAAACAAAAAGAAACTGAAAGCAGTGTTAATTTAACAATGGACAACTCTTTACTAGAGCAATAATCACTCAGAGCTCACCATGATGGATTGTTGCTTGCACTGTATATAAGTTTGTATCTTGATTTTTTAATTACTGATTCTATGATATTTAATGAGGAGGGTTTTACTACCTGCTACCCTATATTCACTGGTAAGATTTCCATTTCGGTGTCTTCTGCTGATGGGTGTTGTGCACTGTTCTTCTGTCTTAATCCGGTGTTAATTGGGTATAATAATCAATTTCGTTTGCGGGTTCCGTCGTATCGTCTACTCTCGCTCGGACCGTTGCAAAGTAAGTACTTTTTCTTCCTTAAGCATTTATTTCTGCTCATGTTGTTCAGTCTGAAGTATATGTGGTGTAGATCAAATTCTATTTTTTTGGATTACCAAATACCCAGGTCTTCATTTGGCGATTACTGGTTTTGAGCTACCTAATTTCGCGTGCATTTCTTCGTTTCATGGATGCTTTTCTTGCAAATCACTTTCTTCATTGCTTTTCGGTAGGCTGAATCTGTCATTTGTTCATCTTCAGAACTTTTATAATGGCTGCAACATTGAGTGCAATTTTTTTTTGCACTAATATTTTTTGTGCTAATTATACTTGATCAACCAACAAAACATGCCTGTCCACTTGATAAGTTCCTGAAAAATCACTTGCAGATACGAACATTACGAACCTTATGAAAATGTGCAATGCAAATTATCGAATATATGAAAGAAGAACATGAGTTTATGAAAATAGCCTTTCGATAGACAATTATCTTGACCTCAAAATTATTCCAAGAAATCAACCAGCTACGGCCTTTAGGTAGTCGATCAAACAATTTCGATCCTATGTAAAGAATTACGAAGATTTAAGACTAAAATCAAAACTAGGTTTCGGTTCTAAAGAGGTGAAATCAGAGTTTTAAATGCTTAATGCTTCCTTTTTTTTCAAAATTCTGTGCTCTTGGGTCTGGATGTATCTTTGTAACTGCTTTTGCGGTGCGGTTGTAGTCTACGTGTTATGTATGTGGTCCTTCCTGCAATCTTGTAAATGAAATCTTGTAAATATGGCTGTGTATATTTTATCTCCAATATTTGTTTGTTAAAATTTTAAAATTGGAAGAGATAACATAGTTTTATTTTATTTAGCCAATGTTTATTGATCAAAGAAAACCTTCTCCTTATCGTAATGTTTTCAGAAGAGTTTATTCCTTTATTATTTAGACGACTTACTAAAGGAAAAAAAAAGTAGAAATGAAACCAAAGATGCAGAAGGTTATGATACAACATAATTGCTAATGATACAACATACCAATTACATTGGATTTTATGACACAAACAACATACCAGTTCCATGAAAAACACTCCCCCCCAACAGGATGCTTTTACATGAACCAAACTTGAAAGAAACTAAACACTATTGAAGAACCCCAAAAACAGAAAGAAACTGAAAGCAGTGTTAATTTAGCAATGGACAACTCTTTACTAGAGCAATAATCACTCAAAGCTCACCATGATGGATTTTGCTCACGCTTACCTGTGTTACGTGTCCTTTTCCTGCTCTTGCTTTATTGCTCTCTTGGTTGTGTGCGTCCTTCTTTCCTTCTGCCTACACGCTTGCCGCTTTTGCTGCTTTGTTATCTGCCTAGGTTTCCCTTCTTCGTGTTGAATTGTATTGTGCTTCTCATACGCTGTTTTCCTGTTTATTCCAGAGGCAACTGCACTTTGTAATTGTTGCTCTTTTCCCCTACCTTGTCTGTATCTGAGTCTACGTGGGTACGACTTTCCAACTTGCCTCTATTTAGTGTGTTGGAATATATCTTTGACATATTCGTCGGCTGATTGCCTTAGCGTACGTACGCCGGCTTGATTTAGATTAGTGTTTACTGCCTTATGCTCTATTGTTGTGCTTGCATTGCGTGCCACTAGAATGGATGAGGATAAACGTGTTGAGAGAAATGAGAGGCGGAGAAAAGCGTACTCCGAGATGGATGCTAATAAGAAAGCAGACTTCCTTAAACAACGACGCCTCCAGTATGCCCTTAAGATAACAGATAACTGTGGCTCTACTTCGACGATGCAAGTTGAACCTGCTCAGGTTTGCCAACTTGGCCAGTCGCACGTTTCTGAGGTTGCCCCTGTGATTTCAGAAGCCAATGTACTTTCGGCTGCTACACTCATTCCTACTTACCTCGCTGCGCGGGAACTAAGTTCTGGGCTATGCAGCCCGCTCCCTACGCGCAGCGCATTGTCTCGACGTGGTCACATAGATCACACTATTTATCCCCCTAACAGGCCTGCACCACGTTCTCCTTCCGCTTCTGCAGCTCGTGCCTTACGAGCTGAGGTATGCACCAATCTATTACCCGTGGTAGCTGATTGCACGTATTTCCGAGCTAAACGTTTGTTCAGCGAGCCTCGTGGATTTTGTTGTTCTGAGGGTGAGATAAGTATCGCCTCCCCGGAGATGCCTCCTGACCTTGCACGGCTATTCACGGCCTCTGATCCTGAGTGTGTAGAATTGAGGAAGTATGCACGGACCAACAACAACAACCTTGCTTTCACTACTTTCGCAGCAAGAAAGGACAACGAGCTCCTGAAAAATAAGCAGGGCATCTACACTTTCAAGGTCCAAGGCAAGGTACACCATTACCTAGCGTGTTTAACAGGGGACACTGATAGCCCGACTGGTCTGCAATTCTACTTCTATGATCCTGAGGCCGAGCTTCAGGAAAGGCTCAGTGCCTCCTCGAAGTTTTCAAGAAATTTGATGTCGCAACTGATGCATCTGATGTCTGGCAACCCGTATGCCCGATTCTTGCGCCAGGTTAGGGATCTCCCATGTTTGGATGCCTACAAATTATACCTTGTTAGCAACCCTAAGCTAGACCAACGTGTCTATAATGAGCCAACATGTAATGACGTCTCTGATATAGTCTCCACAGATGGAGAAAATGCTTTCAACCCTGCATGCCATATTCAAATCTACTCTACGAATGCAGCTCCATACAGAATATGCCACAACTTTGGTTGCTATGACCCTTTACAGTATCCTCTACTTTACCCACATGGAGAGGTTGGATGGCACTGTGGCATAGAAAAACTTCCTCCTAATAAACAGAACCGAGGTTACAGGTACCGTGACACCTTGTCTAGCATGAATGCCTTTGCGGGCGACGCTGATGAGCTTCTATGCCAGGAAAGGCTAGGTAAACATCACTTCCCTATTGTACTAGCAATGTTGTATGCTTGTAGGGTTTAATTCCTAGGTTCCTCATCTCCTACACAGTGTTCCAGGATGGTGTTCGGAAATGCAACACCATATCGTGCCGCCAATACTACTGCTATAAGTTGCAGATGCGCGACGAGGATAGGTCGATGCTTTTGCACACAGGCAGGTTACTTCAGCGGTTTATTGTCGACATGTTCGTCAAGATTGAGACTCGAGGCTTGAGTATGTGTACAAACAACAGAAGGAGATACGCATAAAATGTTTGCGAGGAGTGCTTGACAGTATCGCAGGTGGCAATACCACTGGTTCTGCGGTTGGTCGACGAGTTATTTTGCCCCCTTCCTTCGTAGGTGGACCTCGAGACATGAAAAAACGCTATATGGATGCAATGTGTTTGGTACAGATTTTTGGGAAACCAGACTTTTTCTTGACCATGACATGCAACCCCGCTTGGGCAGACATTGCTAGGCACCTGCTCCCCGGTGAATTGACACAAAATAGACCAGATTTGCTTGCGCGTGTTTTCAGGGCAAAGCTTGAAATGCTGAAAAAGGATCTGTTAAAAGACCGTGTTTTCGGCATCCCAATTGCCAGCGTGTACTCCATAGAGTTCCAGAAGCGTGGGTTACCCCACGCTCATTTGCTGCTCATTATGGACAGGGATTCCAAGCCCTTGAATCCTGAGGCCTATGACAGGTTCATCAGCGCTGAATTGCATGACCCTTCATTGCACCCACGTCTGCACGAACTTGTCCTACGACACATGGTCCATGGCCCCTGTGGCCTTCTCAATCCGAAATGCCCATGTATGCGAGACAAAAAATGCAAGAACAAGTTCCCGAAAGACTTCTTGAATATACCACGCATGGATGCAACAGTTACCCCCATTACAGGCGACGCGACACCGGCGTTTCTGCTCGTGTACGTGGTCACGTAATTGACAATCGTTGGATTGTTCCTTACAATCCATACTTACTAGAAAAGTACGATTGCCATATTAACGTCGAAATTTGCTCCACTATTAAACTTGTAAAATACATATATAAGTATATTTACAAGGGTCCAAACAAAATTGCCTACCAATTAGCATTGCCAACTTGCGACGATGAAATAAAACAGTACCAAGAAGGAAGATGGGTCGGGCCACCAGAGGCTGCCTGGCGTGTATACAGTTTCGACTTGTTTGATATGCAACCAGCAGTTGTCGTCCTCTAGTTGCACCTACCAGACAACTACCTCATTTCTTTCACACCCGACCAGGATCTCAACAACATTGCTACTAATAGCTTCCTAGCTAGAACAATGCTCATGCAGTTTTTCGAGATGAACCGAACTAATGAGCGAGCCACTCGCCTATGCACACTATACAAGAACTTTCCTAAATATTTCGTTTGGGACTCAAGCAAGCGCACATGGACAGACCGCAAAAAAGGTAAAGTTGTTGGTCGCATTGTATCAGCTGGGCCGAGAGAAGGTGAAAGGTACTATCTTCGCTTGCTACTAAATCACGTACCATGCCCCCGGTCCTACGACGACCTTCTCACGGTAAATGGTTACTTACACGCAACCTTCAGAGAATATGCTTTACAAAGGAATTTGTTAGCTATAGACACCGACCTTGATTCGTGCCTAGAGGAGGCAACAATGTACCAAATGCCCAGACAATCACGCCACCTCTTCACATCTATCCTTGTGTTCTGTTCCCCATCTGATCCACGTAAGCTTTGGGAGAAATACGCTGGTTCACTTTGCGAGGATTATACAAGGGCACATTCTGCCCTAACCTTGAGCCGTTTCGAAATTCGCCTGAAAGCATTGGAAGACATGTCCTTGTTTCTAGATGATATTGGAAAACAGATATCAGAGTATGACCTAGGCCCAGAGGCAGACTTGATATCACGCAGAGGTCATGTCTCCAAAGAAATCGCGTACGAAAGAGTATCGTTGTTGACCACAGTGATCTGCTCAATGTGCTAACACTTAATGAACAACAACAACGCGCATATGATGTTATAATGGAGAAAATTATTCAAAATGAACCGTGTGCATTTTTTATTGACGGCCCGGGCGGAACAGGGAAGACGTACTTGTACAAGGCTATTTTAGCCACACTTAGGTCTCAACAATATATTGCCTTAGCTACCACCACGTCTGGTGTCGCGGCATGTGTTTTACCCGGCGGGAGAACTGCACACTCGCGTTTCAAACTGCCTTTGCACGACGATGAGAGGAAAATTGCCAGTGTCAGCAGGCAGTCCACCACAGCGAAACTGCTGCGAGACGCTAAGGTCATAATTTGGGATGAAGCTCCGATGGCACACAGAGACTCAATTGAGGCATTTTCAGAGATGCTTAAAGACATAACTGACGTTAACGAGCCTTTCGGTAATAAGGTTGTGTTGTTTGGAGGTGATTTCAGACAAGTACTTCCCGTGGTAACGAATGCTACAAAGCAACAGCAAATGGATGCAACATTGTTTAGCTCACGCCTATGGCCAGTCCTTAGAAAAATAAAGCTGACAGAAAATATGCGAGCCAGGGCAGACCATCAGTTCACTGAATTTCTTCTACGCATCGGTGACGGTACGGAGCTTGAAGACGAAAATGGCAACATTACTTTGCCAGGGAATATGGTTATCCCCTTTGTTGACCGAGAAGCATCGTTGCAAGAACTCATAGACTTTGTCTACCCAGACATAAATGCCTTTACAACTGATGCGAGGTCAGCCATGGACAGAGCTTTACTCGCACCCACAAATGATTGCGTAGATGACATCAACGAAGCTATGCCGCGTAATATGCCGGGAACCGCAAAAAACATACATAAGTAACGACCTTGCTAACGATCCCCAGCACCGCGGAGATTACGATGACTTCCTCAACTCGTTGAACCCAAGTAGCCTGCCGCCACATGAGCTAACACTAAATCCGAATTTGCCCCTCATGTTACTCCGTAACTTGAGTCCTGTCCAAGGATTATGTAACGGTACAAGGTTAATTTCTACGGAACTCATAGCTCACACCATTGTCGCTCAGTTTTCGAGCGGTCCATACGCAGGTAACACCACTATTTTACACAGGATCCCCCTAGAATGCTCAAACGAAGACAAATGTCCAATACCCTTAAAACGTTACCAATTTCCAGTCCGCTTTTGCTTTGCCATGACAATCAACAAAGCTCAGGGGCAAACACTGGAACGCATTGGTATTTATTTACGAGAGCCGGTATTTTCTCACGGCCAATTGTACGTTGCATTGTCTAGGGCAAGAAAATCCTCATCAATCAGGGTGATTAATGCACCACCAACCTTCACTAACACTTTCTCCACCAACAAAACAAAAAACATTGTTTATCGAGAAATACTCGACAGGGTGCAAAATGAACAGTGACTTCCTCGGTAGCACGTAACTCACCCACGCACTGACAGAGAACTACGCAAATAGCAGCATAATTTTTTGTTAATACAGCCTATAACTTCTTATGTACGTTCGCTTTTCTTTTCGTGCATACCTTTTTTTTTTTAAAATCCCTCCTCCGTCCCCTACATTTGCATATACTAATTAGTTATCTTTCGCACATCTTCGACTTCCCTACAGCCTCTAAAATAATGATCTCATTTCACTTAATTCACAAGTTCATTATATGTGTAAGTACATTGCCTACCTTCTCCCGTACTATATCTAACTACATAGTTGATGTGTTACAAACAGGTATAGAAATGATGGCTACCACACAGTTTATTAATGACATAACAGAGAAGTCGGAAGACTGGCGGGTAAAAGTTCAGGTTGCCGAAAAAAGTAACATTTACACAAATGAACGCGGAATAAGACTCTAGAAAATGCTGCTCATGGATGAACAGGTAAGTCACAAATTTGAAATCCCTTTACACTACTTTCGTTTACAAACCTTGTGCGCATATACTTTCACATATGACATTGCCATAATGAAACATACAGGGTAGCACAGTTGAGGGCATGGTATGGGATAATAACATCAACATACCGGAAGGAAGCCTAAAGCCCTTCTCAACCTACATCATTGGAGGGGCACAAGTTCAACCTATCAAACCTGGATTCCAGTATGCCACTCCGGGCATAACAATGCAGTGGGTTATGTCTCGGGTAACACTCATACGCCCAGTAACCGACGATATACAGAAACTACCTTACCCTCCAGTTCAGCAAGTTCCATTTGGAGAAATTCGGTCACTTGCCGACACCGGGACCATGATAGGTACAAAACACACTTAACAACTACATTTCGATTATAATCAATACGTAGCCTAAAATACCTAATCACTGTGATTTTGGTAAATTTTACAACTCAGTAAGCTCCAAGGTTGCATTCTCTTGTTAAATTTTTCGCAACAAAAAACCCGAGGACCACATTTCAGTTGCTTTTTGTTCAATGGAAGCTAAAATACTCCGTACTTTGGTTAGGCTTCTTGCTTTGCAAGCACAAAGATTCTGCTTCTCAGACATTTTTCCTGCCCCAAAAGCTTAAACAATGCACTTTGATTATTATGAATTTGGTTGGTGTATTTCTTCTGTTCTTGGGGTTACATGGTGTGTCTGACCAAACTTGTTTTTGCCAAATGAGTATCTGTTATTGTGACTCTTATGTGCTTTTGGCTTTCACAGTGGATGCACAAATAGAGACACTATGCAAGTGTTAGTTTGTATGGATATTTGTATTGTTTCTTGTTACTGCTGTTTTGTTGGGCTGATTAGCCTTTACATGTTCTGTCCAAAATATGGAATGTGGTTATGAGAATATAGGTTAGACTGTTTGTAGGTAGATACAGATGTGATGGACAAACCTGCTTCTTATGGATGTTATTATGTTGGGTAGTTTAGATAGATATGTCTTATCAGTTTGAGGATCATCATATAATATCTTTTAATCTTGCTTTGCTTCTTATAATTTCCTTGCTGTGAAGTCGTTTTGTTACTTTACTTTGTTTTATTAGGTTGTATATTTTTGGTCTATTTGAATCAATTGATTTTGTGAATGCTTCTTTGGCTGATTCTGTAAGAGAATTTGGCCTTCTAAGAAACTATAATCTTTGAAAATGTCCATTTGGACATCAAATATTTGGTTTTAGTCCATATACAGTTGGTTGCGATTTGTACAGAGCAATTAATCAGAACTTCGATATGCGTCTTACAGACATTGTTGCCGCTGTGTTGAATGTCAAGGAACCAAGGCTCGTCGATGCCAAGGGCAAATTAACACCAATACGAGAATGCACTATTCTGCAAAATGAGTAAGTCCCATGATGCCACCTCACATGTAAACTTCCAGCAATATTTGCTGTTAACAGGAAAAAAAAGTTATGGCTTAAATCACAAATTGCACCCCATCATGCTTACACTATGGGGAGATTTTGTGCATCAACAAGGAGCCGAACTCTTTGCACTAAGGAACGAAAAGCCTATCATACTATGCAAAGGCCTCAGAGCCACTTCATTCACAGGTTCGCGCACTATTGAAATGCTAGGGTAACACGAAACCTAACCTTTAACTACATCTGATACCTACAACATTTCAATTTTACAGGTTTATCACTGTCCACAGTGCCATTCTCATTCGTCGCGTTAGAGCCACAGATCCCGGAGGTCGCTAGCCTTCGTGAATGGTAAGGAACTTACCGATGTCACATAATTCGGTAAAAGACAACTGAATCTATGAGCTATTCCTTTCCAACTTCAGTTTCTGTTATAGCATGTTAGGAAGTTACCTTTTTTTGCTTTCCAGTTTTGAATAAGAATTTTATCATTGCCTTTTTTTTTAATTGGAAGGCATTATGCATGCACTTTAACGCTGAGCTGACTGAAAGACTTTCAGTGCATTTTTATCAGGGACTCAAATGACAAATATGAAAAAATTATGCATTTTTGCATGTTGCTTCTTTTTATTTCAATATCAAGTTTCCTCCTTTTTTTTTTTTTTTTTTTTTAAATCCTTTCCCTACGACAGATAGGAGAATAGACCTGTAGATCTTAGTTGTTTCACATAAGAAATTTGTGCTTTGGTGTTTTGACTGTGTTTGGGTTGCATCTAATGTTGCTGTATCCAGGGGCGGACGCAGGATCCCGGGTGAGGGGGGGCGATACTATGGGCGAGTGTAAATTTTTAGGGGGGGCAAAAAAAATACACAACATACATAATGGTGTATTTTCCGGATCTAAGGGGGGGCGCCTGCCCCCCCTTTACATAGGGTAGATATCGGGACTGTGCCTCCTTACAAGTTGATTACCAATGAGATGCTTTCCATTACCCCATTGAACAGGTTGGACAGCCATCTGAATGATGTGCAAAAACATGCCACAAGCCAGTAGAAAGTTACTTGCACATGGAAGCTCGTGAAAACAATACAATTACAATTACGAAGCTCAAGGATATTTTGCCGGATTCTCGGGTAAGTAACAACAGCTCCACTAAGAAATGTATCTGATCTACAAAACTGAACAACTACACATGCACTTACATGACGCAAACTTTATCACTGCAACAGGCCGGGTACGTCAAAGTTACTATGCTGATAGCCGACATCAACCAGAAAGTTGCATACACCACATGCCCAAAATGCAAGCAAACGCAAAAAGCCCTCTTCCATGAAACTTTCCCATGTCACACGTGCAAAGAGGAACAGCTTGCAAACGCACGGTAAGTAAAATTTAACAATGTCGCCAAGGTAACCCAAATAATACACACCCCAATATGGTCCCTTATTTGACACTAATAGCATCCACACAGTTGCAAGGTTATGGTACAGCTAAATGATGACTCAGGCAACGTCGATGCAACTTTATTCGACCACTGCGCAGACCAACTACTAGGCCTTACACCAAAAGAAATGCACATAATGGGCAAACTGGTAACTCACTTCCACCCTATTTTCTAATGCTTTAATGCAATACCCCACAACCATTACTCACTACATGGCCACCCCACAAACTGCAGAAAATGGCCACACACTTGGATGAACTGAACAAGAAACTAGGAACCCAGGAAATCGTTGCACAGGTACGATGCGTGAAAAAAAAGTTCAACGACAAGGTCACGCGCTACACTGTCCAAGACTGGGTAGAAAACAAGCAAATGAACTTGACTCCAGCTGCACCTACCACCACAGGTAACTGTACAACTTTGAATCATTAAACCGTACACTTCGCCCCTACACGAAGCTGCAAATTCATTTGTACCTAAAATACTAAAAACGTGCAGGCAAAGCAGAACCCCTGATGAGCCAAACACAGGAACACACAACTGAATCCACCAACAAAGAAGATGCTTCGCACACCATACGTACTACCAGCGTAGATGACAGCCCAAGCAAAAAGCCAAGGACCAGCTCCACCACCGGCACCACCTTACCCTCCGCAACTAACACCACCCCGATGAAGAAACTGGACCTCAAATCACCAAAAAGCGACTAAGCAGCACCAGCTCTTGCTTCAACAACGGTTCAGATAGAAAATTCCTTCTTTTGCTTGTTCCATAAACAAGGGAAACCTGTTTTTTGACCCTGCCATCTAAATTCCCTAGACTATGACAAAATTGGCAGTATTTTGTAGAAGCTAACTAATGTAGCTACAACATCTTTTGCGTGAGCCAGACACAGTAGCTAAGGCAATGTAAATACAACTCAGGCAGGCCAAAATATCCCAACATAATCCGCTTTTGCTTGTTCAATAAACAAGGGAAACCTGTTTTTTGACCCTGCCATCTAAATTCCCTAGACTATGACAAAATTGGCAGTATTTTGTAGAAGCTAACTAATGTAGCTACAACATCTTCTGCGTGAGCCAGACACAGTAGCTAAGCCAATGTAAATACAACTCAGGCAGGCCAAAATATCCCTACATAATCCGCTTTCATATAAACGTAACCACAGCCATAACAAGGGCCTAAACGTGCGGAGCACGTTCACAGCACTAGTATATATATATATCCTAACTATTATATACAAAGACAAGGGGGCTTTTGTGGTGCTGCCACATGGCGCCCCCTATTGGTTCGTCATTTCCTTTTTTTTTTCCCTTTGCACCATTTAACATATATATTATTACTATCCTATTTTGTTTTCTTTCTTTTCCATATTTTCCCCACTTGTACATCGACTGTTTTTGGTTATTTTGCTTTTTCCCTTTATTTTTTTTTATATTATTCTTTTGATAATTTTTTCCCCCTTATTTTTTCGGGATAGTTTTTGTGTTCCCACTCTCAATATGCATATCGTATCGTATCGTATCCATAAAATAAGTCGTTTAGCTTGTTATACTCGTTAATAATGTTTCATTGCGGTGTATATTTTCCTTACTTATGTGTTTCATATACTTATTCTTGTCTTGTTCTTATTACGTTTCGTGTTTATTGTTTTCTGCATCCTTGTCTACATTGCTTATTCTTAAAATGCTATTGTTATTAGCATTCATATCTTTGTCGTTTTTATTTATGTGTTTTCTCGTTACGTCTTTTCCCGTTATATTTCACGGGTAAGTTAATTATACTTTAGCAATGTGTATTTTTTGCTCCTTTTGTTAAGTGTATGTATTTTCCCGGATGTATACAACTCCATTGTTCTCATTATTGTTATTTGCGAAATTTCGTGTTTACACAATTTTGTTGCTTTAGTTTTATTTAGCCACGTCGTCGTAACGCATACTTATGCATGTGGTAACATACATATATATTCCTCTCTTATGAGTATGTACTAATATATTATGATTTATTCTATGGTAATTTATTATTATTCTCATGACTCATTAAATTTTATTAGGTTCTTGTTGTTATACTTTGACGAATGTGTTTTTCCTACCGTTCTTGAAAATTGTATGTTAAAACCGTATTATCTCCTAACACTGAATATGTTATCTATTTTCATATATATTATCATAATCTTCTTGATATAAAATAGTATACGATCATGTGTGCACGTTCTCCGTTACGGTTTTTCCCCATTTATGATTTTTCGTATTTTATTATAATACTTTGGAATACATAAATGGGTTGCAAGAAAATGGAATAGGGGATGATTTGTTCTTTATAGCAGTTGGAGTTATGGATTGTCAATGGGAATGGATTTATGAGTATGTGACAGGTAAATAGAATAGTGGGTTTAATTGAAGAAAAAAAATGTTGCGTAAATAACACTCAACTTTCTTTTGTTTTAGTTCTCTTTTCTTTTGACATTATAAAAAAAAAACCATGAGCTGGAGGTCTACCCGTTGATATGCCGGGAGCTGGAACGGGGGGGGGGGGGGGGGGGGTTTAAAGTACTAATCTAATAAAATAATGTTTTTAAGGTACCTATGCTACACTAAATTAACAACTCCGTTTAATTCCATTGCTTACCACCACCTACCCCTTTCTCTCTCACAAGGCCAACCGACACATCAACCCCTCCACCACCCAACCCTTTCAGGCATTTCTCCGGCACCCATTTCCAATCAACCCTCTAAACTCTGTTCCTGATCGAAGAAAAAAACCTACCACCGGCTCTGATGACGTTCGCTTGTGACGGAAGTGTACTAACTGCGAATTTGAGCCACAAAACAAGATATAGCTACCATCGTTATAAGGAGAGAGAGAAGTTTGGGTCATTTTGTACGCTTAAACTGCAACAGAGGTAGATTGTCGTTTTTTTTGCCCCAGAGTTGCCTCTCCATTACGCGCATGCATCTTCATCTTTTTCATCTGAACTTTTTGATTTCTTCCGTGTTTCTTTTTCAGGTATGTTACTCGCAGATACGATTTGCTAGCTTCTCAAGTCTTGCACAAAAAATCTGTGTTTTTTAAGGTCTGTTTATTTTATTTTGTTGTAACCGTTCTTCTGTTCATGTGGTTAATCAAAACGCAGGTTTCTGTAGCTTGCTTCCGATTGTGTTGTGTATTACGCTTAGCACTTTGGGTTTGTGAATTTACTTGGAAAATTGAACTTTTTGTGTCCTTCTTATGCATGTTCTTGTGTGGCCCAAATTTAGGGTTTTCATTCTTTATGTTTGCGTTACATATTAGGTATCTGCATCTTGCTTTCCATTGTGGTGTGTGTTCTGTTTAAAACATAGAATCTATAAATCTAGGTGGGATATTTCATCTTTAGGTCTCTTTGTTATGCCTGCTCTTGTGTGAACCAAACTTAAGTTTTTTCGATTTTGTCCTACTCTGTTGGACTATGTGAAAAATATATGGTTTCTTTTAATGCCCAGTAGTGTCTGTGAGGATCCCTACAACCCATTTATGAATTGAATGCATTTAATGGTTTCTTTGGAATGCATGAATGTTCGTAATGCATATGGATATGGTTGCTTCGCAATACATAAATGGTTAAAAGAGTGTCACGGATTTTATCTAACAAAGCAAACAAGTAATAAAATTTATAAATCCGGTTTTTCCTCAAGTATAAGGATCGTAGTAAAGAGGTTGATACCGGGTCGATCTTACGGGGAACTGGCGATTGTTAACCCTAGTTTTTGTCTAATTAAATTATGTCACGCAAACTAATCTAAACAGCGGATAAAACTAAACGAAACTGAAAACAAACTTAACTAAAACGTAAAACTGGACAGAAGATACGATCTAAAGGCAGGAAAGATACGGGTAGAGAACTATTAAACTTAAACTAATATGAAATAAAAGTAACTAATCTAGACAATTCAAGTTTCACGGGATTAAATTCAAGTTTTAACGAACAAACGAGCGATTGATCCACCTATCCTAACAAGTATCAATTCCTATCTCGATTATATTGCGTTTTCTAACAAGTTGTGATTTCACCTTGTCTAAAACATGAACCCTAATTTCTTAGGTAATTCACCTATTAATCTATATCTTTCGATCTAAGATTAACGATTTTACTAATCAAAGGTGTAAACTTTAACCTAGCAATCTAACCTATTAACTCTCGTTATGATAGATTAAACAACTATTCCTTATCATGGTGATCTAAGGTTTATAGAGACTTTCATCAACATAAAACAATCATAACATGCAAATCTTTCGATACAATTGCAATTAAACAATATAAACATGCATAAAGGAAACAACTTTAGGTAAAACTCACAATATAATCGCAGAAACGGAATCAAAACGTGTTGGATGGCTTCACAATGCTCGTTTGATGAAGCTTAGCCTCTCAACATCCTCTCGGAAACTCGAAATTGCGAAAAAACTAACATAAAAGCGCCTACTTTTAATCTAGAATTTGGAGCATAAAAACCGGAATAAAAGAAGTAAAAACGCAGCCTAAAGCCGCCCCTAGGTTTAGGGTTTTGAATAATGAGTAT